>CM059433.1:86917925-87517925 GCA_030390025.1 Squalus acanthias | reverse complement strand
ATTTATATAGCACCTTTCAAGACCACTGGGCATCTGAAAGCGCTTTACAGCCAATGAAGTACTTTTTGGAATGTAGTCACTGTTGTAATGTGGGAAACGCAGCAGTCAATTTGCACACAGGAAGCTCCCACAAACAGCAATGTGATAATGACCAGATAATCTGTTTTTAGTTATGTTGATTGAGGGATAAATATTGGCCAGGACACCAGGGATAACTCCCCAGCTCTTCTTCGAAATAGTGCCATGGGATCGTTTACGTCCACCTGAGAGAGCAGACGGGGCCTCGGTTTAACGTCTCATCCGAAAGACATAAAACACCTACATGGGTTCTTTCATGACTAATCAGATCTTTATAACTCCTCCCCCATTAAGGATTTGGAGAATGATCTGGTTGCTTGTGGTGCCATGAACATTCTGGGATGTTGGCTGAATACCTTATGGGGATCAGGAAGTGATGCAGAACTTTCCCTCAGGGTATTAAGATGCTGGGATATAATCCATGAAAAGTTACATTGTACACGGGCTCTGGAATAATTGGGTCAGATGGTCTTTTCTCATCCATTCTTTCTTATTTTCTTATAACCTTACTGTTGGTTATGACAGCTTATCGCCTTTTGAAATGAACAGGCTCTGCGATGTCTCCAAAGGTCACATGGCACACATATGTTGATGCAGAGATTAGATCATTTGCCATCGCAAAATACTGCGGATGCTGGAAATCTGAAATAACAACAGAAAATGCTGGAAACACTCAGCAGGCCAGGCCTGACCTGTTGAGTGTTTCCAGCATTTTCTGTTGTTATTTATGATTAGATCATTTGGCTTGGGATAAGCATCAGCTGGTGCCTAAAATCTAATTCTGGGACTGATTTCAGATGCTTCTGTATTGCAGTCCAAAGATCTGATTCTTGCATGCATGGTTGGGATGGAGCTTACGTACTCCTATGTTTACGAGCCATCTTCCATGGTACTTTACCAGGTCCAAGTACCCTTTTTAAAAAGTTGTGCCACAAAGGTGTTCACGTAAATGTAGTAAGGGCTAAGAAGGAAAGTGACTGATCGGCTCGATGATCTGAATCAAGTCTCAGTGGTGTTGAATTAGGTAACGTTCAAAATTCTTATGGAAAATCTGTGTGGAAGAGTTAATTTTTCTGCTTTACATTAGAGTTTATTGCTCTGATACTTTAAATGTTTTATTATATTTTACCCATGCAGAATGCATCCAAATTGTGAAATATTATTAAAAGTACTCAAGCATCAAAAATGTATTGAATCTTTTAAAGGATTTTAGTAGCTTCTGATATATAAAAAAATAACAGTTACACTTGAAGCCTGCAATTTTATCTTCCAGCACTGGAAGATTATCTATTCATCGATCAGGCACTAAAGTGTGACTGATCTCATTGTTATATATTGCCGTCTAGAAATATTCCAGAAAGAGTTCTGTTAAATCTGATCATGTCGCCTTTGTGCATAGACCAGACGTGGCAAGAATCCCTGAAGAACCAGCTGGAAGCAGAACTGGAGCACAGAGTCCTGGAAGCTCTGGATACATCAACCTCGGAGAGAGCAAGAAGATTCAATGTGAATGTTGAAGAGCAGGAAAATGGCCAGTGCAAGATCGCTGAGGACTCATTGCAAGCACTTCCCCTCAGCTTTCTGTCAGGCACTGAACCACCAATTAGAGCAGTCACACAACTCGGTCTACCAGACTGCCATAGAGTTTGGGGAAGTCACCTTTCTGATACGAAGAATGTTTTGAAACAGTGCTATAAAATAAAAGGCCTGGAGGCCTCAATGAAAGAGCTATTTCATTCCAGCCTACAGCAATCTGACTTTAATGCATTTCCAGGTATTTGGGGTTATTCCATTTAGTAAATAGCTGTACTGTACTGACTTACACAGGAGTAGGAAATGCCAATATTGTGGGGCCATCAAGCAGAAGCTTGCCTTTTCGACAGGCACTGAATAAAAATGAGCAAAAAGTTAAGATTTGACAAGAACCTTTTCCGGATCATTTTTTTGTCAGCGCACTTTTAGGCCTAGGGTTTCTGCAGCTCCTCCACTGGTTTTGCAGCATAATTTCGGCGGGCAAGGGCATAAATCAGCGCAAGGACGCGCTCCACTGGGACTAATTTTAACTGTGGCAGCCCGGTGTAAACTGGGTGGTACCAGCCTAAAAATGACGTTGGGTTACATACCACGTTGGTGTTCCAGCTGTCAGTATCTTGGTAGGAGCCTTCAGATGGGCGGCTGGAGTGTCCGCCAGTTGAAGGCGGGAGTCCATTTTTAATATGCAAAACGGGGTCCAATAACATACATTGGGACCCCGAATGCCATTTTGAGATACAAAGGCTGTTCAAAAAAAAGCCCCAAAACCAGTTTCATCTTTTACGTTTGTGGGGCCAGGAGAAGCAGGATCTATGCAAATGAGGCCTGGGCCTCAAAATGGCTCAGGCCTCACGTTCTGATCCAAATGTTAAAATCAGCCCCACTGGATCCAGGTATTTATTTGTATCCTTCCTGATTTCCCTTCACAGTTACAATCGTCCAAAGCGACTACCCACTGTTGGGTAACTGCATGCAGTTAGGACAGATGTAACAGCATGCTGTTCCAGCCTTATGCTGCCCCCCTGCACCTGACATTGGGGACGCCTATGTAAAATATGCATTTCCCTTTGTCAATGTATTCTGAGTAAAGGCGAAAGTGCTGTTGTTACAAACTGGAGTCTGCAACTGCCATTTGGACCCAGCAATTCTTTTTATTTGTTTTCTTTTTGCATTGTTTTTCTGGGAAGTTCATCTGGCAATGCAGGAGAAGCTCCTGCAGTGGGATTCCTGCACTGGCATTCCAAGGTTTGGAATAATGTGGCCAAGCAACTCTTCCTTCCCAGCAAACCACTGAGGCATCTACAAGGCATGTCAGAAACTTCCAGAAATAGCAGAGATCCAGCACAACCGGCTTTCTGCTATTATTTGGGAGTTCCACTAGTCTCCTGCTGGAGTTACGGTGGAAGATCAGTGGAACCGCCACGGATTTTCAGCCTCCATGACTGTGGGCTGATTCTTGCAAGGAGAGCATGCATGATGGCAGTGGTGATGCCACACTGGCAGAGTTAAGGATGACCCAGGTGGCCGAGGGTAAGAAAGTGGAAATAAGAAGGAGAATGTGGCATGGAGGTGATCTACTAATTTGCATAATAGTCCAGAGCTTAATCCTACTGAGAAGCGTGCTTTAGGATACTGTATAAGGACCACCGACAACAACAACTTGCATTTATATAGCAGCTTTTAACGTAGTAAAATGTACCAAAGCAATTCACAGGAGCGTAATCAGTCAAAAATTGACACCGAGCCAAAGAAGGAGATATTAGGACGGGTGACTAGATGCTTGGTCAAAGAAGTAAGCATTACGTAGGGTCTTAAAGGAGGAGAAAGAGGTGGAAAGGCGGAGAGGTTTAGGGAGGGAATTCCAGAGCTTAGTGTCTATAGGGCTGAAGGTATGGCTGCCAATGGTGAGATGAAGGAAGTGGGGGATGCACAAGAGGCCAGCGGTGCAGTTCTCGAAGGGTTGTAGGGCTGGAGGAGGTTAAAGAGATAGGGCAAGGTGAGGCCATGAAAGGATTTGAACATGAGTTTGAGAATTGAACATGATCATCATTTATGAATTTAAGAGTTAAATTTTGGTACTCAGTATATGGCATTTTTCATTCTAATCACAGGAGGAGTCTATGCCTTGGATAAGAATATCCAGCTTGGCCTGGGATCAAAAGATCCAACTATAAAGGGACTGATGAGAGATAGGGTCTTACCACTCCTGGACCATAAGCAGCTCAAGAAATTCAAGTAAGTTTTAATGACATCTTTGACACTAGGCTGTGCTATAATTCTACAAAAAATAATTAATGAAATGCACCAAAAATAAATTACAGTGTGTTGCAGGTAATATTTAGAGCCATAAAAGTTTACAGCACAGAAGGAGGCTATTCGGCCCAATATGCCTGTGCCAGCTCTGTGCTAGAGCAATCCCAAACTAAAACTAATCCCATTGCCCTGGTCTCCCCATATCCCTCTATCTTCCTCTACCTCATATATTTTGGGGAAGGATGGACAATCCCAGTATCTTTACAGTTAGCATGAAAATATTTGTAAAGGTAAAGACCTCTGACAGTGTCGATCATGTGTGAAATGATTATTACTAAAATTGCATTTGTATAAACAAGTTGAGAGTATAAGTGATTGTAGTTTGTGTAGAATTGCAAAGATTTGCATAGAAATTACAACCTGGATACAGGCTGTTAGGCCCATGTTGGTATTTAGCTACCATATGGGCAGTAGTTCAATCCCAAATCCTTTATCCCCCTAAATGGTCAACTCCTGTTCCTACATTCCTATGTTCTCTTTCATTCAAGCACCCATCTAACTGTTAGAGAATGGATGTCCTTACTTGGAAGTTATTCCACAAGGTATTAGGGTTCAAAGGCATTTATTAGCTTTCATAGGAGTTAAGTGTACAATGATAACTATTATTAATAATTACACATATACTTAAGGCCACATTTACGATAAAATGAATTACTGGAGAATTCACATGTTACAGTTCTGGAGCTCGTGATGAATGGCTGGTCAGGCCTGTTGAATTCGGAAGTATCTATTCTAACACCCACCTTTAAAATTTTTCTTTTACTCTGCCTGTGTGAGAATCTGTATTTTCTACATTACCTCATCCAATTAGCTGCCATAACTACAGTTTTAACATGAATCACTCCCCAAGGCTTCACCTTGACTGAACTGTCAATCGAGTAATTCAGCTGGATACTGTTCCAGGGACACAAGATTCTCCTACAGGTGAGTTATCACTTGCCTTGCCCAGATGTGTCCTTGGAAGAGTTAATCCATAGGAGGACAGCTGAGATATCTACAGGGCTAGGACAAAGGAAGCTTGTAGCTGAATGCTTATCAGCTAAAGTCTCTGTCTGGTAACTTATAATTCCCACTGAACATTGAAACTCACTTAACAGGCAAAAGCTAAAAGTTATTATAAAGAATTAATCGTTTCCTTACATAACCTATTCTTAAATACTGACATTGTCTCTGCTTCAATCATTATCTCTGGTAGTGCATTCCACAGCTTCATAACCTTCTGTGTAAACTGATTGAATTCACAGAATTTGGGAATAGTCCAATTAATTCTCACTATTGTGTAGAATTGCAATACCAGGCCAACCACCATGATTGTGCTGCCGGTCATGTTCATCTATCCCTCCTACATGCTTGTAATTAACTTGCTAACTGCAGTTATCACTCTCTGCTGTCAATGGATGAGCGCAATTAGAATTCTCATTCCCACACAAAATAGTTCCACAAGTGACTGATTGGAAGATGCGATTTCATTCCTGTGAATTGCTCATAGCTGTGAAATTAAGATTTCATATCAAGATTGACTGAACCATTTCCAGTTTTGAATCTCATATCTACTTTTTTTGGTTCTTGAAAACTAGTTGCAACTTTCAACTGAGAATCATTGCATGTATCAGTTGTTGACACCTTCAGTAGTTTTAGTAGCTGAGTGTGTATCTGGCCGGCGTGTACCAATGGCTTATGGTGAATAAATGAAAGTAGGAGAGATGCTCTTCTATATTTTCTTCAATCTCAGGAAATACTCCAAAGAAGGATTTTTAGAAATTATTTCAAGAAAAAGAAACAGCAAGTTAAAGGAAGGTAGCAACAACACCAATGGAGATACATTGAACAGGTGACAGTTTTCTAATTTTATTAAGATAGATCTTTTTATTGATAGAAAATATAAATCTATTATAATTGTCCAGACTCAGTATTTATTAAGATATCAATTTAATTTTTTTTAACCTTGAAAGATTTAATTTTAAAATGACTTTATTCAAAATGCACAACAATCATCATTTTTTTAGGATGAAATACAGTTTTCTTTATATAATAGTTATACTTTTAAGGGAGATTGAAGATGTTCTGAAGCCTTATAGCTTTCAAAGGAATTGGGAAAACTTGAGTGGATGAATTTATTATCTTGTATGTTTGAGTATGTCATTTTGGGATCTTTGGGTCGTGCAAAAGGATCATGTGCCTTGTTGTAGGTGGGTGGGGCTGTAAAATTGGGCAGGAACTGCTAATATTGGACCTTGTCTATCTTCGTGCTGGTTCCAGATTTCTGCCATCATTTGTGCCGATTACTGGATGTGCCAACCCAAATACAGGCGGGTGCATTTAAGTGAGACACTAACGACAGAATGAATGTCAATAAATCACATTTGTTGTCGTTATCACCCCAATGACACTGGACATTACTTACACCAGCATTCAAAGGCATCCACTATTGCTAGGTGAGGCACAATGTCTTAAGTTATATTTAAAGGTTTAAGGCAGGTTCAGAAATCAATTTAGGCACAATGAATTGGCAATTTTACATTGGCAGATTTTGTCACTTCATTGGAGGCAGGATTTTATTTTTAAATCGTTGAGGATACCTGTTCCTTTAATTGATCCCTGGGATGAGAGGGCTGTCCTATGAGGAGAGATTGAGTAGATTGAGCCTATACTCTCTGGAGTTTAGAAGAATTAGAGGTGATCTCATTGAAACATATAAGAGTCTGAGGGGGATTGACAGGGTAGATGCTGAGAGGCTGTTTCCCCTGGCTGGTGTGTCTAGAACTAGGGGGCATAGTCTCAGGATAAGGGGTTGGGCATTCAAGACTGAGATGAGGAGGAATTTCTTCACTCAGAGGGTTGTGAATCTTTGGAATTCTCTACCCCAAATGGCTGTGGATGCTGAGTTGTTGAGTTTACTCAAGGGTGAGATAGATAGATTTTTGGGGAATCAAGGGATATGGGGATCAGGCGGGAAAGTGGAGTTGAGGTTGAAGATCAGCCATGATCTTATTGAATGGCGGAGCAGGCTCGAGAGGCTGTATGGCCTACTCCTGCTACTAATTCTTATGTTCTTGTGTTCTTAAGTGGTTGCAGGTGTCTGTCTACTGCAGCAGTTGCCATTCTTCCCTCCCTCCTCCTCCCTTTATGGCGAGCGCCCAAGTGCAGACCGGAATATCTTTGGATGCCTGCCCAAAATATTTCAATGAGAATTACATCATGAAATTTGCTGGGATCAGCACTAGGTCAGTCGGGCAGGTGACAAGCCTGCCCCATGACACTTCCACAGCTGAACACACCACCGCAGAAAATCTTGGCCAGTGCCTTGCCTGCTGCTTGACAATTTCGTCTTCCTCCAACTGATTAAAATGGCAAAACAATCAAAGACTGCTGCCACTTTCACAGCCAGGGACAGAACAGGTAGACTCACAGAGGATAATGTTAAATTACTTGTTGCCCATTCACAAATCTCTGCCCGTCTCTGGAAACAAAAGAAAGGAAAGGAAAAGAAGGAAGGAAAATAAAACATATATATAGAGTACCTTATCATATCCTCAACAAATTCCAAAGCATTTTACAACTGAGGAATTAATCGTAGCCAGAACTTTCACCACAGGGATAGAGGGTGTTGCCTCATCTTACAATGCCCTGCTGGGCATTATTTCAGCCCCTGGAGTCTGCATGGGAACAGACTGTTCGCCACACTTAGAAGTGTGAAGCCCGCTATCAAGTTTCTCTCAATCTAATTGCCTAGCCTATTCAATGAAAACTGGAAATGTCCTGTAACTCAGGCCCTAGGTCTCAATATTCATGAGAGAATCAGCATCTGCACCTTAGACCTCTTCACTCAGGTGCTGCCATGGAGTTTTGGAATCCCTCATGCACTGATGTTGGAGCTGCACTTCGACAGTTTCTTCAATAGAACTGTGAACATTTTCAAAGCAATAGTGAACTCCCTTCCATAAGCAACCCCCATAAGGTAAGGATTCCTGGCCCCTGTAGCTGGAACTGGGCATCTAATTATCTGATTCCTGCTCCTCTACTGTCATTGCTTCTTTTTCCTCTTCATTTGCGCTGTATGCTTCATCCCCGCAACAGATGTATCTGAAATAGTACGTGCACGATTAGGAGTGTGTGACAAGTGCACATGAAATGGATGGATTTGCTGATCATCTCTGGTGTCGGCTACGTCATCTTGGGAGACGCCTATAAAAAGACAATGGCCGCGATTTTGCCAGCCATGGCGAGTCCGGTGCGGCTGGAGTAGACAGCAACCTCAAACTCCGCTCCTGTCTTCATCCGCCTCCTCCAAATGATTTTGCCCTGATTGGGATTGTTAAGCCCGCCCTGTGAGGTTCCTGGCCAATTAAAAGGAAGCGGGTCTGCTAACGTCATCTGATGACGCGTCATCAACCAGTTTCCTTAAGGGGGCCATGTCTACATTCATTTTGATGGTTGTGCTGTCAGTGTTCTACAGCATTGAGGTGCAGCAAACACTGACAAGCACTGCACAGAGGTGCACGGCTGCACCCAGGCTCTTCCATGACTTCCTCCATATGCTTATGGAGGGAGTCACAGCACACAGGGAGGTCCTCTTCCCTTCCAATGGGCAGTAGGGACCTCCCCAGGTCACTACGCAGACTGGTTGCACATTGCACAGGAGGACACAAGCAGGGATGTTGTCAGGAGAACCTGGCTGCAGTGGCACAAAGCTTTTAACGATCACAGTAGATCACAAAACGTTACTGCAAAGTCACACTCAACCTGTGCCACTCATCACATCCCCATCACTCTGTCTTCCCTACCCTACTCTTGCACATCCTTACTCACACCAACTTACCTTGCATCTTCACCCATCTCTCTCTATCTGCATTATCACTTCCCCATCTCACTAGCCACCCCTCACACTCATCCTCATCCTAGTCCAATCATAACAACTAACAACACACAAGGGTAGGCACTTCGGTGTTTTAGCCAATGTTTGTGTAAACTTTCTGTTAATGTGTTGTCAAGCATTGAAATCCTTATTGTTACCACATTGCCTTCTTGGACAGATTTGTGTGCACCTTTGAAAGTGTCTTAGTGAGTTTCAGTGAATGGTGAAACATAACGTCCACCCCCAACCCCCCCCCCCTCCCCCCCCCCCCCCCACAATGGTGATGAGTGTGAAAGGAATGGCTTGGACTTTGTAGGGATGCTTTATGTTGTTGGTGTGGGGTGGTGCCAACCTGGTGCATCATGTGGCAGCCAGGGTGTACAGTGTTAAATGAAGTAAATCTGGACATGGTGAGGCCATCGCTGGCGTCCTGGTCAGCAATGTGCATAGGTGATGATGCCCTGTGCAGCATCAGTTGATTGCAGAGAAGGTTGGTGTTGTTGTTGGTGCTGCTGGTGTGCCTGGTGATGCTGGTGTTGTGGCTGATCGTGTTGAGATTCTGAGGACCAAGGTGAGATTTTTTCACGGGCACTGATGCTGATGGAATAGATGGCAGGTGAGGTTGAGATGACAGAAGTAATCTGTCAATGTTGAGATAGGTTGTCCCAAGGAGGTGACAGTGAATAGAGAGATTATTCCAAACACTTCAAAAGTGCATAAAGCTCAAAAATTGGTTCCAAATCATTAATGCTCCAGCTTCTAAGATTAGGAAGTGAACAGCTGTGAAATGGTAGGTATTAGACCACTTTTGCAGCTTTCACCTATTCACAGCAATCCACAGTCATTGAGAACCCGACATACTTACCTGACGTGATGGCCGCTCTCGGGAACCTTGTTGAAAACCTGGTAAAATGGTAAGTACATGGGAAAGTTGTTCCTAACTACCTTTTAATAAGCTTTTAAGTATCTAAATTGGCTGACCCGCCGCTTGGTGTTGGGTCTGTTCAGGGATGACAGACCCGACACTTAGGAAACTGACAAGGAGGTGGGTTTACAGTGGGATACCGACCCGCTGTCAATCTTTGTGATTTTGACAGTGGACCCGCCTCCAAACCCGCACTCAGAGCGCTGGCAAAATTCAGCCCAACATGTGTTAACCTGGTGCCTGTATGAAATGGCTGTGGACAGAGTTCCAGTGCAAATGTATTGTGTGCAATGCTACTGTTATTCAGAATCTGCCTGGGTCTCAATGACTAAATGACTTTGAAGGAGGAACAAGAAGATTAACGTTACTTGCCTTGTTGGGCTGCCAAGCATCTATTTTCAGGGCTGCCTGCTCATGTTGTTTGAGTCTTCTCAGGTTAGTGGAGCTGTCAGCAGTCCTTGTTGTCTCTCTGTGGCTGTAGGCAGCCTTCCCCTTTAAATCTGGACAAAACAAATGGCCGTAAGCATTTGTATGAGCAGAGAATGTCACTCCAGTGTCTTTCCTTAAAACTTGTGTAAATGTATGGCAAAGTCATACGGAAGTAGTTTTAAGTACCAGTTTGATTTACAGCCACAACATGCAGAGGTTTGGTGCGACATGAGAAGCATTTTATATATTGGCCACAAAGCTCAGCCTACAGCAAAAAAGGACATGGCAGTGCAGTTGTGAAAAATCTGAAAGGTTGGGTCAATGCTTCCTATCCTTTTTCAGTGCTGCACCAAGTTAGTAGCACAGTGTTTGGGGCATGCATTGTATTTACTGAGTTGGCAAATTCTGCCCAGCCTTGCCTTGGCACTTCACCTCAAGCCCGAGAACTTTATTTTCATCTGCGTCCATAGCCTGTGGATGTGGGAGACTACATTGGCTCATCTACCACCTCCTACCATGCTTGCCTCACTTTGGGGTGCAAAGGGGGCACCTCATGAGCCCCCAGGGTGGCTGCTTGTTCCAAGAGAACATTCAGGCTATCTTCATCCAAGGAGGCAGTTCTTACCATGTTTCCTTTGCCATCTTCCACTCCTGTCCTTGCTTATTTGCTGCAGACAAGAAAAGAAAGAAAGACTTGCATTTATATAGCGCCTTTCATGACCACCAGACATCCCAAAGCGCTTTACAGCCAATGAAGTACTTTTTGAAGTGTAGTCACTGTTGTAGTGTAGGAAACGCAGCAGCCAATTTGCACTCAGCAAACTCCTACAAACAGCAATGTGATAATGACCAGATAATCTGTTTTAGTGATGTTGATTGAGGGATAAATATTGGCCAGGACACTGGGGATAACTCCCCTGCTCTTCTTCGAAATAGTGCCTTGGGATCTTTTACGTCCACCTGAGCGAGCAGACGGGGCCTCGGTTTAATGTTTCATCCAAAAGACGGCACCTCTGACAGTGCAGCACTCCCTCAGTACTGCACCGGAGTGTCAGCCTAGATTTTTGTGCTCAAGTCTCTGAAGTGGGACTTGAACCCACAACCTTCTGACTCAGAGACAAGGGTGCTACCAACTGAGCCCCTGGCTGACAAGAAACAGACTTGAAGTTCCACTGCTCTCCAGATATCCTTCCCCCCTGCCAATCATTTCTAGACCTCATGGAAATGCACAGGGAGCCTATTCAAATTATGTTCATACATTGGCTTCACTAAGTGAGATGTGATCAGCTGGCCAGTTTTTAGCTGGGATCACTGAACCAGCCCTGTAAGCGAATAGGTTCGCGGGAAGCCAGACGCAAGTAAACAATGGATGGGTGCCTACTGGCAAAAGTGCAAAGGAAAAAAGATTTTGATATGATTGTTGGGTATTCATTGAAAATATCTGTTTAAAATGGGTAATTTTAACCACATGCATGTGTATATTACCTTAAAAAGGTCACTAATGTGTCAGGGAGAGTTCAGAAAACAGGGACAAAGATAATTCCTGAATGTTAATTTACAAACTTTTTTGATAACATCGATTTTATTTATTTGAAATAAAATTTCACTTTGAGGAATCAAATATATTGCATTTCATAATTTGTACAGGATTCCATAAAGGAATACTTTCCAGTAAATTGGTTTTAATTAGCATGCATTTACTCATTATCTTGGTTGTATATCTCAATACAGACATGGTCCTTTTTGGCCCCTAGGATTTGGTCCATTATATTCAACTCCAAGTCACATCATGAACTGTCCTGAAAGTGAAGCACTTTGGCAGAAGATTAAACAAGGTGACAGTGTTATTTCCTAGTAATAGAAACATTTTCCAATTGGTCTTTGGGATAAGACGGCAGTCGAAATTTGCCTAGGTATTTTGAAGTGATCTATAATTGAGGTCTTTAAAACGATAAAGGGAATTCGATGGGATAAATACAAAAGGCTGCGGCTTCTGGGTCAATTGAAATTTTCAAGACTGAGATTGATAGATGTTTGTAAGGTAAGGGAATCAGGGGATATGGAGTAAAGGCTGGTAAATGGTGTTAGGTTGCAGATCAGCCATTATCTAATTAAATGACAAAAAAGACTCAAGGGGCAGAATGGCCTACTCCTGTTCCTATGTTCCATAACACCAATGGTAACCTATTCATTTTAATAAGTTACCCTCAGTGTTACAATCGGAAAACCTAGGCCAATGTGTCTATTACATTTCTGAGCAGTGTTACAGTATTAATGGTAGTCTCTTTAAATGGGCACAATCGTCATGAAAAACTTTGTCAAAACACTTTTCATTTGTTTATACACCTGCACCAACCAAAGTCATGTCAAAACACAATTGCCCTAAAAACCCATGGGTCATCGATCTTGGGGTAAGTGGCAGGATCCGCTCACCGGTGACCTCCGGCGCTGACCCCGTATAAATAATGGAAACAACCACTAGTGGCATATCTTTAGTGGCTGACTGTCAGAAAAGGCTGGAAATTGTGGACTGAGGTCCTGGGTATGGGACACTCCTGGAAAGATTCTTTACTTGCAAAAATACTTCTGATCTTCAAGGGTTCAGGCCATGACTTGGGCCTCAATGCCATGTGGGGCCCACTTGTGCCATTTGGCAGGTCAATGTCCCTGGTCCCATTCAACATGCTGGCCTGCTGCTCTTCCATGAGGCTAGGGCCAGACAGATCTGTTTCTTCACTTACACCACTGACCTTGTTTGGGGTGGACGGAGGTTCTGCGCTGGCAATACCGCAGGGAAGACCAGGACCCAGCATATCAGGATCCTGGCCTCATTCGTGGTTCTTCCACCGCACTCCTGCTGGAGTTGATTTGGGAGCACACCATTAGGGCCACAGATTTTTTGCCACATTATTGGTTTATGTGTGAGACATCCTAAAGACAAATATGTATAGCTTTTCTGACCACTCTTCCTCCTCAGACAAAATATGTTTTGCAAAATATTTTTTCATGAAGATAATGTCCTTTTAAGCTATTCTACTGTGTGTGACACCAAAATAAGACTGAAGCGGTGTTTGGAAAGATAACTTGCAGTCTGAGTGTCTTATGTTTAGGGATGTGTCCATACTGCCCAACATCTAATTATGCAATAGCATAACCCAAGGGTATAACAATAGAACCCCCTTGTGATCTAACTGGATATCACATCTGGCCTGTAACCCCTTCCAAAATTGCGGATTGGGTCATTTACATACTTGTGACATGCAGCCTAGCCCAGTATTGGTAGAAAATCAGAGCAGCAGGGTGCTGTTCCAAGGGAGGGAGATTGAGGCCCTCATCAGGCCAAAGAAGTAAGTGGAAAAATGTCTTCATTCCAAGTAGGGAATGGTGGGGCAATGCTAAGAAGATAATTGATCCCATCGGGATTGATACTTTTGGCTCATATTTTTGGGGGTCTTTAGGAGGCTCACAACAGGTTGTAGACAGGCATGGAATCCACTGGGTCCAACAAGCATGAGGTGGGTGGAAACTCCTGGGCTAGCTTGGGAATACCCGCGTGAGCAGAAGACACGTCCATTCTTCCACTCGATCAGGATTTCTGACGCAGGGCAAATGGGGTGGAAACCTGATGGATCCGGGTTCAGCCACAAATAGTCACCCCCCTGCAGGAGAAAGGTTGAATTTATGTGCCTCCTCATCCCAGGAATTTTGGGACCTACGTGTAAAGGGGACATTCAGGAAGGAGTACGTCACACATAGTTGAATAGATGTATGAAATAAGTTATCTGGGAAGGTGATTGAAGCAAAAGATATGTGTGTGGGTGACTGAGGGATATGCTGAGGATGTGGGAAGATGATACAGCTATCAGTCTAAAGGGGATAGCAGCAGCCAAAATGGCATTTTCCTGTTCGTAGAATTTCTAGTGTTTTTGCTTCTGTGTAATGATTCTACAGCTCTAAGTGACCAAACATTAACTTCAGACAAAGTCATTACTTATTTCTGTAAAAAATGGGTTTCATGAAATCTTTTATGAGGTTTATTATTTTTTATAAGTAATTAGGGAAGTGTAGACCATAATGTAGCAGCAATCTCCAGTTCCTCTCTTCCCCACAACCCAAACAATTATTCCAGCATCAAGTATGAAAGGCTGACTGCTGAATCAAATGATGAGAATGCACACAGAAAATTCATATATCAGGAATCACTGGGATAAAATTAAAAAATAGTAACATCAAAATGTTGAGTCGTATAAGCCTTTGAAATGCAGGGTGAGTTTTTAATGCACAATTTTCAATCTCTTCAGATTTCAAAACAATATACCTTGTATAACATCTTTAAAATGTTCTTTCCATTAATAGTTTCTGACAATACTGAAGTGGAGTGGACTGATTCACAAGCTCAGAACAATCCTTCAAGATGTAAACATCTGGTGTTTGACTCAAGGAGAAATAGCAAAGGGTCAACTCCACACTCATTTCCAGAGGACTGGGCTCCCAGTCTGGTTTTTGAGTCAAGATTTGAATCTGGAAACCTACATCAGGCTTGGAGGGTGTAAGTAAGCCCAGTTCTTGTATACTGATCCCAAATTGTTCGGCAACATAGCCTCAAAATAATCTTTGGTGCTATTAGCAGACAAATATCTAATATGTTCATAGGATGTTTCTCTGTCAACTATTGTAACATAGATGTTAACCTGTTTGTTTGAAATGGGTTAACAACTCAGCTAAAATTGCCAACCAAAGAACGTCATACAAATGCATTAAGGACGGGTCCACAAATATCACCAATGATAATTTCTAGGCTTATATTTCAACATATAAAACTTGGCTCCTTAAGATCATTGCCTCATTAGAAGAGCTAATGTACATTTAAATACAAACACACACCAGCTTATTTCTTATATAGCATATTTATTAGACTATCAGTCAAAAAATTGGACCTGTTAGGTGAGTATAGCAGCACCACTGGAGAGGTCAGTTGAGGATGAGGAGAAGGAGAAAGGATTAGCCCATTAAGTGTAATTTGAAACAGTAAGAAGGACAATTAATAATAACATACCACATCTATAATGGGCCAGAAATTCGGCTCCCTGGTTTCCCGCGGGTGCAAGGATCGCGTGCGCACCTACCTACCGCGCCTGCCGTTGACCCCTGGACCCACGAGGAATTCGGGTCCTGGGCCTCCTCCAACTGCTGGCGCGCAGTGCTTGCGTATCCCAGGGGCGTAATTAGTGCGATGTGTCCCCTGGGATCACGTGGGCCATGGAGAGCCATTGGCAGCAGACCATCTTTCATTCATAGATTTGACAGGACCTGTCAAATCTATGAATACAGATCGGCCCCAAAACATCCCTAAAACTACAAATAAATTTTTTAAAAAACATCACATTTTTAAAATAACTATAAATTACATTAATTAACTATTTTAAACAAAAATTTAAATTTTTGAAAAAATTAATTACACTTTTTAACAGGGTTAAAACTAAACTTGCCTTTCTTTAAAGTAATTAAAAAAGATAAATCTGTGAAAAAAATATTTAAATTTTAATAAAATCAACACTTACCTTGTTAAAAGAAGGCCTTGCGCCTCCTTTTTCAATGGCCCAGAAATTAATGACGGAGCCTTCGTGCGGGGGTAAGGCTTCCCCGCAATATCTCGCTGCGCGCCTGCCTTTTCATTCCGAGCTCGCACGAACTTGATTTTCTAGACAGCAGCTGTGCAGTGCTTCCGTATCCCACAGGCGCAGTTAATTCGTGCGAGCTCTGGGATCACGTGATTCAGTTAGAGCCAATGGCAGCACACCATCTTTCATTCATAGTTTTCACAGCAAGTGCTGTGAAAGCTATGAATCTATACCCCCTCAAAAGAACAGCTAAACCTCAATTACATTTTTTTTAAAAACCATCACATTAATAAAATAAGTATAGTTAAATAAATTAACCACTTTAAACAAAAAATTAAATTTTTGAAAATTTTTTAAATCTTTTAAAAAGTTATAAAAATAAACTTACCTTTCTTTAAAGTCTCTAAAAAAGATATACCTGTTGAAAAAAATTCAAAATAATACTTAATTAACTACTTACCTTGTTAAAAGAGGGTCTTACGCCTCCTTTCTTTATGTGCAAAATCTTCCATGCTTACCTGCGCGTTCAAAGCACTAAGTGCACTGCGTGCGCGCAGCCTGTAGCACGCACGCGGTTCACCTAGGAATCGCCCCCTTTTGAAATCACCAAGTGCCGGTTTTCAGCGCATGCGCAGTGCATGCAGAAAACCGGCAATTGGAGACAGAATACGCGAGAGTACACAGTGCGTACTCTCGCGTAGAGACACTAATTTTTGGGCCAATGTGTATCTTCTCCGTGCTTACCCTCACGGAGGAACCTGTAAAAAAAAACGAAGTGCGAGGCGAACGCGCTGGCCCTCCGGCGTGCGCATTTGACCTCTGAACCCCTTCCTTCAGGGGAACAGAAGTGCCGGTTTTCCGCGCATGCGCAGTGCATGCAAGAAACCAGCACTTTCGTTCCGTCCACGGGTGAGTATACAGCGCGTACTCACCTGTGGCGAGCCTAATTTCTGCCCCAATATATTCAGATCTTTGGTTTGTGTGCACTGCCTGCCAATTATTTTTCATTACAAGTTCCTATATCCACATTTATAATAGAAACTGCCTATGTAAACTTGTCACGCTGTAAATACACACTCCTATCAGTGGGTAGCACTGTAAGATGTGATAAGAAATTTGAGACAGCAAGCAAGGAGTCTGTCCAAGATTTACTTAAATAAGACATCACAGTACATACACAGACAGTAAGAAGTAGGTTTGATGAAAAGAGGGACCATGGCACCATAGTTTGAAATAAAACCAAAAAGAATAGAAAAACAGTTCGGATTTGCCAAAATGGCACATTGGCCGCCATCCTTTTTGGAATTCAGCAATACAGACAAATGAAGTGATATAAACTTTTCAAGTCAGATGAAAAGTTTATGAAGGCGAAATAAAGGCTACATCTGGATTGCACAAAACAGCATGATTTAAGAATCTAAGGACCCCACACAATTATATTTATTTAAAAAGTGACAGAAAGCAAAATGTGGATTTATAAATATTCATACAGTACCCGCTATAGGCTGAAGATTCATTCTGCCTAAGCATTGATCAAAAATGTAATCAAATTTGAAAAAAAGGATGGAAAATTAAAATTTCTTGGATACTGATTATGAGGATACGGTTACAAAATGAAAACTTAATTGAAACCTCTTAAGAAGACTGAACTTTATTCCTTTTATTAGCATTGGCCTTAGTGCAGCTGCTAAAAGTGGTTTCATGGCATCTTCGTGTTAAAGTTATTTTATTTGGCAGCGTGACATAGAATTATGTGCCCTGGGTGAATATTTAAATCATGTTTGAGATATTCTTCTGTAACATTAGTATGCTGCAGCACAAGGGAACGATGGCCACACACAGTGCCTGTAAAAGTAAAACTCAACACTAATTTTTTTAATGTGAAATTTTATTAACTTCCATATGAATAAAATCCTCTGGCAAATATTTTGAATTATTCATTGCTGTTTTATGGAGAAATACAACAAAATAGTCATAATATTTCACCACAGGCAGGTTTCTCCCTCCACCACCTCCCTACCCCATATTACTTCCCAATACAAAGCGCTCTGGGAAGAGTGTATAAATATAGCAGTTTGCGTGTCATGTGGGTGTCCTATAGTTTTCCACAAAACTTTCCACAGAATTTTGGCTTATAAAAGAATAATACCAGTCTTACCTTTCGAGCCAAAGTTCTATGGAAAGTTTTATAGCACAGCTACAGAACAGAAGGCTGGCTACAATTATGCAATGTGGGAAAGCAAAGCAGTAGTATCTCTTTTCTGCCCCCTTTTTCGTCCTGTACCCCTACACACCTGAAGGTGAAATAATTCATGTTGTGAACTGGATTCTTTCCACAATACGGCAGAATTTATCTCCGAACATCTGGCAGAAGATCGTGTCTGTGAGCAAACTTGAAATTATAAATTTGGAATAAAAAAGGGAAATTTTCCCAAACTAAGCCTTCGAACTCAAGCTCACTTCTGTGTTTACTCTCAGACTCAAAGCTTTTACATGAGCTTCACTCTCAAATCTCTTGTACCATGAATTTGTGGCTGGATCCTCCACATCTATTGTTGCCTCCCATGATTGATTGCCACCCCGATTAGTGCCTTTATAATCTTGACCACTACACAGGTACTCACAGAAGAAAAGTTGGAAAGTGAAGTTTAACAATAAACAATCGCTGTGCATGTGGAAGCATAATACCTGCAGGCACATGGAAGCAAAGTGTCTCGTGCACACGTGTTTTTTTTTAACATATGCAACTGGGTTTATTTTTAATAGTAATTGATCTAAAAAAAGTCACATTTTTAAACCAAAAATGAGTGACACTGATTCCTAATGAGTGATGTTTGAAATGCCTGCATACAGCTAACTACCTCAGCACTTTTTACTCCACATAGTTGCTCGTCCAAGCAGTATGACACCGGCCTCCCAAAGGAGGTCTCACACCACTTGATTTTAGTGTACTTCAGGGTCAGTCGAGACCTGCGTGCAGAGTTATAATGTATTTTGGTGTCAGTGAGCACCTGAAACCACTTTGCGTCTAATTAAATATGACTGTACAACTGCAGCCTAAGAATTTAGATCTTTAACCAGCTTCAATTACAGACTCATAGATGGATAGGGAACTACAGCTAATTCCTTTCAAGCCTCAGTGAAAATAAAAGTACCCACATCTTTTGAAGCAATTGTCTATTAGTTGCTATTTTTAGTTAATTTCTTCAGTTGATCTGAATTTGAGATGATAAATGCTGAATAAGGATTTGAGCATATTACATTGTGATCCACGTGTACAGTGGAGTTTTTTTGGACATGGCTGCGTGGACTTTAAAAACAAATGAATTGTCTATCTCTGCTTACAGAGGTCAGTACGAGTATGATTTGATGCTGGCGGTGGATATATTCACCAGCAGACATACGCAATGGTATTACTTTCGGATTCAGAACACAGTGACAGGTGTCACCTACAAATTCAAGATTGTCAACTTGCTGAAAAAAGATAGCCTTTATAATTATGGTAAGCTGTATTTTGTATTGCAGAATGCTATTCACATTTTGCATTCAGTGTTAACCTTGCAGACGATAGCTAGCTGGATAGCAATGGATAGAAAGGTACCAGTCCTTTAATTGGTTTATTGTTCCACTTACAAATAAGCAGGAGAAAACATGGAAGAAGAGGCCATTTGGCCCGTCACGCTCTCTGCTTCTATGGACCATGTACAATCCACCCTATGATGGACTCCCACTGAAATATATTATGCTTCTCATGAAAGCTGACATTAGTACACCTACCATAGCATACATGTATATTTTTAATTGCAACAGACAACTGTTTGATCAATATTAAAAAAATTTTAATGCAAGATTTTGCCCTATGAATGAATCACCATAGGCAGTAGTATACATCACACAGGAGATCAGCATTCTTGGGGATAAACATTCAACAATGACAGATATAATGAGGCATCAGACTGAGCCACCCTCGATGTACAGGTGGAGGGGACAGGGACCTGGGATTTTGCACAAACACTGACTTGAGAAATTGTGGGAGGTAGGGATGCGAGATGTATTTCCATTTATGAAACCAGAACGGCAAATTAAACATGTATAATTAGGTTAAAAATCCAATTGAACAGAATAAAAGGTAGGAAGTTGCATCTGAATTGAGGAAAAAAGTAATTAAAAACACAATAATAGAAATATTCGGACTCAGGAGAATAGAAATATCTTGATGTAAAATGAAATTCATTGGTTCCTAATTTGGTCATAGTGGAGTGTAAAGTCCACTACGTCAAAGCTTTGGGGAGGGTGCAGACAGAAGTGAGTTATTAGAATTATACCAAGGATGAAGGACTTCAGTTATGTGGAGAGACTAGAGAAGCTGGGATTGTTCTCCTTAGAGCAGAGAAGGTGAAGGAGAGATTTAATAAGGTGTTCAAAAGTATGAGGGGTTTTGATAGAGTGGATAAGGAGAAACTGTTTCCACTGGCAGGAGGGTCAGTAACCCAGAGGACACAGATTTAAGATAGGCGCACCAATGTCAGTGTTCTCGCTCAGGCCCCAGCATCGAAGCTTTGACCACGCTTGATCAGCTCCGATGGGCGGGTCACATCGTCCGCATGCCCGATACGAGTCTCCCAAAACAAGCGCTCTAATCGGAGCTCCGACACGGCAAGAGAGTCCCAGGTGGGCAGAGGAAAAGCTTCAAGGACACCCTCAAAGCCTCCTTGAAAAAATGCAACATCCCCACCGACACCTGGGAATCCCTGGCCCAAGACCGCACAAAGTGGAGGAGAAGCATCCGGGAAGGCGCCAAACACCTCGAGTCTCTTCGCCGGAAGCAAGTGGAAGCCAAGCGCAAACAGCAGAAGGAGCGCACGTCAACCCAAGCACCCCACCCACCTGCCCCTTCAACCACCGTCTACCCCACCTGTGACAGAGACTGTAGGTCCCGCATTGGACTCATCAGTCACCTGAGAACTGATTTTTAATATGGAAGCAAGTCATCCTCGGTTCCGAGGGACTGCTTAAGAAGAAGATAGAGAACATGAACAAAGAGGCAATCGGGTACATTCACTGGCACATAACCTTTCATTTAAAGTCCACTGTGTTTACTCCTGCTTTTATTCGTGTTTATTTTTCTATTAGGAATGAAACCTCTGGTTTACTCAGAAAAAGATGCGAAAGAGCAAAGAATCGGCTGGTTTCGTACAGGGCATCACATCACGTATAAACCATGGAATAAGAAAACCGTCAACAACCTTTTTCCTTATGTACAGCACTACTGCTTAGAGTTCCAGATAGTAAGTGGGAATTCCCGGTTTACTAATGGGATAAAATCTATGGGGTTTACTAATGGGATAAAATCTATGGGGTTTACTAATGGGATAAAATCTATGGGGTTTACTAATGGGATAAAATCTATGGGGTTGAGTGAAATCAGTGTTAACAGAGCAGTAATTATCTCAAAATGGGGTCGGTCTGTCCACTGCAATTTTACAGGAGCCTATTGCTGGGCATCCAAAGTGCCTGCCTGTTTAAGGCAGTAGGGCTCTTTTAATATGCAAATTGAGGTACTATGACTTATATTGGACTATGATTGCCATATTCGGACAAAACTGGTTGGAGCACTCACCATGCATTCTCTGGTCAGTTTTACTGGCGAGAGAGCAGGAGTGCTCCCCTCCCCCAACACCCTGAAATCGCAACCCCCCGGTCCAGACTTGCCTTGCTGCCGGCAGGGCAGCCTCCGGGCCACCTGATTCCATTGACATCAATGGAAAGGAAAATCGTACGGAGTGTATAATGGGCGGTCAATCTGCTACCGCCCGTTTTACACCCTCGGCGAAGTTAAAAGTTCCGCCCTATAAGTTTTTATAATTTTAATTTATTCTCATTAAGCAATTTCTTTTGGGTGGGGGAAAATAACATTGCGTCTCTTCTGGTACCAAATGTACCAGTGTCAGGTGTCATAAGGCACATACCGTACTTGTAACATGCTGATCTGCTTGATTGATGATAATCCATTTATGTTTCCTATTGTGATCTGATCAGTGTGATTCAACCCACTGGAGTAGATTTTCCCTTGGTGCGGACTCCGGGTGTCTCGGGGCAGCTTGCTGGCTCCGTCTGGGCCACTGCAACATCTGGCGGTTCAGCTGACCTCTGGCCTGAAAGAAGGTCGGTCATGGGGGTTCCAATCTCAGGGGAGGGGCGAAGGAGCCGGAGTGGTGGTGGCTTTTTGCTCCTCCCGGCCTCACAGAAGTACAGTATAACTTACTTGCGGGCTCCGCGTCGGCTGGACCGACAGCTGCTACTGGGCAGAGTGTGCGCCATTCACACTCCAACAAGCAGTCTCCAAAAATGGTAAATGGGGTCCTAGTTACGTCATGGGCCCCAATTTGCATGTTTATTTTTATTCGTTTATGGGATGTGGGCGCGCTGGCAGGGCCAGCATTTATTGCCCATCCCTAATTGCCCTTGAGAAGGCGGTGGTGAGCCGCCTTCTTGAACCGCTGCAGTCCATGTGGTGAAGGAACTCCCACAGTGCTGTTTGGGAGGGAGTTCCAGGATTTTGAACCAGCGACGATGAAGGATCGGCGATATACTTTTAAGTCAGGATGGTGTGTGACTTGGAGGGGAACTTGGAGGTGGTGGTGTTCCCATGCGCCTGCTGCCCTTGTCCTTCTAGCTGGAAGAGGTCGCAGGTTTGGGAGGTGCTGCCAAAGAAGCCTTGGCGAGTTGCTGCAGTGCATCTTGTAGATGGTACACACTGCAGCCATGGAACGCCGGTGGTGAAGGGAGTGAATGTTTAAGGTGGTGGATGGGGTATTAAAAGGGCCTACTGCCTGACTCAAGCGGGTGCTCCAGCCACCCAGCAGTAGGCCCGGGGGAAGATTGTAGCGACCACAGCCGCAGCTGGAACAGGGCTGTAAGTAATTTCCCCACCATTTTAGGATGCTGCCTACTGCCCCATTTCTGCCAGGCTGGAGGCCTCAAAATCTCCCCCACTGTATTTGTGAGTTCAACTCACTCTTTAAACTGTGGGATCCTTAAATGTAAAGTACAATATTGTGTTAATAATGTACAATGTTAGCACATATGTCCATTGATCCAATTTATGTAGTTTGCAGGATTATAAAGAAGCAGTTATCATATTTTCATCATCAGGAATTTAAAACCAGTCCTGGTGGACAAGATGAAACTCTCCGAGTCCAAAGGCCATCTCTATGTCTAAAAGGACAAAAATTCTAATGCCATTAACAATACTTGATGTAAAAAATGGAAGTTAATTAACACCACTGCAGATAAAAGTTACCAGTGTTGGAGTCACATCACATCAGTGGCTGTTTGATAAGACCACAAGCATTTCCCATGGCATCTTCTGATGGGATCTAACACTGCTGTGTTAATAATTATCCAATGCACATCAGATGAACACTAATTGAATGGTTTGAAATGTGTTGGCTGAGATTACAATCGACCTCTGTTTGTTGAGTACTGAATATTATTTGCTCTTGATCACTCTTTCACACTAGTTCTTAAATGTTGTTCTTTTCAGGAGTTTAGTAATAAGGATGATACGTACTTCCTGGCACATTGCTACCCCTACAGATATACTGACCTGAAGGCTCATTTGGATGAAATAATAAATGAGTCCAAACATTTGCCGTATTTTAAAAAGGAGGTTCTGTGTGAAACAAGAGCAGGAAATAGCTGCTTTTTACTGACGATCACTGACTATGCAGGTGAGCCCCACCAAGCTTTCAATATGCCTTGTACTGACCACTGTAGTCCATTTATAAAACATCAATATTATCAGCTATAAAGCAACCACTAACAGTATATAAGTCCCATATATTGATTTGAGAAGTTTATTAATATTTGATACATGAAACATAATTGGTACAGAACATAAATATGTTTGTTACAACTATCTCTATTCTCTTAATTAAGAGTACTCAGATACATAAAGACAGAATGAAGGTTAGTGTATGGAATAACAAGCTCTATGACCTTTTTCAACATAATAATAATTAAAATGATCAGAAAAACGTGGGAAAATTACACCTGAATTTCCAATAGGTGCCTCTAGCATGCGAAGCTTCAGCTAGCAGCACAGACTCATAAAATAACCTCCATGATACCTTCTGAACACTTGCAGAATCAGAATCATTTGAACAGTACAGGAATAAATCTGTATTGTGCCAAATATCCAACTGAGATTTATAAGGTACATGCAGTGGGGAATGATCATGAAGCTGTAATGTATGCAGGGCTTCAAAGGATACCATAAACTATGTGAGCAAGGCTTAAGTGCTTTGTGAATGTCTTTTGAAATTTGAAATTAAATTCCAGCTTTTCTAGCAACCCCTTTTTTCTGTTACCGTGTCAGCCGTGGCTCAGTGGATAGCGCTCTCGCCTCTGAGTCAGAAGGTTGTGGGCTCAAGTCCCCACTCCAGAGACTTGAACACAAAAATCCAGGCTGACACTCCAGTGCGGTACTGAGGGGGTGCTGCACTGTGGGAGGTGCCGTCTTTCGGATGAGACGTTAAACAGAGTCTCTCTCAGGTGGGCGTAAAAGATCCCATGACATTTCAAAGAAGAGCTGGGGAGTTATCCCTGGTGTCCTGGCCAATATTTATCCCTCTGCCAACATCACTAAAGCAGATTATCTGGTCATTATCACATTGCTGTTTGTGGGAGCTTGTGTTTCCTACATTACAACAGTGACTACACTTCAAAAAGTACTTAATTGGTTGTAAAGCGTTTTGGGACGTCCGGTGCGCTATATAAATGCAAGTCTTTCTTACAGTTACATGGAGGACACTTAAGTTGAAATAATTCATGCTGTGCTATTCCACTCAAGTTGGTGGTTTGCTGGTGAAATCATGTCTCAGTCTGTACCAGCTGTACCTCATGACTGACTCATTCTGCAAGTGTTGAGAAGGTTCTATGAATCACCATTCAAATGTAGGCAGACAGTACCTTGGAACAGCTGAAGTGAGGCTCACAAGAATGTTCCAGGCCAGATTCATAGCAGCACCTCAAGTGGATAAGGTCAAAAAAAAGCAAATGTAATACTGGATGAGTACTTAGAAAAATGTGACATTGTATCTCAAAGTTGGCCAGCTTCAGTCGTCACCACGTTGCTATGTGCGAAATTTGAGTACGGATATTTTACGTAAATATGCCACGCAGTCTTGGAAAAATAACAAACAATGGCTGGATTTTGCGGTCAGCGGCAAAGTGACGGCGCTCGCCGCTGACCTTGAAGAAAGCTGCCCACAAATTTTTAGCAGTCTCTGTGGTGTGGATTTCACCTTTCCCGATGTTAATTTCATTCTGGCGCCATCTATAGGGGATCTCTAGCTAAGCAGCCAATCACATTGAAGAATTCTCACAGACAGCAAACCAGGAAGTAACAAGCAGGTTTTATCATTCACTTTTTATAATTTAACAGAAAGCGACTTAAAGATTGGGACATATACATGGGATTAAGTTAGAAACTGAAATATCATAAACAAACTTTAAAAAAATAATTAATTTTTACTATTTTAAAAATTATGGAATTTTTATCATGGATTGGAGAAATGTGACATTCCACAAATATAAAATTAGTTTTTCAGGGCCAGGGAGATTGTTCAGCAGTAATTATGACTTAGTACACCATTAAAAACTCAATTACACCTCATTCAACAAGGCTTAACTTTTTCAAGGGTTTTTACAGTGAGATTAGAGTGTAAAAAGTGGAAGTTCACGTCAATTCAAGTGATTTCTAATTGGCTCCATCTACGAGGACTACAACGGCGCACCCTATGGAGGAGCAGGGTATCACTGACAGCAACTTCAGGATTTCCGCGTTTAAATGCGCATGTGCAGACTCCAGAATTTGCTGTCAGTTTTACAGAGTAATGACGACGAATGCTGACAGTCTCACTGTCATTACAACTGCAAATTCCAGGCCATTATCTTTAATATTTATAATATTCCTCTGAATGTGTGACTTTTATGAGCAAAACTATCTGAATGTTTGCCTTTTGTTATTTGTAAAAGTTTACAATTTAATGAAATGCATGAAGCCAGCAGGTGCTTACTTTTTGACTGTTACACAGTTTACTGATCGCTTAAAACTTAAAGGTAATAGTGCTCACATGCGCCTTTCTTTATCAGCGAGAAAACTGGAATCGATCAAGAAAATTCGACAGTGCCACTGATTTGAATGGGTGTAGAACTTTTAACTGTTTCGGCAAGGTTCTCGACAGAGGGGCGAAAATGGCCCAGGACATTTTGGCATGGTATAAAAACCAGCATAAATCACATATGGCATTATTTCTTGGAAATTCTGCGCTAGAATAATGGTATATACCATAGATTCACCATTATTATGGCGCAAGTTTTCAGGAAATTCCAGGCCATTAACTGGAAGAATTCCCCTGTGTTTCTTTGCATAGTACCATGATATCTTTCATGTCCATTGAATAGATGGATGGGTCCTCGATTTAACATCACATCTAAAAGATGGCACCTCTGACAATGCAGCACTCCTTCAGTATTGCATTGAAGGAAGTAATCATTCAAAATATTTATTATTTTGTATTCATTCTCAGTTTCAAACTCATTTGCATCTTTTAGGGTTTACGACTCTTCTCTGACTGTTGTAGTACTGTGTTTTTACTGTTGTTGTTAGCTTCTTCTGTTATACTTTATTCTGGGTTCTGCTTCTCCTCTCTCATCACCCTTATAGCTTGTTTCTGCATTTTCTTATATTCATCCCAATGAACCTTTTCCCTGTTTCTCTCTGCAGGGCTTGTGGATGTTCTTTTTCATTTTCATTTCACATTTAATTTGTTTCATAGAATAGAATCATAGAAAATTACGGCACAGAAGGAGGCCATTCAGCCCATCGTGTCCTTGCCAGCCAAAAAAAAGCTATTCAGCCTAATCCCACTTTCCAGCTCTTGGTCCGTAGCCCTGTAGGTTACAGCACTTCAAGTGCATATCCAAGTACTTTTTAAATGCGATGAGGGTTTCTGACTCTACCACCCTTTCAGGCAGTGTGTTCCAGACCCCCACCTCAAGTTCTCCTCAACTCCCCTCTAATCCTTCCACCAATTACTTAAAATCTATGCCTCCTGGTTATTGACCTCTCTGCTCTATCTAGGCCCCTCATAATTTTATACACCTCAATTAAGTCTCCCCTCTGCTCCAAAGAAAACAACCCCAGCCTATCCAATTTTTCCTCGTAGCTAAAATTCTTCAGTCCTGGCAACATCCTCATAAATCTTCTCTGTACCCTCTCTAGTGCAATCATATTTTTCCTGTAATGTGGTGACCAGAACTGTACACAGTACTCTAGCTGTTGCCTAACTAGTGTTTTATACAGTTCTAGCATAACCTCCCTGCTCTTATATTCTATGCCTCGGCTAATAAAGAAACGTATGCCTTCTTACTATCTTACACCTTATCTACTTGTCCTGCTACCTTCAGGGCTCTGTGGACATGCACTCCAAGGTCCCTCTGTTCCTTTACACTTCTCAGTATCCTACCATTTATTGTGTATTCCTTTGTCTTGTTAGCCCTCCCCAGATGCATTACCTCACACTTCTCCAGATCGAATTCCATTTGCCACTTGTTTGCCCATCTGACCAGTCCATTGATATCTTCCTGCAGTCTGCAGCTTTCTTCCTCACTATCAACCACACAGCCAATTTTTGTATCATCTGCAACTTCTTAATCATTCCCGCTACATTGAAGTCTAAATCATTGATAATACCACAAAAAGCAAGGAACCTAGTACTGAAACCTGTGGAACCCCACTGCAAACAGCCTTCCAGTAACAAAAACAACCGTCGACCATTACCCTTTGCTTCCTGCCACTGAACCAATTTTGGATCTAACTTGCCACTTTCCCTTGGATCCCATGGGTTTTTACTGTTCTGACCAGTCTGCCATGTGGGACCCTGTCAAAAGCCTTGCTAAAATCCGTGTAGACTAAGAACACAAGAATTAGGAGCAGGAGTAGGCTATACGACCCTACAAGCCTGCTCCACCATTCAATAAGATCATGGCTGATCTTCGACCTCAAATCCACTTTCCTGCCTGATCCCTATATCCACTTGATTCCCTAGTGTCCAAAAATCTATCGATCTCAGCCTTGACAATACTTAACCAGTATCAACAGCCCTTTCGGGTAGAGAATTCCAAAGATTCACAACCCTCTGAGTGAAGAAATTCCTCCTCATCTCAGTCTTAAATGGTCGATC
Source organism: Squalus acanthias (assembly GCA_030390025.1). Lineage (NCBI taxonomy): Eukaryota > Metazoa > Chordata > Chondrichthyes > Squaliformes > Squalidae > Squalus > Squalus acanthias. Next base: position 87,489,920 of record CM059433.1, on the reverse strand, counting down.
CCTTATCCTGAGACTATGCCCCCTAGTTCTAGACTCTCAGCCAGGGGAAACAGCCTCTCAGCAGCTACCCTGTTAAAACCCTTCAGAATCTTATATGTTTCAATATAATCAACTCTCATTCTTCTAAACCCCAGAGAGTATAGGCCCAATCTACTCAATCTCTCCTCATAGGACAACTCTCTCATCCCAGGGATCAATCTAGTGAACCTTCGTTGCACCGCCTCTAAGGCAAGTTTGTCCTTCCTTAGATAAGGAGATCAAAACTGTGCACATTACTCCAGGTGTAGTCTCACCAAAGCCCTGTACAATTGTAGTAAGACTTCCTTACTCTTGTAGTGCTAATTTAATCCTGTGAGAGACAACATCACTCATGTCCGAGGCAGGGACCCAAGAGCGAGGACAAGCCCAGCAGCGAGGTCAAGGCCCAGGAGTGGTGCAGCGTGGACCAGCAGTGGGGACGGGGCCCAGGGAAGGTGCAGCACGGGCCAACAGCGAGGTCGGGAGGACCACAATGCATCCTACGAAACCCAGGCAGAGAGGACCTGCGGGAAGGAGGGAGGAGGACAGTAGCAGTATGTTTGTGTGTGTGTGCTAGGCCAATGTAGCAGAGCCTGGTCTCCAATCGTCTTGGATCCCCTTGCCATTGGACCAAGACCTTGCTCTGTCAAGCCAGTGTGGTAGCTGGTGTGCAACAGCCACCCCACGTTAAAAGAATTCATGCACAGGCATCTTCCACCCTTTAAAATGAAGTTCGGGACCTGGAACGTCAGGACCCTCATGGACAACCCCAACAGTGACAGACCGGAACGCCGTACTGCTATCGATGCCCGGGAGGTCAGACGTTTCAATATTGACATCGCCGCCCTAAGTGAGACCCGGCGGGCAGGGGAAGGCCAGCTCAAGGAGCAAGGCGGTGGCTACACCACCTTCTGGAAAGGCAAACCTGAAGAAGAACGCCGCCTCCATGGGGTAGACTTCGCCATAAAAAATGAACTAGTTGGGCATCTCAGAGACTCCCCTAGCAGTATAAACGAGCGCCTCATGACTCTTCGGCTCACCCTAGTCCGGAACCAGTGTGCTACGGTCATTAGTGTGTACGCCCCAACACTGGAAGCCACAGACGAGACCAAAGAGGAATTCTACTCCAGCCTCGAACAATCCCTGTCCCGAGTCCCAACGGGCGACAAGCTGATACTCCTTGGCGACTTTAACGCCAGAGTTGGAAAGGACACAGACCTCTGGGGAGGTGTGATCGGCAGAGAGGGGGTAGGGAAAGCTAACTCCAACGGTACCCTCCTCCTGACGAAATGCTTAGAACATGGCCTTGTCATAACCAACACCTTGTTCCGGCAGAGAGACAAGTACAAGGCTTCATGGCAGCACCCTCGCTCCAAGCACTGGCATCTGCTGGACTACATCATCGTCCAAGCGACGGACCGCAAGGACATACACATCACCCGCGCCAAGACAGGAGCTGACGACTGCTGGACAGACCACCTCCTAATCCGCTCTGTTATCTCCATCAACGTAGCCCCAAAACAGCGGCGGCAACAGAAACAATGCCGCAGGAAAATCAACGCTGGAGCACTCAAAGACCCTGCTAAGAAAGCCCTATTCAGCCTGCGCCTCACAACCAACCTGACGACTCCCAGTGATGCAGAGACACAGAGTGTCCACAACGCCTGGTCTGCACTCAAGGCCTCCATAATCAGCACCTGTGAAGAGACGCTCGGTCACTCGACCAGGAAACACCAAGACTGGTTCGACGAGAACGACCAGAAGATCCAGGAGCTAATAAGCCGCAAGCGCAAGGCATTCCTGATCTGGAAACAGCAACACAACTCGAGAGCAAGAAAGCAGCTCTACAGACGCCTGAAGGCCGAGGTCCAACTAAAAACTTGTGACCTAAAGAACAGATGGTGGGTGGAGAAAGCGCAGGAGATCCAGCAGCTAGCCGACAACCACGACGTGCGTGGATTCTTTAGCGCAGTCAAGACCGCCTACGGCCCAAGCACCCAAGGTCCTACCCCACTGTGGGCCAAGAACGGAGAGGTACTCATCAAGGACAGGGAGGCAGTCAGTGCCCGCTGGAAGGAGCACTTCGAAGATCTCCTTAACCGAGACTCTGTCTTCGATGCGAGTGTCCTCAACTCCATCCTGCAGCGTGCTACCCGCCACCATCTCAGCACAACCCCAGCCCGGCATGAGGTTGAAAAGACCATCCGACAACTGAAGAACAACAGGGCCTCAGGAGCAGATGGAATCCCTATCAAGGCGCTAAAGCATGGCAGAGAAGCACTACTGGCGCGAATTCATGAACTCATTTCTCTTATCTGGAAGGAGGAGAGCATGCATGGGGATCTCAGAGATGCTGTAATTGTGACCATCTTCAAGAAAGGTGACAAGTCCGATTGCGGTAATTACAGAGGAGTTTCCCTGCTGTCTGCCACAGAGAAAGTCATCGCAAGAATCCTCCTCAATCGCCTTCTCCCAATGGCTGAAGAGCTCCTCCCAGTGTCACAATGCGGATTCCGCCCACTAAGGGGCACAATGGACATGATCTTCACCGCGCGCCAATTACAAGAGAAATGCAGGGAACAGCGCCAACCGCTGTACATGGCCTTCTTTGACCTCACAAAGGCCTTTGACACTGTCAACCATGAGGGATTATGGAGTGTCCTCCTCAAATTCGGCTGCCCTCAAAAGTTTGTCACCATCCTCCGCCTGCTTCACGACGACATGCAAGCCGTGATCCTGACCAATGGTTCCAACACAGACCCAATTCTGTATGGACCGGGGTCAAGCAAGGCTGTGTCATTGCACCAGCGCTCTTCTCGATCTTCCTTGCGGCAATGCTCCATCTCACCCTCAGTAAGCTCCCCGCTGGAGTGGAGCTAATTTACAGAACAAACGGGAAACTGTTCAACCTCCGTCGCCTCCAGTCCAGATCCAAGGTTGTCCCTTCCTCTGTCGTCGAATTACAGTATGCAGACGACGCTTACGTCTGCGCACACTCGGAGGTCGAACTCCAAACCATCGTTAATACCTTCACCTAAGCGTACGAGAGCATGGGCCTTACACTAAACATCTGTAAGACAAAGGTCCTCTACCAACCTGCCCCCGCCACACAGTACTGCCCCCCGATTATCAAAATCTATGACAAGGCCTTGGACAACGTGGACCACTTTCCATACCTCGGGAGCCTACTGTCAACAAGGGCAGACGTCGATGACGAAGTCCAACACCATCTTCAGTGTGCCAGTGCAGCCTTCGGTCACCTGAGGAAGAGAGTGTTTGAAGACCAGGACCTCAAACCCGGCACTAAGCTCATGGTCTACAGAGCAGTAGTAATACCCGCCCTCCTGTATGCCTCAGAGACATGGACCATGTACAGCAGGCACCTCAAAGCACTGGAGAGGTACCACCAACGCTGCATCCACAAGATCCTGTAAATCCATTGGCAGGATAGGCGCACCAACGTCAGTGTTCTCGCTCAGGCCAACATCCCCAGCATCGAAGCTTTGACCACGCTCGATCAGCTCCGATGGACGGGTCACATCGTCTGCATGCCCAATATGAGACTCCCAAAACAAACGCTCTACTCGGAGCTCCGACACGGCAAGAGAGCCCCAGGTGGGCAGAGGAAACGCTTCAAGGACACCCTCAAAGCCTCCTTGAAAAAGTGCAACATCCCCACCGACACCTGGGAATCCCTGGCCCAAGACCGTACAAAGTGGAGGAGAAGCATCCGGGAAGGCAGCCGAATACCTTGAGTCTCTTCACCGGGAGCAAGCGGAAGCCAAGCGCAAACAGCGGAAGGAGTGCACGTCAACCCAAGCACCCCACCCACCCGTCCCTTCAACCACCGTCTGCCCCACCTGTGACAGACACTGTAGGTCCCGCATTGGACTCATCAGTCACCTGAGAACTCATTTTTAATGTGGAAGCAAGTCATCTTCGGTTTCGAGGGACTGCCTAAGAAGAGAAGTGTACTTCAACCCCCTTTCAATAAAGGCCACATGCCATTTGCCTTCCTAATTGTTTGCTGTACCTGCGTGCTAATTTTCTGTGTCTCTTGTACAGAGGACACCTAAATCTCTCTGAACACCAACATTTAATAGTTTCTCACCATTTAAAAAATATTCTGTTTTTCTATTCTTCCTACCAAAGTGAATAACCTCACATTTCCCCACATTATACTCCATCTGCTAACTTATTGCCCACTCACTTAACCTGTCTATATTCCTTTGCAGGCTCTTTGTGTCCTCCTCACAGCTTACTTTTCCACCTAGATTTGTATCATCAGAAAACTTGGATACATTACACTCGGTCCCTTCATCTAGGTCATTAGTATAGATTGTAAATAGTTGAGGCCCAAGTACTGATCCTTGCGGCACCCCACTAGTTACAGCCTGCCAACCAGAAAATTACCCGCTTATCCCGACTCGCTGCTTTCTGTCCGTTAGCCAATCCTCTATCCATGCTAATATATTACCCCCAACCCCATGAGCCCTTATCTTGCGTAGCAACCTTTTATGTGGCACCTTATCGAATATCTTTTGGAAATCCAAATATACTACATCCACTGATTCCCCTTTATCTACCCTACTAGTTACATCCTCAAAAAACTCTAATAAATTTGTTAAACACTATTTCCCTTCCATAAAACATCTGCCTAATCATATTATGATTTTCTAAGTGCCCTGTTAGCACTTCCTTAATAATAGATTCTAGCATTTTCCCGATGACTGATGTCAGGTTAACTGGCCTGTAGTTCCCTGTTTTCTCTCTCCCTCCTTTCTTGAATAGCTGGGTTACATTTGCTACCTTCCAATCCGCTAGGGCTGTTCTAGAATCTCGGGAATTTTGGAAGATCACAACCAATGCATCCGCTATCTCTGCAGCCACCTCTTTTAGAACCCTAGGATGTAGGCCATCAGGTCTAGAGGATTTGTCGGCTTTTAGTCCCATTAGTTTCTGCAGTACTTTTTCTCTACTGATATTAATTACTTTAAGTTCCTCACTCTTATTAACCCTTTGATTCCTCATTATTTTTGGTATGACTACATCAAAAGCATTACCTTCATCAACCCACCTTGTTACCTCCTCAAAAAATTCAATCAAGTTAGTCAGACACGACCTTCCCTTAACAAATCCATGCTGACTGTCCTTGATTAATCCATGCCTCTTTCTAAGTGATGATTGATACTATCCCTCAAAACTTTTTCCAATAATTTGCCCACCACTGAGGTTAGGCTGATTGGCTTGTAATTACTCCGTCTATCCCTTTCTCCCTTTTTAAACAATGTTTGTCCATTTAGAGTCAAGCGAAGTAACATTCAACTGTCGTGGGGGTGCAAAATGGGCAGTAGCGGATCGGCCATCCATTATAAACCCCAACCAATTTTCCAATTTTTGAAGTCAATAGAAAGGAAATTCAGGCGGGTTATATAATAGGTGGCCGATCAGGTTTGCGCTCCCACCAAAGTTGAGTTTTACCCCCATGTTTGTTTAGGAGTGTATTTATCCTGTATATTCAGCATTATACCATTAAAAGTGCTCCACTTGTCCTCTATTGAAATTATGTTGAGCAACCTATCCCCAATCTAATTGTATTAGTTGTTCTATACCTGACTCCTCGTCTTGGTTATATCTGACTCCCAGACCATATTGAATTTGACCATTCTGTGGTTGCTATCCCCTAGGAATGCTATGACTTCTGGATCAGTAACAAACACAAGGTCAAGATGAGCATTGCCTATTGTGCCTTCCTTGCGAAACTGGGTCATGATTCTTTTTTTAACAACAGGAAGGGAAAATCCTGAAGCAAAACTTGGTGTTGTACTAACTGCAAGAGTGCACCCTGGGGAGACTCAATCCAGCTGGATGATGAAGGGCATTCTAGATTTTCTGATATCCGAGGAGCCTACAGCAAAGGTAGCGATTAAACAAGATGATCTGTCAAATGTTGCATTTTTACATCTAGTTTATCAAAGCTGCTATTACATTACAACCAGTAACTAATTTGGAGTTCCTGTGCTCTTTTTGTTGTGTCTAATCACTCATAGGTCCTTCGTATATTTGAATTCCTTCCTTTGGACTTTTTATTTTCATAGTAGAACCATTTAATCACTTCAGTCACCTCACTTCTGCAAGATATACTCTTACTTCAGGAACATTTGTACACAACTCAAAGTGGCAATTTTTTTTGCTCTAACAACATGTTGTGCAGTACAAATGAAATAATTTTGTGCCCTTTATATAGCATTTCTGGTTTTTCCGTAGAGCCCAGACATCAACCATTGCCATTAAAAGATGAAAAGAAAAAGGAGGAAAATTTAATAAGAAGAAACAAAATTAAAATAAGGGATGAAAGAAAAGATTAAAAGGGAGTATATTTAGCTGAGCATTAAGACTTCACAGGACAACACGGCCTTTTATGGAAACATCCTGGAACCTGACCAGCAGTTATAAAATGACTGAACTGAGGTCAGATAAAGCCTTTGAAAGTCAATACTTTACTGTAAATCCATCATTCTTAGCCCAGCCACCCATTGCTGATTTGGTGCCAGTAGTAACTAATGAGCTGTGCTGTCCTTACAAACTCCACAGCTGCTTAGGCTGAGAGCTGGCACAGCTAATGCTTAGTTTGTTGTGGTTGGACAGGTCAGACATGATATGAGCTGACAGCAGCACTGTGTGAGAGGCAGATAGCAAGTACCATTAGTCAGCCATCCTGATAGTGAAATGCGGTTAGTGCAAGGCAATGAAGTGCACTAACTAGAAAAAAGGCAAAGGTGAGAACATAAACAGACCAATGAATGGAAAAATTAGCATTTCAAATGTTTGAGTTGATCATTATTTTAAATGTTCTATGATCTACTTGCATGCTTCAAGTACCTGAATGTATTTTATTGAAATAACAAATTGAAGCATGGATGTATTTTTAGCTGATGAAAGAACTAGCGGCAACCCTGGTGTGCAAGTATATCCAAGCTTGGCGTCACCTAATCACTACTTTCTAATTTATCTCCTCTTCTATTTTAAGAACAAAAGAACATAAGAAATAGGAGCAGGATTAGGCCACTTGGCCCCTCAAGCCTGCTCCGCCATTCAATAAGATCATGGCTGATCTTGGGCTCAAAGCCACTTCCCTGCCCGCTCCCCATAACCCTTCACTCCCTTATCTTGCAAAAATCTGTCTATCTCCACCTTAAATGTATTTAATGACCCAGCCTCCATGGCTCTCTGGGGTAGAGAATTCCACAGATTTACGACCCTCAGAGAAGAAATTCCTCCTCATCTCAGTTCTAAAAGGATGACCCTTTATTCTGAAACTATACCCCCGAGTTCTAGATTTCCCCACGAGGGGAAACATCCTCTCTGCATCTACATTGTCGAGGCCCCTCAGTATCTTATAGTTTAAATAAGATCACCTCTCATTCTTCTAAATTCCAATGAGTATAGGCCCAACCTGCTCAACCTTTCTTCATAAGTCAACCCCCTCATCTCAGGAATCAATCATGTGAATCGTCTCTGAACTGCCTCCAATGCAAGTATATCCTTCCTTAAATAAGGAGACCAAAACTGTATGCAGTACTCAAGGTGTGGTCTCACCAATACCCTGTACAGTTGTAGCAGGACTTCCCTGCTTTTATACTCCAACCCCCTTGCAATAAAGGCCAACATTCCATTTGCCTTTTTGATTACTTGCTGTACCTGCATGCCAACTTTTTGTGTATCATGCACAAGGACCCCCAGGTCCCTCTGAACTGTAGCATTTTGTAATCTCTCTCCATTTAAATAATAATTTGCTTTTTTATTTTTCCTGCCAAAGTGGATAACCTTGCACTTTCCCACATTATACTCCATCTGCCAAATGTTTGCCCACTCACTTAGCCTGTCTATATCCCTTTGCAGATTCTTTGAGTCCTCTGCACAACTTGCCTTCCCACCCATCTTTGTATCATCCGCAAACTTGGCTACATTACACTCGGTCCCTTCATCCAAGTCATTAATGTAGATTGTAAATAGTTGAGGCCCCAGCACCGATCCCTGTGGCACCCCACTAGTTACCGTTTGCCAACCAGAAAATGACCCATTTATCCCGACTCTCTGCTTTCTGTTAGTTAGCCAATTCTCTGTCCATGCTAATATATTACCCCCAACTCCGTGAGCTCTTATCTTATGCAGTAACCTTTTATGTGGCACCTTATCGAATGCCTTCTGGAAATCCAAATACACCACATCCACTGGCTCACCCTTATCCACCCTGCTCGTTACATCCTCAAAGAATCTTTTTGACCTTGTTAGTGTGCTATTTTGTGGATCTTGATCCTCATTTTGATTTCTCAATTTAAAAAAAAGTTTATTAAAATCCAAACACCATAATCAGAGAAAATACAGTACTACCCTACTACTTTCTGAACATAAAATTCAATACTTATTCATCCAGTGGTACCCAGTTACTTTGATTCCAATATTCCTCATCCCAAGAATCAGACCGTAGGTTCCAAGTCTCACAAAGCTGGTGGAAACTATATTTTTTCTGACTAAGGAAAAAGAGATAAGTATATTAAAGTGCATACATAAGAACATAAGAACATAAGAAATAGGAACAGGAGTAGACCAATCGGCCCCTCGAGCCTGCTCCGCCATTCAATAAGATCATGGCTGATCTGATCCTAACCTCAAATCTAAAGAACACAAGAAGTAGGAGCAGGACCCGGCCACTCAGCCCCTGGGCCCGCTCCGCCACCCACAGGGCCTTGACCGATCCGAACTCAGCCTCATGTCCAATTTCCTGCCCGCTCCCCGTAACCCCTAATTCCTTTTACTTCTAGGAAACTGTCTATTTCTGTTTTAAATTTATTTAATGATGTAGCTTCCACAGCTTCCTGGGGCAGCAAATTCCACAGACCTACTACCCTCTGAGTGAAGAAGTTTCTCCTCATCTCAGTTTTGAAAGAGCAGCCCCTTATTCTAAGATTATGCCCCCTAGTTCTTGTTTCACCCATCCTTGGGAACATCCTTACCGCATCCACCCGATCAAGCTCCTTCACAATCTTATATGTTTCAATAAGATCGCCTCTCATTCTTCTGAACTCCAATGAGTAGAGTCCCAATCTACTCAACCTCTCCTCATATGTCCACCCCCTCATCCCCGGGATTAACCGAGTGAACCTTCTTTGTACTGCCTCGAGAGCAAGTATGTCTTTTCTTAAGTATGGACACCAAAACTGTATGCAGTATTCCAGGTGCGGTCTCACCAATACCTTATATAACTGCAGCAATACCTCCCTGTTTTTATAATCTATCCCCCTAGCAATAAAAGCCAACATTCCGTTGGCCTTCTTGATCACCTGCTGCACCTGCATACTAACTTTTTGATTTTCTTGCACCTGGACCCCCAGATCCCTTTGTACTGCAGTACTTTCCAGTTTCTCGCCATTAAGATAATAACTTGCTCTCTGATTTTTCCTGCCAAAGTGCATAACCTCACATTTTCCAATATTGTATTGCATCTGCCAAATCTCCGCCCACTCACCCAGCCTGTCTATATCCCCTTGTAGGTTTTTTATGTCCTCCTCACTTTCTACTTTCCCTCCCATCTTTGTATCATCTGCAAACATTGATATGTTACACTCGGTCCCCTCCTCCAAATCGTTAATATAGATTGTAAAGAGTTGGGGACCCAGCACCGACCCCTGCGGAACACCACTGGCTACTGGTTGCCAGTCCGAGAATGAACCATTTATCCCAACTCTCTGCTTCCTGTTAGATAACCAATCCTCCACCCATGTACAAAGTACAAATTTTCATAGAAGGCTCTACATAGAGATGGAGGATATCATCTTGCTGTTTCATCTGTCAAACAAAAATTGCCAGACAAACCATTTCCCGCAAATGACATTGATCCTGTCTCTGTTAGCTCTGGGAATGACCAGGATTGCTCAGAGTTTGGATCAATTTACAAACCTTTTCTTTGTCATCACATCAATTGCTAATGGTGCCATTAAACACCATTGACACCTTCTTTGGAAAAGCAGTTATTCTCATCTTCTCAAAGATTTAGGTGGCGATTTTAACCCTTCCTGCCTGGCAGAAACCAGGCGGGTGGACAGTGAAAATCGCCCAGGTTACTTACTCATCCACGAGCTGCCAGATCCCGCTGACCACGATTTGTACGCAGGCTTCCAGACGGCCCACTCGGACCGTTTAAATATGCAGATTCGGGTCCGTTAACATCACAGTCCTCGACCACAATTTTAACTCAGGCTTGAGCAAGGAGCAAGTCATGACATGGGCAATAAAAAGTGAAGGAATTTTCCGAAAGTTTTTTTTATGGACTAATTTTTACAAGTAATAATTAATCTTATTTTAATAAAGTGTATTTTTAGTTGTGTTCCAACCATAACCAAAATGTTTTTTCTCCAGGAGCTGCGACGAAGATGCATCTTTAAAATCATTCCTATGCTAAATCCAGATGGAGTGATAGTAGGAAATTATAGGTAAAGCATTCTGATTAATTGCATTACAAAGAAATTAAATTCTCTACTATTAATTCCTTCAGTATTATAAATGGAGATATCGTGCATTCACTGGCATCTTTCAGTTCTCACTGCCAACACGTCCTCAGAAAACTCGTCCCAAGATGTCTGCGCCCAGACTACCTCTAACCCGAAGATCTGAAGTATAAAATATTGTAGCAAAGCCCATCTGAGTGACACCATTAATGGTTCAAAAATCTCCCTTCATAATTTATGGGGCAATTCAGTAGAATATATTTACCATGAATATCTTTCACATCCTTCAAAATATGCATAGTTCAAGTGGGCAATATGAAGCCATCAGTTTCCAGCTGTCCACTTTTTCCTTACTGTTAGGCTCATGGAGGGGTCCTCCTCAGAGTAAGTTGCTGCTATGTTAAAGAGACAATGGGCTAGAAATTCGACATCGCTAAAACCTGCTGGTTCCACCGCGGGCCAGTGTTAACGGCTGCTGAAATTGATGGCGCTGGCAGGACCGGTAAATTGGCGCTGGTGGCTAATTAACATTAGTCTAGTGCTAAACTTACTGTGCAAGGCCGTTTTGGTGGCGTTAGTCCCGGCAGGAGGCCCCAATGTAGCGTGGCCATAGCGTCATTGTTGCAAGAACAATCTTCTCTTAAAGCAAGGCTGTCATTTCAGAAAACATTTTGGTCCCATAAAGGGGAACTGCATTTGAAATGAAAAAAATTAAAGTCATGTAAAAATAGCCAGTTTTTAGCCCTTACAGTTCAACTGCCTTCTGAAAGAAAATTATCAATAAAAAGAATTCCCAACTGCGAGTCTTCAGCTCTTAAAGCTGAATTGCCTTCAGCACCTAGAAAAATGTAAATAATGCTTTAGCACTAACTAAGATGGCTCAACAAGCCAGGGAAGGGCACCCAGGATCTCGCACGCAGCACTCCAGCTTTGTGCAGGGCGTCCACACTGCAAAATAGGTCCTCTACCCACAGGGACCAGGAGGCCCTCCTAAAAAGAAGGATGTGGGACCAGATCACCAAGGCTGTCACTGCCAGCAGTGTTGCCCCCCCATGACCTGGCTCCGATTCCCAAAAAAGCTTCATGACCTCAGGCCAGTGGTTAAGGTCAGTGAATGCATCTTCAAAAGCCGACTCCTACCAACTGCGCCACTAGCCTCACACACTTCTCCATGCACGACTCCTCCCTGCAATGATTCACCTACCAACAATCTGTACCAAACACTAGGCACACCTCCCATTCCTAGCTTCAGCTCACCCCCTTGGAGGAGACAGTGCTGGCCATTCTAGGCAGGGGCATGGCTAAGCCCTTGGCCAGTGGCAGAGCTGAAAGGATACAAGATGCTGGTATACTCATACGCTATCCTCCTACTGTCTTTCAGATGAGACGTTAAACCGAGGCCCCGTCTGCTCTCACAGGTGGGCGTAAAAGATCCCATGACACTATTTCGAAGAGGAGCAGGGGAGTTATCCCCGGTGTCCTGGCCAATATTTATCCCTCAATCAACATAACAAAAACAGATTATCTGGTCATTATCACATTGCTGTTTGTGGGAGCTTGCTGTGCGCAAATTGGCTGCCACATTTCCTACATTACAACAGTGACTACACTCCAAAAGTACTTCATTGGCTGTAAAGCACTTTGAGATGTCTGGTAGTCGTGAAAGGTGCTATATAAATGCAAGTCTTTCTTTTCTTTTTTCTCGCATGCACCTCTTGCTTTTCTGCCCTCTCCTCACCACAACTCCACCCTCCCCTCCCCGCAACTCTCCCTACTCCTCTGGCAACTTCTCCTCCTTTGAGCATCTTACCTTGTTCCACCCCTCACGTCTCACTTTTAAGATCCTTATTCTGAACCGTCCACCCAACTACTACACCAATTTTCTCAATGAGATATCTTCTCTGCTTTCCTCCCTCTGCACCGAGAGACTTCTCATCCTTGGTGATTTCAACCTCCATCTCAACTCATCTTGCTCCCTCTCCTCCGAGTTCACTGACCTCCTTTCCTCCCTTAATCTCTCCCTTCATGTCAACTCCCCCATCTATATACACGGCCACCCCCTTGATCTTATCATCTCACATGGCCTCGCTATCCCCTCCATAACCATCACCGATAAGGCAATCTCCGACCATTTCCTTATATCGCTCTCTACCGGTATTACCCTTCCCCCTCCTAAACTTCTGCCCCTGCCACTACTTTTTGTATCCGCCCCTGGAACAAACTCTCCCTCAAGTCCCTTACCACTGCACTTTCTAATACCCAACTACCTAGCCTTTGGCCGACTATTCTCCATGACATCTCTGCAGCTACTGACTTACTAAATCACACCCTGTCCACCATCTTTGATGCCCTTGTCCCCACTAAAATCATTACACTCTCTCACCCTAGTCGTTCCCCCTAGTCTACCCCTCATCTCCACTCCTTAAGTCCAAGGGACGCAAACTTGAACGTCTTTGGCGGAAAACTGGTCCAATCATCCATCACCAGATTTGCCTAGGTCATATAAAGCACTACTGGATTCTGCTCTCCATCACTAAAAACGTCCATTCTTCTAAGATCATCCAGGATGGCAAAAATAACACCAGGCTTCTCTTCTCCACCACTAACCGTCTTCTCAAACCACCCTCCCCTTCCTCCTTTTCCCTCACCTCCAACAATAAATGTGAGGAGCTCATGGACTTCTTTGTTAAAAAGATTGACTAACTCCATTCAACTGCTTCTGCTTTCAATTCCCTCCCTTCCCCATGCCCACCAGACCTTACTTCCTCTCCATTTTCCCCCTACCCTAAACCTAAATTTGATTATTTCTCTAATTTCTCTCCTGTCTCCCCTCTTGCCCTTTCAAATCTCATCTTGTCGATGACACCGACCTCATGCTCTCAACTCTATTCCTACTAAATTACTGACAACCCAACTTTCCTTCCTGGTTCCCATGTTAACGGATATTGTTAACAGTTCTCTCTCCTCCGGTACTGTCCCCTTTTCCTTCATATCTGCCGTCATCACCCCTCTCCTCAAAAAAAAGCCGTGACCCCCTCCGTCCTTGCAAACTATCACCCCATCTCCAACCCCCCTTTCCTCTCCAAAATTCTTGAATGTGTTGTCGCCTCCCAAATCCATGCCCATCTTTCCCGTAACTCCATGTTTGAATCCCTCCAATCAGGTTTCAGCCCCTGCCACAGTTAAAAAAACTGCTCATACCGAGGTCACAAATGACATCCTAATTGACTACGACAAAGGTAATCTATCCTTTCTCATCCTTTTGGACCTGTCTGCAGCCTTTGACATGGTTGATCACAAAATTCTGCTCCAACGCCTCTCCACCGTCGTCCAGCTGGATGGGAATGCACTCGCCTGGTTTCATTCCTATCTTTCCAGTCGTAACCATAGAATCAGTTACAATCGCTTCTCTTCCCAATCCTGCACTGTCACCTCTGGTGTCCCCCAAGGATATCCTTGGCCGCCTCCTATTTCTCATCTACATGCTGCCCCTCGGTGACATCATCCGGCAACACAATGTGAGTTTTCACATGTATGCTGATGATACCCAGCTCTACCTCTTTTCTACCTCTCTCAAACACTCCACCGTCTCCATACTATCAGACTACTTGTCTGACATCCAGCACTGGATGAGTAGAAATTTCCTCCAATTAAATATCTGGAAGACCGAAGCCATTGGGCATGATCTTACCTTTTGGTGCGAGTTGGGAGCGGGTCAGCTGACTTGCGGGTTCCGAGCCCGCCCCCAACAACGCCCGACGCACAGATGCTATTTTGCGTCAATTGGCCTTATTAAGCCCGCCCTGCGGGCTTGCCGGCCAATTAAGAGAAAGCCGATGTCAGATGATGTCAGTTGATGACGCGTCATCTGCCGGTTTTCTTAAAGGGGACATGCTAAATTTTTTTTGACGTGATTTTTCAGCGTTTGACAGCATTGAGGTGCTGCAAACACTGCCAATCACTGTACAAAGGTGAGCCCTTGTACCCAGGCTCTCCAGAGACTCTCTCCTTAGGATAAAACAGATGGCAGCTGCAGGTGAGGTTACAGAAGCGATCTGTCACTGGTGAGAGAGGTTCTCCCAATGAGGTGGGACTACACAAACACTTCAAACCTTATTACCTACAGAAAAGTCTAAATACATTAAAAATGATTTTCCCAGCATTTCCTTAACTCTGAAACTCACCAGTGCACCACTGGATCCTTCACACCACTTCTGCAGCTGTCATCAATGAAGAAACATTACAGCAGACTCACAGCACGCCACACTTACCTGGCATGGTGTCCGGACGTCGGGAAGCCCGCAGTTGACCTGACAAAATTGAAAAAAGCCTCTTAACTGCCTGTTAACTACCTGTTAACAGGCAGTTAAGTGCCTATAATCCTCTTCCCACTGCTAGGTGTCGGGTCCCTATGCAAATCGGGGACCCGACTGTCAATCTTTGCAATTTTGCCAGCAGTCCCGCCTCCAAACCCGCCCCCTGAGCGCTGGCCAAATTCCCCCCATTGTCTTCGGTCATGCCACAAACTCCATTCCCTTTCCAGTGATTTGATCTCTCTCCCCGGCAACTGTCTAAGGCTGATCAAGTCTGTTCACAACCTTGGTATCATATTTGATCATGAATTGAGTTACCTACCTCATATCCATTCTATCACTAAGACTGCCCATTTCCACCTTCATAATATCGCCCATCTCCGCCCTTACCTCAACTTATATGCTGCTGAAACTGTCATCCATGCCTTTATCACCTCTAGACTTGACTATTCCAATGCACTCCTGGCCGGCCTCCCTAGTTCTACCCTCCATGAACTTGAGGTCATCCAAAACTCTGCCGCCCTTGTGATAACTCGCACCAATTCCGCTCACCCATCTCCCCTGTGCTCGCTGACCTACATTGGCTCCCAGTTAAGCAACGCCTCGATTTTAAAATTCACATCCTTGTTTTCAAATCTCTCCATGGCCTCGCCCCTCTTTATCTCTGTAATCTCCTCCAGCCCTATAATCCCCCTAGACTGCTGCACTTCACCTATTCTGGCCTTTTGAACATCCTAGATTTTAAATGCTCCACCATTGGCAGTCGTGCCTTCAGCTGCCTAGGTCCTAAGCGCTGGAATTCCCTCTCTACATCTCTCCGCTTCTCTTTCCTCCTTTAAGACGCTCCTTTAAACCTACCTCTTCGACCAAGCTTTTGGTCATCTGCCCGAACATCTCCTCAGTGTCAAATTTTGGGTTTTTTCGATAACACTCCTGCGAAGTGCCTTGGGACTTTTTATTACGTTAAAGGTGCTATATAAATACAAGTTATTGTTCCTTCCTCATTTCATACACCCAAGAAACGCAGCCTGCCCAGCCAATGGTTGACCAAGAAGAGGGAGAGGAGAAGAAGAAGAACATTGATTTGACACTCCCAGCCACCAGCTCCTCAAAGTCAACCAACAAGGCCATTTGCAGTGTCCCCCACTGAAAGTCAGAAGCCTTCCACCAATGGAAGCAGCATGATATAGACAGAGCTAAGCGATCCCAGAATCAATGGATCAGATCAAAGCTCTGCAGTCCTGCCACATCCAGTCGTGAATGGTGGTGGACAATTAAACAACTAACGGGAGGAGGAGGCTCCATGAATATCCCTATCCTCAATGATGGCGGAGCCCAGCACGCGAGTACAAAAGACAAGGCTGAAACGTTTGCAACCATCTTCAGCCCGAAGTGCCGAGTGGATGATCCATATCGGCCTCCTCCTGAGGTTCCCACCATCACAGAAGCCAGTCTTCAGCCAATTCGATTCGCTCCATGTGATATCAAGAAATGGCTGAGCGCACTGGATACAGCAAAGGCTATGGGCTCCGACAACATCCCGACTGTCGTGCTAAAGACTTGTGCTCCAGAACTAGCCATGTCTCTAGCCAAGCTTTTCCAGTACAGCTACAACACTGGCATTTACCCGACAGTGTGGAAAACTGCCCAAGTATGTCCTGTCCACAAAAAGCAGGACAAATCCAATCCAGCCAATTACCGCCCCCATCAGTCTACTCTCAAATCATCAGCAAAGTGTTAGAAGGTGTCGTTGACAGTGCTATGAAGTGGCACTTACTCACCAATAACCTGCTCACCGATGCTCAGTTTGGGTTCCGTCAGGACCACTCAGCTCCAGACCTCGTTACAGCCTTGGTACAAACATGGGCAAAAGAGCTGAATTTCAGAGGTGTGAGAGTGACTGCCTTTAGTATCAAGGCAGCATTTGACTGAGTGTGGCATCAAGGAGCCCTAGTAAAACTGAAGTCAATGGGAATCGGGGGGAAAACTCTCCACTAGCTGGAATCATACCTAGCACAAAGGAAGATGGTTGTGGTGGTTGGAGGTCAATCATCACAGCCCCAGGACATCGCTGTAGGAGTTCCTCAGGGCAGTGTCCTAGGTCCAACCATCTCCAGCCGCTTCATCAATGATCTTCCCTCCAACATAAGGTCAGAAGTGGGGATGTTTGCTGATGATTGCAATGTTCAGTTCCATTTGCAACTTCTCAGAAAAAGAAGCAGTGAATGCCCGCATGCAGCAAGACCTGGACGACATTAAGGCTTGGGCTAACAAGTGGCAAGTAACACTCATGCCATACAAGTGCCAGGCAATGACTATCTCCAACAAGCAGGAGTTTAACCACCTCCCCTTGACATTCAATGGCATTACCATCGCCGAATCCCGCACCATCAACATCCTGGGGGTCACCATTGACCAGAAACGTAACTGTACCAGCCACATAAATACTGTGGCAACAAGAGCAGGTCAGAGGCTGAGTACTCTGCCGCGAGTGTCTCACTTCCTGACTCCCCAAAGCCTTTCCACCATCTACAAGGCACAAGTCAGGAGTGTGATGGAATACTCTCCACTTGCCTGGATGAGTGCAGCTCCAACAACACTCAAGAAGCTCGACACCATCCAAGACAAAGCAGCCCACTCAATTGGCACCCCATCCACCACTCCCTCCACTACCGGCTCACCGTGGCTGCAGTGTGTACCATCTACAAGATGCACTGCAGCAACTCGCCAAGGCTTCTTCGGCAGCACCTCCCAAACCCGCGACCTCTACCACCTAGAAGGACAAGGGCAGCAGGCGCATGGGAACCTGCAAGATCCCCTCCAAGTTACATACCATCCTGACTTGGAAATATATTGCTGTTCCTTCATCGTCACTGGGTCAAAATCCTGGAACTCCCTCCCTAACAGCACTGTGGGAGTACTTTCACCACAAGGACTGCAGTAGTTCATGAAGGCGGCTCACCACCACCTTCTCAAGGGCAATTAGGGATGAGCAATAAATTGCCAGCGACGCCCACATCGCAGAACGAATAAAAAAAATGCTGCAGTCACTGGGGTAGCACTGCGTAACATCAGTAGGATAGGCAAAGGCACACACAAGACAGTCACTAAGGGTGATTAGTTGATATCTTGATGTCATATTGGATGGATAGATATATAAAGTTGGATTGAAAGATTTGCTTTGTGGTGGCTTTTATTTCAGCATTGTAGCCAAGAGTACACTGTGATGGTGAGAAACAGAGGGAAGATAAGGTGTGGGACAAATGTTGAAAGGGGAATTAGGGTTGTGGTCACTTGTACCGCAGGCAGATGATTCCATCCCGGATATCCTGGCCAGAAAGGGGCTGTCTGGGTTGCATCCTTCCTTCTGCTTCCTCCTCCAAGACTTCTTCCCCTTCTGTTTCTTCCTCTTGTGCATCTTCATCTTCTGCTTCTTCCTCTTCCCTCTGCGAGTGAATGCTGGAAATTTGAAATAAAAGCAGAAAATGCTGGAAATACTCAGCAAGTCAGGCAGCATCTCCACCTGAAACATGGGCCGGAATTTTGCAGGGCTCAGCGGACAGGATCGGTGGTGGGTCAGCAGTTAAATGAGAATTGATTGACAGCGGGGTCAGGAACCCACTGTCAAATCGTGTACACTTGCCTTTCCCGATGTCGAGTCTGCCAGCGCTGAGCAGACCCGACAGGCAGCGGCGGGGGAGCCAATTTAAATGATTAGTGGCTTGTTACAGCCAGTTAACAATGGTTTTAAACTTACCTTTTGAATTTGACAGCTCGCCCACCGGTTTCACGCTGTTGCTTGACCACATCTGTGAAGCTGAGGCGGGAGGTCAGTGGCCATTGAATCAGCTGATAAGTTGACAGCTTCAAATGTCAAGGAAAAGTTCCCACCTTACAGAGATATCTTCCCTCAGCCACAAGCTCTTCCTCACTGCATTTCCACTATAGATTCAGGATGCTGCAAGTCTCCATCCAGTCTAACCTCATTACCTCTCTCACCATTGACAGGTCACTTCTGTCACCTGTACTTCACCTGCCATCTATTCCATCAGCATGGGTGCCCTTTATACTCTCTCACCTTTGTCCTTAGAATCCCACCACGATCAGCCCCAACACCAGCATCACCAGGCACACCAGCAGCACCAACAACAACACCAACCTTCTCCGCAATCAACTGATGTTGCACAGGACAGAGGACATCAGCACCTAACCACATTGCTGCCTGGGAGGCCAGGGATGGCCTTACCATGGCCAGATTTACTTCACTTGATGCTGTATACCCTGGCTGCCACATGATGCGCCAGGTTGGCACCACCACACACCAACACCATAAAGCATCCCTACAATGCCCAAGCCATTCCTTTCATACATCACCTTTGCGAGGGGTACCGTTATGTCTCACCATTCACTGTAACTCACTAAGGCACTTCCAAAGGTGCACACAAATCTGTCCAAGAACACAAAGTGTTGAAAATATAGGTTTCAATGTTTGACAGCACATTAACAGAAACTTTACATGGACATAACATAAAACACCCAAGTGCCTACCCTTGTGTGTTGTTAGTTGGTATGATTGCACAAGGATGAGGGTGAGTGTGAAGGGTGGCTAATGAGATGGGTATGTGATAATGTAGATAGAGAGAGAGAGGGATTGGTGGAGGTGCAAGGTAAGTTGGTGTGATTAAGGATGTGCAGGAGTAGGGTAGGGAAGGCAGAGAGATGGGGATGTGATGAGAGGCACAGCAGGATGAGGTTATGTGTGGCTTTGTACTAACGTTTCGTGATCTATTGAGATCATTGAAATGTTTGCGGCACTGCACCCAGGTCCTCCTGACCACATCCCTGCTTGTGCCTTCCTCTGCAATGTACAACCAGGCTGTGTTGATCTCCTGGGGTGGTCTTGTCCACCCATCGGAAGGAAAGAGGACCTCCCTGCATATGGAGAGAGTCATGGGAAAGCCTGGGTGCAGCCCTGTGCCTTTGTTCAGTCATTGTCAGTGTTTGCAGCACCTCAATGCTGTAGAACCCTGACAGCACAAATGTCAAAATAAATTTGGACACGGTCCCTTTAAGGAAACCGGCTGATGACGCGTCATCAAATGACATCATCAGACTTGCTTCCTCTAATTGGCTGGGAAGCGCACTGGGCAGGCTTAACAAGCCCAATCAAGGGAAATTTATTTCAGACAGCGGGATGGAGCCAGCAGCGGGGTCGGGACCCACCACCGACATTGCCAGCCACGGACCCACCAAGGTCAGCAAAATCACGGCCATGAACACTGTTTCTCTTTCCACGGATGCTGCCTGACTTGCTGAGTATTTGAAGCATTTTCTGTCTTCTCAGAGGCCTTCCTTTCCCATCCGAGGTCTTGCAAGCATCCAGCAGCACTCCCCGCACACTTTAAAAACTTTTAACATATATTGCACCAAGCCACTACTTCAATAACATTTTTAAAAATCCAATCCAAAAGCTTACATGCAAACTTACCTGAAAGATGTGTGTGTCCCTTTAAGAAATGCTGACAGCTCTCAGCCTGTTGCATGCTTGTTTTTCAGTGTGCGCTTAGGACCCAGCGCTAAGTTCCAAGTTCGCAGAGTGGGACATTAAGTCAGCGTGCACATCATGCTCTCGATATTTGCACCTCCAGGGCCAGCGCTGCTATCGGCAGTGCTAATGCCCTCACCAAAATGGCGGCCGCCAAGCCCCGCACTAGAGTGGTGGCCATCATTTTTCGCCAGGATAGCAGCACTAACTCGTGGCGCTAAGGTAGGGAATTTCTGAGCCAACATCTTTGGACCAACCTACTATCATTCTTATCATGAAGGCATCATGTCCAAGCAACGCAATAACATTCTCACCACCAAGCGACATAGATCGCCAACAGTTGTTGGGTGTTTGGCCAACTAAATTGTCGGAAACTTTTTTTTATTGTCTTGTGGCACTTAAAGTTGACTTCAAACATTTCATTTAAAAATATTGGCCAAGAATTTCCTCGGAGCTGCTCCCGCTCTGCTGCCATGGTCTCGGGAAGTGCAACAGAAACCCCATTTATAAATGTTAGCAGGGTTTTCGCCATACTTCCGATTGAGTTACAGTGGCACCAAGGAAATATTTGGCCCCTGTCACCTGACTGGATATACTGTACATGGAAGCTGTTCGAAAACAGACCTGACTGAGAATAAACTCACATTCTAACACTCGAGTGGAGTTAAGCACTTTCTCCCTTCAGTGTGCAATATTCTTCATTATAACCAGATGTGAATGGTTCAAACCAGGGAGTGTTTTGAAAGACAGAATGAAGCAGAAAAATAAGATGCTATAGTGGCTGAAGTTGTGATTGAATGGTCATAATGAAAAGCTGTCTGCATTGTATCAAGAAATTCAATGAGTTGGCTGATTGAAGGACTCGAGCTGCAATCCCACTGTTCAGTTGCTCTGCTTCTTATTCCCTGTAGTATACATTTAACCATCAATCATTATTTAATCAGAATAATGTACTAACTACAGGAGGATTGTTAATTGATAGAAGTCTTTAAATATTTCTACTTATTATGCTGCAGTCGACAAATAATTTAAACAAGTAATTTGTAAAATTGACTTTTCTGGCTAAGTTATTACACATCATAACTGTTATTAATGCCATGTGTCCTCTTCATCCCAGGTGCTCTCTTTCTGCTAGAGACCTCAATCGAAACTATCGGCATCCAAAGCGGGAACTCTTCCCGACTGTATGGCACACTAAAAAAATGGTGGAGGAACTACAGAAAGACCATTATGTGAGTTGTGGCTGATAGAGCTGAGAGACCGTAGCATAAATAGTTTGCAGAAACATATGAAACTCTCATATTAGTCATTTCTCTCCCCAACTGTTTGGCTTTCCACTTCTCCCTCCTTTAGATCCCTACCATGCCACCCACTAATCCCTGGGCAATTGGGTGGAAAAAAAGCTGCTCCCGAGCCCTTGATGCCTTATTTTCCAACTTCTCTCCTTGTAGGGAAAGTATCACCACTTTTCAGCTCCCCTCCAGCGGCTTGGTCAAAACTGAAAACATGCTGTATTGAAAATCATAAATCTAAATCTGCATCTTAAACTGAAAGGAAAACTTACCACACCTCTGAGGAATGTCTCAAATTGCTTTAAATGTCATGAATTACTTTGCAGTGCAGTGACTTGTTATGAAGGCATAACATGGCAGCAATTTTACACATAGCAATGAGGTGAATGAGTAGATGATCTGTTTTTAATGTTGTTGGTTGGCCAAGATATCAGGAGAACTCTCTGTTCTTTTCTGAATTGAGTCATGGGGGGAAAAATTGGGTTGCTTTGCGCCTCCCGTTAGCGCCCTAAGAGCGCACTAACGGGGCGCAAAGCAACTAGCGCCCGGGCGCGGCCGCAAAATTCAGCGGGAGGTTAGTGGCGGTGCTAACCAGTAGCGCGCCGTGGCGCTGTGCCACCGGCGATGACGTCATCGCCGTGCGCAGCGCCCCGCTCGCGCCCCAGCCGCGATCTTCGTGAGCGCCTCCTGACTTACCGCCGGACGTTATGTCCGACGGGGTCAGGGGGGCCTACCTGCGGCCGGGAGGCGCAATTTAAAGGCGAGGTGCGGGGCGGCCATTTTTGTTGCTGGCCGCCTGCCAGCACCTGCCTGCGCTCCCGTCCCCGGCCTCCTGAACGGCCCCCCCCACCCGCGGAGTGCCGGCTGCGCTCCAAGAGCCGGTACTCCTGATCCTTTAAGAAGGGGAGGAAGGCCTGCAATACCGCGGCGCAACATGCCGCATGGCGCTGCAGCACATAGCGCCACGATATTAACTCGCAGCGCCCCAAGAGGGATACGGGGTGCTTCCAGTAGCGCCCCACTTCCTTCTTGAGGCGCAACCACTCAATTTCCGGCGTTGGGGCGCTAATTTTTCAAATTTTTCCAGCACCAAATGGGGCGTTACTCAATTTTTAGCCCATGTGGTCTTGAACCTTAATCAGCAGACAGGACCTCAGTTTATCATGTCATCCAAAGGATGGCACCTTCAATAATGCAGCATTTCACCTTTGACTGTACTGGGCTGTCAATGTAGTTTATGTACTAAAGTCCTACAGCACAAAGCTTGGTGGAGTTTGAACCCAGAACTTTCTGACTCGGAGGCAAGAGTGCTACCAGATAAAACAAGCTGACGCACATATCCTGCTACCCTACAGTGCAACATAATGACACCATTCTGCAATATAACACTTTTAATTTATGTATTGTCATTTCAGAATGTATGTAAGGTTTAATAATGCTTACAATTAAAATGCTAATAAGCAACTGTTACGCTACGTAAAATTGCAAATGTTCAGTCAACTAATGTATTGGTCATCGGTTTAATAATTGAATGTTTTGCATATATGTAACCGGATGGTGTACTGACCTTCTACTTCTGCGAGCTGATTTTAAATCCACTCCTGTTTGATGGGACGGAACTCTCCTCTGTGCGCTGTCTGTAAGGGTCCTATGTGAAAGGCATGCGAGAAGTTTCAACTCAGTTCCTAGTGGGCAGGGGTTGCTGCAGAAAATTATCCACCGAAAGGCACTAAATTGGCAATTTCACTCAAATAAGGCATAATCAGTGTTGATGTGGGAAATGGAAAAATTCACACTGAAGGAGTAAAGAGGCCTCTTCCAAGGTTGGGGTTGAGGGGTATTGTTGGAAAAGTAAAGGGTGTTTCCATTGTGCCATGTTTTACCTGACTTGGTTCAGTTGGAAGTACTTAATGCTAACTGTGGGTGCCGAAAGTGGAAAAGTTCCATTCTCATTGACATCATCACTTTTTTTTTATTCGTTTATGGGATGTGGACATCGCTGGCAAGGCCAGCATTTATTGCCCATCCCTAATTGCCCTTGAGAAGGTGGTGGTGAGCCGCCTTCTTGAACTGCTGCAGTCCTTGTGGTGAAGGTACTCCCACAGTGCTGTTAGGTAGAGAGTTCCAGGATTTTGACCCAGCGACGATGAAGGATTGGCAATATATTTCCAAGTCAGGATGGTGTGTGACTTGTCCTTCTAGGTGGAAGAGGTCGCGGGTTTGGGAGGTGCTGCTGAAGAAGCCTTGGTGAGTTGCTGCAGTGCATCTTGTAGATGGTACACACTGCAGCCACCAGTGGTGGAGGGAGTGAATGTTTAAGGTGGTGGATGGTGTGCCAATCAAGCGGGCTGCTTTGTCCTGGATGGTGTCGAGCTTCTTGAGTGTTGTTGGAATAATAAGTACCAATGTTATCGAGGAAAACAAAATGGTGCCCAAAACTCTGAGTCCCGCAAAACCTTTGGACTATGACCCTAACATTGTAATCATTATAAATCCCGGGCCCAGTTCATTTTAATATTGCTGGGCAGGACAAAGGTAAAAGTCCTGCTAGCAATTGGTGACATGCTGAGGAGGCCCAAAAAACTCGAGAGAGAGGTGGGGGAAGGAATTGCTAGTGTGCAGCATCAATATTTAAAGCTTGACTGTCCTTAAAGTGGATACTGTAGGCAAGAAGAAGAGAAAATGGCACCAGGAAAAGTAACCAAATGAAGAGCTACAAATTTCACCAAGATTGATGTCTACATCTAATAACTAAAGTTAGGCAGAGGAGGAAAAGCATTGTGGATGTGAGTGACAAGAGACCAATCAACACAGCAGCATGTGAAAGGAAGTAGCATAGGCAGTGATTGGCAACTCCCTAATCCCAGTCCCCCTCTTTAACGAAGGAAGAAGTTTAATGACCTCACAAGATCAGCAAAGGTAAGTATCATTGCTGCAAGCTGCCATTAATATATATTTGAGACATTTCAGATAGTAGACCAATATTTACCCAAAAATGCATTCACAAACCTAAGGGTTTCCCTTTGAGCACTAAATGAATGTAAACATAGAAACATAGAAACATAGAATCTAGGAGCAGGAGTAGGCCATTCGGCCCGTCGAGCCTGCTCCGCCATTCAATACGATCATGGCTGATCATCCAAATCCAGTACCCTGTCCCTGCTTTAATCCCCACAGTACACATATCCCACCCTACCCCCGTAACCCCACGTATTTAATTCCCCCTAACATATCCCATCCTATCCCCATAACCCCACATATTTAATCCCCCCTAACACTAAGGGTCAATTTATCATAGCCAAATCAACCTAACCCACACATTTTTGGAGTGATGCCTGTACCTGGAAGACTTCAATTAAATGGCTTTAGCATCCTGCAGTGCATGCGTGTATGTCGAAGCCTCACTATCTCTGTGGGATATCCATGATACATGAAAAAGATTATCAAATAGTTATCAAATGGAACAGTCTTTGACTGACAGATCACTACAAAAGAAAGGACAGGACTTGCAGTTATATAACATCTTTCATGATCTCAGGACATCCCAGAGCACTTTACAGCCGATTAAGTACTTTTTGAAGTGTAGTCACTGTGTAATGTAGGAAACACGACAGCCAATTTGCGCACAGCAAGGTCCCACAAACAGCAATAAGATAATGACCAGATAATCTTTTTTTAGTGATGTTGGTTGAGGGATAATTATTGGCCAGGACACAGGGGAGAACTTCCCTGCTCTTCTTCGATTAGTCCCATGGAATCTTTTATATCCACCTGAGAAGGCAGACAGGGCCTCGGTTTAATGTCTCATCCGCAAATACAGCATCTATGACAGTGTAGCACTCCTTCAGCACTGCACTGAAGTGTCAGCCTAGATTATGTGCTCAAGTCTCTGGAGTGGGGTTTGAACCCACTACCTTCTGACTCAGCGGCAAGTGCTACTACTGAGCCTGGGCTGTAACAAGCATTCTTTTCGTATGCAGGAAAAGAATGCGCATATTTGCTTAGAAAGACAGGCTACAGGAGGAGGGAACTTGACACCCATGTCTTAACATTACAGAAGGAGGAGGCAATGGAAATCCTGGGAACTCGCTTGTTAATGCTGCAGGGAATGGAGAGCCACAGTTGTTTTTTGCTGACCGAGTGCTAATGGGCAAAGATCAGCAACGGTTTCTCTTTTTCATTCTCTGAGGAGCCCCTTGCACGAACCAAACAGTTAGGAAAGAGTGGACAGCAGGAATCTTGTTGCTTTGCTCCTTCTTCTTATTTTCACAGTAGCCAGAAGCAAGAAAGATGCTGGCGTGAGTGAAAGAGAGAGAGAGAGAAGAAACCAATGCGAAGACCATCATTATCTGGGCCAGCAAAAATATGCCCACTTCGTCATTCACTGTGTCACGTGCACTCACCAGCCCAGATAAATTCACTCAGGGTGATACAGATAGTTTAGCTGAGGAATTGGGAAAGGGTGATTCACAACTCACCAGGAAGCCAGAGGATGATGCATTGGAAGTCGAGTGTGATGTACCTGAATGGAGTCTTAGGAAATATCAACCTCTGGGTGAAGAGCATTCAGATGATGATCTCAAGTGTCCTGCCATGAAAAGAAGCATGAGCATCATAATCATTTGTAGGCACTGCAAATCATCTCCAAAAATGTGCGGCAGATGGTAAGGCTAGCAGCAGATTCCAATGCCCTTTTCTGTGGCTTAATTAGAGAGGGCATCTCAACACTGCAGAGCAGTAAGAAGTGAACAGCAGTTGCAGTAAACAGGAAACACAGGCATGGAGGTAATTCATCACCTCCGATCTGCAAGGCTTGACTAGTTGCATTCAGGCCCTGAGTAACTGAATGGAGATAATGGAGAGAGCAATAACTACCAGAATCCATGTTCTTCAGGGTACTATTTTGGAGGGTTTTCAGGATACTTGACATACTGTCTCTCAGGGATTAAGGACTATTAGTAATTTAACAAGGTTTGTTCTCCTGCAGTTCAGTGCAAATATCTTGATCTCATGCCTAGTGGAAGAGCATGACGTAGCTCAGAGGAGTCTTCCTTTCCCTCAGGACACTAGCACCAGAGAGTTTTCTGCTCACTCCCCCTCAGGCACCGCCACAGGTGAAAGAAAGTCAGCAGGCCAAGGCTGTAAAGGTTGCAAGCTCAGAATCAGTCTATTGCAGGTCCATCCCAAGACTCAGCGGCACCTCCGTCTCAGTAGGCTCATTATCATATAGAGCAGCCACCCATATCTTAAACCCCAGGCCTTCAGGTGGGGTTTAGAAGAAGTGTTAGACTAGGAATGAGGAAAAGTCAAAAAAGCACAAGGGGGGAGCACAGTGGTGACTAATTGTTTTCTCAGGCAAAAAGTTCCAGAAACCTCATATAATTGTTGCTGTCAGAAAGATTGTTATGGCACTCATTAATTTTCTGCTGAAAACATAAAAGTTGCACTAGAACTGAAAAGGATTTTTTTGAACTTTGGACCCTCATGGAATTTCTGCTTTTAATGATGAATGGAGTGTTCTGAAGTTTGTAGGTTTAAATTCTGTGGAGAGTCCTGGTTATAGTTATAATATAACTGTTTGAAGAGTCTGCTTTGCAGCTGTCTCGCAGCAACTGTCTGTGACCCTGTTGTATCTCCTCCTCAGGAATCTCAATCGTTTGCACCCAAACTCCCCTGGAAGTGCATCGGCTACCAAATTGGAAGCGACAAATTATGCCGGATGCATGCCTGAAACAGGCATTAGGTACCTTGAATGTGCAATCGAGGTCCTAATGCATACTTTAGCACCTGATGCAAATGTTCTGGGTCTTCAGCGGACTAACCAGTCATCGTTACAGAGACCGCTGGAGGCCGCCCACAAAAATATAAGCAAACTTTTTAATTTCCGTGGAGTCAGCTAGAGCAGGAGTATTCCTCCTAGCGCCACAAAAATACAAAATACTGCAGGCCACTGCCAGCCCGGCTCGCGTGCTCCACTTCACCTTTACCGGCCCCCTCCCCCCCACCCCATCAGGACCTACTTGTTGGCCAGTTCAGTGTCGAAACGGACAGAATTCCTAAGGCCCTTACCAGCGAGCTGTATCGGGAAGCCCAATTGGTGTCCACAGCTTGCTGATTTCATACAGATGACGCCCGAGGCCCAATTTCGAACGGGCCTCGGGCTGATGTCTTCAGGCTCACGTTTCCATTGTGCTGTCAATTTCGCACCAGAAACCGGCATGAGTTGAATTTCTACCCCTGTGACTGTAGTCGCACACTAATTGGATATTAAGGGAATTAAATCCTTTTCATGGGTTGACAGTATGGCCACAAGTGCAATCTATAGTTCCAAAAACACATGGAAACCTAATGATCTGATACAAGTTAATGGTGCACTTACCCATTTGTCTAGATCCTGCATCTAGTTTAAATAACTGGGCTTCCCTGGCAAACAGTGCATTAATTATTTGTCTTTTGCAAGAATGGACAGCAAGTTGACTCACCTGGCAGAAGTCACCAGTTGCCCCTAAATATATTCTTGGAGTCCTTAGTCGTCAGCAGTCACTGTCAAAGCTCGCATGAGAAGGGTGGCTACTTGAACAGGGTACTGGAGGGTTGATGGTGCCCACAGAACCATACTCCAGCATTGGGTCAGCACCTTCAGCAGAAGAGGGGTGGGTGGGGGAAATTGAGAAATTTTGTTTTTAAAAGTAACAATTGTTGGTAAGTAAGACAAGGTTCCTACTATCAGACATGAGTTTAAGTTGATGGGATTTTTTCCTCATTTTATGCAGTTGAATGCAAGTAGCCAAACTGTGGCAAATTGTACATCAATATCTCCATTTCTTGTTTTACTTCACCACAGATCCTTTTGTACAGTGACCTGCACGGCCACAGTCGAAAACCTAACGCTTTCACGTATGGCTGCAGCCAGACAGGAACCACGTGTCCATTTGAAATACTCGACTTCCTCAGGGAGAGAATATTTCCATGGCTGCTCTCCCAGAGGGTAATTCAGAATGCATTTTAACCTAATTGTAGCCACTTTTATAATTGGCCTTCTTTTAAGTTCATTCGCAGGAGCCCCGGAGTCTGTGAGCTAGCTCCCAGTGTTTATGCTGTTAAACCTGTTTCAATAGGTCGGCTGCAGACTTTGTAAATCCAGTTATAAAATGGGCGCTCTTGTATTACATGAGATCTACACTAGTGCCACTGTGCTCCTGAAATACAGGTCTCTAGCAGCTGGCTGCAAACCAATGATAAAACTTCCAGGGCTCACTAACACTGGAGGCTGGGGAAAAAACAATTTTAACAGGTCTTCCAGGCCACCATTCCCAGCAGTTTTACATTTGGCCTGTAGCTGGTTGCAAGAGACCCATGCTTCAAGAACCCATGACATTAGTCCTGGAATCTGTTTTAAAAGCCAATCTAAGCCCCTTTTCTCTTTTATCTCCTAGACCTATTACTTCTCTATAGAAGTAACATTATTCACTTCGATGGATAGGTCATGAATTCCACCTACCTTTTGCATTCGTGTGCTCCATGCTTAGCTAACAAGAGGGTCCGCAGATGCTGCCTGATCTGCTGAGTGCTTCCAGCATTTTCTTTTTGCTTGAGACCGTCTGTATATACAGCTTTTATTTACCTCTGCAATGGAGATCTCTCCTTTGTTTATCATGTGCTGAAAACTGGCAAAACCTGTCAAAAAATATCACTTCAGATCTGTTGAGCTCACAGACAAAGTGATTGGAATTAATATCTTAACCACTAAAGTATTGATCCATGCAAAAAAGAGCTTCAGGTTTTATCCCATTGAATTCTCAGAGTACTTCCTTGTTTCAGTCCTTAGGCCATAATATCTCAGCTCCGCTGCTCTGAATCTGAATCTTTAAATCTTCAGCAGCAGAGCAGACCTACAGACTCCAGCACAGTTCTGGAGCCAGCGATGCTGCTCACTGATCAGCCAGAAATAGGTATCATAGAAACATAGAAACATAGAAGATAGGAGCAGGAGTAGGCCATTCGGCCCCTCGAGCCTGCTCCGCCATTCGATGTGATCATGGCTGATCATCCAAACTCAGTACCCTGTCCCTGCCTTCTCCCCATATCCCTTGATACCTTTAGCCTTAAGAAATATATCTAACTCCTTCTTGAATATATTTACTGACTTGGCCTCAACTGCCTTCTGTGGTAGAGAATTCCACAGGTTCACCACTCTCTGGGTGAAGAAATTCCTCCTCATCTCTGTCCTAAATGGCTTACCCCTTATCTTTAGACTGTGACCTCTTGTTCTGGACTCCCCCGCCATCGGGAACATCCTTCCTGTATCCAGTCTGTCTAGCCCTGTTAGAATTTTATAAGTTTCAATGAGATCTCCTCTCATTTTTCTAAACTCCAGTGAGTATAAGCCCAATCGACCCAATCTCTCCTCGTACGTCATTCCTGCCATCCCAGGTATCAGTCTCGTGAATCTTCGCTGCACACCCTCCATGGCAAGAACATCCTTCCTCAGATAAGGCGACCAAAACTGCACACAATACTCAAGGTGTGGTCTCACCAAGGCCCTGTACAGCTGCAGCAAGACATCCTTGTTTCTGTACTCAAACCCTCTCGCTACGAAGGCCAACATACCATTAGCCTTCTTAACCGCCTGCTGTACCTGCATGCTTACCTTCAGCGACTGGTGCACAAGGACACCCAGGTCTCGTTGCACTTCCCCTTCTCCCAATCTATTGCCGTTCAGATAATAATCTGCCTTTCTGTTTTTGCCACCAAAGTGGATAACCTCGCATTTATCCACATTATACTGTATCTTCTTTCCTTAAATGCTATTTTCAAATCTACTAATCGATTTCCCGTGACATTGCAGGCAGGGAGCCAAGAGCAAGTGGGGTATTCGGGTCAAGCAGGGTTAGCGGGTTAGACCCAGGCAAGGGAGGAGGGAAGGGCGAGGAGGCAGAGGGTGGAGGAGAGGAGTGGAGCAGGGAAGAGGAGAGGGACAACGGCGGGTAGGAGACTGAGGAAAGAGAGGTATGGAAAAGAGGTAAGAAGAAGGATGGGGGGAGGAAGATGGAAAAAAAAGAAAGAAACACTTGCATTTATATAGCGCCTTTCACGACCACCAAACGTCCCAAAACGTTTTACAGCTTTACAGGAAACAGGGGGAGAGGGTGGGAACGGGAGGATCAAAGATAGGGAAGCTACCTCAGTGGGAGGAGGGCAAGGCAGCAAACTCACTCAGCAGGAGGGAGTTCTAGTGAGCAACCCTTCCCTTTGACAAAGAGGGGGTGAGCTCCCCTTCCCTCCTGCAGGTGGCGATATATCTCAGTGGGTGCGGGGCTGTTCGTCCTGCCCACATACTACTGCTTTTGCTGCCGTCTGAACTGGTGCTCAATTTCCTGCCTCCTATGGGGAGCTTGTTTCGCACTTCACTCATCTCAAGCACACTAATGAGGGCGACCCGGTAACTTGGACGGGTATCCCACTGACTACTCCAGGTGGCTGTCACTCTCGCACCGCCCACCTCCCACCTCTTTACCGCTCGGAGACCTAAATTGCCATCTACGAATCCAGAAACAGGTCTAAAAAGAGACTGCATGGTCTGAGATATTGGAAGGAGTCTGGTCGTGGGAAAATGAGGGGCAAGTGTTTGTGTAGTTCTGGGACAGGCTGTACTGTTATGGGAAGAGAGGATGGCTTCAGACCTGGAAGAGGGCCATGTTGGATGGGTAAATGCTAGGATGAAACAAGGACAGGACTAGCTGCCTCACTGTGCTAAAAAATAATTGTTTTAAACACGGGAAAAAATGTTAAAAATTGTTCATTATTAAAAGTGTTTGGCAGCCTTGAGGACTGAACAAAGAGTGACTTTGAGGTGCTGTGAGGTTAATTAAATTGTGTACAGTGTTCTTCAGTCAACCACATTTTCTATAATTAAGAGCAGCCGCAGATCTGTCATCCTTGACTGGAGTTAATCAATATCGCTCAAAACCACATCCGTGGTGTAAAATAAGCTCACAGCAGTTTTGAAAAGAATTTTTTTGCACCATTTAAGAGTGGACTTTATTGAAATACTTCTTCTAGGAGCATGAAGCTTTTGAAACTGATAAAACAGAATTATATTAATCTTTAATAACCCAGAGCTTTCTATATAATTTTTAACTAACTCTTACAAGTTTCCAGAACTTTAGGCCATCATTAAGCTTGCAAATGTTCTTTAGAGTTTGGTTTAGTCCAAATCTCTTTACTGATAAAACAAGACCTGAAGCTAGTCACATCTTTTAAATTAAAAACTGTTTAATAGTTGTGAGCTTGAGTGAAATATTTCCCTTTTTGTTTTATATTAGGTACTAAACTTTATTTTGTTACATTTTGTGTTGTGAGGATCCAGAGAGGTTCGACTGGAACAGCTGCAAGTTTCATATCCATAAATGTAAAGAATCGACAGGACGGGTGGTGATGTATAGGCAGCTAGGCCTCAATGACTCCTTCACCTTAGAAGCCTCATTCTCAGGAGCAGTAAAAGAACAGTAAGAAAGTTGCTGTATCTCTAATAGCTCACACCGTTCTAAATATATATATATTTAAAAGCACAGGAGGGTAAATTCAGTGATCCCGTAGTCACAGGAAGTCTGGGTCAGAAAACTGGGCTACAATGTTGAACCCTGTGGATTCTAGTGAGAGTGTGGGATGGCTGAATATACCCTATAGTGCCAAAGCGAAGTGAAGCACCATAGCACATTTTAGACAAATGTGGTAGTCCGCGGAATATTAGGACATGGGTTCAATACAGTCCCCAGTCTCAACAATGCAACTGGAGGCTAAACTCTTTCCCCCAGGGAGGGAAGGAGACTTACATGAATTAACCCAATGTACTGGCAACTGTCCATCAGTCAGGTCAAGAGGACAGTTGGCAGAGGATTGGGACTAGGGCTTCTTGCCTGAACTCTGCTGAGGAAGTGCAAGTGCCACAGAGGTTCAAAATTAAAAAGCATGATTAAGTAAAGTTCATCGGAGCTACTTTTCAATGTTTTTAGTCTCTCGGGGCAAATACCAGAATGCATTTCTTCCATCAATCCTTCCTGGAGAGGGGTGCCTTTTGGACCCAACTATTGCACATTTGAGCTGCCACATGGAACCTGTAAAGATCCAGTGAAAGGTTAATTGCAGACGGTTATGCTGTTTTTAAAGCCTTTAGAGTCATGAAGTGGCAGACATAAAGGTTATACTTGAGATTCTCCATCCTCACCTATGCATCTATTGCGGGGGTGTTCAAGATGCAGGCTCCTTTGATTCACTCCCTGAGAAGCCCCTGTTGGTTTCTTTCTTCTTTGTGCATAACGTCAAATTTGACTTCAATTCTTTAAACCTCCGAGGCCCACAGGACTGGTTATTGTTTGTTAGATTTTGAACAGTCAGAAAGTGGCCATTTTGCACCAAGGAGGAATCAGCCTTGACCAATCCTCCAGAAAGACCTGATGCTTTCAATGTTTTAGGGAATGGAGAGGATGGAGGAAAGGAAAGGTAAAAGGGAAGGGGAGGAGTAGATGGAGAGGGAAAGAGATGGTGAATGAGGAGGAAATGGGAGGATAGGGCCCCTTGATTTTTTGTGTATGTGAATGGGATCTCATGTTTGGGGATCTCATTTTTTGGGTGTATTGGGACATCATGGTTCTTTGTGTGGGGTTCTCACTTTTTGCTAGTATAGGGGTCTCACTTCCAGGGGTCTTGCTTTTTGTGCGTAAGGATATCTCACTTTCTTATGTATGGGGGGTTGATGTTTTGTGTGTAAGGGGCAGTCCCCTCTTTGTGTATATGGGGGATTCACTTTTTTGTGTATGGTGGCTTGTATTTGTGTATCATTATATGGAGTCCACTCACTGATGTTGACAGGAGTATCCGGGCTCCCAGCTTCAAAAGTTTAGACACCCCTGATCTAGAGGAAGAGGAAAATGGAGGCACGGTCGCTCGGCAGAGAAAAGGTTGAAAATCCTGACACAATCTGCCGCCACTCTCGTATAGCTTTAGCAGCAAGTTTAGAAATGTACTGGTCTCGGAACAGGTTCTTGGGAAAACTCTCAAGCTGCAATTTCCATTTCTGATACTTGTTTCTCTTTTTTTCAGACTCGCTGTTCGTCATTTCAATATAAAAGATTATATGTCAATAGGAAAAACCTTCTGTGAGGGAATTATGGACTATATTAGTCTGGATGAAAATCCCTTGTAAGTTCTGTAATTTATAAAATGTTTTGATTAATACGTCACCAAAATTTAGAGATCAAAGGGCAGATTTTCTTGCCCCGTCCCCCTGCCCCAGTGCTGGATATCAAACAAGATGGTCCAATTAAACGGAGTGGAACCAGAATGGAACCAAGCTACATTAAACAAGGCAATACAACGGTCACTATGGTAACCGTGGGTGGTAATCTGCCAGTGGGTCATTCAACATGGCCGCAGGCAATGGAGCAACAACTCAGACACAGACTGTTTCATCCATTGGACACAGTGCACAATGTCCAAGGTGCACTGCTTCGCTCCAGACCCAGGAGCACCAGGATTTCCTGTCCTGGACTATTTACATAGCTCCCCCTCCCTAGAGCAGGCCTACCTCAAGCAGGGCCTAGCACCTAAGTGCAAGGCGCAGTTGCAGATCTCTCAAGCCTGCAACTGCATATCGGGCATCAGAAATTGGGGTCAGCAGCCAGGAAGTCCCAATTAGACTTCAACATCCTGGAGGGAGGGGTTGCAAGGAGAGGTAGGAATTTACAAAAGTTCACTGGTCTTAAAGTCTTCGATCTACCCCTGTGGAAAATCTGATCGGCTGGGATCCAGGGGCAAGCCACAGCACCATGATCTTTGAGAGCCCCTGCGCTGGGTTGTTCAACAAGCAGTTATACAGGGGAATGAGGAATGAGGGCAGGAATGCCCCCTCCCATGTCATGAACATAGCTCCATTGACCCTACTGCAGGTGCAAGCCAAGCTCAGCCCCACCGTCACCCAGGGCCAGCAAAGCCCCAACAATCACAGGGCAATATAAAAGGAGCAATTCCCAGGCAAGCATCAGGAAAATCAGCACTTTTTAACTTGATTCAAGATTTTTGTTTTCCCCTGTGCTTAGGTAACACACAAGGGGGTAATTTAGACTTGGTGCGATAGTGTAAAATGCTCAATTTTGGGCCACCTCAGTCCTCCTGGTTCAGGCGCATGCTGACGACGCACGACTGGTTATGCGCTTGAAAATACACTTATTTCTAGGAACTGAAACCTTAGTGTTTATATCCAAAACACATGGATTCATTTGGGTACAAAGTTGTGGCTAAATTATACCATATTTTGCTCTTGGCCACTTGGGATAGAATTATGGGTAAATTCTTGTCTTCACCACTTGGGTGGTAATCTGGCGGAGTGGATTGCCCACCCATTATAGAACCCGTCCGATTTCCATTTCTTGATGCTATTTTAGTCGCTGTGTTGATCCATTTATTTTAATAACTCTCCCCTATAATTTCAGAGTCTCATTTTGAAGAAACTGTCTTCATTATACTATCAGCTGTCATTTTATTTTTAAAAATATAAACATTTGGAAAAGAACCTATCTATTTTGAGCCACATTCCTTCCTGTAACAGAGATTAGAAAATGCTGCCGCCACATCAACATGTTTGAATTCATGATCTAATTTAAGGATTATGATGCTATTACTATTTAACATGGTGCACCAATTAATAATTTTACATTTGCGCTGTGCATAAACATTTACTGGTAGACTTGTGATTTTTAAGACAAGGCCTTAATTCTCTGTAATGACTGTTTTACTAATTTGTTAATAATCAAGATTTAATCCCCTACTAATTTGTTTTTGCAGGAAACTTAATGAAATAATTCTGAATTTGACATATTCAATAACAACGAATCAAAGGGAGAACAGCACTCCCACGGTCTGTTCAGACCTCAGTCCATTTGCAGGAGAAGATCAAAGACAGAAATCTGGAGAAACTACTGCAGATGATGGTAAATTACAAAACAATAGTGTATTAAAAATGAAAACATGCTCCAGTTGCAGTCATGCATGAGCTGTCTGCTTACCTTTAGATTTAATTTCTGCTTGGCTCGGCAGGACTGTAGGTTCCAGGAGATCACATAGTGGTTTGAAGACGAGGATATAGTTGTGCAGTTCTGATAGAAGTGATTGTAAAATATATTTTCACCTCATCTCAATTTGTTCCTACAAAAGCAAAATACTGTGGATGCTGGAAATCTGAAATAAAAACAGAAAATGCTGGAAATACTCAGGCAGCATCTGTGGAAAGAGAAAGAGAGTTAACATTTCAGGTGGATGGCCTTTCTGCTGAGTATTTCCAGCATTTTCTGCTTTTATTTCAATTTGTTCCTGCCTGTCATATATTTAACCTATTATACCTCAGTCTCTATATAAGTAAGAAGTTGCACAACACCAGGTTATAGTCCAACAGCTTTATTTGAAATCATATAAGTAGCCACTTTCTTTATTCCAACCTTTCACACATTACAAGAATATTTTTATGCCGATAGGTGCAGCAACTTTTCTGTCCTCAGGCTGGCACCTGCTGCATTTCGAAGAGGTTTCTCCGTGTTCCGGGTAAACATACCTTTCATTTTAAAAAGCGTCAACATTACGCTTCATTCCACTTTATTTTTAGGACTTGTTCCCCGTGAATCTTTTCTGTGTTTTTTTAAATCTCGCGATGGACAAGGCGCTCGCAAGTGATGATCAATCCACTGTGATTAAGTTTAAGTGGCTGCCGCAATCAAGCTGCATTCAGGCAATGTAACTGATGGAAGCTGTGAGACGATAGATTCAGAATAATCAGTGGCAACACAAGCGATGAAATGTTGGTCAAGAAAGTTCTGAGCACACCATGACTGATATTTTCGCCAATAGTTTCATGAAGATGTGTCCAGGAAAACCACTTGTTATTGAGGAGGGAAAGGGCCAGAAAAGCCATGTTCCATTTTCATCAGAAATACATCGCCCTCTAGGGTGCGATGATGCACTTTACACAATTATAATCTGTGCTAATAAACAAATGAAGAAAAGTTTGTCAAACATTTTTCATACTGACAGTGTCCCTTTAAATGAGTGTGATTGTTGTTGGCAGCTTCTGAAAGCTTTGGATTTATTCTATGACGCGTGAATGACAACCTAAATTGCTCCCATTTGTTCATTTCAGAATCTTAAGATGAACAGCAAGAGCTGAGAGAGAGAGATGAAAACTGCATGGTACTTGATGATAGATTTAACTCATTTTGAGCCATATTTAGTTACTGGCACTTCCTATACTGTGAATATTTATGAGCAAAGTGATTTCCACAGGATGTTTCTTTCCACAGGTCTGGGCATTTTTTTTAGGAATTCCTCAATGGGTGGGCTGCTGTTATTTTTCAGCAGGTGTCTGGTGTTCATCTGAAAAGGCACACTGCTCAAAACTTTGCTACTGTTCTTTATTGAAACATGCACATATCTGAATTTGAATTTTCTGAGCTCGGAGCTGGTTTCAGTCTTTGCTACTCTTTAATATTTTTGTGTCTCCCTTTCCTTCCAGTTGTAAATTTTACCATAATTAATGCACCATTGTGTTTTTTTAATCATTCATAGTCTGTTGTTTTCTTCCTTCCCCCTTTTAAATCACTCTCTTTTATTATCACCCAGGCTGTACAACATGCCACAGCTAAGAGGGTGAGTAAATGACTTGCTCTTGGGCCTCTGCTAGTGACACCCTAAAAGGAGATATTTAAGAGACGATCTGGGGTAGCTCACCTTTTGAGTTTCTGTCCTTTACAGAGAAGTTCGCTATCATCTGTTCAGCATATCATACCTGAGATTTGGAGACCCTGGCCGGAATTTTCCGGGGGTTCAACGG
This sequence comes from Squalus acanthias, assembly GCA_030390025.1. Classification (NCBI taxonomy): domain Eukaryota; kingdom Metazoa; phylum Chordata; class Chondrichthyes; order Squaliformes; family Squalidae; genus Squalus; species Squalus acanthias. The sequence continues at coordinate 87,452,367 of CM059433.1, read as the reverse complement.
GCGGGATCGGTGGCGGGTCGGGTGAGAAAGTGTTTTTTTTTGACAGCAGGTCGGTACCCCGCTGTCAACCCGCCGCCATGCGCTTTTCCCAATGTCAGGCCTGTCAGCAGTGAGCAGACCCGACACGCAGCGACAGGGGACCCAATTAAGCTGAATATTGCCTTGTTGACAGATCATTAATAATACATTTAACCTTACCTTTTCTCTTTAACTGCTCACCCACGGGGTCCACGCTGCTCGGGAATCACGTCTGTTAAGCTGAGGTGGGAGTTGAATGGCCATTGATTGAGCTGATTACTTGACAGCTTGAAATGTGCTATAAAAGCTTCCACTTCACAGCTGTTCACTTTCCAAGCTCAAAAGCTGTTGGTTACTCCATTTGGAACACAGATTGAGCCTTATGCAGGCTGCCAGTGTTTGGAGCAAACTTTCTATCCAGTGTCACCTCATTGGAACAACCTCTCTCACCATTGACAGATTGCTTCTGTCATCTCAACTTCACCTGCCATTTATTCCATCAGCATGGGTACTGTTTATACTGTTTCACCTTGGTCCTCAGAATCGCACCACAATCAGCCCCAACACCAGCAGCACCAGGCACACCAGCAGCACCAACAACAACACCACCAACCTTCTCCGCAATCACCTGATGCTGCACAGGACAGAGGGCATCAGCACCCGAGCACATTGCTGCCCGGGAGGCCAGAGATGGCCTCACCATGGCCAGATTTACTTCACTTGATGCTGGACACCCTGGCTGCCACATGATGCACCAGGTTGGCACCACCCCACACCAACACCATAAAACATCCCTACAATGCCCACGCCATTCCTTTCACACTCATCACCATTGGGGGGGGGGGGGGGTACCGTTACGTCTCACCATTCACTGCAACTCACTAAGCCACTTCCAAAGGTGCACACAAATCTGTCCAAGAACGCAAAATGTTGAAAATAAAGGTTTCAATGTTTGACAGCACATTAACAGAAACTTTACATTGGATAAAACACCCAAGTGCCTACCCTTGTGTGTTGTTAGTTGGTATGATTGCATAGGATGAGGGTGAGTGTGAGGGGTGGCTAGTGAGATATGGATGTGATAATGTAGATAGAGAGAGAGAGAGAGAGGGCTGGGTGGAGGTGCAAGTTAAGTTGGTGTGAGTAAGGATGTGCAGGAGTAGGCTAGGGAAGGCAGAGTGATGGGGATGTGATGAGAGGCACAGCAGGATGAGGTTGAGTGTGGCTTTGTACTAACGTTTCATGATCTACTGAGATCATTGAAAGGTTTGCGCCACTGCACCCAGGTCCTCCTGACCACATCCCTGCTTGTGCCCTCCCCTGCAATGTGCAATCAGGCTGTTTAGGTCTCCTGGGGAGGTCTCTTCAGCCCATTGGAAGGGAAGAGGACCTCCCTGTGTGCTGTGACTCACTTCATAAACATATGAAGGGAGTCATGGGAGAGCCTGGGTGCAGCCCTGCACCTCTGTGCAGTGATTGTCAGTGTTTGCAGCACCTCAATGCTGTAGAACACAGACAGCACAAATGTCAAAAGGAAGTTGGCCATGGTCCCTTTAAGTAAACCGGCTGATGACGCGTCATGAAATGACATCACCAGACCCGCTTCCTCTAATTGGCCCGAGAAATGTGCTGGGCGGGCTTAACTAGCCCTATCAACGTAAATTCATTTCACAGAGCGGGATGGAGCCAGCAGTGGGGACACGACTTGCCACTGACATCGCTCGCCACAGACCCGTCGCGGTAAGCAAAATCACGGCCACTGTTTGGGAGATGCTGCTGATAGAAATGTGGGCAAACTACAAGTGCACTTTCACAGTGTGCCATGCATGATAAAGCCTTCCTAACTCACCACACCTGTCCTTTCTTGTTTGCTGCCTCTGTCATTACATTATGTGTAGGCCTCTTATAACAAGATACTTTGCCTGACCTTCACTACTATACTCATGTCTTCTCTTAATTTTGCCTCACAAGAAGGTGGCACATTATACACATGAATCTCAGGCCACAGGTGGTGGTCCTCCCAACATGGTGGACTTCTAACCTCATATAAGGAAGAAGCACTGGAGCTTCTGGGGAGGCACAATACTGATGCTGTTGGTGAAGAAGAAGTGGAAGGGCCAGTAGCAGCTGTTGGTCTGTCTTGAGCATCTGCACCTTCCCTGTTTCATGGATTAAGAGCACAGGCACATGTGCAAGCAACCTGTGTCTGCTCCTTCACATGCTACACACCGCACATCACATTAGCTGCCTAATAGTCGAATGTCTCTTTATTTTATTTTCCTCTGGATGAAATACAGCAAGATACTGAAGATACTGCTGAGGATGAGGAGGAAGTAAGTGGGCAAGAAACTCAAACTTCTATGAAACCCACCACATCCTCACCCATGCACCATTGACCCTTTCTCTTCCATTCATCAGCCCGAGAGATCCACCAGGGAAGGCATTAACTACTGGCCTCAGACCTTGTGGGACCTTATGGAGTGAACGATTTGAACCATATTTTGAAAACTAGGAGGAATCAATTTCTCTAAGGATCTGGAATGCCTTTTTACAGGGTTTGTAGGATTTAACTGCACTCATTAGGTTCACCCTCCCATTGATCAGCACAAGCAGCATTGCAGGAGTCCACCCTCAAGATGCATCTCTCACTCTGGATGGCAGCATATCTGAGCACTGGTCCCACTCGGTTCTTCTTAGGTTGGGGCCAAGGAAACACTTTCCTGGCCACGTCCTCTCCTGCAGCGTTGACTTTGTGTCTCAGGAGGCAGCTGGATACTTCTCTATCTGGGTGGAAGAGAGCTGGGATGTTGGAGTTTCTTAGAATAAAAGCATTGTGGCAGCTGCTAGCAAATTTTGTGTTGACATGAATTATTCTATGCTGTTGGTTACATACCACCTGGACATCTAAAGAATGAAATATTTTGGAATTGCAGAAATTAAATAAGGGATGAGTAGCTGCTGGTTATTGCTCCTTGCACCCTGGCAAAGCCAGCAACATTAAAAAAAAAACGTAAAATCTTCTAGTTATTGTGGAGACATGCATAAATTGATGAACTGTGCTTCCTTGTTAAAGAGGGTGTCAGTTATCTGACATGTGCAGCAATGGACAGCAAATTGACTAATATTGGTAAAAGCCTTAGTTGCAGCCTGAAATGAACCTGCAGCAGAAAAGTTCAGTGTGGTGGTTACCTTTACTGGCACATTAATGCTTCCCTAGTGGTGGAGGTGATTTGGATGTCTGGCTACAGCAGGGCACAAACTTCATCCAAAGCGTCTTTAGTGAAGCATGGCATCCTTCAGCAAACTTCTTGAGTGAGTGACAGGATCTGTACACCATTATTGCAGGATAGCGGTGAATGGGATCTCATCCGCCTCCTTTGCAGTCTTATGAAGTGTGTTTCCCTGCTCTTGCTCTGTCTACATTAATAATGAATAAACTGGGAAACCCATGGTTATGGTGCTATCAATAGAATGTAATATTTTATAACTTTGGCTCAGACAGTACACAGAGGCAGGTAGAAATCTTCCTCCTCTACATCAGTAATGGCTGAGAAATCAACAAAAGTTTAGGGACATTTGTGACATTGGTTGGGAATTTCCTCGGAGCTGCTTCTGTTCCACCGCCGTAACTTCACCAAAAGTGCCAAAATAGGGATTCTGCTGCACTTCCGGTGAATTTACGGCAACGGAGCGGGAGCAGCTCCGAGGAAATTCCTGGCCATTATTTTCTCCGTTGTTCTGTCCATTTTATAACTCTTCCTGTTATACAGCGTGCAGATACCTGTAAGGTCCTGCTGAAAATTAGCCAGGAGCTGAATGGGACATCTTTTTTCAACTATTTCATGGTGGCAAATAATCTCAAAATAAATGGATCACTTTCAAATTGACTGGCTACAAAATCAGTGGAACAAAATGGCAGTAAGAAATGAACTAATCCTTGTTTTTATCCAGTATGTAGCAGAAAAGAAAATGGGGAAACAGAATTTAATGGATCAGATTCAGAATCCAACTTGATTCACTTGGATGCTGTAAAAAGAAGTTTCAAAATAAACAGCTATAATGAAGAGGTGAGACTTGTTAACAAAAATGCACTGCTCTGTAAATCCAAACAGATGCAGACCCTGTTTCCTGTTAAATGTCTAACAGTTTTTAATGACACAATGTCCTATTAATTGATGCTGCTAAATTTACCACGTTATAACATTGTCAGCTGAATAAATTTATCATTTAATGAATATTTATGACATTATTTATAAATAAAACAGTATTATCGAAAGATTAATTCTGAATAAAATTCTGCGTTCCTATGTGTTCCTGTTGGCTGAATGCTTTGGCCTTAGAGATATGACCAAGACAACTGAGGTCATCTCATTTAATGGCCTTAAGCAAACAGTGGCAGCATCTGTGCAGAAGAACCATACTGAGGAAATATAGACATGCCGGATCTCTTCAAATTTCATTAATGTCCAGCCAAATGCACGATCTTATGAAAGTACGGATGGAGATTTTTGATTAAATGACTAGATCGCATGTTCCAACTAGCTTACATTACAGCGGTTTGCTGGTACAGTACACATCCCATCTGCGATTGCTACAGAATTGTTTATGAAATGATATTACTGCTGTACACATTGCCCCCAGTGTATGATCTCACTAGAAAAGCATTGGAATTACATTTAGAATAGGTATTTTGTTGTAAATTATAAAATAAGGGCCATATCAGGGCATCTACAGTGTTTGGATGCTAACTTCTCCTCACTGTGGCACATTGTAATTATATAGTTTGATCTGTTGAAATGGATAAAATGAGGGAAACGGCTAAATGAAATCGAAGGAATTCTAATGGTTAGAATAAAAAGCTTTTTTGACATTTTCTCCATTTTTCCAATACAATTGTCTCCAAGGAGTGAGCTCCTTCATACCCTCTCCACTAGAATAATAGCATCAAAGAATTGTACAATTTCACAACATACAAGGAAGTCATTCAGCCCATTATGCCTATGCTGGCTCTCTGAAAGAGGCATCCGCTTAGTCTCATTCCTCTGTCCTCTCCTCATACTGTTTTAATTTCTTTTGCTATCAGTGGCAGTCTGCGCTAAGCTGACAAGAGCCACACTTGGATGGATTGTGACTCACCATTAATGATTCATTCCAAATTTATTTTGAAAAACATTTTAATTTATGAGGTCTAAATGTTGGCTCAATTTGGATGATAAGGGACGAATGTACTACACATGCTAAGTTGTTTTGATGCATTTTTTTTCTTTTGTATAAAATAAGGGCCTAAGTGACTTAGGTTGGGCCATTTTGGGTTGTTTTGTTTGTTCAGTTCAACCAGTTTCTATTGTGGCCCAAGGACTTTCAATCCCAGATGTTTGTTTCTTAATAGTCTGGGGAACATTTTCCCTTTTTTTTTAGCCAAAACACTATGTAGCAACTATAAGGTACCTGAATGGAATCTAGTTCAGGATTTACAAACTCATTCAGATAACAAACTTCCAGATCTCCCTATAAGTCAGATATTCATGCCTATGATCACAGTGATATGTCACTCTGAGGAAACAACTTATATGCCTATAGTCACGATTCTATTCCAATATATTTTTCATAGAACGACTTGAAAAAGCAGCCAAAACATCAACAAGCAAAGAATTTTCTTCAGCTAGAAGACAAGATGTCGCTGGAGTCACTACAGCAATGCTACACACTGCTGAACCAGCTGAACTTGTCTGAGGCTGTGCTCGAGTCAGAGTATGTACTCAGTTCACTATAAGAATTCAATACACATTAAAGCTGCATAAAATTGTGTAAGAAGACTTTAAGATTTGCAAGTTTGTGTTCCTTTCTATAAGTTGTATGTGTATATAATGCAGTCCATCCGGTACACTCCCAGTGCAACTCTGGCACAAGAAGGGCCGCACATTAGGTCAAGATGCAGGTATACCTGCCGGGAGTTCCTGCATTTTATTCACCTGGCAGATCATTCCAGGTCTGGATCGTGGTCTGGACCTCCAAAGATTGAGGTAATTTTGTGATGACATTTCGCCCCCCCACCACCTCCATTACAAAGGAACATGTGGGTAGTTCTGTCTACTTCCTGGGAGTTAGAAAGCCATTTCCCTTCTGGATCCACCCTCCTATGCCTTAGTTTGTGGCCATTGGGGGCTGGCAGATGCCCAAGATGAGCCCCAGAGGTGCCGGCACCCACCATAAGTGAAGGGACCTTCTCCTGACCAGGCAGCCTTTGGTGACCCCCACGGATTTTTAGTCCCATGGTCATTAGTTTGTTCCTTCAGCTTTATCACAAAGTTATTTTTTCTATGTTGTGTATATGATATTTAATCACCACTATGTCACTGGTATCCCCTCAAGCCAGTGCTATTGAAATGAGAAACACAGAATTAAATCTGCCTGAAGCTATGGAGCCTGAGCCAAACTTTGATATTGTTTGAGGCGAACAAAATTTCATAAATGAACCTGACTTAAAATGACTCATATTGCACCACTGGTGCTTTGTCACCAGGTGGCACTATTTACTGACCTGAAGTAGAAGAAAAAATACTATTTCTCCTTGTGAATGGGGTTATTAATACCATCATAACAGAAATTTCAGATGAAAATTAACATCTGAATGAAAATGTATCTACCTTTTTCAGGACAAGTGAAGACAGTGATAGTGAGTCTGAATCAGAGGTAACGTTTTATGCCAAGACGAGGAAGAAAAAAATACAAAGACCCTCAAAAATCAGGTCTGCTCTCCCTGCCCTCTCGGTCCATCAGATGGGCAAAGGCAGAACTAAGCAGGTAAATGTTGTCGTATTTTGCAGAGTTTGTCACCTAAAGTTGCAGGAGATTCAACTGCAATTAGAAACACTGGTGAGGTGCAAGGCAGTGGTAGCTCTGCTGGGAAGTAGTTCGATTGTTAGATACACACCCTGAATGTGATTTTCTCAGAAATTCTTAATTAAAAAAATGTGTATTAAACAACTTCTCCTCTGCTGTGTCAGTTGAGAGTGCTTTCTGGGGGTGGGAGTAGGACCCCTAAAATGTCATGAACAGGTACAGAAAATAATCAAAAAGGCTAATGGAATGCTGGCCTTTATATCTACAGGACTGGAGTACAAGGGGGTAGAAGTTATGCTGCAGCTGTACAAAGCCCTAGTTAGACCACACCTGGAGTACTGTGAGCAGTTCTGAGCACCTCACCTTAGGAAGGATATATTGGCCTTGGAGGGAGTGCAGCATAGGTTTACCAGAATGATACCCGGACTTCAAGGGTTAAGTTATGAGGAGAGATTACACAAATTAGGGTTGAATTTAGAAGGTTAAGGGGTGATCTGATTGAAGTTTTCAAGATATTAAGGGGAACAGATAGGGTAGATAGAGAGAAACTATTTCCTCTGGTTGGGGATTCTAGGACTCGGGGGCATAGTCTAAAAATTAGAGCCAGACCTTTCAGGAGTGAAATTAGGAAAGGGTGGTAGAAGTTTGGAAAACTCTTCCGCAAACAGCAATGTTGCTAGATCAATTGTTGATTTTAAATCTGAGATTGATAGCTTTTTGTTAACCAAAGGTATTAAGGGATATGGGCCAAAGGCGGGTATCACAGAATCACAGAATCCCCACAGTGCAGATAGAAGCCATTTCGGCCCATCGAGCCTGCACCGACACATATCCCACCCTATCCCCACGTATTTAATCCCCCCTAACACTAAGGGTCAATTTATCATAGCCAAATCAACCTAACCCGCACATCTTTGGACTGTGGGAGGAAACCGGAGCACCCGGAGGAAACCCACGCAGACACGGGGAGAATGTGCAAACTCCACACAGACAGTCACCCGAGGCCGGATTCGAATCCGGGTCCCTGGTGCTGTGAGGCAACAGTGCTAACCACTGTGCCACCGTGTTGCCCATATATGGAGTCATGATCCCATTGAATGGCGGAATGGGCTCGAGGGGCTGAATGGCCTATTCCTGATCCTATGTTCCTATGTTCCCCCTGGACCTGGCAAGCATTGCTGCAGTATGCGACTTCCTCTGGGCAGGCACCATAGATGCATCCTTGCTGGCATGGTCGCCTGCCATTCAAATGTAAAAAGAGAGACCTCCTCCTGACCCCACAAACTTTGTTGAGGTCAGTGCTAGAGATCCCAGCCAGGCACATTCCGGCATTTATTCCAAGATGTGGCTGCCACAGATTTTCAGGGCCAATATCTTTAAGCAAGTTTTTGGGATCCAATAAAAGCAGTTGCCAGACACTCCATTGCCAAATGAAATAAATTTGAACAACTAAATGAGGATTTATTGTAAAATAAATAAGCCAATTGACAAATTACAGATGAGTCGGATGGTCCTGAAGAGCTATTCACCATTTGTGAATCAATATGCAAATCGAAGCAATGGAGGAATCCCAACGTTTGCTCAGGAACGTTTGGTGGAAAGAACCGCAAAGGTAAACCTCAAAGCTGTCATTAGAATAAAGTACTTTAAAAGCTGGATCTGAAGTTCTCTGTATGTATGCTTTGTCTCTACTAACAAATGCTGACTGTTTAGAAATGACAATGCGGTGTCACAACTTTACTTTGTATCTCTAGTGGAAATGTTTGTAATGTTAAGATAATGAAGGACAGAATGGAGGGCTGTGTGATAGAAACAGATAAAATATGCCGGTGAATTTCATTGTGGCTTCTCCCGCTCCACCACTGTAACTTTTTTTAACATGCTTTTAATTGGCATGGGTAAATCAAATGTAACAAAAAAGACTTCAGTTAGCTATGTCTCTGGAAGGTCCACAACAGCATCCCTTTCATAGAATCATTGACATTTATGGCACAGAAGGAGGCTATTAGGCTCATCATGTCTGTGCCAGCCGAAAAAGAGCTATCCAGCCTAATCCCACTTTCGAGCTCTTGGTCCGTAGCCCTGTAGGTTACAGCACTTCAATTGCATATCCAAGTACTTTTTAAATGTGATGAACGTTTCTGCCTCCACCACCCTTTCAGGCAGTGAGTTCCAGACCCCCATCACCATCTGGGTGAAAAAGGTTCTCGTCAACTCCTCTCTCATCCTTCTACCAATTACTTTAAATTTATGCCCCCTGATTATTGACCTCTCTGCTAGGGGAAATAGTCCTTCCTATCCACTCTATCTAGGCCCCTCATAATTTTATACACCTCAATCAAGTCAAGCAAAGAGTTGGAATAAACGGGTCTTTTTCCAAGTGGCAGGCAGTGACTAGTGGGGTACCGCAGGGATCGGTGCTAGGACCCCAGTTATTCACAATATATATTAATGATCTAGACGAGGGAACTAAATGTAATATCTCCAAGTTTGCAGACGACACAAAGCTGGGTGGGCGTGTGTGCTGTGAGGAGGATGCAGAGAAACTCCAGTATGATTTGGACAGGTTGGGTGATTGGGCAGATACATGGCAGATGCAGTATAATGTGGATAAATGCGAGGTTATCCACTTTGGTGGCAAAAACAGGAAGGCAGATTATTATCCGAACGGCAATAGATTGGGAAAAGGGGAAGTGCAACGAGTCCTGGGTGTTCTTGTGCACCAGTCGCTGAAGGTAAGCATGCAGGTGCAGCAGGCGGTTAAGAAGGCAAATGGTATGTTGGCCTTCATAGCGAGAGGATTCGAGTACAGGAGCAAGGATGTCTTGCTGCAGTTGTACAGGGCCTTGGTGAGACCACACCTTGAGTATTGTGTGCAGTTTTGGTCGCCTTATCTGAGGAAGGATGTTCTTGCCATGGAGGGAGTGCAGCGAAGATTCACCAGACTGATACCTGGGATGGCAGGAATGACGTATGAAGAGAGATTGGGTCAATTGGGCTTGTATTTGCTAGAATTTAGAAGAATGAGAGGGGATCTCATTGAAACTTATAAAATTCTAACAGGACTAGACAGACTAGATGCAGGAAGGATGCTCCCGATGGCGGGGGAGTCCAGAACCAGAGGTCACAGTCTAAGGATAAGGGGTAAGCCATTTAGGACTGAGATGAGGAGGAATTTCTTCACCCAGAGAGTGGTGAACCTGTGGAATTCTCTACCACAGAAGGCAGTTGAGGCCAATTCATTAAATATATTCAAGAAGGAGTTAGATATATTTCTTAAGGCTAAAGGGATCAAGGGATATGGGGAGAAAGCAGGGACAGGGTACTTAATTTGGATGATCAGCCATGATCTCATTAAATGGCGGAACAGGCTCGAGGGGTCGAATGGCCTACTCCTGCTCCTATCTTCTATGTTTCTATGTTTCTCCCCTCAGCCTCCTCTGTTCCAAAGAAAACAACCCCAGCCTATCCAATCTTTCCTCATAGCTAAAATTCTCCAGTCCTGGCAACATCCTTGTAAATCTCCTCTGTGCCCTCTCTAGTGCAATCACATCCTTCCTGTAAGGACACGACTGCTGCCAATGAACCGGAAGCTGCATAGAAGCGTTCTGCGCATGCACGCTTCTGGTTCATTACAGGAGCGGGCTCATTAAAAAAAATGTTAAAAAGCAGGGAAAGGAGCGGGCTCTTTGAAAAAATGCCTGGGCGGGAGCGGGCTCTGGGGAAAAATGCCGGGGAGGGAGCGGGCTCTGGGGAAAAATGCCGGGGAGGGAGGGGGCTCTGGGGAAAAATGCCGGGGAGGGAGCGGGCTCTGGGGAAAAATGCCGGGGAGGGAGCGGGCTCTGGGGAAAATTGCCGGGGAGGGAGCGGGCTCTGGGGAAAAATGCTGGGGAGGGAGCGGGCTCTGGGGAAAAATGCCGGGGAGGGAGCGGGCTCTGGGGAAAAATGCCGGGGAGGGAGCGGGCTCTGGGGAAAAATGCCGGGGAGGGAGCAGGCTCTGGGGAAAAATGCCGGGGAGGGAGCGGGCTCTGGGGAAAAATGCCGGGGATGGAGCGGGCTCTGGGGAAAAATGCCGGGGAGGGAGCGGGCTCTGGGGAAAAATGCCGGGGATGGAGCGGGCTTGTGTAAAAAAAAACAGAAACACATGCTTCCGGTTCAAGATTAATGTGCAGTACATTTCTGCGCAGCTTCCGGTCGTTGGCAGCCGTCACCCCGTTCCTGTAATGTGGTGGCCAGAACTGTACGCAGTACTCTAACTGTGGCCTAACTAGTGTTTTATACAGTTCAAACATAACCTCCCTGCTCTTATATTCTATGCCTTGGCTAATAAAGGAAAGTATCCCGTTTGCTTTCTTAACTACCTTATCTACCTGTCCTGCTACCTTCAGGGATCTGTGGACATGTACTCCAAGGTCCCTCTGTTCCTCTACACTTCTCGGAATCCTACCATTTAATGTGCATTCCCTTGCCTTGTTATCCCTCCCAAAATGTATTACCTCACACTTCTCCGGATTGAATTCCATTTGCCACTTTTCTACCCACCTGACCAGTCCATTAATGTTTTCCTGCAGTCTACAGCTTTCTTCCTCACTGTCAATCAAATGGCCAATTTTTGTATCATCTGCAAACTTCTTAATCATGCCCCCTACATGGAAGTCTAAATCATTGATCTATACCACAAAAAGCAAGGGACCCAGTACTGAGCCCTGTGGAACCCCACTGGAATAGCCTTCCAGTCACAAAAACACCCGTCAACCATTACCCTTTGCTTCCTGCCACTTAGCCAATTTTGGATCCAACTTGCCATTTTCCCTTGGATCCCATGGGCTTTATCTTCTCTGGCCAGTTTGCCATGTGGGACCTTGTCAAAAAGCCTTGCTAAAATCCATGTAGACTACATCAAACGCGCTACCCTCATCGACCCTCCTTGTTACCTCCTCAAAAAATTCAATCAAGTTAGTCAGACACGACCTTCCCTTAACAAATCCATGCTGACTGTCCTTGATTAATCTGTGCCTTTCTAAATGATGATTATTACTGTCCCTCAGAATTTTTTCAAATAATTTGCCCACCACCGAGGTTCAGCAGATTTGTTCTGTAGGTGGCCAATACATATCCACATGCAGACAGACCTAATCATGGCATTCAATGGAAAATATCTCTCCTAAAGATGTCAGCTGTGGCTCAGTGGTAGCACTCATGCCTCTGAGTCAGAAGGGCGTGGGTTCAAGTCCTACTCCAGACAGTTAAGCCCATAACCTAGGCTGACACTTCAGTGCAGTGCTGTCAGAGGTGCTGTCTTTCAGATGTCAAACTGAGGCCCTATCTGCCCTTTCAGTTTGATGTAAAAGATCCCATGGCACTATTCAAATAAAAGCAGTGTCCTGGCCAACATTTATACATCACTAAAACAGATTATTTTGAGATTCAGTCTTGTTTTTTGTGAGAACTTGCTGTGTGCAAATGATGCATTTCCCTCTGCTAGAACAGTGACTACACTTCAGAAGTACTTAATTGGCTGTGAAGTGCTTTCAGATGTTCTGAGTTCATGAAAAGTGCTATATAAATGCAAGTTCTTTCTTTAAATGCGTTTTCATTGTTGTTTCAATTCTTGTCAAGAATACACACGCTACAATCTACTGCTTGTGTCTGCAGACTTCTCAGCACTGAAAATCTGTGACTTCCCCTTGGTGATGTATCTCCAAATCTAATATCCTCCAGCATCAGGTGTCAACCAGTTTAATTGGGAGGATGTGAACACTATCAAGGAGAGACTGGTTTCCTGAACCAGTAATCCATCATTTGCTGTGATATGTATCTGCTCACTTACTGCTTGCTGGAGTGATGTTTTCAAAGGGACTGCTTTTACAACAAAGCAGATACACTTGTACATTGCAGGGATGTTGGAAATGGACGTATGAACAGTCATGTGGAAGTCCCACTATGTTCTGTTTCCCCCCGTTAATGCTACCATTGAACTTTTTACTCTCTGATGTGTTAATGTGATGTTAATTTTGGCAACTAATGTGGACAGGGTGGCAAGGATACAACATATGGCTCAGTTATGTTCATATTTAAAGAGAAGCAGGGACTCAATCTTCTATGTCGAACCTGGACTCTTGTACAGAAAAGTGTGTTCTCTTTATGTTTTTAGTCTCTAATTCTAGGCTTTGAAAGCCAGCTGTTCAGTCGTTACAGTTAGGGTACTACACTATTACATGGCAGGAGTTCCTCTATTATTTTCAGTTGGGTGCATGCTCTAACAAAGAGAGTTGCAGAACTGAAGTTGTATTCTTTAAAAATTTAACTCCTTAAAGACGAATTAGGTTAAAATGGGATTCAGGGTTATAAGGATAGAGTTAGTTAAATGCTGTCTGAAGCAGAATGATTTGTGAGCTGATTGAACCATAGAACTGTCCACACCAAGGAAGGTAACCAATCGTGGATGAATAATGTGTGGTGTAAAGGTTAGATAGATAAATATTTGGAGTTTCACCCGATTTACCTGAACATAGGGAGAAACTTGTAGAACTTTTCCTCGAGAGATTAAATAGGTCAGATCCGTGGAGTTCTAGGCTCTGCAAAAGGAACAGACTTGATGAGCCAAATGGCCTTTACTTATTCCATTCTTCCTTATGTTCTTACTTAATGACTGAACAACTGATATTTTACAGCGAGTAAAGGAAATGGAAAATGCTGAGAAATTACAAGAACAATCAACTTCTAACGTAAGTATCTACAGCATTTTACAAGCCACGTATTAAGTCAACTATTTCCCAAATTTTAATATGTTCCACTGAGTCAGGCTGTGCCCTTATGTGACAATGGCAGTGGCAATTTTGTACTAGTCCAAAAAGAGTAAACTTTATCAATCCTATTTTTCAAAGCAATTTTTAAACTCCAGTTCTAAGTTATTTTCTTTTTGGTTCACAACTGCCACCCAACAATTCCCATCCATGAGGGAGGATGGGGGATATGCTCACAGGCCGCTGTCAATGCCACACTGCAAGGTATGTGAGCATGGTTTGGGTTCAACCTCAGATTTGCTCTTTGTTTCATACGAGCAGTACTCCATCTTCAAGCTGCAGAACTTCCTGACACCATGATTTTGTCAATGGGGGCGCGTTGGAGGCGGGACTGCTGCTTGTCGGGTTTTAGTCCTGCCTCCATCAACTTGTGGCCAACCCACGCTATTTTCCCTTGATTGACCTTGTTAAGCCCGCCCAGCGGGTTTAGCAGGCCAATTAAGGGGAAGCCGGTTACAGAGAACGTCAGCGTATGACGTTTCATCTGTCAAAAATTTTTGACAGATGAATTGTCATTGTTTGACAGCTCTGTGAAGCTGTTAAACACTGACATTCTCTGTTGTTTGATGAGTTCTTGTATTCAAGACTCATCAAACCTCTTTTGTGAGCAGAAATTAGATGGCTGTTGCATCGGAGAATGCAGCAGCCATCTGTCATCTCTGCCAGTGAGATGTGAGAGTCTCCGGTTCCCCAACTGTTGAAGCCTGCAGGAAGAAACAAAAGTAAGTAAACATTTTCTATCACTTTCCACTCACCTCACATACTTACCTCTCCACACTTGCACCCATCACTTACCTTCACAGCGCACTTTTGGACCCCTCCGACCCCCGCAGACCCACGGCTCACCTCGGTGACCCTGGCGGGGTTTCCCGACGTCGGGAAGCCCGCGCCTCTGCTGGAAAAATGGGGATAATCCTCTTAACTGCCTGTTTGTTAACTACCTGTTAACAGGCAGTTAAGTGGCTGTAATCCCCTTCCAGCCTCCAGGAGACGGGGCCCAGCGGGGGTCGGCTACCCACCTCCTGGGAAGATGGCACGGAGGCGGGTTGGGGGCGGGATGGGCACCCGCCCCCAGATTCTGCCATTTTCCTGGCAGTCCCGCCTCCATACCCGCCTCCCCAGGGCTGGCAAGATCACGCCCAAAGGTTGAGATAAGGAAAATTACGGGTGTACTGTGTTTGAAGAATTATTGAGTTAGAAGGAGCTTAGATTAAATTCAATTGAGTTGTCATTAACCCTGGGTGCTCCAGCAATCTTTTGTGTTTGCTATTTTAGATCCCTCACTATCCTACTGTCATTGTCAACTTCTCCCAGTCATTTCTTCTGATGTTGTCATCAGTACTCACTATTTAAAGTAAAATATTTAAAGGCAAACAACTGACATGGAATAAAACTAAAGAATACCAAAGCTAATCAGATTTCTTTATTTCTTTTTTAAAAGGATAATTCTCTTTAATTTAAGGATGATCAACTGAGAACTAACTGTGCAGTTTTTCTTTCAGTTACTGAGAAAGAAAGAAGGTTTCCGTCCAGTTAGGAATCATACATTCTTCTTCTGCACTGACCGCCAGAGTAATGAAGGATTGAACAGATGTGCAACAGGAAATAGGAGAGAACCAACATTTTCACAATGTGAGAGCAACTACAGGAACATTGGTAAGGAAAGAACAAGGCAGCAAGTATAGCTTGAATGCTTCTAAATGACCGAAATGCACTGCAGTTGTGGTATAGAGCCATACAGACCAGGGTGGTCCCAGGTTAATCTCTGCTCTGTGCTGAGTTAACGGATCTAAGTGCAGCAGTGGAAGTAGTAGTGTTGGCATTAGTTCCTCAGGAATAGGGAGGGGAAAAGAATCAGACAGATGTCTTGGTCTTGATTGCTTCCCACTAGCCCCTGCTGAAAAGTGCACAGCCCGCTTACAGAAAATGTTGCCATTTGTAATTATGAAAGATGTATTCTACAGGTGGGTCGTGATTGATCCCAGATGAGCCCCGCAAGATTTACCAGAATGATACCCGGACTTCAAGGATTAAGTTACAAGGAGAGATTACACAAATTAGGGTTGTATTCCGTAGAATTTAAAAGGTTAAAGGGTGATCTGATCGAAGTTTTCAAGATATTAAGGGGAACAGATAGGGTCGATGGAGAGAAACTATTTCCACTGGTTGGGGAGTCTAGGACTAGGGGGCATAGTCTAAAAATTAGAGCCAGACCTTCCAGGAGTGAAATTAGGAAACACTTCTACACACAAAGGGTGGTAGAAGTTTGGAACTCTCTTCCACAAATAGCAATTGATGCTAGATCAATTGTTGATTTTAAATCGGAGATTGATAGCTTTCTGTTAACCAGAGGTATTAAGGGATATGGGCCAAAGGCGGGTATATGGAGTTAGGTCGCAGATCAGCCATGATCTCATTGAATGGTGGAACAGGCTCGAGGGGCTGAATGGACGACTCCTGGTCCTAGGTTCCTATAATTGGTTTTCTTTCCTTCCTGCGAACATATTCATGTTGCATGTAGTCACCTGCAAAATTGCGTGCACCTGCCATTTTGATTTCCATTCATTGAAACTGATGGAATAAGGCCAATTAACATTTATTTATTATTCACAAAGAGAAGAGAATAAAACTCCACATGAATAAATATAAAAGTTTTTGCTCAGTTGTTTTTGCAACATTGAATTTTCCTCCAGTTTTCACCCTCAAAAATAGTTACATTCCTTCCCTTCTCCCTAATTTTCACTTGGATCTGTATATTTTTTTTAACAGTTGAGTAATCTTTGAAAAGTCAAACAAAATAAAAACTGAAAATTAAGAAACTTATTCATGTACATATGATGAGCATGCCCAAAAATGACCTGTGGTAGAATTTGTCTCTGTTTTTGGATAGTAAATAGGCTAATAGTCAAATTTCTACAAACTCAAGATTGCCACCAGTAGGAACTTAATATTATTGCAGCCCTGGTGGCCCAGATTTTCCTGAAAACTTGCACCATAGCAATGCATCTACGAGATATTCATCTACACCATTATTCGAGTGCAGATTTTCCAGGAAATTATGCCGTAAGTGACTTAAACCATTACTTATGCCACACCAAATTTCCTGGGCCATTTGCATCACTCCATCGTTACTCCAGCTGAAACAGTACTAAAAGATAATTTCCATAGCTCCGACCCCCCCCTTATTAAAATCACTGGCGACTTTCCAGATTGAATGCCTGTCTTCTCACCGCTGCCACTTAGACTGGAAAATAATGGGGCTGGTGACCTCGCAGTGATGTGATTCCTCCAAGATTGATATGGAAAACAGAGAGATGTACTTTTACACTCATACACAAAGAATCACATCTGTACAATTATCTCTAGCACTTTCCCAAATGTTAGAATTATCATTTTATTGACCTTGAGGTTATTATTTAGTGTACATAAAGCCTGTTCAATATGTCCTTGAATTTTAGCACACAATGAATTAAAACTCTACAATCTCGGCAAAGTCCCCAGAAAAAGTCAGAATTCGATTGGACTGGACTCTAACCCGAATCGTGCATCCGTAAAGAAACAATACCAGCAAAAGCAATATACTCATATGTTTTCAATGTTTTATTTAAGGAAATTAACTCATCCTTAGTTTGGAGGCGAGAGAACGAATTGTAGCAGATAAAGCTGCGGAGACCTGAGTGACGCTAGCCTAATAAATAGCCATGATCATAATTCATCTAGTTAAGGGTCATTTATCACATTGAGATTACAGGATCTGAAAGGTGTTCACAGGGCAGACAACTCTGAGCTGATATTTATGAAACTCAATCATGCAATATAATCAATCCATCTGACAGCAACTTTTGTCAGTTTGATCATTATTTTCCTGCTAATTGTTTCATCAAATTTGAGGGGTTATTTGGATATGAGTTTGCCAGACCAAACAAAATTACTTCAAAAAGTCTATTTTTCAAAAAGGAATTTCACAATAAGGTTCAAATAGAAACATTATTACTTCCATTAATCTAACATCTCAAATAAAGCAAATGAAAAGAAAAAAAACAGTTTTGTCAGACAAAATCAAGTCCAAGCACCAGTTATGTGTTGCTAGTCTATCATTAACTTCAACTATTCACTGCAATATCTCCATGAACATTTAGAATCGTAAGCTCAACAAATCAGTCTTCACTAGTCAAATTGTGGACCTGACTAGCTGTGGAAGAACATCCGTTGTTTCTATGTTCTATGAAATGGTCTAAGGCACGTTCTTTCGAAAGAAGGATTGGTCCAGTAAAAAAAGTCATCGAAATTTCGGGGAGTGTTTGAACACTGGGGACGTCAAGCTGGGTGATGGCGGTCCAAAGCAGAATCTCACAATTTCAGGCTAGAATGTATTTTGTATAAAGTACCTGTTAAAAATTAAGAAATGTATATTGTTCCATAGAAGCTGCATCTGCTTTGGAAGATACCTGTGTAGTCGACTTAACTCAAGATAAAAGAAGTTCAAAATGTAATTCAACCGTGGCAAGCAATGAAAGGTAAGAAAAGAGAGTACAACAGTTCAAAGTGCAGGGTTCAGTATAAAATGTAGCAAATTTCAGTTATGAGGATGATGCCTTTTTTTTACATGTTTTCCTTTGCCTTTGATCAATAACTGTTTGGTCAGTTCTTTCTTCGAGCTGCTTTTTATTTGTGTCTGACAATGGATACGGTACAAACTCACCGATGTGATTACTTTGACATGATCCTGTGAAATAATTCAGTGTGCTATTACTGTATAGAGCAACCAATGAAAACAACAAAATTAATGTTTGATTAGAAAAAGTGCTTTTTAATACCCTTTCAAAAGGGGTGGGGACACAAAAATAATTCATCAAACCTCACAAACCACCAGCTGTAATATAGGATGCATAACAAGAAAGAAGGTAATGTCTGATTAGTCACTTGTATTAGGCCTGGCACACACTCATAATTATCAGTGAATTATCTGGATGGTGTTCAGTATAAGATTTGCATCCATAGAAAAATAAAATAGTAGATAAATCCCTCCCACCAAAAAATTCTATGCTGTCTTTATTGTCCACAGTACTCGGAAACTAGGCCTATGGTGCCAGCCATCACCATTTCTACAAAGACTAAGAACCAAAGTTCAAGTATGTCCCTTGACAAATACCCACAAAGAAGAACAATCCTAGAACATCTCTATTATACACTAACATAGCCAAACAGGTAAGTATATTATTGTACAATCAATTCCATATTACAGTCTAGGTAACCATGCAAACAGACACTGAATCTAGATGTTCTTGATAGCACATTAACTGATATTGCAATCAACTCTGGTAGAATTTTTATCTCATTGAAAATATTTCAAAGCTAGGACATATTTTTCTGAGAATACTCAGAATAAAGTACAGTCTTTGAACTGCATTTGGTCTATTTCTCCATTTGCAAGTAATATAATTATATCCTTCCGGGTGGTTGCTAATGTAAAGTGTTTTGAAAACATCAGGAACACTCAGGAGCTCCAACATCAGGAACACTCAGGAGCTGCAACATCAGGAACGCTCAGGAGCTCCAACATCAGGAACACTCGGGAGCTCCAACATCAGGAACACTCAGGAGCTGCAACATCAGGAACGCTCAGGAGCTCCAACATCAGGAACACTCGGGAGCTCCAACATCCGGAACACTCAGGAGCTCCAACATCTGGAACACTCAGGAGCTCCAACATCAGGAACACTCAGGAGCTCCAACATCTGGAACACTCGGGAGCTCCAACATCTGGAACACTCGGGAGCTCCAACATCTGGAACACTCGGGAGCTCCAACATCTGGAACACTCGGGAGCTCCAACATCAGGAACACTCGGGAGCTCCAACATCTGGAACACTCGGGAGCTCCAACATCTGGAACACTCGGGAGCTCCAACATCTGGAACACTCAGGAGCCACAACATCTGGAACACTCGGGAGCTCCAACATCAGGAACGCTCAGGAGCTCTATTTACACACATACCTCATCGACTCTGGCACAGCCTACTTTAAATGACAGCAAAACTATCATGACTGGTCACTGCAAATGCACTTCAAGGATGCCCATACATATCATGACACATGTAGTAATTCATTAGATGGTGGAAGGTCTTAAAAAGTCAAAAGTACTAGTGATGGCATCGTTAAATGAGTAAAATATTATAAAGTCCTCTGAGTTAATTAATATGCATCTATTTCATTGTATTCACAAGATAGGTTCAGATAATGAAGACCCTTCAAACCATTTGGGGGGAAAAATTCAGTTGGTTTGCGCCTCCTGTTAGTGCCTTAAGAGGGCGTTAATGGGACGCAAAGCAACTAGCGCCCGGGTGTAGCGATATCTGCGCCTTTCGCGAAATTGACCAGACATTTTGCAGCGGCGCTAAACACTACCGCCACAATCTCCTGCGCTGGCAGATCGTGACGTCAGTCGAGTGCGCAACGCCCCAGTAGCGCCCCGGAGCGGATATTGAGTGGCGCCCCCTGCCTTACCGCCTGCCGCTAGCAACGACAGGTTGAGGGGAGCGTTTTGCAGTCAGGAAGGGACTGGAGGAGCGCTATTTAAAGGCAAACACTTCCTGCCTTTTTTTGTTGGTGACATTTTTGCACCACGCATTCTGAGAGAGAGAGAGAGAGAGAGAGACTTCTGGAGAGATTCAACGCTGTGTGAAGGAGTTTTGGGTACTGAGCAGCACTTTGCAGATTAATTTTGATTTGCCCTTCCTTGTAACGATTTAGAAGAGACTGTGGGGGCTGCACTCTGAGCTTTTTCCCTGGTTCTCTCCATTGTTCTTTCCAGCAGATTTGATGTACAGGTCTCTCCAGGCCGAGATTCAAGGCTGCAATGAGCAGGATGTGGATGGAGAGCAAGATCAACCCTTCCCTTTAAGAACTGACCGGCGCCAGTGTATCTGTGTTCCATTGCTGACTGACATCACATGAGCTTCGCCAGCGCTCTGAGGTAGCGCCTCATTCCTCGGCCTTTGTGCCTTAAGACAGGTGTTTAGCGCCTGATTTAGCGCTCCAATCACATCCAGGGGCGATAAAAGCCAAGTTTGCAGTCGGAGGTGATAATTAGCGTCAGGCGCTAAACTTTGCGCCCGGCCGATAATTGCGCCCCAAATGGGGCGATACTGAATTTTTCCCCCTAAATCTTTGTTCTCTTGTCCTGTATCTGAAAGGATTGTTTCAGGTTTTCTTTCTCTATTTCATGAAGTATCTTATGTAACTAAACAAGGTCATCTCTAAAATGTATTTTTGCAAAGCTGAAGTGTCCTATCTTATCAAGTTGTTCCTCATAGGTCGTCTTTCTGACGCCGGAGACCAAGCTGCTTGATCATATCTGCACTGCCTTGGAGGCCACCTTCTATTGTAGATTATTGGAAATGTAACACAATTATCAGAGATAGAATGGGGCAAAAGCATAAAGGAATTTAAACTACAACATGCATTTATATAGTGCCTCTAACGTAGCAATCATTTCAAGACACTTCACAAAAGCATAATCAAAAAAATGGATGAGCCAAGGAAGGAGATATTATGAGGGATGACTGAAAGCTTGGTCAAAGAGGTGGATGTTAAAGCAGGATTGGGGCAGAGAGGCAAAGAAGTAAAGGGGGGGAATTCCAGAGTGTGAGGCCTAGGTGGCTGAAGGTATGGCAGCCAATGGTGGCGCAAAAGGAGGGAATTTTAAAGCCTGGAGCCTAGATGTATAAAGGCATGGCTGCCAATTGCCTGAGATTGTATGAGTTCATCACATGTTAGAACTAAAGTAAATTTCAATCATAAAATATGTACCGCAATACCATGTATATTGTTATATTTAATAAGAATCACACCCTTATATAGCTCTGTAAGCTTCATCACATTAAGAATTCAGTTTTCAATATGATTGATAAACAAAGTGAACTACAGTAGTAACAACTAAAGCTCATTGTTATTTATCCTTTTTTTTTTAAACAGTGAAGGGATTTTATCAGCCTTCAAGGAGATGCAAGATAATATCTTCAGGCAAAACCCATCTTTTGATGGAAAACAGTAACCATGACCTCGGCTGTTAGGTTGTTATTATGACATTGCAGGATACATGATAGAAACAAACAACTTGTTGGCCACCTTTGAATCAGATCAAACCCTCTAAGGGAAGTTCTCCCAAACTAGTCAAATTGACTTGGGGTGACTTATTGACAACAGCATTACCAATACTTAATGGTTTACTGATTTTGTAATATTTTAATGTATGTAATAAACTGAGATGGAAGGGAGAGACAATTCCTCTCCCATCTCTGTGAATCACATACATTAATATAAATGTGCAAAACTATACATTGCTAACAAAATTGAGTGTTAATAATGCTAACGTTATATTCAGCTGACTAATGCTAATTGTTATAGTTTTTCTCATAATTCTAATAATGAACAGTTTTCAAGCATAGGTCTCACGAACAAGCAGTATTGAGATGTGCCAGAAAGTATGTAGATTATATCTCCTTTTGCAAAGAACAGTACAGATGAATGTAGTTCTTAAGAACAAGCAAGCAGACAACTAGAGATTCAGTTTTCAAATTATAAACCTGAGATATTCAGGTCACTGATTTCTCCACACTGCAAGAGCCAATGGGAATTTGGTTAAACACTATATACCTGTAAATTCTAAATACAGCTAACTTAATACTGTAGATGTAAATGTCGATTTCCAAGTTTTTTGCACCCTCCAGCTGCCCCATGAAACCAATGGAACACATATATGATTAAATATTCACTCATTGAAAATTGCTGTGCCAATGTGAGAAACATCATTTTGAAATCTAAAGATAGATTCTCGAGTCCTCGTCAGTGGTGAGGTGCCTGGCCAACCACTGAGCACAAATCAAAATATTGTAGGTACACTGTGTGCAATTTTTCATCTATCAAAATTAATAGATGGAAAATTGTGGGCAGTTGGCCTGCAATTTTCTGACTTGCGCTCACAGCAGCCAAGGTCTCAAGATCTATCCTATAATCTCCAATGCTGGTGGTAGTTGTCCAAGGCTTTCTAAAACCGCAGCAACCATTGTCCTTACCACAGCACAATTTCAGAATGGGGTAGAAATTCACTGACAATTTAGTCCCTCAGCTTTGGCCTCTTGTACAGCTGTAGACTTGATGTGGATTTACAGGACAGAAACTTAGCAGCCTCAATTTTCTGAAGTTCTTCTATGTTAGTGTACTGTGCATGAGATAGGCGCATGACAGCATCCGGGTACACAACAAGAGGAAGAAGAACAAAAGCAAAGATAAGCAGTGTGATGGTGCAGTACATTGAAATCTGGATCAGAGTTTGATTCGGCATGTTAGTCTCTATTGCCCTCCACATGCGGAGTTTCTAATATAATTTGAATTCCCCATTGTGCAATGTATTGTAACATTCCACTGTGGGGAATTGTCAAATGGAGGCCAGGCTTTTCTCAAGGGAGGGTGGGAAGGCTTAAAAATAATGAAGAGGAAAACATATCCTCCCTCAGACCCAACTTCAGAACAGCATTGCTGGAGCCCTGAAAGCAGGTTGGTAATTTACTTTTGTGACTGACAAAAGGTAGTCTCTGCAAAGAGATCTATTAAGTAAGAAGGTTCCAAAGTCATGTTAGTTATCTGAAATAAATGGCACCTAAGATTAAACAAAGGATTCAACAGAAAAATTAAAACACAAAGGAACATGCAGAGATTAAAAGCAAGGGAATAAATACTCCAACGGAAACTGAAAAATCCAAGTTGGGAGTGAGAAACAAGAGACAAAACCAAGAAAGAAAAGCAAATTAAGTTTTCAGTGTTATAAATAAAACTCACTTTTCCAATATAATGATCCCCTGTATTTCTCTGATTGTTTTGTGTATAGATGCTTTAGGTCAAAATAGTTTTGTAGCTATGTACTCACTTGTATGTATACGGGAAAAGTACCCAAAATATGTAGTCTGCAGGAAGAATCTTACGAAAACACAAGAAAAATGCAGCACTGAAGTTGTGACCTGTTCAGTGTACAAGATTAGACTTTAATTGAAATTAACCAGTATCAACACTGAATAAATACTGAACCACGTATATTTTTGTCTTGTTGTGCATTATTCCTAGATCAAAAAGTCTGCAGAATAAAGTGAACAGGAAGTACATTGAAAGGTTTTATGCATATTATGTTTGTATTTATCTAGAGTTGGTTGTTTCTAGGTACCAGACTGATTAACAGATACATTAAATAAATCAGTGAGTCTATGACAGTGCAAAGTGTATGTGGTTAGATGGAAACAGTAAGCTTGACGGACTGAAGAAAACACTCATTCCCTGCATTATCTTACATTTTTGTAACTGATGCTTTGAACTGTTTGCCACTATGGGAAAAAAAAACGCTATGCTATGGCATCACTTACAGCATAAGTATGGAAGAACAGCGTGGAGAAGAGTTTTTGATTTTACTGTTACACTGCTAATTGTGGAATGGCAGCTAAATTGACTTGTCCAACAGTGGTGATACTGTACGCATTCAGCTACTTGTAAAATTTGACCTTTAAGGCATCATCTACCTCATTTATAATTGGATAGAATTATCCTTTTAAGCAAAACTGTATAAAGCTTGAATAGTCTGTGTGTACTGTCACGAGTAACATATAGTTCTTAAAATAATTTGCATCCCATTCTCCAAAAAAGTCAATTGTACACAAAGGGCGAGAAATTCATATACTTACCGCCACCTGTTAGCACCAGCGATTCTCGAAAAAATGATGGCCGCCGCTCTTGCGCAAGCTGGAGGCGGTCCCTGCGGCGGCCGCCATATTTGTGGCCTGTAAAATAAAATGGCGGCGTGGTGACGTCCACACTGCGTGCAATGCCGACTTAACGTCACCTACACGAACTTCGCCCCTAGTGCTCAATTCAGCACTGGGTCCTAGCACGCCAGGTTAACCTGGCTGACAGATGCTGACAGGGGCGATATCTGCAGCTGTTAAAGGGACACACACATCAATCAGGTAAGTTTGAATGAAAGGGTTTGACCTTGTTTTTTTTGATTTTATTGAAGTGGTGGCTTGCTGCAATATATGTGAAAAGTTTTTTAAGTGTTTTGGGAGTACTGCTGGATGCTTGCAAGGGCTCGGATGGTAAGTGAACGCCTTTGAGAATACAGAACATGCTGCGAATACTCAGCAGATCACGTTACATCTGTGGAGTTCACGTCTCAGGTCGACCTGCTGCCTGACCAACTGAGTATTTGCAGCATCTTATGCTGTCATTTCACATTTACAGTATCCACTTGTAGAGGGAAGAGGAAGACGCAGAAGAACAAGATGCAGAAGAGGAGGAATCAGACAGAAGGATGCATCCCAGACAGCCCTTTTGTGGCCAGGATATCCGGGATGGAATCATCTGCCTGTGGTCCCACTGGCTGGGCAGGCTGCCTCTTCTTGTTGACCCACTGGCTGGGCAGGCTGCATTTCTTGGGTGTGTGAAATGATGAAGACACAAGGGTGGAGTTGTGCTGATGGGAGGGTGGGAAACCTAGAGGTGCATGGCAGAAGGTGGCTAACGTACGAGGATACCCGCATCTTGTATCCTTTCAGCCCCGCCGCTGGCCAAGGGCTCAGTTATGTCCTATGCCAAGAATGGCCTGAACCATCTCATTCAAGGGGGCGAGGTGATGCTACGAATGGTAGATGTGCCTCGTCATTGGTGCAGATTGTTGGTAGCTGAGTGATTGGGGGTCCTGCATTGAGCTGTGTGTGAGGCTAGTGGAGCAGTTGGTAGGAGACGGCTTTTGAAGATGCATTCACTGAGCTTGACTAGTGGTCTGAGGTCATGAAGCTTCTTTGAGCACTGGAGCCAGGTGGTGGGGTGACACTGCTGGCAGTGACAGCCTTGGTAATGTACTCCCACATTGTTCTTTTTGGAGGGCCTCCTGGCCCCTGTGGGTAGAGGGCCAATCTTGCAGTGTTGACCCCCTGCACAAAGCTGGAGTGCTGTGTGCAAGACCCTGGGTGCCCCTGCCCTTGCTTGCTGAGCCATTTGTGTTAGTGCTGAGGCAGTTTTCCCATTTGTTCAGTTTAGGAAGGTAATTCAGCTTTAAGAGCTGAATAATCACATTTGGAACTTCTTTTAAATATTGAATATTTGTAAAAAGACAGAAAGGGCTGAAAAATGTATTGAATCAGTGCATTTTATTTTGTCTTGCTTCAATGCGCATGGCCCCTTTAAATTTCAGAGTTCCTCACTGCCCACAATGCATTGCAAGCTTCACAGCCTCGCACACACGCTCGGGAAAGCAGCAACGCCGCACCAGGACTGCAAATTGGTCCCGTATCCCTCGTGCAACACCAGCAAGACGGCGTTGCGACTAAGGTTAGCGCTGCGCCACCTACCTCCATGCCCCCCACAGGATTGTGGGCGGCCGTTAACAGCAGTTGGTGGCGACACCGCCTGCTTTGCTGGCGATCACCAATTTTTCTCCCAAATTGTCTAAACTCAAGACCTACTGAGCCAAGTAGATGAATGACCACAGCTCAAGTTTCCTAGTTAAAGCTGAAATTTTCTCCGCCATGGTTATCTAGCAGAAGTTATGGAATATTGAATCAATATTACAATCTATATTACTCAATCCTGGCAATTTATATTCCACAGATGATTTAACTACATTCTGACAAGACTGGAGCCACAGTGCGTGTTCATCTGCCTATACTACCATCCTTTAATCTGACCAGATATACATCCAGCTCCATTTTAACGGAGTTAATCAATATGGCATGTTATTTTTCATAGTAGTCTGTTCCAGAACCTACTACTGTGTAGGGGAGAGAAAACAAATTCTAATGTGATCTTAATTGAGGGACAGTCATTTTGTACTTAGTACTGTTACCACACCAAGTTAAATAATTGGTTTACAGCCATACTACTCATGTCTTACAAAATCTTAAAGAGCCAGACTATATTCTCTTCATTTAGAATGTTTTTCCATTATTCAAAAAAGACATGAATTCAGGAATTGTAGACCAATTAAACTAAACATCCCATCCACACGGCCTAGGGAAGAATACTCAGAAGCATTTTACAGGATGCTATCGATGTTCATCTAAAAAGTAGAGACCATAACGAATAGTTAGCATGGATCAGATCCGATGGACGGGTCACTTCGTCCGCATGCCCGATACGAGACTCCCAAAACAAGCGCTCTACGCGGAGCTCCAGCACGGCAAGAGAGCCCCAGGTGGGCAGAGGAAACGCTTCAAGGACACCCTCAAAGCCTCCTTGAAAAAGTGCAACATCCCCACTGACACCTGGGAATCCCTGGCCCAAGACCGCACAAAGTGGAGGAGAAGCATCCGGGAAGGCGCCGAACACCTCGAGTCTCTTTGCCGGGAGCAAGCGGAAGCCAAGCGCAAGCAGCGCACGTCAACCCAAGCACCCCGCCCACCCGCCCCTTCAACCACCGTCTGCCCCACCTGTGACAGAGACTGTAGGTCCCGCATTGGACTCAGTCACCGGAGAACTCATTTTTAACGTGGAAGCAAGTCATCCTCGGTTCCGAGGGACTGCCTAAGAAGAAGAATAGATCATGCCTCACAAATCAATTTTTTTGTTGTTTCAGGTAACTGAACTACAGTGTGTCAAGTACTCAGTGGATATAATTTACTGCAATTCTCAGAAGGCATTTGCTAAAATTCTGCTATAACGTTTTTAAATAAGGATATGGTTCATGGAATTAATGGCAAATTAGCTAGATTGAAAACAGACATGGCAATAAATATATTGGCCCAAAAATTTGTGTTGATACGCGAGAGTACACACTGTGTACTCTCGCGTATTCTGTCTCCAATTGCCGGTTTTCTGCATGCACTGCGCATGCGCTGAAAACCGGCACTTGGTGAATGAAAAAGGGGGCGGTTCCTAGGTGAACCGCGTGCGCGCTACAGGCTGCGCGCATGCAGTGCACTTAGTGGTTTCAACGCGCAGGTAAGTATGGAAGATTTTACACATAAAAAAAGGAGTAAGACCCACTTTTAACAAGGTAAGTAGTGAATTAAGTATTATTTTGAATTTTTTTTAACAGGTATATCTTTTTTAGAGACTTTAAAGACAGGTAAGTTTATTTTTATAACTTTTTAAAAGATTAAATTTTTTCAAAAATTTAATTTTTTATTTAAAATGGTTAATTTATTTAACTATACTTATTTTATTAATGTGATGGTTTTTAAAAAAAAATTAATTGAGGTTTAGCTGTTCTTTTGGGGGGCTATAGTATTCATAGCTTTCACAGCACTTATGTGAAAGTTATGAATGGAAGATGGTGTGCTGCCATTGGCTCTGAGTCACGTGATCCACAGCTCGCACGAATTAACTGCGCCTGTGGGATACGCAAGCCCAGCACAGCAGCTGTCCAGAACATCAAGTTCGTGCGAGCTGGAACTGAAAAAACCAACGCGCAGTGAGAGATCGCGGGGAAGCCTTACCCTCGCATGAAGGCTTCCTCACGAATTTTTGGGCCATTAGGTGGCATTAAATTAAAAAGGCTGTTAAAGGCATAAGAGAACGGCCAGGGCAGTTTTGCAGCAGTCTGATCTGGACCCCTAGATGTTTAAATATGAATACTATACAATTTACTGATGACACCAAAGATGATGAATTAAAAGGGAATTGATACTATTCAAAGGGATTAAGTGAATGGACTATAGAATGGCAAATGGATTCAAATATGGATCAAAACTGGGCCAGTAAACAAACTGTAAGCACACTTGAAGGGTTACTATTTTGGTTTAATAGCAATAAGTGAAAAGATTTCCAGTTTAAAAGGGTAATCACTGAATAGTCCTCATTCATGAAGCCTTTTGTTAAGCTGGCAATGTCATATCATGTCATAAATTTCTTAAACAACAGTATTCACACTACCAGCTTTTTTCAATTTTCTCCCTTCTCCTTCTGAAGATGCCAGTATAAAGAAAACAATACAAATGTTTAAACATTTTATTTTCATTGTTTTTCAAATCCATTCTATGAAATAATAATCTTATTTGCATTATTTTAAGAATTACATTTAATCCATTTAGGCAAGACACAGCTTAGAGCTACATGCATATATACAACAAACTTATGTATAGTGCAGTAGTTCTTACAAGCTTCACTAAGGAGAACAAATTCCATTTTTGTTTTAATAAATAAACTCCCAAGCAAATCACAATTTCAGTGGTCTTCAGAATACAAATTGTAGCATTTAGAGAAGTTTTCAGAATTTTTTTTTCCCAATTCGAAAGGGCAGTGTTGTATCATTTTTAAAAATCCCCTGATATCAATGCTTTATAATATCTGTAAGTGACAAGCTTAAGATCTAGAAACAAAATATTTTTCATGTGAAAATTTTCACATATCTTACTTACACTTAGTTGAGGTCGAAGATCAGCCATGATCTTATTGAATGGCAGAGCAGGCTTGAGGGGCCATATGGCTTACTCCTGTTCCTAATTCTTATGTTCTTACACTGGGGACTGAAACGGAATGGAGCCTACTGCCCAGATCTTAAATGCAAATACTTCAGGTTACCAGAAGATCTTAAAAATGTCATTTTCTGTTACAAAGCAGAGATGAAGTAGGGTGGGAAGAGGATTGTGTGGAGCATAAACACTGGTTGGGCCAATTAGCCTGTTTCTGTGCTGTAAGTTTTATGTAATATGTAAATAGCCACTGTTCTGGATGTCAAGTTACCATGCTAAAATACACACAACTCAGCATCTTTAAAACCCACCTCTGACCAAGCTTTTGGTCACCCCTCCTAATATCATCTTTGGTTCTAAATTTGCCACCACATTTGATAGGTCTGTACAATTATTTGAGCTACAGAAGACCACACAACAAAAATTCTCTGCATCACTGTCCCACCCTGGCATGCTACACCAAAACAGCCAAAGACATTTATAATTCATCTATCAAACCCCACAATCGTTGCAGTTTTTCAACATCTCAGCTATTTTATTTATTTATATATATTCTCTTGGGGCAATATATGTATACACAATATATATAAATCTATGTCATAATGTAGCTTTAGAACTCACCCCCACAAAAGCTGACAGAACATTATTAGTTTTTCGCCACCTGAGCATTTAGCCAACATGAAACCCACCTGGCTTAAGAATTTCATACGAAATGAGTAAATAACCAAGTGGCAACATATCAGTGATGATACCCAATCAGATTTTGGGCTTCCCACTTAAATTTTTAAACTTGTGAAGCATTAAACATATGGCACAGTCATGGGGTTTTGTGCATCATAAAGCTAGCTTTATACAGAATTTACAACTTGTATTTATACAGCACCTTTAACATGAAAAATGCCTGCTTCAGAGGCGTATTCAGACAAAAATGGATACCGAGCCAAAGATGATATTAGGAGGGGTGACCAAAAGCTTGGTCAGAGGTGGGTTTTAAAGGAGATTTATGGAGGGAATTCCAGAGAGTGTAGGGCCTAGAAGGAAGACACAGCAGCCCATGTTGGGGAAAAGGGAAGGGCAGGGGGGCCTGAGGAGCAGAGTTGGCAGAATGCAGAGTACTGAGAGGGCGATTGTAATTCTGTAGGTTATAAAGGAGGGACGAGTCCATGAAGGGATTTATAAGCAAGGGTGAGAATTTTAAATTGTAGTCTCATTGAGGGACCAGGAGCCAATGTAGATAGGCAAGGATAGGAGTGATGGGTAAGTGGGACTTGGCACAGGATCAGATACAGGCAGCAGCGTTTTGGATGAGCTAAAGTCTATGGAGGGTGGGAGGCTGGCCAGGAGAGCATTGGAAGTCGAGTCTAGGGGAGACGAAGGATGGATGAGGGTTTTAGCAGCAGATAGGCAAGGGCTGATGTTACAAAGGTGGAAATAGGTGGTCTTTGTGATGAAAAAGATACGGGGTCCGGGTTAAATAAGATTGTGAACAGTTTGGTCCAACCTGAGGCAGACAGTGGTCAGGGAAAAGAATGGAATCAGTAGCAAGGGTATGGAATTTATAGTGGGGGCAAAAGACGATGGCTTCGGTCTTCCTATTCTAACTGGAAAAAATTACAGCTCATCCAAAACTGGATGTTGGAGACACAGTTCTGGCACCACAAGAGGTAGTGCAGGGGTCGAATAAGGCTGTGGTAAGGTAGAGCTGAATTTGTCAGCATACATGTGAAAGCTGCCCATGTCTTCAGATGATATCTCCAACAGGTAGCATATAGATGAGGAAGAGGATGGAGTCAAAGATAGATTCTTGGGGGACTCGAGGTAATGGGGGGGGGGGGGAAAGAAAGTGGTGGAGGGCAGAAGCCATTGCTGCAAATGTTCTGGCTATGATTGAATTGGCAAGAGTGGAATCAAGTGAGGGCAGTCCCACGGAGCTAAGCAATGGAGGATGATGCACTGTTCCATGGTGTCGAAGACTGCAGAGAGGTCAAGACGAGGAGGTGTAGTACACCACGGTCACAGTCAGACGATAGCATTTGTGATTATGATTAGGGTCGTTTCAGTGTTGTGGCTGGGACAGAAAGCTGATTGGAGATTCAAACATGGGATTGCTGGAAAGATGGGAAGGGATTTTGAAGGAGATGTGTTCAAGGACTTGAGAGGGAGTGATAAATTGCACGGGGGGGGGGGGAAAGAGATATTTTCCCCCAGAAGGGAATGATGGTGGTTTTTGAAAGGGAGAGCAACAGTACCCAAGGAGCAAGAACCATTTAGTGTCAGCCAGCATGGAGGCCAGTACAGGAAGCTGGGCGGTCAGCCATTTATTGGGAATGGGGTCAAAGGAGTAGGAGGTGGGTCGCATAGACATGATGAGCTCAGAGAGTGCATGAGGGGAGTTAGGAGAGAAACTGGAAAAAGATGGGGATTGTGGGCTAGGACAGAGCCTGAAGAAAGTTTGACTTTAATGGACAAAGGGAAGGGAGAAAAGCAGCAAAAGCAACTGAACAGATGGCCTCAGTGTACATCTGAGTTCCCGTCACTACTTGGAGGCAGCAGTGGAGGGATTTGAGACAGATTGTAGTGGAGAAAAGGTCAGAGGTTGTCTTTGCTCTCCAGAGTGATCCTGTAGTGAGTGGTTATGGTAGAGATTGGTTATGGTAGAGATTGGGGCCCAACTGCACTTGATGTGGTTCAGCCAGATCTGGTGATGGATGGCTAAACTAGTTGCGTGCCAGATATGTTCAAGACTGCACCCCTTAGACTAACTGGGCCATACAAGGAATGACCTGGATGGGAGTAAAGGTTTTATTGGGGACAAGGGCATCAAAGGTGGAGGAGAGTTGTTGAGCAGATTGACTACTCAAGTAGTATTGTGGCAAATGGAGGGCCAAAGATAAGCAGTTAGGATTTAGAAAGTGCAGCAGTAAAAGACGTGAGGAAAGAAGGGAGTTTGGAAGGTAGGGGAATATGGTCTGTGATCAAGACCATGAGATGGCAAGGTTGAGGGGTGACCAGAAATATGGGTAGGAGAGTTTATATGGAGGGAGAGGTTTAGGGAAACAGGAGTAGTGAAAGTCAGACCAGAGGGCAAGGTAAATTGAGATGGAAATTGAAGTCACTCAGTGACTTATTTAGAAATACAAATGCAGATTCTGAGGCAAATATTTACTGGGTGAGGGTAAATACAAAATCTTGGACAGCTACCACCTAAATATATAAAATATGCACATTATAAGTATTTACCTTATGAATGTTGTCCTGGTTTTGAATAGGTTCTACAATTGGAAACATCTGTCATGTCTATTTATTAAAGATGTACAAATATACAATAATACAATAATAGACAGGCATTAACCAGTGGCAAAGGCTATTTATAGCTTGGTTTTGATTTCTGGTAGACATTTAAGCATCTTGCACTTCGCTCATCCACAGGCATAAGCCAGATGAATAATTTGGGTTAAACAGAAGGGTTTGAAATATGGGAACATTATACCTGCAAAGACATCTCCGCTAGCTATTGAGAATGCTTATCATGTGCTTAACTATAAGTTAATGTGGCCACTGAGCTTTCAATGTGCAGCTTTAGTATACATGTTCTACTATGGAACACCAGATCAAAGGTTACTGAATACTCTAAATAGGAACTCTCAATCCTACAGGTGCTCAAAATCCAGAATAGGATTTCCCCATTATTTACTCAATCACAACCAGTCCATCAAAAAGGGTGGGTTTGTGTCAACATTTGGGAATGCAGATTGTGGAGGAAAGCCAAAAACACACAATTAAAATCAGAAAAGAACTCATACATGGCAAAATGTCTGTTTTCAGAAGTTTATTCTTGTCATCTTGTGTCCTGGGTATGGTTCAACAACTCAAAACAAAATTAAAAAAATCTTAACATGTGGCTACACCACACAATGAAGATCAGGGGAGTGACTCTTATGATCATGTGTAGACCTCACTACAAAGATCTAAGTCACATAATTACTTTGGAGGGGGTGAGAAGAGACCACACACATCAAATGTACTGCATGGAGCCAGAAATCCCAGCTCAGAATAATATACATTTGGGGAAAATGCTGGAAAAAGACACCAGGTCAATCAGCATCTATAAAGCAAAGATGGACGAACGTTTCAGCTGTAGGATTCATTCTTATTTCAGTTTCCAGTATTTTTATTTCATTTCTTTAATACTACACATTTAGGGTGCATTTATACTGCACTTTTACACTGATGCAAAGTGGTTTCAATATGAATGTAACAGTATAATTCAGAGTCAGGTGCTGATCTGACTCTTAAGCACAATAAAGTAAGAGATGAGAAACCACCTCAAGTAGATAATCTCATACTGCTTGAACTTGGTGCCAGGTGCAGCATAACTCAAACCATAAACACTCTCGTGGACAATACCCAAATAATCTACATTTTTTCTTAGATGAGACTTCATTATTATTTTAATAGACCCCCTTCATGTTTTAGGCGTTTAAAAAATTCCAGCGACAATGCTTCTAGCAATAAGACATTCTCCTAAACAAGCACCTACGCCAAGCTCATGTCAAAATTGTGTTTTCACATTTGAATTTCAATCAAATGGAGAAAAAATCATAAATGTAATTTTCCACTTGGTTGATCACAGGGCAAGACAGATATCTTGTAATTCAATGGTACTGGTCCAGCAATCAATTACTGTCAAAAGCAGAAGGTATTTTTGGCAGGCCTGAATATCCTCCATTTCAAAATGTCTATGTCTTAGCATCCAGTGGACATTACATGAAATCATCAGAGTCATAACCACAATCCTAAACAAAGAAAAAAGGAATTAGACAAATGATAATTTTGTATAAACAGAAAACATTACATGTTGAATTTTCTACTTTAATGGCAGTCCTACAGATTCAAATGTGGAGGGGAAGGGAGGAGTATTAAAAAAAAGATAAGCTGCACCTACAACAGATCAGGAAATACAACTCATACTCTTAACTTCTGGATGTATAGCACGTTAATAGCAAAACGCACTGGCAAGTAGTTTTTGGCTCACCCTTTGAACAATAGAATATACTATTCCAAATTGGTGCACAAGGGAATATACAGTGAAACAAATCCTAAAGTCTTCATACAGGTCTGCAATTAGTAAATGCAGCACCACTTCAACATTGTACTAGTTGTAGGACTACTGCACAATATAATTAAGCAATAGTAAGGGGGGGGGGGTGGCTTTATAATAACAGGTAGCCTAGACAATTTTCATTCCCTAATGACAGCAATAAGCATTCATATCTCACCAAATATATTTTTTGGGTGTCAGCCGTAACTCAGAGGTTGCACACTCGCCTCCAAGTCAGAAGGTATGGGTTCAAGACCCACTCAAGAGACGGGAGCACAAAAATCTAGGCATTGCTGTTTGTGGAACCTTGCTCTGTACAAATTAGCTGCCGAGTTTCCTACTTTACAAAGTGGCTACATTTCAAAAGTACTTAATTGGCTGTTAAGTACTTTGGGATGTCCTGAGGTCATGAAACGCGCTATATAAATGCAAGTTTTTTTTTAAAACCAGACCAAGGTCTTAGGAAAGCAGATAATATTTCACATACTTAGTCCATTTTGTAGTTCTAATAAACCTGATCCTTGATAATTGTATGAGTTGCATTTCCAAAAGAAAACCCATCAAAATCATCTTCAGAATAGAAAAAGGCCATTTTGCCCTTCTGGTTCATTCTGTAAACTGGTGATGTGGGCAGTCCCAATTCATTTATTCTAAAGAATACACATGTCCTAATGGCTCAGTGAGCAAGTAATAGCGCCAGGTGCGATACTTAATGTCCCAGATTTAATCCCTTCTCTGTGCTGAGTTAGCTGATCTCAGTCAGGGTGTGATCAAAATGCTACAAATGGTCTCAGTGCACATGGACTGGGCATGGGAAGTCAACTCAGGCTCCTGTACTATCCAGTGACCCCTGCTGGAAGGTGTGTATGCATGTGTGTGTGTGTGTATGTATGTTAGTATGTGTTGGGTGAGGTCAAGATTTTCTGTGACATCTGCCTTAGCTGAGACGAACAATCTGGATTCAAATGAAGAATATCCACTTGGGATAGGTACCAGATGTCCGTGCCTGTGGAACTATAATCCATTATTAGTCAATGTCTTCAGAAAACGAAAGGAGAAAATTGGGGGGGGAAGAACATGAAAACAAAATGACATGCAATCTGACCAAATTAACAGCAAGCAATAGAGAAAAATGATTTTTGGGCCATGGTGAGTGGCACTGCAGTCTTCAATTCCAATTACATTTCCTTACCTGATTGCTACTCATGTTTTCAGATTTCATAAGTGTAGAATAGCACCTAAGGAGTTAATACAAACAGGTTAAACATAACTAACTTTTCTGCTGTGTTAATTTGGGCCCGATCCCTTCTCCTATTACAGAACTTTGCCTTTTTCCCTAGTCCAGCGCCCTTGCTTTAGGCTCTTCAACATTGTTTTCTATGTTTACACTGAACCCAGTGACATTGTGGTTATTTCCACAATTGTTCTCCTACTCATCAGTTATTTGCCCCATTTCATGTCCTAGAATTAAATCAAGAAATGCTTCTCCCTGTTGGACCAGAAACATATTGGGCCGAAAATTGATCCCGGTGCGCGAGAGTACGCACTGCGTACTCTCGCGTATTCCCACTCCAATTGCCGGTTTTCTGCATGCGCTGAAAACCGGCAATTGCTCTTCTGAAAAGGGGGCGGGTCCTCGGTGCATCGCGTGCGCGCTACAGGCTGCGCGCACGCTGTGCACTTCATGCTTTGGACGCGCAGGTAAGTACTGAAGATTTTGGAAATGTAAAAAGGAGTAAGACCCACTTTTAAGAAGGTAAGTAGTGAATTAAGTATTTTTTTGAATTTTTTTTAACAGGTATATCTTTTTTTTTAGAGACTTTAAAGACAGGTAAGTTTATTTTTATAACTTTTTAAAAGATTTAAAAAATTTTCAAAAATTTAATTTTTTATTTAAAATGGTTAATTTAATTAACTATACTTATTTTATTAATGTGATGGTTTTTTTTTAAAATTTAATTGAGGTTTAGCTGTTATTTTGGGGGGGTGTAAGATTCATAGATTTCACAGCAGGTCTGTGAAACTTATGAATGGAAGATGGTGTGCTGCCATTGGCTCTAACTGAGTCACGTGATCCCACAGCTCGCACGAATTCACTACGCCGGTGGGATACGCAAGCACTGCACAGCAGCTGTCCAGAACATCAAGTTCGTGCGAGCTGGATCTGAAAAAGCACAAGCGAGGTGAGACATCGCGGGGAAGGCTTACCCCCGCGGGAACAGAGCGAGATCAATTTCTGGGCCAATGACCTAGAAAGCATTCCCCACTGTGACCACATACAATTACCTTTATCCCAGTTTATAGTTCAAGCTACCTAATATTATTGCCCTGCTATTCTTGAACAGTCCACAAATTTCCTCTCATCTTAATCATTTGGTTAGCCTGCAATACACATTAAGAATTGTACTATTTTCCTTCCTGTTCCTTAACTCTATTCATATTCTAGTTTCCACACAACTCCCTAGAACATCGTTACACTCGAGTGCTGTGATAGAATCCTTTATACTGCTACCCCACATCCTTTTCCCTTCTCTCTCGCTCTTGAAAATGTTACAACCAGTCCTGTCCAAAAAGCCACATTTCTGTTGTAGTTGTATATCATATTATTCCGTAGTCATTATCACTTCTAACTCTTCAATTTTGTTCTGAATGATGGATGAATTCACATACATGCCACACAATCCTGACTTTTTAAACTGCTCTTCCTGATATTTTGTTTCTGCTTTTATTCCCCTCCCCCCCCATCTTTCTTACACCCTTTTCTCCTTTTACTTTCCTCTTTCCCCATCCTCTACATTAGTTTAAACCTCCCCCAACAGCACCAGTTACTCTCCAAGTATACTGGTCCCACTCCTTTTTCCAGGAGAAACCAGTTAATACCATGTTGTTTCTCGATTTCAGACAAAATGTAAAGTTGATTTCATGCTACAAGTTCTTGCCTACTTGAATGATAAAAGATTGATCCTTTGCAATCACTGGGGAAAATAAATTTTCATTCCTTCTAGAGACTCGAGAGGAAAGGCATTGATCAAACACCTTTTAAAAATATTAGGTGCAATTTGAGACAACATATGCTCTCTCCCCACTATGCCCATACAAACCTAAGATCGTCAGTTTCTTTTCTCTTCTTCATCTCCTCTTTTTCTCTTCGTTTCACCTCTTGAATCTGTGCTTTTTTCTCATTCTGTTCCTCTCGGTCCCTGGATTCCTTTTCTGCTGCCAAATCTGGGAATCGCTCATCTTTGGTTTTCTCCAAGCGGTTTAAAATTTCATTTATCTTTTTCTCCACTGTAATCATCTTTACCTAATGATAAAAATTAAATTGCGCAAATGACTAAATATAGTAACTCCTCTGAAAATACCTGTATACAACTTTGTGTTACCATTCAAACATAAATAGAAACAAAATTCTATGAAAAGTTAAGTTGAAATTCATGGACTATGCAATTTAGTAGGTAAGTGAACCTTTAACTTACCCATACAAAGAGGCAAAATGTTCTTTTTAACATAAGTAAAATGGGCATGAAATAAACTATTCAATGCAGCATATTTTTGATAGTTCCCAATTCCTAGTTTCAGAATGCTAGATCTCAATGATGTAGACAAAGCAGAGTCACATTACAGTCTAACTGTTTAACACTCGCCACTAACAGTCCAGCAATCAACCAGGCCTTTAATACTAGCTCCTAATGGTTATTAGTGAGTGTTGTATTTACCTCTTTTTGCCGATGAAATCCTATTTGTCCCACATCCATGTCACCAGTCTTCTTCAGATTAGACCATGGAGTGTACACAACATTTATGTTGTTCATTTTGCATCCTAATAAACAGAAACAAGGTCATCATTACAGATATATGCAATTAAACAATCTATAGTATTGACAATATATTACTGTTTATATTCTACAAGAGATCATCCTGGTGACTGTTCTGACTCTTAACGAGTTCGGTGGTTCACCAACTGCAAATCAGTCATCAACCAATAAGGGAGGAAATAAATGACCAAGCATTGTTTAAAGACGGTAGAATATTATCTGTAGAATAGATTTTAATCGCAGAAAAAGTTACAAGCATGTGATCTTAATCAGTACAAGCAAATTACAACACAGAAACAGGCTGTTTGGTCCAAGCAGTCTGTGTTGGTGCAGGGAGGATGTTTCCCATGGCTGGGGAGTCCAGAACCAGGGGTCAGTCTCAGAATAAGGGGTCGGCCATTTAAGACTGAGATGAGGAGAATCTTTGGAATTCTCTACCCCAGAGGGCTGTGGAGGCTCAGTCGTTGAGTATATTCAAGACAGAGATCGATAGATTTTTGAATATTAAGGGAATCAAGGAAATGGGCAGACACATGGCAGATGAAATTTAATGCAGAGAAATGTGAACTGATAAGAACATAAGAAATAGGAGCAGGAGTAGGCCATTCGGCCTCTCGAGCCTGCTCCGCCATTCAATGAGATGATGGCTGATCTTCTGCCTCAACTCCATTTACCGGCCCTATCGCCATATCCCATGGTGCCCTTACTAGTCAGAAATCTAACGACTTCTGTTTTGAATATACCCAATGACTGAGCCTCCACAGCCCTCTGGGGTAGAGAATTCCAAAGATTCACCACCCTCTGTGTCAAGAAATTTCTTCTCATCTCAGTCCTGAATGGCCTACCCTTTATCCTGAGGCTGTGGCCCCTGGTTCTAGACTCCCCAGCCAAGGGAAACATTCTCCCAGCATCCACCCTATCAAGCCCTGTAATAATTTTGTATGCTTCAATGAGATCCCCTCTCATTCTTCTGAATTCAAGAGAATACAGGCCTAGTTTACTCAATCTCTTCTCATACAACAGTCCCGCCATCCCAGGAATCAATCTCATGAACCTTCGTTGCACTCCCCTATGGCAAGTACATCCTTCCTTAGGTAAGGAGACCAAAATTGTACACAGTACTCCAGGTGTGGTCTCACCAAGGCCCTATATAATTGGAGTAAGACTTCTTTACTCCTGTACTCAAATCCTCTTGTAATGAAGGCCAGCATACCATTTGCCTTCCTAATAGCTTGCTGCAGCTGCACATTCACTTTCAGTGACTCATGTCCCTCTGAGTATCTGCATTCCCCAATCTTTCACCATTTAGGAAATACTCTGCCTTTCTGTTTTTTCTACCAAAGTGGATAACTTCACATTTATCCACATTATAATCCATCTGCCATGTTCTCGCTAAATCACTGAGCCTGTCGAGATCCCCTTGAAGCCTCTTCACATCCTCTTCACAACTGACACTGCCACCTAGCTTTGTGTCATCAGCAAATTTGGAAATGTTACATTTAGTCCCCTCATCCAAATCATTGATATAGATTGTGAATAGCTGGGGCCCAAGCACCGATCCTTGTGGTACCCCACTAGTCACAGCCTGCCACCCTGAAAAAGACCCGTTTATCCCTACTCTTAGTTTTCTGTCTGTTAACCAATTCTCAATCCATGCTAGTATATTACCCCCAATTCCATGTGCCCTAATTTTGTTCACCAACCTCTTGTGTGGGACCTTATCGAAGGCCTTCTGAAAATCCAAATACACCACATCTACACCGGTTCCCCTTTGTCTACTCCACTAGTTACATCCTCAAAGAACTCCAATAGGTTTGTCAAACAGGACTTCCGTTTCATAAATCCATGTTGACTCTGCCCAATCTTACTATTAGTTTCTAAGTGCCCAGTTATGCATCCTTTATAATAGATTCCAGCATTTTCCCAACTACTGATGTGAGGCTAACAGGTCTGTAGTTCCCCATTTTCTCTCTCCCTCCTTTCTTAAATAGCGAGGTTACATTTGCTATCCTCCAATCTGCAGGAATCGTTCCAGAATCTATAGAATTTTGGAAGATGACAACCAATGCGTCCATTATCCCAATGGCCACCTCTTTCAAAACCCTAGGGTATAGGTCATCTGGTCCTTGAGATTTATCAACTTTTAGTCCCATTAATTTTGCTAGTACTTTTTTTTAAACTAATAATCATTTCTTTAAGTTCCTCATTCTCGCCACACCCTTGGTTTTCTCATATTTCTGGGAGGTTTTTTGTGTCTTCCTCCGTGAAGACAGGAACAAAGTATTTATTTAATTTCTCTGCCATTTCCTCATTCCCCATTATAAATTCTCCCGTCTTTGACTGTAAAGGACCTCCATTTACCTTCGCCAGTCTTTTCCTTTTCACATACCTATAGAAGCTTTTGCAATCCGTTTATATTTGTCGCTGGTTTGTGCTCATATTCCATTTTCCCTTTATCAATTTCTTGGTCCCCCTTTGCTGATTTCTAAAAAGATCCTAATCTTCAGGCTGACCGCTTTTTCTGGCAACTTTATAAGCTTCCT
Organism: Squalus acanthias; assembly: GCA_030390025.1. Lineage (NCBI taxonomy): Eukaryota > Metazoa > Chordata > Chondrichthyes > Squaliformes > Squalidae > Squalus > Squalus acanthias. The sequence goes on along the minus strand of CM059433.1, from coordinate 87,411,787 downwards.
CCTTTGACTTAATACTAGCTTTAATTTCTTTTGTTAGCCATGGTTGGATCACTTTTCCTTTTGGGTTTTTATGCCCTAGAGGAATATATGTTTGTTGCAAATTATGCATTATTTTCTTGAATGTTAGCCATTGTATGTCCACCTTCATACCTTTTAGTGTAGTCTCCCAATCTACCATGGCCAACTTATCCCTCATACCCTTGTAGTTTCCTCTGTTTAGATTGAAGACCTTAATTTCAGATTGGACATCACATCACTCTCAATGTATTTTGGAAGGAAGAATGAGGAGAAGCAATATAAACTAAATGGTACAAATTTAAAGAGAGTGTAAAAAACAAAGAGATCGGGAGGTTCACATACACAAATCATTGAAGGTGGCATGACAAGCTGATAAGGCTATTAAAAAAAGCATAGAATCCTGGGCTTTATAAACAAATCCATTCGCACAAAAGCAAGGAAGTTATGCTAAACCTTCATTAGTCACTGGTTAGGCCTCAGCTGGAATATTGTGTCCAATTCTGGGCACCACACTTTAGGAAGGATGTCAAGGCCTTGGCGAGATGAGAGTTTTTTTAGGCAGCGAGTTCTTACGATCTGGAATGTACTGTCTGAAAGGGTGGTGGATGCAGATTCAATAGTAACTTTCAAAAGGGAATTGGATATAAACTGTACTTGAGGAAAAATCTGCAGGGCTATGGGGAAAGAGCAGGGGAGTGGAACTAATCGGATAGCTCTTTCAAATGGCCTCCTTCTGTGGCACATGACTATGATTACCAATTCTGCTAGTGCATTCCACAGCCTCACAATCCTGTGTGTAAAAAAATTTCCCATGCTCCCTGTCCAAAATCTTACATATAATCTTGTATCTATGCTCTCTCGTTCTAGAGCCCTCAATCACTGCATTAGTCTATTTCTATCTATGTACTTTGTTCCATCCCTTCATAAATTTAAACAACTATCAAATCACCCCTTGATCTCCTCTGCTCTAATGAAAACAGCCCCATACAATCATTACCTTGAATGCTATTGGCTTTAACTAGCTGAGCACAGTCAATTAGTACTTCCTTGGGGATGCCATCAATTGCCTGCCCCTTAGACACAAAAATAAAATATATTAACACTTTGCTTTATATACTTCAACAGGTTGAGTAAAACACAATTTGTGTTCAAGTAGAATATTAAATTGAAGCATAAAAACAGAAAACGCTGGAAATACTCAGCAGGTCAGGCAGCATCTGTGGAGAGAGAAACAGAGTTAACGTTTCAGGTCAGTGACCTTTCATCAAAACTGGAAAAAGTTAGGAGATGTAACAGATTTTAAGCAAGTGCAGGGGCAGGGAAAGGTGGGCGGAGGGGAGGAAAGAAAAAAGGGAAGGTATGTGATAGGGTGGAAGGCAGGAGTGATTAAATGACAAAAGGTATGATTGTACAAAGCAAAAGGAGATGTTAATGGGACAAGTAAAGAAACAAAAGATGAGTCTAGAAGAGGTGTAAATGGGAATGGCAGAATCATCAGCTGCCGTGTGAAAAAAATAGGGGCAGAGGTTATGATCTGAAATTGTTGAACACAAGGTTGAGTCCAGAAGGCTGTAAAGTGCCTAAACGAAAGATGAGGTGCTGTTCCTCGAGCTTACGTTGAGCTTCGTTGGAACAGTGTAAGAGGCCGAGGACGGAGAGGTCAGAGTGGGAGTGGAGTGAAGAATTAAAGGGACAGGCGACCGGAAGCTCGGGGTCATGCTCGCGGACTGAACGAAGGTGTTCCACGAAGCGGTCACCTAATCTGCGTTTAGCCTCCCCAATGTAGAGGAAACCGCATTGTGATAGCGAATACAGTATACTAAATTGCATGAAGTACAAGTAAATCGCTGTTTCACCTGGAAGGAGTATGTGGGGCCCTGGACGGTGGGAAGGGAGGAGGTAAAAGGGCAGCTGTTACATCTCCTGTTTGCACGGGAACGAGGCGTGGTAAGGGGTGAAGGGTGTTGTGACTGACTGAGGAGTGGACCTAGGGTGTCGCGTAGGGAACGGTCCCTTCGGAAAGCTGAAAGGGGAGGGTAGGGGAAGACGTGTTTGGTGGTGGGATCACCCTGGTGGTGGCGGAAATGGCAGTGGATGATCCTTTGAATGTGGAGGCTGGTGGGGTGAAAGGTGAGGACAAGGGGAACCCGGTCGTGGTTCTGGGAGGGAGGGGAAGGGGTTAGAGCAGAAGTGCGGGAAATGGAGTGGACACGGTCGCGGGTCACGTCAACCACGGTAGAGGGGAATCCTCATTAAATTGAAGCATCTCTTTTATACAATGTTAATGAGACATTGCTCAGGTGAAATGATCTCTTCCAATGGGTTTAGTCTTTTGATGAAATGGGTTCAATGACAAATACATGCTAATCTAATTGACAGCACAATACACTTAAATGATTTACAACACTCTTTACTAATGCATAGATCCTTATAACATAAAACAAAATTGTTCATATTTCTGTACTGTCATATCTCGCTCCTCTTATTCTCCCAATTCCACCCCATCCCACTTCTCTTGAAGCCATTAACTCATGCTGGAGTATGGTTCCATATGCATTAGCTGCCCTTCAGCAGCTCACTCAAATGGCCATTCTTCATGTGAGCATGGAAAATGAGTGTCAACAGATATTAAAATGTAGAAGAGCCACGGCAATGGAGTCCGATCTTGCCCTTGCCCAAAGACCTCACACAAGCCCTGGCTGTCGGGGGTCACTGGATAGCAATCAGGAGCAGGAATCCCAGTGGGCTTCTTCCTTCCCTAGCTCAGGAACAATACCAATTGTAGCTCCCCACCACCCCCCCCCCCACCACCCAGACTTGTGACTGAGATCAACTACTTCAGTCCAGACCAGAAATCAAGCCTGTTATCTTCCTGGTCTGTCTGTGAGTAATCCATCTTTCCTCCCCCCCCGCCAAAGATTAATTTTAAAAATATATGAAACAGAAAACTCAATTCAGACTCAAAGAATATAATTCATATTCCACATATGGCATTGACCATAAATTACTCGAGTGACAAAGGTGCAAGTGATCAGGTTATCCCACTTGAGACATAAATCATAACTCACAGGTTACCATAAATTCACTGTTTGAAAATTAGAAGAGTATCATAATACACATAACATACTCTATTGGGTAATTTAAAAATTGTTATAGTCAGTTTACTCTCAAAGAAAAAAGGAATCCAGTTCTGACCATACCTTGTATAATCGGAGGTACACATGAGCTGAAGACAATTTATCTACATGAAACCTAAAAAGAGGAAAACAATTCCAGATATACAGCAGTAACCAAAACAAATAATGTATTTTGCAGACTCAGAGCTGCAAATATTATATGTATATTATTAATTGCAACACAAAGGATTTAATCAGCAATAACAAAATATTATAATGGAAAGACAAAGTTTAAATGTGTGAAATTTGGGATAGAAATAAGCACAAAGTAATAACAAAACTATATTCATTGTGGCATACCAAACATCTTCTAGCCATCCATACTTTATTAGGTCTTCATCTATAGTTAAAAAACAAAACAGAAGAATTACATAACAAGTTGCACAGAGCTGAAATATTTTTTAAAAACCTCAGCCAGTTTGTTAGCCATCTAGATGATTTAGTCCAATCCATCAAATGATATTTGATCATTATGTTTAAAAACAGTGTTCCGAGTTGTTAATTGCTGTTAGATACACTCATGAATCTCTAAATTCTAAACCATTCATCACATTCCCCATTGGTCATGAGGCAATGGAAGAGTCCCTGTTTAATCCTAGGCAAAAGACCAGAAAAGTAGAAATACCTCAAACAGTAGCTGAAACTGTAATGGAAATAATCTCCCCCTGCAGAATGTCTTCAATTCCCAAGTACAGCACAATCCAGGATTATTTCATCAAATTCCAAAAATAGCATTATGGGCCAACTGTCAAAGGAACTCTGTCTACTAAGCACACAACAGCCAAATGAACCTAAATGTCAGTGCTTGACATACCAATTATGCAGTTTTCCTTGACACAAGAAACACAATATCATGGGAACAAGAGGAATAATTTGCTGATGATACCAAAGGAAGGCATGGCAAACTGTGAGGAAGAATGCAGGCAGACATAGGCAGGTTAGTTGGGGGCAGATATAAACACAGAAAATCTCAAAGTCAGGAAAGACTGTAGATCCATGTAGTATACCTTCCTAGAATCATAGAAGATAGGAGCAGGAGTAGGCCATTCGGCCCCTCTAGCCTGCTCCGCCATTCAATGCGATCATGGCTGATCATCCAAATTCAGTACCCTGTCCCTGCTTTCTCCCCATATCCCTTGATCCCTTTAGCCTTAAGAAATATATCCAACTCCTTCTTGAATCTATTTAATGAATTGGCCTCTACTGCCTTCTGTGGCAGAGAATTCCACAGGTTCACCACTCTCTGGGTGAAGAAATTCCTCCTCATTTCTGTCCTAAATGGCTTACCCCTTATCCTTAGACTGTGACCCCTGGTTCTGGACTCCCCGACCATCGGGAACATCCTTCCTGCATCTAGTTTGTCCTGTCCTGTCAGAATTTTATAAGTTTCAATGAGATCCCCTCTCATTCTTCTAAACTCCAGCGAGTATAAGCCCAATCGACCCAATCTTTCTTCATACGTCATTCCTGCCATCCCAGGTATCAGCCTGTCTTAACAGTTAGAACCGATGATGGGCTTCTCCAAGATACTTGCCCAATTTGACCTTGATGGCTAAGCTACTTGTCCCTACTTACCTCCATTAGCAAGCTGTTCCAAAAACTAACCAACCTCTCAGTGATGAAATATTCTTACATTTTGACTGGTATGCCCCTGCTCTGCTATCTTGTACCAAATCTAGTTTAAGTTAAAATTATACATAAGTGATTGAATTCCCTCTCCAAGATGGTGAAAGTGATTAAGCCATTTATAAGAGGGAAGAAAGTAGACACTTACTTTCATATTTATCCTTTCCCATATATATCGTATATGGTGAAGAAACCACTGCAATAAAATAGAAAAGTTTAAATAATTACATTGTAACAAAAAATTAATAGAAAAGCATACAACCTGCAAAAAGGCAACTACCTATAATATTAATTCCAAAAGATTTAACCATATAACTTAAGAGTTTAAAGTTATAATGTTCATCACTTCATTAATTATACGCATTTATATTTGTAGCGCATTATTTTATCCAATTTCGTTTTCCTTTACTCCACGCATACTTCACCGATAGGTTGGGTGGTGGTGGGTGGGGTCTCATTTCTTTGATTTATAGAACAGTACTAGCAATGTGTAAAAGAGGCCTAGATATTTTTGGACAGACTGACAAAAATTAAACGGCCTTTAATTCTTTTCATTCGATCTGCAGGTATTCAGCCTCTGTTCAACATCTCCCCACAGTGGTAACAACCATTACAGTATTAGTAATACAATAAGCTTGAATGAGCACATGGACCCAACTGAATACATTCACAATACATAGATCAAAAGAAAGACTTGCATTTATATAGCACCTTTCATGACCTCAGGTTATTCCAAAGCATTTTACAGCAAATGAAGTACTTTTGAAGTGTAGTCACTGTTGTAATGTAGGAGACGCAGCAATTAACTTGCGCACAGCAAGGTCCCACAAACAGCAATGCAATAAAGACCAGATAATCTGTTTTAGTGATGTTGGTTGAGGGATAAATATTGCCCAGGACACCGGGGATAACTCCCCTACTCTTCTTTGAAATAGTGCCATGGGATCTTTTACATCCACCCGAGGGGGCAGACACGGTTCAGCATCTCATCTGAAAGACTGCACCTCCGACAGTGCAGCATTCCCTCAGTATTGCACTGGAGTGTCAGCCTAGATTTTGTGTTCAAGTCTCTGGAGTGAGACTTGAACCCAGAACCTTCTGACTCAGAGGCGAGAGCGCTACCACTGAGCCACGGTTTGTTATATGTATACAGGAAACTCTTTATTAACCGGCACCAACGGGGTGCCGGTTAATCAAAAAGTCCAGATAATGGAGAGTTATATCTCCCAACGTACGAGAGCCCCGTACACATCGACATGCGCCTGCATTCGGAGCTCCGTCTCCCCGGGGACCGCCAGCTGACCATCTGTCGTGTCCGCTGCCTACCCGGGCTGCACATTCCCCTCCCAATCTGCACGCTCCGATACAAGGCAAACGCCTCGGGGTTTTTTTAAAGTTAATTTTAAACGAGAGATGAAGGAAAACCCCGGTTACCCACTCAAGAATTTTGTCGGTTAAGAGAGATTTCCGGATATTTGGGTGCCGGTTAATAAAGAGTTTCCTGTAATATTTTGATCACCAGAATGATTTCCCAGGATTATTTGTACATGGAGTGGTGATTCTGGACTCTAGCCAGCACCAACGAAATTGCAGGGCAAAAGGCATAAATATGCTAAATAAAATTTATGCTTTTTTTTGTAATTGTGCTATGCAGCGTGCAAATCCACCTTTCATCCCAGAAAAGTTCCAGGTACGATCTCCAGTCTGAACTGGGTTAGCTTATTTCTCAGCTGGGATAGCGGCAGGGTACTATAGTTGGGCTGGGCATAATGAAAATTAAACAGCCAAGATTCCCAATTTCTGAAAGCTGTCTAATGGCTGTTAGAAACTGCTTGTATGTGGACTTCAGGTGGATCATTTGGCTTTGCTGTAACACAAGTGCAGGAATTTAAGGAATTTAAGCAGATAACAATCAAATGAATGACTTAGATGAAGGGACCAAGTGCAATGTATCCAAGTTTGCTGACGATACAAAGCTAGATGGGAAAGTAAGCTATCAGGAGGACACAAAGAGCCTGCAAAGGGATATAGACAGGTTAAGTGAGTGGGCAATAAGATGGCAGATGGGAGTATAACGTGGGGAAATGTGAGGTTATTCACTTTGGTAGAAAGAATAGGAAAACATAATATTTTTTTTTTTAAAAAGGTGAGAAACTATTAAATGTTGGTGTTCAGGGAGACTTGGGTATCCTCGTACAAGAAATAGAGTTAGCATACAGGTACAGCAAGCAATTAGGAAGGCAAATGGCATGTTGGCCTTTACAAGAGTAAGGAAGTCTTGCTACAATTGTACAGGGCTCTGGTGAGACTACACCTGGAGTACTGTGCACAGTTTTGGTCTCCTTATTTAAGGAAGGATATACTTGCCTTAGAGGCGGTGCAACAAAGGTTCACAAGATTGATTCCTGGGATGAGAGGGTTGTCCTATGAGGAGAGATTGAGTAGATTGTGCCTATACTCTCTGGAGTTTAGATGAATGAGGGGCGATCTCATTGAAACATACAAGATTCTGAGGGGCATTGACAGGATAGACGCCAAGAGGTTGTTTCCACTGGCTGGAGAGTCTAGAACTAGGGGGCATAGTCTCAGGATCAGGGGTCGGCCTTTTAAGACTGAGATCAGATGGAATTTCTTCACTCAGGAGGGTTGTGAATCTTCGGAATTTTCTGCCCCAAAGGGCTGTGGATGCTGAGTCGTTGAGTATATTCAATGCTGAGATAGATAGATTTTTGGACTCTAGGGGAATCAAGGGATATGGAGATCGGGCAGGAAAGTGGAGCGGAGGTCAAAGATCAGCCATGATCTTATTGAATGGCGGAGCAGGCTCGAGGGGCCTACTCCTGCTACTATTTATGTTCTTCAGGAGCTATGATATGGAACAGAGAAAGATGGATACTGTTTGCTTGTACAAGCAATTTTATGCTACGCAAATCCACCACCTGGTTGTTATGCAACCAATAAATACAACATAGTCAGCTGTTTATTATGAGACAAATAAAACCTCAAAGTAATCTATCACAAAAAATACAAGACTGTGCCCAGCTTTCTGCTCGTGTGAATTACTAGTTTCAGAATTATTTGTTTCCAAAACAAACACAAAATGCTCTATGCAGATAAATTAACTTAGATTGTGTGCACAAAGCAGCTCATGTACTATTTATTTTGGAAATGATATACAAGCAATAGCACTGTTTGTACCATAACACTGGAGCAAGGGTATCAAGTTCATAATCTTTACAGCAAAATTACTATTTTTTGGATTAGAACTTATTGGCCTGGATTTTGCGGTCAGCGGTGAATTGACGGCGCTCGCCGCTGACCTCAAAGAAGCTGCCCACAAAGATCTAGCGATCTCTGTAGCATGGATTTCAGCTTTCCCAACGTTAATTTCATTCTAGCGTTATGCATAGGGGATCTCCAGCATCAAGCAATATTGATGTCATCAAGCAGGCCAAGCAGCCAATCACATTGAAGAATTCTCAGACAGCAAACCAAATATTAACAAACTTTAACATTAAAAAAAAATCTATGGGAATTTGCACCATAATGGAAAACTTTGATGTTCCACAAATATAAAATTAGTTTTTCAGGGCCAGAGAGGTTGTTCAGCAGTAATTATAATTTAGTACGCCATGAAAAACTCAGTTACACCTCATTCAACAAGGCTTAACCTTTCTGGGAGATTTTACAGCGAGATTATTGTGTTAAAAAGTGGAAGTTCACATTAATTCAAGTGATTTGTAAGATTTCCATCTGCGAGGACTTCAACAGCGCACCCTGTAGAGGAGCGGGAAATCACGGACAGCAACTTCTGGATTTCCGTGTTTAACTGCGCATGTGCGGATGCCGCAAGCTGCTGTCAGTTTCAAGAGTAATGACGGCGAACGCTCACAGTTTCGCTGTCATTACAACCGCAAATTCCGGTCCAATAAAAAGAACTGAATGTAAAAAAAAAAAAAATCAACTGCCCTCAAAATTATGAAGTTTTGTAAACTTAAAATTCCAAACCATTCTAAAATTTTCAGTCCACAAAAAGGAGAATCAGTTTATTTATACACACTATAGGCAACAGTAATTGTTAATTATTTCTATATCACTTGGGTTTGTAAAATTTATTTGAAGCAGAAAGATGGGGTCGGATGATGCAGTGGCATGCTGATGTGTGTGACAGTATGGAGGTTTCAAACAGCTACAATTAACTGAAAAGCTAAGATTATATTGATATATTTATCTCACAGAAAGGATTATAGAGATATAGGAATAATTAAAGCAATCAATAGGATATAGATGAATGGACAGACATAAGGAAAAAATGATATGCAGAGAAAGGTATAAATAGACGAACTGATACAAAAGGTACCTATTTTTTGTATAGATCTCTGACCAAAATGGCAAGAATGGCAACCTGTGCCTAGTAATTTATATTTCCATTAAAACAAAGCTGCAACAAAAGCACTATATCTTCCTTTCACAAAATATAGATCCAGTTACAGCCGAATGGATGCAAGGAATTACTTGCTTCAACTTATATTAAAAATAGTTATTTTGCTAAACCCTACCTTGGTCAACTGATAAATCCTGATTGCCCAAATTACATACTATTTTTAAAAGTATACATCCGTTTTTGCAGTTACTTGAGACCACACATATTGCATTGACCAGTCTACAACAACCAAAATTAGACAGCTCTACAATGGAGCTTTAAAATCTGCTTTATGTTTCACAAATAAAACTATAAAGTTTCCTTCCCTGATTTTGTTTTATGCACGGAATTCAAACTGATAAATGTAGAGCTGAATTTTGTCATAAGGCTACAGGTAAAGGTGTATGCTGCAATTGGCAGGTCTTAATATTTATGTAAATTTGAAAAAATAAATTTGCATTGGTTAATGTATGGTCACATATAATTTTATGTACTTTCAGAATATAATAATTTGTAAGTAACATTATTCAAATGTAACTAGGAGTCTTGATACATTTCCCCCCAAAATAAATAATGCCCTTTCAAACAGCACAATTCGTCATTTTATTCCCATTTAGAATTTCACATGACTCAAGTTACAACAGCCGATTTAGAACGCGCTTATAAGAAACATACTCACTTCTGCTTGGCTGATTAAAATGCGACCAGGGAGTTCTACTGTGATTCCAACTTTGGACCTAGGCCTCGTAGATCCACTCACACCAACTCTTTGCCTCCATCACAACCAGAGAGACACCAAGCATATACATGTATATAAATAGCTAGCAGTAAGTCTGACCTTTAGTTGAGGAGTTCAGAAGCTTTCACATCACAGAACTGAAGCTAGAACAGTTTAGGGATGCTAGCTGCACAGCACTTACCCCTCCCCCCCCCCTCCCTTTTTTTAAATATAACCTGCATGTTGCCATAAGTATTTGACCGCCAGGTAACGAGACTTCACACTCAGTCCCTGGAAGAGGACTTTGGCTTTGTTCTAGCGAGTTCTAAAAACTGAAGCTGAATACAAATTCAACACAGCGAGAGTCTCGCATGAAACCAGAGATTTAATTTTATACCTCAGTGGTGTATTTACTGCTGAAGCAGCACCAGAAACAGCAGTTCTACCGCCCATCAGTACAAGTCTGCTTACAAACCAGCCTAAGTTTCCTCAGTGCCCTTACTTGCATATTCAGGTCAGATTCCCAGCACTATAAGCACCCTCTATAGGCAGTCCACTTCCACAAGGAGGAAGAAAATCCAGTACGCTTGCAGCAGCTAAAAGGGCCCGTGTCTGTAACAATGTGACTTCCTGCAATGGCGAAAGCTGGTGCATCTTCAGGGCACCAAGCCTACAGATTTAAAGATTCTTCAGTTGAGGTGTTACTGTCTATAATCGGCAAAGACCCAATATTTTGACTCCTAGGGAAGTAGGCCTAAGAAGGGCATGATCCAGATGTGTGGAAGCCGGTGGTCTTGGCAATAAGTGCCAACTCTGGCAAACCCTGCATGCTACTCAGTCCCAGAAGTTGTTCACTGATCTTCCACGGCAGCCTAGGTAACAGGAGGTAACCATACCATGCAACACTGCATTCTTCTTAGTTGCAGCCATTTTAACCTCCCTGCATCAAACAGCATCTGCAACTTACTGCCTACATGCAGGAGGTACCACAGTAGCCTTCACGTCTTCCTTCTCCTGCACGTGTTCCTTTACTCACAGCTGAGCATGTAGTGGAAGACTCTCAAGTATTAAATTGTCAACACCTGTTCTCATTCCACTAAACTGTTTTAGAATGCTTTCTGAAACCTAGGTTGTCCTCCATATGCCATGCAACTTGCATTAACATGGTCGACTGCCTTAAATGGGAAACTGGCCCATGACCAAGGACGAGGCAGTACCATCTCAATTTCCCCAAGGCTCCTGATGCAAATCGCCCGCCAGCCACCTTAAACGTACTGCCATTGTAAAAACTGTAGGCTAGGATTTAAATGGCACACAAATGCATACACAAAGGGATGGTATGGTGGTCTTAAGTAGGAACTTTATCAGATTTACTTTTAAGAGATATTTTTGTCACTGACAGGATAGGATTTAAGGCAAAGTACATGAATGCTTGTGTAAGAGTACTAGAATGATGTCCAAATTGATAGTTCCAGAAAATTGTGCAATTCCAGCAATTGACTGAGTTGAGTCCCACTCGAGACTTGAACACAAAAATCTAGGCTGACACTCCAGTGCAGTACTGAGGGAGTGCTGCACTGTTGAAGGTGCCGTCTTTTGGATGAGACGTTAAACCGAGGTCCCGTCTGTTCTCTCAGGTGGACGCAAACGATCCCATGGCACTATTTCGAAGTTGAGAGGTCGCACAACACCAGGTTATAGTCCAACAGTTTTATTTGAAATCACAAGCTTTCGGAGCTATCGATTTGCTCCTTCCTCAGGTGAGAGCAGGGAGTTATCCCCGGTGTCCTGGCCAATATTTATCCCTCAATCAACATAACAAAAAACAGATTATCTGGTCATTATCACATTGCTATTTGTGGGAGCTTGCTGAGCGCAAATTAGCTGCCGCGTTTCCTACATTACAACAGTGACTACACTTCAAAAAGTACTTAATTAGCTGTAAAGTGCTTTGGGACGCTCAATGGTCGTGAAAGGCACTATATAAATGTAAGTCTTTCTTTCTTTCACAACTGAACAGATCCATGTTGATCTGCATCCATTCTTGAGCTAATCCTGAGAATACTGTATACGCTTTCATTTGACAACTTTTGATAAGTAGGTTCTTACAATTTACATAGCAATTACTTTGCAATTTACATAAATATAACAGAAACAGGGTGCTTGATCCAACTAGTCTGTGTTGGTGTTTATCTCCACACAAACAGTAGTCCTAATCAAAGGTGCACACCCTGTTCCTATATATCTCTATTCCCCTTTCCTTTAACCACCTATCTGACCTACTTACACATTGTTTTACAGATTAGAAATAAATATACTTTTCTTAAAAACTTTCCACAGGCACACATGAAAAGGTGAATAAAAGTGCAGAATTTAATGCTTTCTGTACTTTTCTTGATGAATTTGCACATGTATAAAGCAAAATACACAAAAAAAGGGAAAATTTGACAACAGTTATGAAAAAAGTCTGACCAGGATATACAAAAACCAACACACTTGCTGTTGTACTAAACATTTAAAATTCTCTGGCAAATAAGTCAGCAATCCTGGTCCGAACTGGCTATTCACAGCTTGAACTTCAATGGGAAGTACAGCCACACAGGGGAAACTTGGTTTAGATTACCACTGTTGGATGCTTGCAAATAAAAGATATATATATATATATTCCGGTTTCCAAACCTTTTACAAACTAATTGTGCTCCTCTTAAAGATCAGGCAAGTATCCAATTTCTGATTCTCAAGCGATATGAAGCATTAAAAACATTCGTTACCAGAAATGAAAGATATATTTTGTCAAAAGGAAGCCCAGGGAAAGAGTCGATTCCAGTGAACACTGCGACAAAGAGGAAAAAAGCTGTTGAAGGAAACACTAGGCCGTGCTCCCACATGTCCTGGGGAGGGGTTCTCAATAAATGTTCTGAACCCTTTCCAAAGGCGTGACAGACAAGGACACATTTAAGTGACCACGGGTTCTTGTACTTACCATTACTGGTAAAATAGAAAACCATTTTAGCGGCAGCAGACGCAGGTTCTCGTCGTCGCCGCCGCTGCTACTGCTGCTGGAGAGGCTCCGGACTGAGCAGGAAGTCGATGGCTAACCAGGCACCTCGGCCACGTGACCACCGCAGGAGGCTCTGGGACTTGTAGGAATATTTTCACACAAAATTAGGAGGGAAAGAAACAGAACAAAATGGCAAACTGCAATCAGCCAGAGATCTTGCAATTATTAATATGCATCAATGCCATGATGCTTATAATCAGTTTTCTTTTGGTAATTAAACGGTAGATTTTTTTTTAATGCACAGCACATCGGACGTTAACCTCTCATTTCCTCTTGTGCATTTCCAGTAGTTTAATTTCCTCAATGCGTCACTTTTCTCTGCCAATACAAATTCAAACCTGTTCGGCTGCAATTACAAAAATAAAGGCGGACCTCAGGGAAGATTGAGCTCTGAAAGCTGATTCAGTTCCAATAGCATTTGAGCTTTCTAAATTCACGCCTTTGCGATCCTGACTCTGCATTTTCGCCACCGCGTCCCTTCACCATCAGCTCCTGTTGGAGAAGCGGGAGCACCGAGCAGGTCAAGAAGGCGGGACCGCGTGTGACTCTGTGCCAGTTGGTTCAGCCCCGGGCCAGATTGACACGTCGCTCAGCCAATCGTGGACGGTAGGAATTGTGCCCGGCACCAATCCGCGAGCCGGGGAGGATATTCGCTGCGAAAGGCGCGCGGGTTGTGGAATCCGGAGTCAGCGCGCGGGGCGGCGGCGGTTGGAAGCCGAGACCGAGCGGCAGAGGGAGTGGAGTGGAGCGGGGCAGGGGGAGAGGGCAAAGAGCCGCTCGGCGACCCGACCCAGCCTAGCGAGAGCCGACCCTTCTCACTGGATGAGGTGAGGTTTGAGCTGAAAAGGCCGCGGGGATTTCTTGCCCTTCTTGTACCGGCGGCAGTGGGTTCGTGCCGGAGCAGTGATTGGATGAAATCTAGGGCGGGAGATGCTCGGGTTGCCGGCGAGTGAAGGCAGTGTGCGGGCAGCGCCGTCCCAGTGCACCCTCCCTGCAACATTGCACTTATACAACGCGGTAAAACGCCACAAGGCGCTTCACGCCCAGGAGCGATTGTCAAACACAATTTCGGTCCTGACTGTATCTGGTGCACCACTGGTTTAGCCATCTGTCACCAGATCTGGCTGTACCCTCTTAAGTGCTGTTGGGCTTCACTCTGCCAAAACTGCCACTACTCCAGGATCATCTGGAGGGTAAGGATAACCCCCCCCCCCATTTTCTCCACTACCAACTGTCTCCTTAAACCCCCTCTCGCCGTTTCCATCCTCCCCTCCAACAATCACAAGAAGCTGACGGATGTCTTTTGCAATAAGATTGCAACCATTGCTCAGTCGGCAGCACTCTCGTCTCTGAGTCAGGAGGTTGTGAGTTTAAGTCCCACTCCAGAGACTTGATCGCAAAAATCTAGGCTGACACTCCAGTGCAGTGCTGAGGGAGTGTGGCACTGTCGGAGGTGCCGTCTTTCGTATGAGACAATTAAACCGAGGCCCGTCTGCTCTCTCGGGTGAATGTAAAATATCCCATGACACTATTTTGAAGAAGAGCTGTCAGCATCATTTAAAAAAAAATGTTATCTGGTCATTATCACAGTGCTGTTTGTGGGAGCTTTCTGTGTGCAAAATCGCTACCGTGTTTCCTACATTACAACAGTGACTACACTTCAAAAAGTACTTAATTGGCTGTAAAGTGCTTTGGGATGTCCTGAGGTCATGAAAGATGCTATATAAATGCAAGTCTTTCTTTCAGTTGCCTCTGTTTCCTTTCCCTTCCACCCCCCCCATCCCACCAAAGCCACAAATGACATCCTCTGGGACTGTTTTCCTCCTTGGCCTTATCAACATCTTTGCAGATTCTAACATTGTTGACTACACCATCCTTCTCCAATGCCTTTTGTTGTCCAGCTCAATGCAATTGTCTTCGCTTGGTTGCACTCTCGCCTGTCTAATCATAGCCAGAGCATCTCCAGCAATGGCTTCTCTTCCCAACCCTGCACCCGTTACCTCTGGAGTCCCCCAGGATCCCCTCCTCTTCCTCAGCTACATGCTGTCCCTTGGTCACATCATGTGCAGACATGAGGTCAGGTTCCACATGTCTGCTGACGCCAACAATATCTACCTCTCTTGACCTCTCCACTCCCTCTGTGTTATCAGACTGCTTATCTGCTATTCAGTCTTGGATGAGCTATAATCTATCCACCATTGGCAGCTGTCTAGGCCCCATGCTCTGGAATTCCCTCCACATCTCCATCTCCACCACCCCTCCTCCTTAAAACTCACCTCTTTTTGGTCACCTCTTCTAATATCTCCTTTGGCTCAATGTCCATTTATACACCTCTGTGAAGTGTCTTGAGGTGTTTTTCTAAAATAAAGATGCTATATAAATTCAAGTTGTTGTATACATTGTACCCAGTAGATTTGTGTGTGTATACAGTGAACTCAGTAGACTTGTATGTGTGTGTATATATACAGTATACACTCACCAATGAATTAACAAATAGAGCAGTGGGCTCACCAGCAAATAAAAATTAATTAATTAATAGATGTGGTATCAGTTAATTAATTAATAGGGGGCATAGACTCAAGCTTATCAATAGAAGAATGAAGGGGGTTATTAGGGAAAACATGATAAAGGGTTATTCGAATAGGAAATTCTTTGCTACATTTACCTATTGAGGCAGAGACTGTAACATTATTGAAAAGGGAATTGGAAAAGTATTTGAAAAGGGAATTGGAAAAGTATTTGAAAAGGAAGAATATAAAAAGATAACTACAATGATCTCTCTGCTGCAATTTCTATGATCTGAAAGTGCTCATGTGCTGGCATAGTGATGCTGCTCTAACACAGTGTGTCATGGAATGCAAGGATCCATGTTTTAAGATCCTGAACTGAACTGTCATCTTTGCAGTTTCCTTCATATGGACCCTAGATGTCTGTCTGTATAAATTAGCCAGTAGAGATTTGTTAATTTATGCAGTTAATGCTGAGTGTAGATAGTCTGCACAGTAGATTTAAGGTGTCTAGTGACAGTGATCAGTTAGTGTACAGAATACAGTTGTGTCCTCATTGCTTCTTGCACTCTCTGACTGGTTTTATTTATATAGACTATCGGTAGTGCAATGTTTAGTTTTGTGTTCAATTTTTTTTCAGTTTTAAAGAGGAAAAATGTCTACAGTTACTCCAAGAAAGAGGAAACATCGCTCTTCTGAAGATAATTGGTAAGTTGTGACATTTTGCAGTTTATGAAATTGAATATAGGATAATTCATTCCTAAAACTATATGTTTCTGGGGCATCTCTGCTCTAGGCTGAATAGAAATATTTATGTATTTCACTGCTGACCATGGCCTATTCTATTAATACTACTCATTCAAAAAAAAAGACTGAAAAATCTTTTAGACCGTTATTCTAATTTACTAGGAACTGATCACACAGGGTGCTTTAACTCTCCCTGTGAAGTGTTCCCAGTATGTTCTCAGTGATCCTAGAGAGTTCATAGGT
Organism: Squalus acanthias; assembly: GCA_030390025.1. Classification (NCBI taxonomy): domain Eukaryota; kingdom Metazoa; phylum Chordata; class Chondrichthyes; order Squaliformes; family Squalidae; genus Squalus; species Squalus acanthias. The sequence continues at coordinate 87,395,268 of CM059433.1, read as the reverse complement.
TGAAATTAATTGGATTTTTAGAGAAGAATTTACGTATGAAGAGAGATTGGAAAGTGCAAAATACAGACAAAATTATTAGAAAAAGAAGCTAGTTGCATCTATCCATATGTTCAGTAAACTATAACATTCCACTTGCGCACAGTTTAAAATGACGAGTTGGCATTGGCCAAGAAACACTATGGGATGGAAATGTGGTGGTGTGTTTTTATTGAATTTTATTCAGTTATAGCTCAGTTTTGTTACTGAGCCAAGTTGGTGCTAGGAGTTGTTATGTATGTGCTACTGTAAAGTTAAATCACTTTGAATTCACAGTGGAGCAATGCTACAGTGTAAAATATTGATTTTGTATGGTTTTAACAGTCACTAAGTCACTTTATTTGTTTTTAACAGTCAGGATTATACCCCCATCAATGTAGCAATATCAGGAACGCCAGCAAAGAAAAGAATCCTTGATTTTGATAGAGTTGCCTGTTCATCAAGAATGTCATCCCCTAAATTAACAACCTTGTCAATGTTAAGACGGTCACAAAGAGGTTGTAATTCTGATAAGGAAAATCTTTTTGACAACTGTGCTTCACCACAAAAGTTATCTATTAATCAATGTCAAGGTGATTCACAGAATAAAGTCTCTGGGCTGACTTCCAGCATAAACGGCTGTCCACACAAACCTGCTGTACCTGCAAAGTCCTTCTACAGGAAGGGGAAGCAGCTGTACCTCACCCCTCTTGAGAGAAAATTGGTCAGTCAAAACAGGCCTTCCAAGTGTGCTGTTGTAGATAAACAACCTGAGATGAAAAATGCAAAATTTCAAACAAAAAAACAAATTGAAACAAAAGCAAAGCTGCCGAAGGGTTCCAGCTCTAAAGTTCCAATGGATTCAAAGGAGTCACAAATAAATCAAGACAAAGTCGGATCTGATGTCACCACAAAACTGACCCATCTGAAGGAAAATGCATATTATGGATCTATGACCAGGGCACTTCTTTTTACTTCAAAAGTGAATGGTCTAAAGGTACAGCAAAGGCCTAAAATTCAAATAGGTGCAGCTTTCTTTTCCACAGGCAGAAAATCCCAGCCGTTGTTCAAAAAGAGTTTGCCAGACCCTGACATCAAATCATTTTCATCAGATTGTAGCGTCCAATTTAAACACCGTAAAAGCAGTGCCAAAGATGATGACGTCAAAAAATCTAACAAGGAAGCTCTTCAAACAGTTAATCGCAGCAATGGAATGAGTGATGGGATTAGAGAGAGCACTTATAAAATGAAAACCAAACCAGAAGTGGGAAGAAAAGCTGAAAAATCTGCACACCTGTCTGCCAACGTGGTCAATGTTTTGCTTACGAGAGAAGTGAAGGTGGTAATTCAGAGAATTGAAGTGGCACAATTCAATCATCCAGTATTGATAACCAAGGAGAAGTCATTGCAACAGGGAGATTTGACAACAAAAGTAAGATGAAGAACTTGGATTAAATTTTATGTAACTTTTTGCCTGCTCTTTTCCCATCAATATTTCTGTTTTTAAGTTCTTAAATTTGCTTTTTGGATTATTTAATGAGTACCCCAGACTAATTATTGAATTCTTAAGTTTTTGTAGGGCTCCTATTTGAAGATACAGATCAGGGGTGTCTAAAATGTTTTGTCTTCATGGCCACATTGTTGTGTACTATGGAACCCTGGGGACATTATAAGGTATAAATGCATGATCCTATTAATTTGCATTTACTACAAGTTCTTGATACAGACTTTGGAGTTCTGATTTAGGATTTACATATCAATGAGGCAACTTCGTTAAGAACAGCCCTTTTCATATCAACAGGCTTGCAAAATTCAAACAGGACAAATCAGTGAATTAAAGATAATAAACGTATATAGGACTGAGTTCCCTTGTTTTTTTGGGGGGGCAGTACATGTGAGCTGCAGTTTCAACACACCTGGTGCAGCTGAACTAATTTTTCAGCATTGGGTTACTCTATTTCTTCATTTTACATTGGCCCGGCTTTTGCGGTGGTAATGACGGCGAAACTGTCAGCGTTCGCCTCCGACCCTCAAAACATTTACGAACCTACCTCCAGGCGCACAGGCTGCGTAGAGTTGCGGTCTCTGGCCTCCAGGCGTACAGCAGCGTAAAGGCCCACGGATCCCAGAGACACAGGAAGTGCCCCTGGGATCACGTGGGCCCGGCCCTCCAATCACAAAGGAGGATTCCATTGCAATCATTTACGAAGGGAATCCCCTAATGATATGCAATGGAATCCCCAAACAATTATACAATTTACAGAATTCTAATAATTCTAAATTTACTATATTGTAATTTTATTCACAAGTCCCTTCATTGCACCAACCTCAAGAAAAATTTCATTTTTGATATAATTTTAAACATCTTAATCTGGGCCAATATGTGCATTATTTTGGATTTTTAAATGTTTTATTTAAATCTTATATTTACCCTTACGCCGATGAAAGCAGGCCCTCTGCCTGCTTTTACCAGCCATAGAGTTGCGTGGGCAGTTGTTGGGCAAATAGCCCAACTCTGCACCAGCAATACTGAGTTTCCATGCGGTTCGGATGATCTATCAAGGCGTACCTTGATAGATCGCAAGTTCCGGATTTCATGCATGCGGAAATCCGGAACTTCCGGGGCCTTTCAAATGGATTATGACGGCATACTCTGAGTATGCCGCCACGGAGACCACAATTTCAGCCCAACATGTTAGTCACACTGTTTTCAGGTAGTCGTAAAAGATCCCATTGCACTATTTTGAAGAAGAGCATGGGTGATCTCCCCAGTGTCTTGGCCAATATTTATCCCTCAACCAACATCATTAAAACAGATAATCTGTTCATTATCACATTGCTGTTTGTGGGACCTTGCTGTGCGCAAATTGGCTGCCTCATTTCCTACATTATAACAGTGACTATATGTCAAAAGTACTTAATTGGCTGTAAAGTGCTTTGGGATGTCTTGAGGTCGTGAAAGGCGCTATATAAATGCAAGTCTTTTTCTTTTACACTTGCTGTGCAAGACTTGTGTATTTTTACTTCCTGCTCATTTTGTCACTGTACCACCCCAAGAGTAACACTAGATTGTCTCTGTCAGCCGAGCATCCATTCATTGGTATCGAGTTGTCCTGGCCTATTGCAATGAAATGTGTGGTATATTGGGCTATTGTTTGTGTTGAAGCAGATAAATAGCCAAACAAGCTACTTGTTTAGTTTATGGAATGGCCGACGTGATATGAATTCCCATTAAGATAGGGTAGCATGAATAATTAAGTTATGGTGCTGAATGATTATTCTTAATTGTCATATTCCATAGACTGATATAAAAGATAAATATATATTGCTGCTTTGAAGTTTTACCTACAACTGACAATTATACGTGTTGGCTGTTCATTGTTACAGTGGTTTGACCAGTTTCATGATTCAGATTCTGAAAAGGATGAACAAGAAATTTTGAATGTTGAGGTAAGATACAGTATAATGTTGAAATCCAGTCCAGACTGTTGTGGAGAAAGCTGCCTCTTTCTGACTGGAAGAATTCTATGTGAAGTGAATTTGGGCATCCTCACCCAGTTACCAGTGAGTGCAGGTCCATACCACAAACTGCCTCTAAACTAAATTCACAAATTTGGATGATTGGTGTGAGAAGTCGCACAACACCAGGTTATAGTCCAACAGTTTTATTTGAAATCACAAGCTTTCGGAGTGCTGCTCCTTCGTCCGAAAGCTTGTGATTTCAAATAAAACTGTTGGACTATAACCTGGTGTTGTGCGACTTCTCACATTTGTCCACCCCAGTCCAACACCGGCATCTCCACATCATGGTGTGAGAAGTGGAGGAGAAAAGCATACGAGTGCAGTGCTTTTTTGAGACAGAGATTAAAATATATTGTTGGAGTAGCATATGGATATTTACTGTGCACCTGGCCTATGTTTATGCCTGACCTTGGAATGCTTGATGTCGGCACTGGGTGACAAGCTGACATCGTTAACCTTGTTGAGAACATTAATTCCCTTCCAGTTTCCCCCTTCCAAAAAGCATACGTTTATTTTTGCCCATTTCAGGCCTCTAACTTACAAGTGGGGCTGCTATGCATGGCCAACAGTAATTTAAGTTTTTAAAGGAAAAACACTACCATTCTAGGATATTTTATTGCCACATTAGGCCATTGATAGGGTATGGGGTGATGTTGTCATTAGCTGAAGTTTAGTTAGTAGGTATTGGAAGAGGAGTTTCTTAAATTGGATTCCTCGTACAAGCAGTAAACCAGGCCCAATGCCTTCTGAACATCTAAGATATAATGGCCTTCCTATGCCAAACATAAGTTAATGTGGAACAGACCTGTGCCTGTTTCAAGCAGTATGGCACTCGTGACAGTCTACTTCACTTCTCGGTAACAAAAAAATTATATTATATCACTTTGCCTTGATTTGTCTTTTAAAAAAATAACTTAGCTTGTTAGCATCAAAGGGCATTTTCTATTGTGCTGTGTTATTGTGTTTTTATATATATTATGAGTTGGATTTTAGTCAGTATCTGTTTTTAGATTAAACTGAATTCCATGAAGTTTATTTTTGCATTACTGTGAAAGGAATTATATTTTTAATGGTTTTAAGTAAGGGATGTATTACAATGTGAACAAAATTGCATTTATTTACCAGCTTTACATTCTCAGGATTTTCTGATTCCTTTCACAAATGCTATATAAGAACATGAGAAATAGGAGCAGGAGTAGGCCATACGGCCCCTCGAGCCTGCTCTGCCATTCAATAATCTCTCTGAACACCAACATTTAAAAGTTTCTCACCATTTAAAAAATATTCTGTTTTTCTATTCTTCCTACCAAAGTGAATAACCTCACATTTCCCTACATTATACTCCATCTGCCACCTTACTGCCCACTCACTTAGTCTATCTATATCCCTTTGCAGACTCTTTGGGGGAATTTTGCCGGAGCTCAGGGGGCGGGTTTGGAGGCGGGACTGCTGGCAAAATTGCAAAGATTGACAGCAGGTCCTGAACCCGCTGTCAACCTGCCTCCATACAATCTTCCCAAGTGTCGGGTCCCCGATTTGCGCAGGGACCCGACACCTAGCGGTGGGAAGAGGATTATTGGCACTTAACTGCCTGTTAACAGGTAATTAACAGGCAGTTAAGAGGCATTTTTCAATTTTGCCAGGTCAGCTGCGGGCTTCCTGACATCCAGACACCACGCCAGGGTAAGTGTGGCGTGCTGTGGGTCTACTGTATTGTTTCTTCATTGATGACCGCTGCAGAAGTGGTGTGAAGGATCCAATGGTACACTGGTGAGTTTCAGAGGTAAGAAAATGTTGGGAAAATCATTTTTAATGTATTAAGACTTTTCTGTAGGTAATAAGGTTTGAAGTGTTTGTGTAGTCCCACCTCATTGGGAGAACCTCTCTCACCAGTGACAGATCGCTTCACCTGCAGCTGCCAACTGTTTTATTCTAAGGAGAGAGTCTCTGGAGAGCCTGGGTGCAAGGGCTCACCTTTGTACAGTGATTGGCAGTGTTTGCAGCACTTCAGTGCTGTCAAACGCTGAAAAATCATCTGTCAAAAAAAAATGAGCGTGTCCCCTTTAAGAAAACCGGCAGATGACGTGTCATCAACTGACATCATCGGACACCGGCTTTCTCTTAATTGGCCGGCAAGCCAATTGACGTAAAATTACATCTGTGCGTCGGGCGTCGTTGGGGATGGGACTGGAACCCGGAAGCCACCTGATCCGCTCCCAACTCGCATCGAAAGGTAAGATCGCACCCTTTGTGTTCTCCTCACAGCTTACTGTCCCACCTAGCTTTGTACCGTCAGCAAACTTGGTTACATTACACTTGGTCCCTTCATCTAAGTCATTAATATAGATTGTAAATAGCTGAGTCCCCAACACTGATCCTTGCGGCACCCCACTTGTTACAGCCTGCCAACCTGAAAAAGATCCGTTTATCCCCACTCTCTGTTTTCTGTCTGTTAACCAATCTTCTATCCATGCTACTATATTACCCCCAACCCCATGAGCCCTAATCTTGTGTAATAACCTTTTATGTGGCACCTTATCGAATGCCTTTTGGAAATCCAAGTATACTACATCCACTGGTTCCCCTTTATCTACCCTGCTAGTTACATCCACAAAAAACTAATAAATTTGTCAAACACGACTTCCCTTTCATAAAACCATCAAGCACACTTGAGAATGCTCAAATAAAATCTATTTTTTATCTTCTAAACATTTGAGTTTGGATTAACATAGTTTTAAAAAAGTGCTATTGTTTTACCATATTTTATTTTACCTTGCATCTTAAGAGCTTTAATACTCGTGAAACTGATTTGGAATTTGAAGATGGGAGCACTTCTGAAGGAAATACTGGCAAAAATGAAGGTAATTGATTCAGTCATGACGAGGGCTCAGTATGGAATGAGACCTTGTGGTGGTTCATCTTGGCATTAATTTTGGATTGGGTAAGGTACTGATGCCCACTTTTGAAGTGTATTTCTCCTTTATATCCATTGATATCTTCCTGGAAAATGGACATGTATGGTTGTTGAGTGAGAACAAGATTGGGCTCTGCTGTGATGCTCGCCATGGTCCAGTTTCACACGTGAAGATGGTCCATTTCAGAGATAACAAAGGGTGCCTGTAGAATCTAACCTATCATGAGTCAGTGCCTTTAGCAGAGGTGATAAGAAAATGAATGGGTGGAATATATGGGACTGTATCTCTCCAAAATTCCATGTTGGTATTCAAAGTACAGTTGCAAATGATGATTCACAATCAAAATTGGTACAGTAAAATGATACGCTTTCAGTTCTAATTTTGGATAACCTTTCAGCATTATTGCAACAATGGGGGGAAAAAGTGGCATAACCAAGCAATTGCAGTACAACCTGAAAATGCTGGAAATTCACAGCAGGTTCCTCAGCATCGGCAAAGAGAAAAAACATGTTAATATTTCAGATTTAGAGGCTTCATTAGAATTGAAAACTAAGATAAGCAAACAGTTTAGTAAGGGTAGAAAAATACAGAGCGAAAGTAAAAGAGGATTGGAGTCAAAAAACAGATTTCAGTCATAGAAAGGGAGTTAATGGGTGGAATGATTTGCAGAATTCTTAATATAAAACTGTTGGATGATGCCAAAGATCATATCCATGAAGCAATGGAAAAACATTTAATGAACAAAATATATGGTTAGAATGTCTCATGGACTGTGTTTAGTTCCATTTTTGTGGGTTGGAAACAATTGTCATTTTGTTCTTATCTGGAACAAGTAAACTTTTTAGTTTAGGAATTTTTTCAATTAGCCAGTTAAAATACTCTGTGTTGTAAATATACAAACAAATATTTCTTGTAATTGTCATTACTGCACATATTAAAGTATTGGGTTTTGTGATGGTGCTATTTTTCTTTAGTTAAGTGCCTTTTTATAAATGTAATGAGCATGTTTGTCTTTTAGGCTCATCACCAGCAGCTGCTGTCTACCCCATTTTTAGTACTCCTTGTACTGGCAGTAAAAGGTACGGACTTGTCATTAGCCCTGAATGTGTGTTCATAGTACTATGTTTGCATCATGTGCATGAAGTTTATGGCATGATATATTAGCATATGAACACATAATACAGTCCTTTGATATTCTGTCTCCACCATTTTATTGGAAGCATTTGTTTTAAGCAGGTTACTGTCTCTGCTAAAGTTGCAGAGGCAGGAATTGAAGACAGATACATTAGTGACCAAAAGCTAGTATCACATTGTGCAATTTCAGGCAATGTTCTTTCTAGACTTCATCAATATTGATTAGTGCGAGGTAGTACATTTTGGTAGGAAGAATATGGAGCCACATACTCCTTGGGAAAATAAGTGTCTAATTGGAGTAGCGGAACAAAGGGATCTGGGGGTACGGATATACAGATCACTAACAATAGCAACGAAGGTTAATAAGGCCATTTTAAAAAAAAAAGCAATTCAGAAGGTTCATTTCTAGAGGAATAGATTTGAAAAGCAGAGAAATTATGTTAAACTTGTATAGAACCTTGGTTAGACCTATGGAAGTGCAGTTTTTGTCTCGGACAAAATGGCTTCCTAGACACAAAGAGTGATCCAAAATGGCCGACTCTGACTTGTATTGAATAAAGAAAGAAGTTGTTTATGACTTCTCATGGAAATGAAATTGAACTTTGCAGACTATGTTGTTTTCATAGTACAGAACAAAACAAGCTTCTTCTAATTAACTTGAGATAACCAAGGAATAGTGAAGTAAACAGCCAGGTGCCTTGGTGGGAGAAGAACAGACAGACAGACTCCATTTTGTAGAGATTAGCTAGTCTCATTGTAAGGCATTTCTTATGTTTTTTTAACTCGTAACTTAGCTTACCTTAAACAACATGTCATGTGATATGGGAAGCTTGTGTTTTCAGTGTATAAGATCTTCCATTTTCTGTGATTTTTCAGTGTGTCGTCGTAGCTATTTGGCTACGGTTGCATTCTCCTTGCAAGTAAAGTAAATAATAAAGCCTTCTTTGACGATATTGTTTAAAGAGTCTTACTCGGAAGTCGAAACTTCGACAGACCACACTTGGAGTACTGTGAACAGTTTTGGTCTCCATATTCTAAAAAGGATATAGAGGCAGTGGAGAAGGTGCAAAAAAATCTTTATTAGAATGATACCAGAACTGAGAGGTTATATCTATCGGGAAAGATTCAATAGGCTGGGGCTCTTTTCTCTAGAAAAGAAAAGACTGAGGGATGACCTGATAGAGGTCTTTAAGATAATGAAAAGGTTTGATAGGGTAGACGTAGAAAAGATGTTTCCACTTGCGGATGAGACTGGGACTAGGGGCCATAAATATAAGAAAGTCACTAATAAATCTAATGGGGAATTCAGGAGAAATTTCTTTACCCAAAGAGTGGTTAGAAAATGGAACTCCCTACCACAGGGAGTAGTGGAAGCGAAGAGCATAGATGCATTCAAGGGGAGGCTAGATAACCGCATGAGGGAGAAAGGATATGTTGATTGGGTTAGTTGAAGAGGGGTGGGAGGAGGTTCATGTGGAGCATGAACCTGTTGGGCTGAATGACTTGTTTTTTTGCTGTAAATACTTTGTAATACTTTTAAATTATTGGCAAGTTACACATTAGCCAATATTATAAATTTCAGAGTACTAGAAAGTAATATATCTTACAGTAGAAATTGTCTTATTACAATGCACTGATTAGCTGACCACTAACATAGTATCAAAAATAAACTTTGTTCAGTTGGCATGGATTCTTTAAACTTCAGATTAATGCAAAGATTGTCTGGGTGTAACATAAACAAAGAATTAACTTTCAATGCAGAAGCCTTTTTTCCTCAATGGGTGTCTATTCAAAGGCAATATCAAGATTTGGCTAAATTACTGCTGCAGTACTAACAAGCTGAGGCTTCGAATTGTATGCAAAACTATGAATTGTTATCCAAGTTCCATTTCTATTTCATATAAATTATGTTGATTAATAACTACTTTCAAGTCAGCTGATGCTGATTAGCTATCATTTTTGTAAAGAGCGGTGAGAAAGATGTAGGGTAACAGAAATCCTGCCACTGGATTAGTAGGATTAGTATTGCTGACAAAAGTGTATCTGCTGAGTTTTTTTAAAACCATAGTAGCTAATTTACTACGTTTTTCTACATTCTTACATGTCTCTCTATACTTTGTGCGTGCTTGTCTCTTACATAATTGTATTCAAATTAACTTTGTGTAGTGGGGGTAGTGTTTCACAAACAAAATTAAAGTCATTCTTGTCTGTCTTGGTGTAGCTGAAGTCTGCATGTGTAGGAATCCATCAGCTTGGAGTATATGAATGAAAATAGCAGTCAGTAATTTTGCAGGAAAGAAACCTGATTGGAGGATCTTGAACAAGGAATGGTATGAGCATAACTGTGAGGTGGCAACACATTCCAGAACTTCAGAGAAATGGAAAGTTGGAGAGAATGGAGGGGTTGAGGTCATGACAGTGACTTTGAAGATCATAAATATTGTGCTGGAGAATAGGGACATGTTGGTGTTGGCAAGCATGGGGTTAAGGAGGGAAAGCTGGGTGGTTGGCAGCATGTTTTGGGGGGGAGGGGGAGAATGAAAGAAGCAGGTCATAGGGTTAATGGACGAGATAAATTTAGTGATGGCTGGAAGGGAATGGGAGTGGTGACTGGAGTAAGGTATTGGCAGTTTGGTGGGGAAGAGACGGGGGAAGCAAAGACAGCAAAAAGAATGTTCTTGATTTTTTGACATTAAAAAGTCCATAGGGTCCGTGCGTTTGATGTCTGAGGTACACTGGAGTGGGCTCAGAGGATATAACTATTTGTGGAGAAGTCATTCCTACTTTCCCCTATTGACTATCTGCTAGTATTCTAATAGCAACATGAAGGTAAGAACTTTTCTGTAAATTAAGTGCCTCATCGTAATTTCTTTCTCTTGTTTAGACATGAGCTGCCAAAAGACGAGACTACTTCTGTTGGATCCAGTAACCCTTTTGTTACTGTCCCTGGGATGCCCTGCCATGCACCTCTACAGAAAAACAAAAGAAAGAAAGATTTTGACAAAGTATTCAGCGACCAGTTCATAATAGTAAGTTTGAATTAGCATGATGTAAAGAGTGAAGAAATTAATGGATGACAGCAAGTGATGCTTATTTTAAAATAATGAATGAGTGGAAAAAATCAACATAATTTGAGATTAGGTTAAGGGCCTAACAAAGGGAAAGTGAAAATTCATATCTCTTCAAATTTGAATCCAATTTACAGAAAATCTTCTACTGTACTAGTGTTTACTTTTGAATGGATTGTCAGATATAGCTACTGAAAAACATTGTAGTTTACACATCAATGTCACACAGAAGTTAAGTGAAATAGAGCAGAATAGCTTTGAAGGAGCTGGGGAATTAAATAATTTGTTTGAGGTTACTAAAGTTTTTTCACTGGAACAGAGAAAGTTAAGAGAGAAGCCTTTCAAAATTATGAAAGGTAACCATTCTTTGAGGTATTGTGTGGAGTCAAACCTGTTTGGCTATACCTAAAATGGTTCAGACAAAGATGTACATTATGTTTGATATGTAAGAAGTTGGTTCAATACTTTTTCCACCATTGTTTCTCTGCACATTAACTGAAGGTGGGCAACGTGTTTCCAGGCCTGAGATACCTGTTGTGAGGCACAGAATAATGAGTCAGGACATTTTTAATCCCTTTTAATTAGTGAAAATATCTTCATCTTTTTAATTGTCTGAATTTTTTTGTGTGGTGGGGGTGGGGGGGCGATAATAAGTCGATAAGTAGAAGTTGGGCATAGATTTAATCTTTAGTCCCATTACCTTTTTGGGTCTTTTTGTATTTTAAGATTCTTTTGTGACTTGGATCATTCTCAGTTGGGTAAGTCCTAACTGTCCATGACTTTGAGTGTCTATCCTTGCCTTGAGATCAAGGTACGATTTTGGTAATGCGCCTAGGTAAATGAAGAGCAAACCTCGTTTAATAACTGCTTTTAGCTACTGGATTATCTTATGATCCAAAAGATTCCTTATCCAGTCTTCACAAGTAGTGAAGATTCACAGCAAATCTCATTTAAAGTTTAAAATATTAAGTGAATTTATTACACAATAAGCAAATAATCTAAGTTACATATTTGCAGTGGAACATCTGTTATCTAACCCCTCGAGTAGATAGATAATAAATGATTGCAACTGTAAGAATTAAACTAATCCTTGTAAATGGCTTTTAGATAGCGTTTTTCCTGTGTTTCAGAAATATTACCCTGTTTCTTCTTAGATTTTCAAACAGTCTCCTCTCATGAGTCAAAGCTGGCTCAGGCATGATGGCTCCTGTGCTGTGTGATTCTGAGATTTTCCCACTGCCAGCTGCTCTTCTGAACAGAACGGCACCTTGTATCCAGAAAAGAGTGAATGTTGAAAATCAGGCACTCAAATTCAAAAGGGAATGAGTCTATTATAAACGGAATCAATCACAAAGTCAGTGTATATTTGAAAATTGTGTTAGACTGTCTCTCAAGCCTGTTACCAGGGAAACTATAATAAAATTTGCAACATATCAGGATAAACTTTTACACAATTGTGGCTAGCCTGTTGGATTCCCTACATTAAAATGACTTGAGTTTTAAAAAGCATCTTTTTTGCCACAAGCCCCAAGCATAGCTGCCTCCTAGACAAAGATTTAAAAAAATCTACAGAACAAGTTAGGAAAGTATACAGGAAAATACATTGGTTCGCTCTCCGTGCCCCCTCCCCCCCCCCCCCCCCCCCCCCCACCCCAAATCAGTTGAAGCAGCATACACTTATCTTGCTGGCAGGTGAGTGGAGAGGAGAATTTGTGAGTGGTGTGTTACTGAATTCTTTCCTCCTGCAGACAATCCCAAAGTCAGATTACGAGATTAGTGGTTAACCCTAAATAGTTTTCTCATCTGACTTCAAGTGGCAATGTAACTGAAAACAGAGCTGCATTGTGTGAAATTGGCAAGAATGAAATCTGTACTAGGATTAAAGAGTTGCATTCTACAAAAAGTACATCCAAAGAAATCCATTCTTGTCGATTTCCCAGATGGAAACTCCAGTTTTAGCTCTTTGATTCATGCTGCAACTTTTATCAGATTGGAAGCTATTTAGGGTTAATCACTGATCTGTCTTCAGTTTGTAAAGCAGGGAACCTAATTTCTGTTTATCTGGCACTGTTGTACCTAGGCCAGTTGAAGACCAGCGTAGAAAACTCAGAATTTTTCAAAACTTACAAATTCACTGTGCTTTGACTTTATAGCACATGGGGATGCTAGATTCAACAGCAATTTGCAAATCCCAGGAAAAAGTGAAATAAAAACAGAAAATGCAGGTCAGGCAGTATCTGGAGAGAGGAAGGTAGGGTTAACGTTTCCGGTCAATGACCTTTTGTCAGAACCAAGAGATATTTCAGATGATCAGCTTATATGGAGGAACCGAGACGGGGAAAAGTGGATCTCCAGTGCCATCAGAACTGTGGCGGTTGTATTCTTGACATTTGAAGGCACTCTCCGAAGGCAAAAACCTCCAGATATTTTTGTTAGTGGTAGAATTGAATTTTTTTTTGTATGTAGCCTGTGGGTACATTGAGAGCTATTTTACTTCTTTGCTTCATTTATATTTTATTATACTTCTGTTTATTGGCCAGTTTCTACTTAAGAGGAAAAGTGGGACCATTAAACCTAGGAGAATTTTAAGTATTTTAAATATTAATTTTAAGTTCTGTGATGGTCACATGCAGTGTTTTCTTTAGGTAGATGTATTGATTTTCGTGTCTTTGCCATCTTGCAGGATGCAGGTCAGAAGCATTTTGGAGCTGTCGTGTGCAAGTCCTGCGGGATGATTTATACGGCGGCCAACCCTGAGGACGAAGCGCAGCATATTCAGCATCACCAAAGGTTCCTGGATGGGCTCCGTTATGTGGTATGAAAGATTTTATTACATTTAATCTCATTCTTTTTCTATGTAACCTTATCCAAAATCAAGGCTTCAAATTTCTTCAAAATATATCCCAAATTTAAAATTATACTAGTTAATCTCCCATGGAATTGTCAGGAGTGAATATAGTCTTCAGGTTAGGTGAGATAATTGGACCAGGGCTCGCAGATTTTATCCAGTCCTCATTTTAAAGTCATACATTCTGTCCTTGTTCCTATAAATTCCTATGTAAACATTTATAATGGGAACTGCCTGTGTAAAGTTGTCATGCTGTAATTATACCCTTCTGCCAGTAGTGACCCTGTGCTCCATTAGGTGGAGGGCATAATTACAGCTTGACGAGTTTCTGTTGTAAATGTGGACATAGGAACTTATCATGAAAAAAGTTGACAGGAAATGTGCACAGATGTGGGATTTTAAATATGTTACTAGTTGATTGCCCGTGGCATTCAGCAAGTTGGAGAACATGGTCGCTCTCTTTGCATGTCACTGAAGTCAATATGTTGCTGTTTTATAAACAGAAAATGCTGGAAATACTCAGCAGGTCAGGCTGCATCTATGGAGAGATAATCAGTTAACGTTTCAGGTCTGTGACCCTTCGTCTTTTTTTTTCTCTCTCTTTCCTTCCCCCTATATCTTTTCTCTTTCCCTATCTCTCTTTCCCCTTTGGATTGTAGTTGGTAAGTGGTATGGCGTGATGCGGCGAGCAAAGGAGCCACCAATGGCTGCATTTGCAGGGAAAAATGTGGTCCTGAATGGCTTCCTTCCCATCCCCACCTCGTATCACTCATGATTCTGCACGCTGCTATTGCATTCCCCTCCTACCATTTCATCATCATTCAGTTTGCACTACGTACTCAATCACTATATGCTCCTCTGTGCCTTGCTTCACATTCAGTCACCTCACCCGTAAACCTCTGTCCACTCCTACTCTCTTCTCTTTCTCTCTCTTCCGCCCCCCCCCCCCCCCCCAAAAAAAAAATGAGTGGCAAGTGGTCAGAAGCCACCTCCCCTCAATGTTTTCCTCCTAGCTCTCCCTATCTGTTACTCTCAGACATTGTTTGCTTTAAAAAAAAATGAAATTAGAATAAGGAAAGAAACTGTCTGTCTTCCTCTCTCTTTGTGTCTGTCTTTTCCCACTTCCTCTTTCTCTCTCAACACCACCCTTTCTTTGTCAGCTTCTCCCTCTCTTTCACCCTAGGGGGAGGACTACTTATACAATATACGCCCATTTCCACAGATATAGTGGTTTGTGTTCTGAAAGCAAGTCCCAATTTCAGAATAAACGAGTGGAAGCCTCTGAAGATCACTGGATTTCCATTTTGGCATCGGGGGAGTGAGCTGTGGGAGAAATCTTATGTTCTGCCTGCAAGCTGTTTTAATCTTGCCAGTTGTAGGGGTTGGCCACAAATACCACGGTCAGCAGGGTGGGGGTGTAGTGGGGACATGAACAATACACTCAGCAAGGGGTCCCAAAAAACTTGAGGGCCACGGCAGATGGGTAACTGGTTGGGGAAAGATGCACATGAAATTGAGGTATGTCCTGGGTTTCTCTATAACCTGTTACTTCAGACTTTATGCAGCTGATATGATTCAGCCATAGAGCTCCATTAGGAAATACATGCTTGGGACTGCAAACAAACAATAAAGGCGCAGAATGGTTCCAGATTTGTGGTGCAAAGTAGAGGCATCCTGTATCACTGGATAGAGATAGAGCAAACAAAAGAGTACAAGAAGATATAGGAATTCACGAGGTTGCCATGGCCACCCGGATGCGAAGCTCAGCTTGGAATAGGAAATGTTCCTCTTTACCATTTTGGGGTGGGGGTGGGGAAGGGCGGGCATGCATTTCAGTTTCCAATATGGCTGGTTTGGCGGAAGCAAGATTTGGCAGCTATTCGAAGATTTCATAGGGTGGGTTTTGTTTGTACCGATTATGTTTGGATCAGGGAATAACAATGTTTTGGATGTGCTCAGGTGTACTCGTGGGCCCAGTTTCAGGTGGAGGATAACACTTCAGAGAAATTATTTGATCACTTCAGCTTAGCTTTACTGATAAGCGACTGAATTATGCCTTACAAAAATCTTTGGTGCCGTCACTCCTGCTGTGTGGAACATTAGGCGAGGCGTGACAGGCAAGGTATGATACCCTTGACATTGGTGGCGATGCCCACATCCCAAGAATGAATAAAAAGGAATTAAGATGGGCAAGAAAAGACCATTGATTAGTCTCAAAACAAACATCCCAATTACACTGACTAATGCTGTGATGGGAGTTTTCAAAAGTGTAACTGGTACTACAGGTAGTATGAGTCTATCCATAGGGGACAAAGTGACCATGAAATCTTTCACTGAAACAATGCTCTACATACTGAATTTAATTATAATATCATTATCTTGTCCTAGTTTGAAAAGAGAATGGTACTGGTGGAGGTTGAGGAGAAAACTACTTGTGCTTGGTGTCAAAAAAAATTTAATAACACTCCTGTGAAACGCCTAGGGATGTTGTATTACGTTAAAGGTGCTATATAAATACAAGTTGTTTTGTTGCTTTTCCCCTCTTTCAGTTTTAAAAAAAACCCTATGAAATCTTGATTTTGTTCCCAGTTTACTATAGTAGAATGACTACAACAATACTTCTGTGTAACTTGACTCAAACATTTTGTTTCTCCCATTATTGTTGGCATCCAGTCTCCATTGTACCATAATATATTATTAAATATCTTGTTTTGCTTTATGGTAACCTCTTCTTCATTGTCACACGCTCAACACCATTCAACTCTAGTCATATGGCCAACCCCATGTCACTTAACTAACATTCCGTTCTTTTGAATTGTTGAAACGTGAGGAAAATGCAGTATTACAAAAATATATTTCTCTAACACTACAGGGATGGAAAAAAGAGCGTGTGGTGGCAGAATATCTGGACGGAAAGATTATATTGATTCTCCCAGATGACCCTAAATATGCTCTTAAAAAGGTAAGAAGGCATGATATTGATGGACTTTCTCCCAAAACCTGTAGTATACTGATGCTTGATTAAATGTAAATCTTGGGCACAATTTTCACCAGACTGGCTTGATGTCACTTGAACAAAATCAAACTATGCAATTGACTCCTTTTAATTCAGTCATTTAATTCAAATTTGCTGATAATTCAATTTTTTAAGCACAGAATTCCTACTTTAATGTGTTAAAGCTTAATTCAAATTATTGGATAATTCAATAATCTAGGCTGACACTTCAGTGCAGTCATGTGGGTTGCTGCCTACACCACCAACCGAGTAACTGCCATGTTTGCCTATGTAGCAGTAAGTACAGTTCAAAAAGTAATTCATTGTGAAGTGCTTTGGGATGTCCTGAAGATGTGAAAGGCACTATATAATTGCAAAGGCGGTCCCTTTGAGCTGGAAATAGAGGAGAAGCAGTGGAGGAAGTCAGTCTCAAATCTGTCTCAAATGCTGCAGAAACATTGAGCATGAAAAACAGGGATAGCACATTACAGCCACACACATTGAGGGTGTCATACATAACTTTGGGCAGGGCAGTCTCAGTGTTGTGACATGGATGAAAGCCAGACTGGAGGGATTCAAATGGAAGTTCCTGGAGAGATGACACACAGCTGGGAGGTGATGGCATCCTGGAGGATCTTGAAGCGGAAAGGAGTTAGAGGATGGTAGGATTGAGGGTGGATTTCTTTTTTTGAATGGGTGTGATGACACTGGCTTTGATGGGGGAGAGGGACAGTGCCTGGAAAGGGAACAGTTAATGTTAACTAACATGGGGGTCAGGAGTGGTAGTTGAATGATTAGGTGTTGGGTGGTGACGGGATCAAGGGGGGGGGTGGGGGAGGAGTCTTGTGGAAGAGATTAATTTGAAGAGAGCAAGGGATGAAAATGGAAAGTGGTGAGAGATCAGGGCTGCACTTGTTGGCGGGGGGGGGGGCGAAGAGATCTGGGGGAGGGGAAACAGCATAAGCAGCTGCGCGGATGGTTTCCATTTTAAAAACAAAAATAAATAAATGCACTCCTCACATTTGGTATTGGATGTGAGGATAGAGGGGACAGGAGAAAAATGGGGTTAGTTGTGTATTCGCGGAACCTAGAGTTGTCATTGACCTCCAGGATGATTTTGGAACAGTTGGTGTTTGAGAGTGTGGGACAGTGAAGCTTAATATGATCGAGCCAGATCTGACGATTGATCACTGGGCTTGGTTGTGTGCCAGGTAAGCTCAATTTTGCTCCCTTCTTTAAGAGAATGAAGATGGGGATGTACCGGGGGAGCAACAGGAGTGATTGATTGAGCTACTGGAAACAAGGGCATCATAGGTGGAAGTGAAGGAATATATTGCATAGGTGTGGCTATTTTTCCTCATGTCTCGTATTTTTACATAATGACTGTATGCTGTTTTGTTTCTTTCTTTCTTAAGGTAGAAGAAGTGCGAGAGTTGGTAGATAATGAACTAGGGTTTCAGCAAGCCACACTAAGCTGCCCAGGAAAAAGCAAAACCTACATGTTTGTCTCTAATGAGAAGAAGATTGTTGGCTGTCTTATTGCAGAACATATCAAACAGGTAAAGCTTCTGTGTGCATACAACGGAGATGGTGTACATGTTCACAAGAGTGGCGTGTTGGTGAGACTGGGCCGTGAAATAATATCTATTAGTTGCGTCTGCATTACCGGCATCAATTAGTGTTAAACCAACATCTGGAATAGGTTACATTAAAGCAACACTTTCTTTGCTTATCTCTACTACTTGCTTAAACCTGCAAAAAACACATTCTAATGTGCCAATGTAACTTCATCTCCCATTTTTTTTTTTGCTAAGATGTGCAATATTGATTGAACTTTTTTTTGTACTTCAGCTGTTCCCCTGTGCTCTCCGACCTCACAGCCCACGGCACAATCACTTCCATGACTCAATAACCCCTTCATATGAGTGCTGTTAGAGCCCAGATACCCTCAAAGTTCTCCCAGGCCCCAAATTGTATGCTCTCTGAATATTCCAAGACCCCAACATTACCATGTCTCACTCCTCATGATTACTAATGATCCAGTCCCTTGCACAACCCCCCAGTTTATCCCAACCCAAAGCAACCTCCCTCTGCTCCTTCCCACACTCTAGCCACAACACTGTTTCCTTCCTGCTGTAGTCCCCATTCCCTCCTGACCTAATACCCAACAGAACCTTCTCTCCCAACAACTCGTACTGCAGCACCTCTGACAACTACTCTGCCCCAAATCCAACCCAGTATGTGTTGCCTCCCATCTTACTGAGGCCTATGGAACTATTAAATGGTGGATATTGAGTACATCAATAAAGAAACATGAGTGAGAGCCATATAGAAACATAGGACACGTGCAGAAGAGAGAGCAGACAGGAGGAGAGACTCACAGAAACAACGAGGAAGAGTCAGGCAGAGTGATAAACACCACAACGAGATAAGCGTGTAATAGCCAGATAAAGAGGAAAATTTCCCATTATTTGCAACACTGACTGCAAAGGATACCACTGCACCCCTGGTGTCCAGTGTCGCTCAGAGCCTTAGGATGGGGGATTTGAAAGCAATTAATTGGTCATTTGTGTTATTGTTGCTTGTGGGAGCTTGCTGTGTGCAAATTGGCTGCCCCATTTGCCTACATGACAACAGTGATTACCCTTTAAAAATAATTCATTGGCTGTGAAGTGCTTTGGGACGTCCTGAGAACATGAACAGTACTATATGAATGCAAATTCTTAATTTTTCACTCACAGTACATTATCTGTGACTTTGGTCATGGAATACAAGACCAGGAGTGGACAGTTAGACGAGGAATGAAACAGAATGATGGGGTGGGAACTGGAGAGGAAATGGAGATGGGGACAAATCCCAAATTGAAGTGGAAATAGAGTGGAATTGATTTTTTTTCCCTCCCTAGGAGTGAGAAAATCTAGGGAGCAGTGTCACCATTTAACTGTTTCAAAAAAAATATATAAAATGTGGCAATTTCTCCTTCTGCCCTCTGCTTATTGGTCAACAGTGTCCATTAATTTGTGTACATATTGGTCAACACAATTAACATCTACAAAAATGACTACCAACAGATTATAGACACCACGGTTCGGTAGATAAATTTACCCTTTTTAAAAAAATAATTTGTATTGTAAGTTCTCTTCTGTTGCTGCTTATTCAAATGAGATTTTGGGGTAAAAATTGGGTAACGTCTGCTACCTGCGCCGGGGCGCTAATTTTAGCGCCCCGAAAAAGTTAGCGCCCCTGCGGCCAATTTTCCCAGGTAGCGCCCCGAGAGGGAGGAGGGATGCTACTGGAAGCGCCCCGCGTCCCTCTTGGGGTGCTGCGAGCCAATATCGCGGCGCCAGGGGAGGGGCCTGGCGCAGCGCGTCCCGGCGCCCAGCTGGGCCACCAGGGATTGGGAGTGCGGACAAACAAGCCCGGCACTCGAGAAGTGCCGGGCTCACAGAGAGCAGCTGGCACCCCGCGGGGGGGCTTCACGGGGGCCAGGGACAGCAACGGGGGCAGGTGCTGGCAGGCGGCCAGCAACAAAAATGGCCGCCCACCACCTCCCCTGTAACTAGCGCCGCCCCTGCCGCAGGTAAGCCCCCCTGACCCCGGCAGACATAGCGTCCGGCAGTAAGTCGGGGGGCGCCACCCAATATTACAGCCGGGGCGCGAGTGGGGCGCTGCGCACGGCAATGACGTCATCGCTGGCGGCGCTAACCTCCCGCTGAATTTTGCGGGAGGCGTTAGCGGCGACGCGTCCAGGCGCTAGTTGATTTGCGCCCTCTTAGGGCGCGAACGGGAGGCGCAAATCAACGGAATTTAACCCGCTTTAAGTTTTAGTGTGCTGTCCAACATCAAGCAGTGAACTTTTTTGATGTACATTGTAAATTTTACAACTTATATAAATGACTTGGATGAAGGGACCGAAGGTATGGTTGCTAAATTTGCTGATGACACAAAGATAGGTAGGAAAGTAAATTGTGAAGAGGACATAAGGAGGCTATAAAGGGATATAGATAGATTAAGTGAGTGGGCAAAGATCTGGCAAATGGAGCATAATGTGGGAAAAAGTGAAATTGTCCATTTTGGCAGGAAGAATAAAAAAGAAGCATATTACCTAAATGGTGAGAGATTACAGAGCTCTGAGATGCAGAGGGATCTGGGTGTCCTAGTGCATGAATCGCAAAAGGTTAGTATGCAGGTACAGCAAGTAATTAGGAAAGCTAATAGAATGTTATTGTTTATTGCGAGAGGAATTGAATATAAAAGTAGTGAGGTTATGCTTCAGTTATATAGGGCATTGGTGAGACCACATCTGGAGTACTGTGTACAGTATTGGTCTCCTTATTTAAGGAAGGATGTAAATGCGTTGGAAGAAGTTCAGAGAATGTTTACTAGACTAATACCTGGAATGGGCAGGTTGTCTTATGAGGAAAGGTTGGACAGGCTAGGCTTGTATCCGCTGGAGTTTAGAAGAGTAAGAGGTGACTTGATTGAAACATATAAAATCCTGAGGGGTCTTGACAGGGTGGATGTGGGGAGGATGTTTCCTCTTGTGGGAGAATCTAGAACTAGGGGACAGAGATGAGGAGAAATTTTTTCATAGAGGGTCGTGAGTCTTTGGAACTCTATTCCTCAGAGGGCGGTGGAAGCAGAGTCTTTGAATATTCTTAAGACAGAGGTAGATATTTTCTTGATAAGCAAGGGGGTGAAAAGTTATCGGGGGTTGGCGGGAATGTGGAGTAATCAGATCAGCCATGATCTTATTGAATGGCGGAGCAGGCTCGAGGGGCCGAGTGGCCTACTCCTGCTCCGAATTCCTATGTTCGTATGTATGTATGTACTGAAGGTAGAGTTGTAAATTTCTATGGATGAGATAATAGAGGAATACTGTTTCTAGGGATTCAGTGTCAGTTACTTTGAGTCAATTTGCCCTTCAATTTTTCTGTGGTACCTCCATAGGCCTTTAGGGTGCTATCTGAGCCTACCGATCAGAAAAAATCTAAGAACCATGAACTATTTGAATATCATCGTGCCTGGCGATGCTCTACGAAGCCAGAAGAGGCTATCTGTGGCATAAGCAGAATCTGGGTTTTCAGTTTGATGCGGAGAAAAGAAATTGCCAGCAGAATGGTGGACACTGTCCGGTAAGCAGTAAGAGTGTGCTTAGTATTGGGGGAACAACCCCAATTAGCCCATGAAACTAAAATGTTTGTTTCCACATGTTTAGCAGTCATTTTATCCTGAAAATGTTACCAATCTACTTCAGAAATACTATGCAAAGAACACTACTGGTGTCCAAATTGTTCAAGTACATACAGCCAGCAAGGAACTTTATCTGCCCACTATTTTCCGACATGGGTTGGTGAGGTCCCTCGTTGCCAGCATATATTTGGAAAATTAACCCCATAATGTCACAAAATGTGTACTGCAGGAACTTCAGCGTTATTTCCCTTCTTGTATTTAGTTTAATATCTAAATGAGTGGAAATTTGCATTCAAATTTATATTGCTTTTGGTTTTGTGAATGTTGGCATGTGTCTAGAAAGTTCAAAGTATAACTCTTTTGGTGAACAAGAAAAAAATCATACAAGTGCCATATGGGACGTTTTATTATGTTAAAGGCGCTATATAAATGCAAGTTGTTGTTGGACCAATCAGCTACCTCAGCATCAGCTGCGATGGAATTATTTGTAGGACCAACCTCTAAACAAACAGAAGGGAGTCCGGGCATTTCAATAACAAGTGGAACCCATTGATAACTAGCAACCAACCACCTCACTTAGTCCTCTCACTGGGGAAGCAGATAGGAGTAATGGATACATTAAAGTGTACCACACGTGAACATATTTGGATTAGTATTTCTGCTTTTTCTCCTTACGTGAGGAGTTACAGCATAAATATGAAGAGGATCAGGGCTGTGAAGAACCTTTCCCGCTATTAGAAGTTTGAGTTATGATGAAGACACTTGGGCTCGTAATTTGCGGTCAGCGGCGAAGCAAAGGCATTTGCCGTTGGCCCAGATTAAAGCTTCCCATAAAGATCTCACGATCTCTGGCGAGAAGTTCGGCTTTTCCGACGTTCCGTTGAGATCAGTGCAGTATAGTGGGAACTTCATAGCACGAGCTGCTGTGACGTCAACAAGCTGTCTAAGCAGCAATGTTCCCTGTAATTGAAAAGCCAGCTGCGAGGGATCCCTGGAGCACTGCACATCCATGCAGCTTACAGCGAACATTGCTAATCATAATGCAGAATTCTCAGACAGGGAACTAGAAAGTGAACAAGCTCCTTTTATTCTGACTTTTTAAAAATGTTAGAGAGCAAAACAAAAATTGGGGCTGTCACAAGGGGAAAAGGTAAACCTGAAATAAAGATGAACAATTAATTTTTTTTTTAAAGCTTTTTTAAAATTGTAATTTTTTATTAAAATAAATTTGACATTCCACAAAATTAAAATTAGTCTTTCAGGGCCATAACATTTGTTTAGCAGTCAATACGCTGTTAAACCCCCAGTTACACCTAAGCCAACAAGGTCTAACATTTAATGGGGTATTTAACAGCGGTATTACTGTGGACAAGCCAAACTTTGTCAGTTTCTCTGATTACACTGCATGCCGGCTATGGGGGGTGGCACAGTGCAGCCAGTGTCGGAGCAGTGAATGACTGACCGCAACTTCAGGATTTCCACGTTAGGATGCGCACACACAACATCCTGACGTTGTGGTCAGTTTCAAAGGGGTAATAACAACAAACGTGGTTCGTTCACTGTTATTACCCACCGCAAATTCCAGGTCATCGTGTTTTTCTCTGCCAGGTGCTGATTCAGCATTTTTAGAATCTGTTGGATTTCTCCAGTCTATGTAGTTGTTGCTGGTCTGACTAAAGCTATTTGCTGAAAACACACCTCCCCAAACACATTGCCAATTCTAGTTGCATGAAGTAAATTGTTTCTGTATGCCAGTTACTCAGCACACACTACAGGAAACTCTCGTTTAAACAGCACCTAAATATCCGGAATTCTCTCTTAACCGGCAAAATTCAGGAGTAGGTTCAGGTAAGTTTTACTGTATATTAGTGGCCGTGTAACAGGGACTCCTGGATCTGTGGCTGTGTAACAGGGACTCCTGGATCTGTGGCCATGTAACCGGGGCTCCTGCACAAGTGGCCGTGTAACCGGGGCTCCTGCACCTGTGGCCGTGTAACAGGGACTCCTGGATCTGTGGCCGTGTAACCGGGGCTCCTGCACTTGTGGCTGTGTAACCGGGGCTCCTGGATCTGTGGCCATGTAACCGGGGCTCCTGCACAAGTGGCCGTGTAACCGGGGCTCCTGCACTTGTGGCTGTGTAACCGGGGCTCCTGCACTTGTGGCTGTGTAACGGGGCTCTCGTACCTTGGTAGGTATACATCTCCGTTATCCGGAATTTTTAATAAACCGGCACCATCCCGGTCCCGTAGGTGCCGGATACCAAAGAGTTTCCTGTACTAATAAAAAGTTATCACAGTAAAGGACTTCCAATAAAGCAGCTAAATTAATAATCCTGATGATCAGATGTCCAATACAATTGGGTAGTGTAGTGGTTATGTTACTGGACTAGTAATCCAGAGGCCTGGACAAATATTCCAGAGATGAGAAGTTTGAGAATTGGAATTCAGTTTTTAAAAATCTGGAACTAAAAAGCTGGTATCAGTAAAATGACCATGAAGCTGTTGGATTGCCGTAATGGTTCACTAATGCTCTTTAGGGAAGGAAACCTAAGCTGATTTGGCCTATATGTGACTCCAGTCCCACACCAATGTGTTTGACTCTTAACTGCTCTTTAAAGTGACCTAGCAAGCCACTCAGTTGTATCAAAACCACGACAGCACCACCCCCTTCTCAGGGCAACTAAGGATGCCCACATCTAAAGAATGATTTTTTTTTAAACTGAAAACACTGCAAATGAAATGTTATCTCTGTTCTCTTATTCCTGTTTATAAAATGCTGCCTATATTTTGAATACTTAACATTTAACATACTTCCATCTCTATTTCAGAAATACTTTCATGTATGGAACTTACCTGAGTAAGAAAGAAATTGCCTTCTCTGACCCAACACCATCTGGCAAGCTTTTTGCAACCAAATACTGCGAAACCCCAAATTTTCTTGTTTATAACTTCATTGGTTAACCTGAAAAAGTAACAAGTTTTGACTTTTGGTAACCATTTACCTTCTGATGGATTCCGCTTTGCCTCTGCATTTTATATCATAGGTCACATTTATTTAAAAAAATCTCTCAATTTGGCTTTTTAATAATGTAGGTTAATAATCTGTGAATGTTTGATTCTAGAAACTTGTAGGGGTCTTTTATAATACTTTGCACTGTTTTCAATGTGCTTTCTTGGATCAAATTTTGGATTTTTACAATGTTAAGTGTTCGTAGATGTTAATTATGTCATGTTCAAATGGATTTGTGGAAACTGTTTCTAATAGTGCTAAATCGAAAGGATCTGGCTATGTAAATACAAACTTTGAATTTGATTTGTTTTTCACCTTTCTCTGCATTAAACTAACTGCATATAGTACAGGGTGCATTTCACAGTATAAAACTTAGTTTTGAAGAGGGTGAAACCTCTGCACAATAACCTTGCCACTATTGGTGAATTTCTGAAGATTGACCAAATCTCAAATCCTGCATATTTTAGAAGCTTTTGGATCTTCAGAACATTCGATCCAACACAATTTTAAAGTTAACATTTGCATCAGTAGAACTTGTTTGTTAGGTTTTCTTCTTTTGTTTGATCAAAAAATGTAACAGTTGTCCTAACATAATAAAAGGCTTTAATGAAGTATTCACTGTCATTATTTCCCTATTACTGTTTTCAATATTTTATGATCAATCAATCCCAAGATTTTCCTCTGTTTTCATAAGTGGTGGACTTCAATATTTGTGTTTAAAAACTAGATGCTATGGAAAACTACAGTAATGGGAGTCCAGGGACAATGAGAGTTCCCTCCCCCGCCCCACCATCCTAAAAGGTAGCATCCTTAGTGCACTGTGTAAATTCATAATTTTTTAACTTCCAGAAAATACTATTTCATAAAACATAACATGCTTAGAGAATAAAAGGACAAAAAGCTGGTCAGTAATTGCCAACATTGTGAATGTTACTGTGCTGTAATTAGATCATCTTGGCTTATGTTAATGTAATGAAGCAATTAAAAAAAATAGAATACCAGGATATATAGCCACAACAATGAATACAAGTCTAGAGGTTATGCAGAAGCTTTACAATGTAATGATCAGAATTTAGTTGTGAGAACTTTGTTTTAGTTACCATACTATAGAAAAGTGGAAAGTGAAGCATTGCTCCTTTGGAGTGCAAGATCCATCAGGAATAAAGTTCTTTGCAGCATTCACACAATGTGCACATCTTGGACCAACATACACCAGGTTCTTCTAGAGACCATCTACAAAGCAGCAACCTTGAACTCTGCATTCAACCAAACATTATCTCCTGACTTAATAGCTCAGGACAAGTGCTTCAATGCTCAAAGCTGCCCTCGATTTGTCATTGTTTTTGCATCAAATCGATTATGTAATGTTCTGGTGCTGGAACAACTAAAAGGCCTTAAGGCTACAATAGAGCAGCATGGGAGATCAGCTGTGCATATAGGGCAGAAATTTCCTTATAAAAGGAACAGCCCTAGAGATTGAGATTTGATAACTAATCATTGATTTAGTTTATTTAAGGGAAAATTGTTTACTGTAAATACCAAATGATGCACAACTTTTACTGTGCAAGTGGGTTTATCTTTAGTTACATGAAAAACAGGACTGACATTTTGTGGTTGATTAAATCTGCTTTAATATAGTTAGAGCATATGATAATACTTGCATAATATAATGCAAATGTAAGGGGAAATATCAGTATAAGGTATTTTGCTCATGTCATCTGGAACAACATCTTCAAAAAAAAATGAAGGGGTCCTCAGAGCTCAGGACAGCCATACATTTCAGCATATGCTCCACAGAGCATCCAAACTGTCTTGAATCTATGGTAGCAGGCCATTTGGAAAATCATATTAGGTAGAGGCAACATGGTTTTATGAAAGGAAAATTGTTTAACAAATTTTTAGTTTTGAGGATGTAACTAACAGGGTAGATAAAGGGGAACCAGTGGATGTAGTATATTTGGATTTCCAAAAGGCATTCGATAAGGTGCCAATGCAAGTCCAAAAATGTGCGGGTTAGGTTGATTTGGCTATGATAAATTGACCCTTAGTGTTAGGGGGGGATTAAATATGTAGGGTTATGGGGATAGGATGGGATATGTTAGGGGGAATTAAATATATATACGTGGGGTTACGGGGGTAGGGTGGGATATGTGTACTGTGGGGATTAAAGCAGGGACAGGGTACTGGATTTGGATGATCAGCCATGATCGTATTGAATGGTGGAGCAGGCTCGACGGGCCGAATGGCCTACTCCTGCTCCTAGATTCTATGTTTCTATAAGGGCTCATGGGGTTGGGGGTAATATGTTAGCATGGATAGAGGATTGGTTAATGGACAGAAAAGAGAGTAGGGATAAATGGGTCATGTTCCGGTTGGCAGGCTGTAACTAGTGGGGTGCCGCAAGAATCAGTGCTTGGGCCTCAGCTATTTACAATTTATATTAATGACTTAGATGAAGGGACCAAGTGTAATGTAAATAAGTTTGCTGACGATGCAAAGCTAGGTGGGAAAGTAAGCTGCGAGGCAATAAGGTGGCATTTTGCATATAATGTGGGGAAATGAGATTCACTGGTCAGAAGAATAGAAAAACAATAATTTTTAAATGGTGAGAAACTATTAAATGTTGGTGTTCAGACAGATTTAGGGGTCCTCATACAGGAAACAGCACACAGGTACAGCAAGCAATTAAGAAGGCAAATGGCATGTTAGCCTTTATTGCAAGGGGTTTGGAGTACAAGAGTAAGGAGATCTTGCTACACTTGTACAGGGCTTTGGGTGAGACCACACCTGGAGTACTGTACACAGATTTGGTCTCCTTATTGGAGGAGGAAGGATATACTTGCCTTAGAGGCAGTGCAACAAAGGTTCATTAGATTGATTCCTGGGGTGAGAGGGTTGTCCTATGACAAGAGAATGAGCCTATACTCTGGAGTTAACGAGGGGTGATCTCATTGAAACAAGATTCTGAGCAGGATTGACAGGGTAGATGCTGAGAAGTTGTTTTCCCCGGGCCGCAGAGTCTAGAATTAGGCAGCATAGTCTTGGGTTAAGGGGTTTCCATTTAAGACTGAGATGAGGAATTTCTTCACTCAGATGGTTGTGAATCTTTGGAATTCTCTACCCCAAAGTGCTGAGTATTTGAGTATATTCAAGGCTGAGATAGATTAAGAACGTAAGAAATAGGAGCAGGAGTAGGCCAATTGGCCCTTCGAGCCTGCTCCGCCATTCAATAAGATCATGGCTGATCTGATCCTAACCGCCAATCTACTATCACAGAACCATCTCCTGAACCTAACAGAATTGGACACGAAATAGGAGCAGGATCAGGCTACACGGCCCCTGGGCCCGCTACGCTACCCACAGGGCCATGACCGATCCGAACCTAGACTCATGTCCAAATTCCTGCCCGCTCCCCGTAACCCTTAATTCCCTTTACTTTTAGGAAACTGTCTATTTCTGTTTTAAATTTATGTAATGATATAGCTTCTACAGCTTTTTGGGGCAGCATATTCCATGGATCTACCACCCTCTGAGTGAAGTAGTTCCTTCTCATCTCAGTTTTGAAAGAGCAGCCCCTTATTCTAAGACTATGCCCCCCTAGTTCTAGTTTCACCCATCATCGGGAACAACCTCCCCGCATCCACCCGATCCAACCCCTTCACAATCTTAAATGTTTCAATAAGATCGCCTCTCATTCTTCTGAACTCCAATGAGTAGAGTCCCAATCTACCCAACCTCTCCTCATATGTCCATCCCCGGGATTAACCGAGTGAACCTTCTTTGTACTGACTCGAGAGCAAGTATGTCTTTTCTTAATTATGGACACCAAAACTGTATGCAGTATTCCAGGTGCGGTCTCACCAATACCTTGTACAACTGAAGCAATACCTCCCTATTTTTATATTCTATCCCCCTAGCAATGAAAGCCAACATTCCATTGGCCTTCTTAATCACTTGCTGCACCTGCATACTAACCTTTTGAGTTTCGTGCACCAGGACCCCCAGATCCCTTTGTACTTCAGTACTTTCCAGTTTCTTGCCATTTAGATAATAACTTGCTCTACTATTTTTCCTGCCAAAGTGCATAACCTCACACTTTCCAGTATTGTATTCCATCTTCCAAATCTCTGCCCACTTACTTAGCCTGTCTATGTCCCCTTGCAGATTTTTTATGTCCTCCTCACTCACTACTTTCACTCCCATCTTAGTATCATCTGCAAACTTTGATATGTTACACTCGGTCCCCTCCTCCAAATCGTTAATATAAATTGTGGTCCCCTCCTCCAAATCGTTAATATAGATTGCAAAGAATTGGGGACCCAGCACTGACCCCTGCGGAACACCACTAGTTACTGATTGCCAGTCTGAGAATGAACCATTTATCCCAACTCTCTGCCTTCTGTTAGACAGCCAATCCTCTATCTATGCCAGAATATTACCCCCAATCCCATGATTTTTTTATCTTAAGCAATAATCTTTTGTGTGGCACCTTGTCAAATGCCTTTTGGAAGTCTAAATTCACCACATCCACTGGTTCCCCTTTATCCACCCTGTATGTTACTTCCTCAAAGAACTCCAGCAAATTTGTCAAACATGACTTCCCCTTCATAAAACCATGCTGACTTTGTCCTATTAAATTATCCAAATGTCCTGTTACTGTCTCAATAATGGACTCCAAAATTTTACCTACCACAGATGTTAGGCTAACCGGTCTATAGTTTCCAGCCTTCTGTCTACTGCCCTTTTTAAATAAGGGTGTTATATTAGCAGTTTTCCAGTCTGCCGGGATCTTTGCTGAGTCCAGAGAGTTTTGGAAAATTACCAATGCATCCACAATCCCTACCGCCACTTCCCTCAAGACCCTAGGATGTAAGCCATCAGGTCCAGGTGATTTATCCACCTTGAGTCCCATTATTTTACTGAGTACCACTTCCTTAGTGATTTTGATCGTGTTTAGCTCCTCCCCCCCATTTGTCCAGTGTTGGGATATTCTTAGTGTCCTCTACTGTAAAGACTAATACAAAATATTCAGTGTATTTCCCCTCTCCATATTTCCCCACCATTAATTTCCCGGTCTCATCCTCTAAGGGACCAACATTTACTTTAGCCACCCTTTTTCTTTTTATATAACTATAAAAACTCTTACTATGTTTATATTTTTTGCTAATTTACTTTCTTAATCTTTTTTATTTTTTGCTGTCTTTTAAAGGTTTCCCAATCCTCCCACTAGATTTGGCTACCTTAAAGGCCCTTGTTTTTAGTCGAATACTATCCTTAATTTCTTTACTTAGCCACGGATGACTGTCTTTTCTTTTACACCCTTTTCTCAGTGGAATATATATTTTTTGGAAGTTGTAAAATAACTCCTTAAATGTACACCACTGATCATGTATCGTCTTACCTTTTAATCTATTTTCCCAATCCACTCTACTCAATTCCGGTTGCATACCTTCAGTTTCCTTTATTCAAGCTTAGCACGCTTGTTTGAGATCCAACCTTCTCACCCTCTAATTGAATATGGAATTCAACCATGTTATGGTCACTCATTCCAAGGGGATCCTTTACTAGGACATTTTTAATTAATCCTGTCTCATTACACAGGACCAGATCTAAGGTTGCTTGCCCCCTGGTCGGTTCAGTTACATACTGCTTAAGAAACCCATCCCTAATACACTCAAGGCAGCCCTGCCCAATTTGATTTGTCCAATTAATATAGTTAAAATCCCCCATAATTATAGATGTTCCCTTATTACAAGCCTCAACTATTTCCTGATTGATACTCCGTCCAACAGAGTTGCAACTGTTCGGAGGCCTATAGACTACGCCCACTAGTGTTTTTTTCCCCTTATTATTCCTTATCTCCACCCAAACTGTTTCATTATCCTGATCTTTTGACCCAATATCATTTCTCTGTATTAGTGATTCCTTCCTTTATTAACAGCCACCCCACCTCCCCTTCCTGCCTGTCCTTCCTGATCGTTAAATAACCTGGTATGTTTAATTCCCAGGCATTGTCACCCTGCAGCCATGTTTCTGTAATGGCTACAAGATCATACCCATATGTAGTTATTTGTGCCATTAACTCATCTATTTTGTTACGAATGCTACGTGCATTCAGCTAGAGAACTTTCAAATATGTTTTGTGACACTTAGTTCCTGCTTTTGCCCTTTTTATTACTTTACCTTTTACTCCATACCTTCTGCCCCTTCCTGACACACTCTGGTTTTTAATTTCCCCACTGCTACCTAAGTCTATGACCTTCTCTGTTGTCATTTTTATTTGCTCTCTAGGAACCTCCCCCCCACTAGTTAGTTTAAAGCCCTCTCTACAGCCCTAGTTATATGATCCGCCAGGACTCTAGTCCCAGCACTGGCCAAGTGAAGCCCGTCCCAACGGAACAGCTCCCTCCTGCCCCAGTACTGGTGCCAGTGCCCCGGAAGCAAAACCCATTTCTCCCACACTAGTCTTTGAGCCACTCATTTAACTCATTTTATTTGTCCTAGCCAAATTCGCTCGTGGCTCAGGTAATAATCCAGAGATTATTACCCTTGAGGTTCTGTTTTTTTTTTATAAATTTGACCCCTAGCTGCTCATACTCCTTTAACAGAACCGGCTTCCTTGTCCTATCTACGTCGTTTGTACCAACATGGACCACGACAACTGGATCCACCCCCTCCCACTGCAAGTTTCTTTCCAGCCCAGAGGAGATGTCCTTAACCCTGGCACCGGGCAGGCAACACAGCCTACGGGACTCTCGCTCTCAGCTGCAGAGAACTCTATCTATCCCCCTAATTGATTTTTGGACTCATGGGAAATCAAGGGATATGGAGATCAGGCAGGGAAGTGGAGTTGAGGTTGAAGATCAGCCATGATCTTATTGAGTGGCAGAGCAGGCTCGAGGGCCTACTCGTAGTTCTTAGACTGAAAGCAGTACTTAATTGATCGCATTCTATAAACAAGAAATTAACTGGATAATGCATTTTATTATAGTAGCAAACACTGAATCAAATCAGTTACAAATTTTGAAAGTATACCTTAAAGAAAACATGACTGACATTAGAATTTAACAGTAGTTGCTGAAGGTTAGTACAAGTACATTTATAAAGAATTAAAGAAACACCAAGACAGTACATGAATAAAGAAGAAAGACAGAAGAAAAACTAGATATCAAAGGAATAGCCAACATGAGACTTTTTGGAAGCTAAAGAATTCAAAATGGGTAAGGGGTTGGAGAAAAGCATTTCACAATAAACTTCATTTTATTTTGGTTGTTGCCTCCAATTCCACCACAATCTGTGCAGCAGAGGGACGCTTTTTAGGATCTTCATTTGTGCAGACTAGGAACAGTTCAATAGCCTCCTTGTAGGAATCATCCAGTTCCTCCATGTTAAGTGCAGGTCTTGTTCCCAAAGCTGCATAATATGCATCCTCATCCAAGCTGTCTTCGTCATCAAAAGAGTCTATAGCAGAAGAACAGCAAAGACAAAAATTAAATATTTATATACAGTACATCAATACTTACATTTATATAGCACCTTTAACGTAGTAAATCGTCCCAAGGCACATCACAGGAGCATTATTAAACAAAATTGACACCAAGCCACTTAAGGAGATATATGGGCAGATGACCAAAAGCTAGGTTTTAAAGGCACGTCTTAAAAGGAGGAGAAAGAGGCAGATCGATAGGGAGGGGTGAGGCCACGGAGGGATTTCAAAACAAGGATGAGAATTTTAAAAATCAAGGCGTTGCTGAACTGGGATTTTAACAATGTAGGTCAGCAAGCACAGGGGTGATGCGTGAACAGGACTTGGTACAAGTTAGGACACAGGTAGCAGAGTTTTGGATGACCTTAAGTTTACAGAGGGTAGAACATGGGAGGCCGGCCAGCCAGGGGTCAAGTCCAGAGGTAACAAAGGCATGGATGAGGGCGGTCTTAGAGATGGCATGGATATGTAGTCAGAAGCTCATTTCAGGGTCATATATGACACCAAGGTTGCAAACAGTTTGGTTCAGGTTCAGCCTCAGACAGTTGCCAGGGAGAGGGATGGAGTCGCTGGCTAGGGAACGGAGTTTGTGGCGGGGACCGAAGACAATGGCATCGGTCTTCCCAATATTTAGTTGGAGGAAATTTCTGCTCATCCGGTACTGGATGTCGGACAAGCAGTCTGACAATTTAGATAAAGTGGAGGGGCCGAGAAAGGTGGCGGTGAGGTAGAGCTGGGTGTCGTCCTCAATTATCCATGTACATTTCCACAGGCACTGGGGCCAAGAGAACAGTTTTATCTTGTCCTGATTTGCAACAATTGTAATCTGCAGCTATGGTGTTTTCAGAGTCACTATGGACTGTAAGGAACCTATCCTGTTTGCAAAAATATCCAATGTGGCAACAGTGCTCTATGCTGCATAACTTCACAATAGAAAAAGTAAGCAAGCAGCAGAGGTACAGTAGGCATTCTTTGATAACATTCCA
Source organism: Squalus acanthias (assembly GCA_030390025.1). Classification (NCBI taxonomy): domain Eukaryota; kingdom Metazoa; phylum Chordata; class Chondrichthyes; order Squaliformes; family Squalidae; genus Squalus; species Squalus acanthias. The sequence continues at coordinate 87,362,097 of CM059433.1, read as the reverse complement.
GTAATTCCCAGATACACCCCCTCCACAAGTAATACAGATGAATAAAATACCAGTGTTCCCAGAAACAACACTTGTCCATTTCTATCTACTGTACCTGAACAGCCATCTTACACCATCTGGTCATCAGTTGATAACTTAAAACTATCTGCACTAAGAAATAAAGTGCTCAAAATGTATTGAGTTATATTTATATAAACGTGTTTCTATTGATTACCATCATGTTCCCCCTTGGTGACCTATAAAGTGTTTTGTTGTGATGCATTCCCCACCCCAGTGGAGTACACACATTGAAACACCCACGAGATACACACTAAATTGTAATGAGTGATGTTTAGCTTTATCTAATAATCAGGAAATAGCATACAGTTTGGGACCTCATTCTGGGAGTTCACACAACATATACCTTCCCTTCTAAACACACAAACCACCTCACAGAAGAGGAAATAAACACCCCACTCAAAGCATGGCAAGGTCTGCAAACCAACCCAATTCAACTGCAGGGGCCAAGGTGAAATGAAATATTTTGAACTTTCAACACAGTGCACTGTCCTGACAACAAACCTAATGTTAAAGAGGGATGTCTAAAGGATAGAAACTAGCAATAGGAATAAATGGCCATTTCTTAAATTGACAAAACGTAGCCAGGGATCTGCCCACGAGTTCTGCCTTGAAATCTTTCTTATCCTCCATATACATAAATGACTCAGACATGGGTATAGTGGAACCAGTATCAAAATTTTCTAGTGACACGAAATTAAGTAAACTGAGGAACAATGAATGAAGACATAAGTTAGGGGAGTGGGCAGGTACTTGGCAAATGCAGTTCAATACAGATAAATGTAAAGTATTGCATTTTGGGGGAAATGACAATGAATGGAAATAGAACTGAAGTGAAAGTTCTCAGTAGAGTGGAGAAACAGATACACAGGTCACCAAAAACAAAATCCTTAAAACAGGCATGAGATTCTAGGTTTTATAGAGGGATGTTATATTAATTATAGAAAGGATATTGGAGCCATGCAAATACTCGAGTGAAAGCAGAGATGTAAGGATATAGTAAAGCAGAGATATTTGAAAAAGCACTGTATTCACTAGAGCAGAAAAGATTAAAGGAGGATGTAATAAAGTGTTCAACATTTTGATAAAGTAAATAATGAAAGATTATTTCCACTAGTTGCTGAATTGGTAACAAGGATGCATACATTTTAGATCAGTAGTAGATACATAAAGGCAGAGGTTAGAAGAATTTGTTTTCATGCATTACAGTATATTTTTCTTAAAGTTGCTGAATTTAAATTTTGAATTCATTCTAGCACTAAATTTCCACTTTGCTATTATTTACATTGCTTAATTGAAATAATTCAATTTTAGCATAAAAACAATTATTTTGGAAAAGACTACTTCAATGGCAAACTGAGAGAATTAGGGAAACCCTTGTAAAAGAGTACAGGGAATGAGTGCAAGGAAATGGGATTGTAGAAAATAGCTTCAACATAGAGCTACCAGTCAGACAGGTCAAATGATGACCACCTGTGCTTAAACTTCTATAATTCGCCCACAAGCACCATGTGATTAAAATGTGCAATAATGTCACAAGATGTCAATGTCCACAAAATTCTGAAAAATTAATTCTAAAAGGACATTAAATGAGAATCATTTTAGAAAAAATGTCACAAGTAATGAAGTTATTCTCAATAATGGTTGAAATACTTTGAGATTGAAAGAAAGACAGACTTGTAATTATATAACACCTCACTATATCTCCGAAACATCCCAAAATCCATTACAATACTGTTGCAAGTATATTAACTGGGGCAGTCATTTTGCATGTAGCACTATCCTATAAACAGCAATGTAACGATTAATTAAAAAGTTTTTGTTGATGTTGGTTGGTTGAAGGTGGAATGTTGGCCAGGACACCAGATCTCTCTGCTCCTCTTTGAATACTGCCATTAACATCCACCTTTAACAGGCAGACAGACAAAACCTTGATGTAAAGTATAATTCTCTCAGTATTGCACTAGAGTATCAGACAAGCTTCTATGCTTGTCTTGAGTGGGGTTTGAACCTACAACTTTCTGAATCAGAGGCAAGAGTAACACAAACTGAGCAAAGGTGACGCTGTTGGGATGATTCTGCAATTCCCCAGCAGGGAATGGATTGCAGGAAATAATGGACACAGCCTGTGATTTTCTGTCCATTCATTTTAATAAATGAAAAACCAGAAACTTTGCACCTACAATTTTCTAAGATCCATTCCCTGGAGCAGCCAAATCATCCCAGTTATGTGAAAGGCCAGACCAGCAATGCACAATTGTAAGCTTACCTTCAGAAATAATTACATGAGGCATAGAAAGGGTCATCATTTCCCACAATGTGAGGCCATAGGCAAAGATGTCTGACTTGTCAGTAATTAGACCATTTTCTTCCAGAGCCTCTTTTGGTTTCCATGGCTCAGTCCCAATGTATGTTGCTTTGGGATCACTTACTACAAAGAAATTTAAAAATACACTCAAGACAGTGAAACTTTTGTTATATATCTCTAACTTGAAAGGCTTAGCACTCAAACAGATAGTGCCAGAGATCCTAATCTCTATCTAAAATATCAAAGCTAAAAAACTGAAAACTAGATATCTGAAGTAAAAAAATACTGGAAAGGCACACGTCAGCCAGCATCTGAAAGAGAAATGTTAATGTTTCACATGTGACTTATCCAAGTCATGAAATGATATATCTCTCAGCCATAAAAGGCTCTTGCTTGAAATACATTTACATTGAGACAAATACCAAAAGGAAAGGAGTCCACAGCACAAAACTGACTTGATACACCAACTGAGCAACCTTCCAGAGGCCCTTTGACAAAGTTCCACATGAAAAATCCTAATTAAATGAAAAGCCACAGGAATGCAAGGTAGAATATGGAAATGGATAAGAAAAGTTGATTTAAAAAAAACCAGGAAATAGTACAGGAAACTTTCGTTTATCCGGCACCGACGGGACCGGCGTGGTGCCGGTTGATCGAAAGTGCCGGATTAGAGAGAGGTATACTTACCAAGGTACGAGAGCCCCGTACACGGCCACAGGCTGAACAATTGGGACCCAGAGAGGGAAGGTAAACGAGACTCCGGCTTTTTCCTCCGTGGCGGCGACAGGTCGGAGTCGGAAGAACGTTGACCCCCCTTTCGTGGGGGCGAAAGGTCAGAATCGGGGTCTTGTCTGTGTAATAAAACTTACCTGATTTTTGCCGGTTAAGCGAGAATTCCGGATATTAGGGTGCCGGATAAACGAAAGTTTCCTGTACTCATTAGAGGCACAATGTCAGACTGGGGAGGAATGTTAAGGGAAGTTCAACAGGACTCAAATTTACTTCAGCCCCAGTTGCTTCTAATCTACATATATGACCTGGAAACCAAAAACCAAATCAAAGCTCGTTAAGTTTGTTGACACTGAAATAGAAACATCACAGGCACAATTTATATAGCAAATGATTTGCAGAAGGATTTAGACCAGTTATGCAATTGGGCAGCCAACTGGCAAAGGAGTGTTACTGCTGATAAATATAAAGTATTACACAGGAGTTAAATGATCACAGGAAGACATAAAGGGAGCTGGTAGTAATTGTAGACTAATTGCTTTCAATGCTTAGACAATGTGGCATAGCAATTTAAAAACACCTATTAGGATACATAGCCAGAAGAGTAGAGTACAGTTTTCAGAAGCTATGCTAAGACTTTACAATGCATTTGACAGTTAGTCACAACACAAAAAAACATGCATTGGACAGGGTATAAAGAACAAGAATGGTAAGTGTAATGGGATGGGATATGAGGAAAGAGTTAGAGAAGCTCATTGAGTACAATAAAATGGAGAACCACTACACACATACACAAACACACTTTTTTTTTTAATTCAGTGGCTACAAATATAGCTTTCAAAGTTTTCCGAGTGAGGAACCCCTGCAAATAGCCGCACCCCTGGCAACTCTTGTAATAACTCCAAAAGAAAGTTTCAACTACTCAAAAGGAAAACAGTATATTGCAGAAAACATGCTTAATTAACATCAATAACAGGAAAAAATGTGCTAAGTCAAATATAAAAATTTCATGACAGATGGGTTGAAATCAGAGGAGCTCATAGATCTCTGGGATGTCTACGTCTACAGAATGTTTGAAATCCTAGGATGAGCCAGCAGCAGTTTATTTCCCACTGGAGGATCAGCTGTTTGTGCTGCCTGGTTTCCAGAAATGAGCCTTCTTTGAGTTGGAGTTAAAGGAACACTACTGGAAGGAGGCTGGTGTCAGTCACATGTGCTTCTGCTAGGAGTTTCAGCTTAGACTGTGCAGGGCAACTAACAAGTGACCAAGGCGAATATTGAAGCTGTGATCTGAATAGAAGGCGGCAACGCCATGGGAGAAATGTAATTTAATGAAAAACAAATTTAACAGATATTAGGAAGAACTTCCAACTCTTGTGTAATAAATGTTTGAACAAACTGCCAGGCAGGACAGTAGAGATAAAACAAGGATATTCTAAATACAGACAGATGTTTTAATAGAAGAGTAAGGGTACTAGATGCAGTTAAGTGTAAGGTACAGCATATAGAAGAAAAATGGACAATGTACATATTCTATGAAGTCAAAATACATAAGGGTGAAACTGAAAGATATTACATTTGGCACTTATCTCTAGTCACTGCAGAAGCAATCAACTAAGCAAGTAGAACACTGCTGCTAAACCAGGACAGTATAAGTCAGAACATCATGCTGAAAATGTACAGTACTCGGTTCAGACTGTAACTTGAGTATCATGCAGTTTGTCATCAAAACTTGAGGGAGACATTCAAGCCCTGGAGCCAGTGCAGAAGAAAGAGAGCATCAATGCTCATCCCCTAGTGTTAAGAGGATTGAGTTGAGGAAAGACTGCAAAGAGGTTACTGTGTGGGGAACTCGGAGGTATAAAAGAAAGTTAACAGCTTAGAAAAGAAAAATCTTGAGAACCATTTCAAGGTAAAGAGCAACAATAGGACAAGTGGGCACAGATAAAAAAGAGTCAATATTTAGATGTCAGGAAGTTCGCAGCGTGATCAATACGTGGAATGGACTTCTGGGTACAGTAGGGAAAGCACTTGGGAGTTATTTAAGAGACAGTTGGATAGTCTGATTGGCAGGGAGTGGGGAAGGAGAAACAGGTTTTTCATAGATGGATGAGCTTTGATGGGCTGAGTGGTCTGTTTCCTCTTTTAACATGTTCTCATGGTAACAGGAGCAACTGCACTATTTTAGTGCACAGCCACTTTTGGATGAACTGTAAATTTTGTGGATATGCATTTGTCTTTAAGCCAGCTAATAAAATAAACACCCCACAGAATTAAAACAATAGCAGATGTCTGAACATTCCTTTCCACTAAGTCAATATATTTTGAAATCAGTGGTAACTGAAGAGCAAAACTATGTTCAAAACTAATCCTGCTTTAGGAACCCTGCTGAAAACCAACACACACAAAAGATGTTAAATCACTGCAGCATTTTTTAACTGGCCCATAGGGTTTTATTTTCAGACCAAAGAAAAATAAATTTTAAAAAGGTCACATACAGAGCAGTTTTCTCACTGTTTTCCAAAGATTCAGACAGGATCTAAAGGATCTGAATGTTAACCATGGAACACTCAACATTACAGCTCAGATTTTCCCTTTCAACATCACATTAATAAATTTTATGGCTTTTTTGCTGTCGTCATGCTAGGAAATTGCTCAAATCCACAGTTTAGATCATGCCTTGGTCTTTACTGCCATACACCAAGGAAACACTGACAAAAGAGTTTCAGAGTCCGATAACAGCAACAATTTTAGAAATGTAATTTAGATGCATCAATGTACTGCTCCTGCAAGCACCATGCACTCAAAATGGTTTAATTAAGTGTGAACGTACATGTATATGTACAATGGTTTCATAAAACATGTGATTTTATTGAGAACAAGTAAAAAAAAATCTAAGTATAATAGAAAAATTGTAATTGAATAAGTTTTAAAGAACATTTGTCACCCATTTTTGAAATGTATCTATTTTGTGATGCAGCACAACACATTTTCAAGAAGTTGATCACTACTGAATACCACATTTACTAATAGTCTACAATTCCTGATGAACCATATCTACAAATGAATCACTTTTCACTTACCTTGCATGTTCTCATCTAATGTGAGTGAAACACCCACATCACAGATCTTAATGGTCTCAAAATCTTCTTTAATGACTATATTGCACGATTTGATGTCACCGTGCAAGAGTCTCTTCTCATTGTGCAGATACTGAAAGTTTCAAAAGTAAATAAATATTTAAATTCTTAGGAAGTACAATTCTACAGAAATGCAATCGACCTGAGTGTATGAATCCAGTATTTAAACAAAATGCTCCAGGGACAATAAAAACAAGCTAAGATTGAGAGCATTCCATTCTAAATGCTCCAATTACACTTGCATCCTGCATAAAGGCAACTCTAAATGTGAAATGTTGCCAGTTAAACAAACACAATTTTTTTGAAAAATGAAGTCTTAGAAAGCCAAGATGTGGCAGCATGGTAGAAAAAAGACTGCACGTTGGCCTCATGTAACCCACCAAATGGTTCAAATCAGCATCGGTAGCTGAGCTCCCCAGCTTAATACACAGTAGTGGTACCACATAGCAGCATCATTCTTAAGGAGTTGAGCAAAAGTCAAAAAAGAACTTAAATCTATTTCTATTAACTATTAAGAATGCAGAAACAAAACTATTGATCCATGAAATCAATGTGGTTTTGACAACATGACATTAGTATAGCATCTGTATTAGTATAGTACTGTATCAGAGGTGAGGCAAGGCATATCACAGTGAGGGAGAGGGTGGGGAAGTAGAGGAAAAAGGCACGAAAGAGCTAATTAACTTGGACTGCTCCCGTATATCAGTAGTGGAGGAGGTCAATTACCAAGGGAGCTGGCCAATTACTCAGCCTTTGGGCTCACAATGCAAAGAAATTTACAGTAACCAATTTACCTTTACCTGACGAAGGGGCAACAGCTCCGAAAGCTCGTAATTTTAAATAAAACTGTTGGACTATAACCTGGTGTTGTGCGACTTCTCATTTTAATGCAAAGAAAGACAGACTTGCATTTATATAGCACCTTTCACGACTTCAGGACGTCCCAAAGTGCTTTACAGCCAATAAAGTACTTTTGAAGTGTGGTCACTGTTGTAATGTGGGTAACGCAGTAACCAATTTGCACACAAGCTCCCACAAACAGCAATGTGATAATGACCAGATAATCTGTTTTAGTGATGTTGATTGAGGGATAAATATTGGCCAGGAATAACTCCCCTGCTCTTCTTCAAAAATAGTGCCATGGGAATCTATTATGTCCACTTAAGCGCAGACGGGACCTCGGTTCAACGGTTCATCTGTAAGACAGCACCTCCGACAGTGCAGCACTCCCTCAGTGTCAACCTAGATTTTTTTGCTTAAGCCTCAAGTGAGCCTTGAACCCACAACCTTCTGACTGAGGCGATGGTGCTACCCACGGAGCCACAGCTGACACAAATCAATTAGGAAGCCAAAATGTTTAGATATGAACACTGCCTTAAAACAGTACTAGAATTAAACTTGTACATGAACAAATTTTAATACAATATTAGAAAACAATGTAGAACAATGCAATGATCTGGTACAAAACGGCACATTTAAAAAAACAGTACTACTACTTCTATCCATCATGATCCACAAGCTTTAAAAAGTTACTATTAATGACTTTTTGGCCATTAATTTCATTGAAAACCAGCCCCCCCCCCCCCCACCAAAAAAGCAATACTGATCAACCTTTAGGCACAAGTTACTTAGTTATTTTAGGAAAGTATGACAGTAACTGACATTAAACCCAATTTTTTTTTTTTTAAAACATAAATTTGTTCTGGAGATGTGGGTGAAACTGGCCTCATTTATCACCCATACCCAATTGCCCCGAGAAGTTAGTGAGGAACCACCTTAAACATTTGTTTTCATAATTGCATGGCTTGCAAAGTTGTTTCAGACCACATTAAAAGTTAAGCATGTTGCGTGTACTAGAACTACAAGTAGGCCAGACCAGGTACAGCTGGCAGGTTCTCTGAAAGACATCCATGAACCAGTTTGGTTTTTAACAATAATCTGGCAGTTTTCGTGGACATTTGATTCTGGTACTAGCTCGAAATTACCAAACTTATTGAATTCAATTGCATAACTATACCCCTCCCAGAACTCTGCGTTCCCCGAACTCAGACCTCCCGGGCATCCCTCACTCCCTTCATCCCACTATTGGTGGCTGTGCCTCCAGCTGTCTCGGCTCTAAGCTCCTAACTCGCTCTCTAAACCTCTCCACTTCTCTCCTCCTTAAAACCCACCTCTTTGACCATAGTCATCCCTCCGAATGTCTCTTCCTCTACCTGTCGATTTTTGTTTGATTATACTTCTGTGAAACATCTTGCAATGTTTTTCTATGTTAAAGGTGCTATATAAATGCAAATTGTTGTGCCTTCAATGTGGTTGATGTGTGTATGGACTTCAAAAGGCATTTGATAAAGTACCACATAATAGACTTGCTAACAAAATTGACACCAATGGGATTAAAGGAACAGTGGCTGCGTGGATACAAAATTTGCTAAGGGACAGAAAGCAGGGTAGTGGTAAACGGTTGATTTTCAGACTGGAGGGAAGTAATGTTCCCTCTAAGCTGCGTGACCACGCAGGTTGCTCACCGGCTTTTACATTGTAAATACCGCACATGTGCAGAAATTTAAAGGGACCGTACATTAAAAGAGACAGGCTGTGCAGAATAAAGCACAGCTTACAGGGAACATTGGAGGGAAGTGTGTAGTGGTGTCACGGGTCATTGTTGCTGCCCTTTGATATATATTAATGATCTGGACTTGGGTATACAGGACATAATTTCAAAGTTTGCAGATGACACGAAACTCGGAAATGTAGTAAACAGTGAGGAGAATAGTAACAGACTTCAGGAGGACGTAGACAGACTGGTGAAATGGGCAGACACATGGCAGATGAAATTTAATGCAGAGAAGTGTGAAGTGATTCATTTTGATAGGAAGCATAAGGAGAGGCAATATAAACTAAACGTTACAATTTTAAAGGGGATGCAGGAACAGAGACCTGGGAGTTCACATACACAAATCATTGAAGGTGGCAGGGCAAGTTGATAAGGCTGCTAAAAAAAGCATATGGAATCCTTGGCTTTATTAAAAGACATGATGTGGAGATGCCAGTGTTGGACTGGGGTGGACAAATGTGAGAAGTCACACAACACCAGGTTATAGTCCAACAGTTTTATTTGAAATCACAAGCTTTCGGAGCGCTGCTCCTTCGTCAGGTGACGAAGGAGCAGCGCTCCGAAAGCTTGTGATTTCAAATAAAACTGTTGGACTATAACCTGGTGTTGTGTGACTTCTCACATTTATTAAAAGAGGCAGAGCGTACAAAAGCAAGGGAGTTATGCTACACCTTTATAAAACACTGGCTAGGCCCCAGCTGGAGTATTGTGGCCAATTCTGGGCACACACTTTAGGAAGGATGTCAAGGCTTTAGAAAGAGTATAGAGGAGAGATTTACTAGAATGGTACCAGGGATGAAAGATTTCAGTTATGTGGAAAGAGTAGAGAAACTGGGGTTGTTCTCCTTGGAGTTTACATGCTTATGGGGAGATTTGATAGATGTTCAAAAGGGTCAGTAACCAGAGGACACACATTGAAGATAATTGGCAAAAGAACCAGAGGTGACACGAGGGGAAAAAAATTTATGATCTGGCACACACTGCCTCAAAGGGTGGTGGAAGCAGATTAAATAATAACTTTCAAAAGGGAATTGATAAATACTTGAAAAGGAAAAATTTGCAGGGCTATAGGGAAAGAGCAGGGGAGTGGGACTAATTGGATAGCTCTTTCAAAGAGCCGACACAGGCACAATGGGCTGAATGTCCTCCTTCTGTGCTGTATCATTCTGTGATTCTAACTTGCAAATAACTAATCCAGTACCATAACTAGACTACTGTACCTTCAATCCATAAGCCACATGCAAAGCTACTTTAAGGACGGTAGTAGCAGGAAAAGGTGCTTTGCCATTCTCACTCCTTTCTTCTATCAGGTCATTCAGAGACTTCTCTCCTCCAAACTCCATAGCCAGACACGGGGTCCCATCATTTGCTTTCGTAAAAGCTCTGTATCCTGTGAACAAAATTCCAGGGAAGATATAAAGAGAGGAATGTCAATAGAATCTGTATGAATGTAAAATGTATAGTAATTCTTTCTTTTTTTTATAAAAAGGGAATCTACAAAGCTTAAGGCTGCAATATCTCATTAGACCCAATAGTTATTTCCCTATAGGTTAGGTAAATGGAGGTGTTTAAAAATGAAGCATTGAGATGCCCATTCAAATAAGAACGAGAACAAGTATTACATGAAGTAATTCCTGAACTTATTAGCATCTCAGGACATCTAAAAAGAGATCTCACATTGAATTACTTTTCAAGTGCAGTTACTGTTATATAGGCAAATGTAGCAGCCATGCTGCACCACCAATATCCCAAACAGATGAATAACTAGTTAAGCTACTTGTGGTGGTAATGGTTGAGGAAGAATTTTGCCCAGAGCACCAGAATTCCTTGCTTTCCTTCAAGTAGTACTATGGAGTCTTTTACATCTGCCTGACTCAGTAGCCTGGATCTCCAGTTAGTGTCTCATCCAAAGGACATAAATTGTCAGTGTACTTTGTATTCACAACAGTGCCAGCTACAAAGTAATTCCAAACAGATGTAGAAATACTTCATCCTGACAAAAATTAAAATTGTAGACAACAACTATTTGAGATTCAGTAATGTTAATGCTGTTGGAAATACAGAGGACTATATCTTAATATTTAGAGGCTCTTTGTGCCTTGCTGACAGACTGGTGCATATACAGATGCCATGTGCATTACTAACTAGAACTATACTATTCCATGTCCTATCTTTACAAGAAATCTTTTCTGGTACCACTGCTGGTGAGTAAAGGTTCAATGTCATTTTGAGTAAACGACTTACTCAAGTCTATACTGTGCTTTCCCAGATTTTTCTCCAATTAAATATATAAATAGACCTACCAACAATGTTAGGATGCTCAAGATCTTTCAGACGTTTGGCTTCTTCCTTAAGTCTCTTCAGATAAACATTTTTCTGCTTCATGTTACACTTAGCATTAATCTTTTTCACAGCCCATGGAGAACTTGATTTACCTGTGGGGGATCTAAACACAAAATATTTTTGGAAAACAGTACGACCTCAATACCACTATTTTACATTCCATTTCTTACCCCAATTCAGCCACAATATTGGAGGTGTGCAGGGACAAATCTTGTTTTTTTCCGTAATGTTATGAATACCATAAATTTTCAGACTCCTTAGCTTGTCAGTGGTGGAGAAAATTCTAAAGGGCATCTTACTGATACTACCAATACTTATCTAGAGTGTACAAGCCTCAACAGTTTTAAAAATGGTTTTAGAATTAACATATGATTAGGAGGTAATCAAATTATTGAAACAGGGCATTGAAATGGATAGAATTTACTAGATTTTCAGACGGTATAATGATAATATTTCATGTGAAGCTATCCGGTCTCGTGGGATTAATGGAAATTAACTAAATGGACTCAAGTGGCTTGATCTTAGAAAGAAGAATGCGATGTCTGAACAATGCTTTGAGAGAGTACAGTGACTAGTGACATTTTGCAAGGATTGGGATTCCTTCTTTATGCTATTTATAAACAATATGGAAAAGTATGAAATTTGCAGAGGATAGCATGTGGCCAGGTAACTAATGTAAGGGAGATTAACAGCATTCAAGAGGGATCTAGACAAGTGGATGGGTCCTATTTTAAGTGGGTTGCAAATCCCTTGGCAAGGGTGGAATAGAAAGACTATGAATATTATTGACTATCCACTAAAAATATCAACATGAAGGTGTTATCAATGGGACTAATATTGTAATGTTTCTTGTGGGGTTTTTATTGCAAGTCAAAATACGTTATTTTTAAACCTATATACTCATTGATAGGGTGTCTTGTTTGACTGCGACAATTTCACCTGTAATGGTGAATTCAAGCATATTATTCAGGGTCAAGATACACAAGATCCAAAAGTTTGAAAAATGGGCCAGCAGTACAAAGTCCATGTTCCAGTACAAGCAGTATCACATAGATGCTGCTATTGTCTGAATCATGAGAAATGTATTATTGATTTTTCTATTTGCATAAAATTCAGTGCTTTCAGTTGCCTCTCAACAGGATTTTCACTTTCAATTAGATATTTTGGGTGAAATAATAATGGTTCCTGATGATGGTCCCTCACCTGCCAGCCTTGCCGCCTCTCACTCCATTGACAGGATCTAGCAGTGCACTGTGGACTCCCTGGGATCCGTCTCAACACCTAATAGATGCTACACAGATAGCTGCGGTACTTGCAAATTCCACTGAGTCATGCGTAGCTCAAAAATACGAGCCACACAATTTTTAGGATTACTTAAATAAACAGCAAGTCTAAATTTCTCTATCCAGTAGCGTTTCATTAGTTAAACCCAGAAACCCAATTATGGGATTTAGAATATAGTGAGCAGATTTGGACATCCTGACTTCAAGTAGACACCAATGAGTCCAACACGAGACACCCCCCCGTTATGACGAGAGACCCCCCCCGTTATGACGAAAGACTCAATGAACAGAATTTATTTTCCTTAAAGAACAAAAAGATTGGGGCAAATAGGTAACATGACTCAGCTCTTTAAAATGATGAGAGGCATGACCAATGTGGGTAGGTAGCTTGGACAATTGTGGAACTACAGGATGAGTGCAAAACTAGCAAGGCTCATGTAACACTGGATATCAAGACTTTTTAAAACCCCACACAACTTTATCTTATTGGAGGTTTATCTATGGTTGGCTGGCTCTCAGGAGAGTGGGTTAGGATTGCCTGCACTAAAATAAATTGAACATGGCTGTGGAGACAACATTATGTTTTTACAACATACCCCATTTACGTAGAAAAATAGGTTTAAATCCCAAATGTGCATTATAGAGTTTAAGAGTTTTACAAAAATTATCCCTCAAGATATTTTCATAACATATACTCCACTAAATTATTTTTCATCCTTTCTATTTACTAACCTTTTCATGAGGTAAACATTAACTCCAGTGCCGTAGCCTAGCTTCTTCATGAAGGGAGAAGCGGGAATGACCAAAGAAGTACGATTCTCATTCCGAGAACCTGCCAACAGTTCAAATTTAGACTATAAAATACTTTCATTTGTGTATATCCAAGACATTATACTTAAATTTCAGATTAATTCTGCATGATAAATATCTGAAGTTTATTACAGCACTTATTAAAGAACACAGAGGTTTAACTGCAAGTGTCCTTTGCATGCATACAAAATACTTGTTTGTAACAAACTAAAAGAAGTGACTCCACTCACTTCCTCCAAATTAAAGGTGCTGCTATGAGAATCTGCATGGGTCCTAGCTATGCCTGCCTTTTCATGGGATATGTGGAACATTCTTTGTTCCAGTCCTACTTAGGTCCCCTTCCTCTTTTACTGGTACATTAATGACTATCGGTGCCGTTTCCTGCTCTCGCCCTAAACTATAAAATTTAATTCACTTTGCTTCCAATTTCCACCCTTCGCTCACCTTCACATGGTCCATCTCCAACTCTTCCCTTCCTTGACTTCTCGGTCTCCATTTCTGGGGATAGGCAATCGACAAACATCTATAAGCCCACTGACTCCCATAGCTACCTGGACTACACTTCCTCCAACCCTGCTTCCTGTAAGGACTCTATTCCATTCTCCCAGTTTCTCCGTCTCATCTCCTCTGACGATGCCACCTTCCATACAAGTGCTTCCGATAGGTCTTCCTTTTTCCTCAACCGAGGATTTCCCCTCTACCGTGGTTGACATGGTCCTCAACCATGTCCGTTCTATTTCCCGCACTTCTGCTCTCACCCCTTTCCCTCCCTCCCAGAACCACGATAGGGTTCCCCTTGTCCTCACCTTTCACCCCACCGGCCTTCACATTCAACGGCTCATCCTCCGCCATTTCCGCCACATCCAGCGTGATCCCACCACCAAACACGTCTTCCCCTCCCCTTTCAGCATTCCAAAGGGACCGCTCCCTCCTGGTCCACTCCTCAAATCACCCCCAACACCCCCTCCCCTCCCCATGCAAACACAGGAGATGCAACACCTGCCCTTTTACATCCTCCTTTCCATTGCCCAGGGCCCCAACCACTCCTTCCAGGTGAAACAGCGATTTACTTGTACTTCTTGCAATGTAGTATACTGCATTCGCTGCTCACGATGCAGTCTCCTCTACACTGGGGAGACCAAATGTAGATTGGGTGACCGCATTGCGGAACACTTCCGTTCACTCTATAAGCGTGACCCCGAACTTCTGGTCCCGTCATTTTAATTCTCCGCTTCACTCCCACTCTGATCTCTCTGTCCTCGGCCTCGTACACTGTTCCAACAAAGCTCAACGTAAGCTCGAGGAACAGCACCTCATCTTTCGATTAGGCACTTTACAGCTTTCTTGACGCATTGACTTCAACAATTTCAGACCATAACCTCTGCCCCTATTTTTTTCACATGGCAGCTGATGATTCTGCCATCCCCATTTAGACCTCTTCTAGACTCAACTTTTATTTCTTTACTTGCCCCATTACCATCTCCTTTTGCATTGCATCATCCCTGGTCACTGGGCAACACGGTGGCATAGTGGTTAGCACTGGTGCCTCACAGCGCCAGAGACCCGGGTTCGAATCTGACCTCGGGTGACTGTCTGTGTGGAGTTTGCACATTCTCCCCGTGTCTGCGTGGGTTTCCTCCGGGTGCTCCGGTTTCCTCCCGCAGTCCAAAAATGTGTGGGTTAGGTTGATTTGGCTATGATAAATTGACCCTTAGTGTTAGGGGGGATTAAATATGTGGGGTTATGGGGATAGGATGGGATATGTTAGGGGGAATTAAATACGTGGGGTTACGGGGGTAGGGTGGGATATGTGTACTGTGGGGATTAAAGCAGGGACAGGGTACTGGATTTGGATGATCAGCCATGATCGTATTGAATGGCGGAGCAGGCTCGACGGGCCGAATGGCCTACTCCTGCTCCTAGATTCTATGTTTCTATGTTAATCACTCCTGCCTTCCACCTTATCTCAGACCTTCCCTTTTGTTCTTTCCTCCCCTCCCCATGCACTTGCTTAAATCTGTTACATCTTTAACTTTTTCCAGTTCTGACAAAAGGTCATCGACCTGAAGCGTTAACGCTGTTTCTCTCTCCACAGATGCTGCCCGACCTGCTGAGTATTTCCAGCATTTTATGTTTTTATTTCAGATTTCCAGCATCCACAGTATTTTGCTTTCATTTAAACTAAAAGCAATGATCTGTGGGCGCACAATGTCACTGAATCTGGAACTAATCAATAAGTCAATTTCTATAGATTTACTAAAGTACTATAACTATACTAAAAACAGCAAATCACTAGATGACAAAGAATCCCAAATAATTCTTTACTTACTATGGCAACTGTTTTAACACAACAGATTTATTCCCCACTAGTGTAAAAACTAAAACTTCCTTAGTTTTGTGTCACAATTTTAATAAAAACTCAAAAATCACTCATACTTAGAAGTAGAACGTGCACGATGTTCTGACATATATGGTACTGTCCATTTTTCTCTACTTAGAATGTCACCGGAACCAGAAATAACATTTTGTCTAACAATCAACACTTATAGTCCAGTCAGTTCATACCTGATTGGTTCTTTTTGTGTTCCTGCTGGCAAGGAGATTTGAAAGGACAAGCTTGATCCATATTTTCTATTGCAAACTAGAAGCTTCCCCCAAAAAAAGATTTGAATGCCTTTCAGACACTGCAAAGACAGAGGAAAAAGTTAGTATCAGGTTAGAAAACTGTTGGTCATTGTGCGAAGTTTCTAATAATGGCCTAGAATTTGCTGAGCGGGGCATCACACGGCATTAGACTTCTTCCTGCGCCCTCCAGCTCAATTTTTTTTGCCCTATAAGTGCGATCTGATAACAGTGCAACAAGGCATCTGGGACCTTGATGAACAACGGGACCAACAGTATATCTCCTTAACCAAGGAGATTAAAGGATTGAGAAATAAACAAACAGTCTCCAACAATTCACTACCTGAAGGAATGAGACTCCACACTTCTAAATGTTAGCTTTCTGAGCCAGTGAAGTTGATTAGCAGTCCTTACAATTATGCTATTAATTACCAGATTTAATTTTGTGGCGAGTTTAATGGGCAATTAATATGCAAATACTTCATGAAACTCACGAGGAGGTTAAGTGCGAGATGCCATTTTCGTAAAGCTAATGGAGGTGCGGCACAAATCGTCCAGCAACTTGTAGCGATTTGTAATTCACGGGTTATCTTTCCCTCGCCACAGGTTGCTGGCCCATTTGCACATCAATAATAGCGTGCGTCATTCACACATTTTTCAGCAAATTCTGGGCCATTACCTTTGCCGGAGACAAAAGTATAAAAATAAATTAGCACCAAAATGATTTAATTAAGGTTTAATTTTTTTTTAAAGGAAAAGACAAGCTGTCCCACCAGACCACCATGGCTAAACACTTCTTCCATCCATCCACCCCCCACCCAGCAGTCATGTAATCCCCTGGGAAAGGCAAAAAAAATCATTAGTGTAGTGCTAAACTTCTTGCATCATTATTTAACTGTAAATGAAAATAGTATTCTCCAATAAGTAATTTACCATGATTCAGAGCTAATTGTTTGACCTGGGCCACATTAACCTATGCACAGCCAAGATTTGATCTGCTCTCTTCATTTTAACACAACAGTAGGAAAAAGACAGAATGGTAAAAAGGGTTTATTGGGCTCATTAAACACGTTATTTCTCTTTTTGTTTAAATTTAGTTTATTTTCTCAGGCTTGGTCCCAATTTAGTTTAGTTTCATTTAATTGCTCAGGATGAGTCTCCAGCTTAGCTTAATTTCTCAGGCCTCAGCTTTTCACTTTATTTGTGACTTGGATAAAGTAATAGAGAGCCGTATATTTAAGTTTGCTGGCGACACTAAGTTATGATGTGGAGATGCCGGCGTTGGACTGGGGTGGACAAAAATGAGAAGTCGCACAACACCAGGTTATAGTCCAACAGATTTATTTAATTTTACAAGCTTTCGGAGCTATTCGCTCCTTCCTCAGGTAAGTTAGCAGTGAGCGAATCTCCCAGAATTCACAATTTAAACACAGACAAAATCTATTCAAATCTTTCCCTACATCAAAGACACACTAAGAGTACAGCCAAGACAATGAGATGTGTCCCAGGGGGTCCAACGTGTCAAACCACCTGCTGGCTGCATATCCTGTCAATTTGTGTTGGTTCTTGTGTTAGTCTTTTTTAAAAAAACACCTGGGAAGACCGGCCATGATGTCAAGTCACATTCTGTATCGTGACATGAACCCGATATCGCGATTGAGGCCATCCTCGTGAGTGCGGAACTTGGCTATCAGTTTCTGCTCTATGATTTTGCGCTGTCGTGTATCCCGAAGGCCGCCTTGGAGAACGCTTACCCGCAGATACGAGGCTGAATGCCCCTGCCCCTGACACTAAGTTAGGTGGCACAGTAAGTAGTGTAGATGGGAGCAGAAAGTTGCAAAGGGACATCAATACATTAAATGAGTGGGAAAAACTGGCAAATAGAGTTCAATGTGGGAAAGAGAGGTTTTCCACTTTCAACCCAAGATAAACCAGAGTATTTTCTAAATGGAGAGAAGCTAGGAACTGTGGTGGAGCAGAGATTTAGAGGTCAAAGTATAGAGATCACTAAAAGCTAGTGGACAGGTTCACAAATAAATTAAAAGGCTAACGGAATGTTGACCTTTATCTCAAGTGGGCTGTAAGTTATGTTAGTTATATACAGCTTTGGTTTGACCCCATCTGGAGGACTAGGACTTTCAGCAGTGTTTGATTTCTCTGGTAGAGTCCCTCTAGTTGAGTTTGATTTTTAGGGCCGGGTCTGGTTCCATTTCCATTCCTAGTCCAGAATTAGTTCAATTTTTGTTCTAGAGCCAGCTCGAGAAAAGGAACAAAACCGAACCAGACCCAGGAATGGGAATCGGGTCTGGTTCGATCACCGTCCCCGGGCCGGGTCTGGGTTCCATTCCTGGACCAGATCTGGATCAGTCAAGGCTTCCGGACCTGGTTCTGTTCTCTCATTAACCGCTCCCGGCTCGATTCAATTCCCCAAACGCTGGGGGGGGGGGGAATCGGAAAAAAAGCCAGGAAATGCTGCTGGAAGCTCACCCAGCGGGTCCGCCAGCATCAGTGTGGAGAAAAGAGCGCGAGCTCCCGGGGGGTGGGGAAACCCTTGACCCTTCACCTCCACTGGCCCGAGAGCCTCGGGCCGGCTAACAATGGTCCGTGTACCGCTGGCAGCCCGGAGCCAGAGCTCTCCCTCCCTATTGTTGCTGTGTATTGCTGGCGAAGCGATGCTCAGCTCTCCCCCTCCTTTTCTTTCTTTCTCTCCCTCTCCCTACCTGCTCGCGCTCCCTCAGTTTGAATTATCCCAGTGCACCACGGGAATGACGCCGATCTCACGGCGGACCGCAGCGCGCACGCGTACACTTGAAACGGCTTCCCTGCTGACTCTTATTACTGGCAGTTGCCAATTTAAAGTTCAGCACGTGCCCCCCTTTCTTTTAATTATTAAAAGGGGCACAACCGATAAGGACTATAACTTAAAAAAAATCTTTAATAATTACAGACCAGGTAGGCCATTCGGCCCATCTTCATCCATCCATCCATCCAGGGAGACCCCACCTTCTTGCTGCATCAGATTGTTTCTTAAATAATTGCAGGGTTTTCTCCTCCACTACTCTATCTGGAAGTTCATTCCATTTGTTGATCACTCTTTGTGTGAAGAACCACCGGATATTAATCCTAAAGTTACCGTTTACTAGTTTGAACCTGTGTCCCCATGTCCTACTCCCTGTTTAATTTAAAGTATTCTGGATAAACCAACACCTCAAGTTTAAAATTCTCTTCCTTGTTTCTGCGGACTGGGAGCGAGATAAAGAACAGCAAAGGGATACTAAGAAAGTAGTAACAGCTGCAAAAAGGAAATACGAGAAAAAACCTGCGAGTGATATCAAGGACAACACTAAAGGATTTTATAAGTATATTAAGTGAAAGAGGGTGGCTAAGAGTAATGTGAGCCCCTTTAAAGACAGACACAGCTGATATTGTAATTGAAAATCAGGAACTGGCAGACTTGCTAAAAACTTACTTTGTATTGGTCTTCACAGTAGAGGATGAGGATAAAGTACCAGAGATACGAGGAAAAGTAAAAAAAAATCAAGGGGATGAGCTACGATCTTACTAGATTTAATACAAGTAAAAAAAGGGTAATGGAAAAAATAATGAGACTAAAGATAGTCAAATCATACAATCAAAGAATCATAGAATCATATAATGGTTTCAGCAAAGAAGGAGGCCATTCAGTCCGTCAAGCCCATGCCGGCTCGCTGAAAGAGTACTTCAGCTAGTCCCACTCCCTCACCCTTTCCCTGTAGCCCTGCAAATTTGTTTTCTTCAGGTACTTAACCAATTCTTTTTTGAAAGCCATGATTGAATCTGCCTTCACCACCCTTTCAGGCAGTGCATTCCAGATCATAACCACTCGCTGCATGCATTTTTTTTCCCTCATTTCGCCTTTGGTTCTTCTGTCAGTCACCTTAAATCTGTGTCAACTGGTCCTCGAGCCTTCTGCCAATGGGAACAGTTTCTCTCTATCTACTCTGTCTAAATCCCTCATGATTTTGAACACCTCTATCAAATCTCCTCTCAAACTTCTCTGCTCAAAGGAGAACAACCCCAGCTTCTCCAGTCTATCCACGTAACTGTCCCTCATCCCTATAACCATTCTTGTAAATCTTTTCTGCACCCGCTCTAAGGCCTTCACATCCTTCCTACAGTGTGGTGCCCAGAATTGGACACAATACTCCAGTTGAGGCCGAACCAGTGTTTTATAAAGGTTTGAAGGGGTTAAAAGTTAGATTAGTGGCTTAACTGACTAGCTGGCTGATGTAATAAAGGAGACGTCTGGCAGAACAAAGACAGTTGGAAAAAGCATATTACATGATGATTGGGGGAGTAAAAGAATCAAGGAGGCCATACATTGAACAATGGGCCGCCAAGATGTGATTTGCGAAGATGAGGTTAAGCGTACGTAAATTGGATAGAACAATGGCAGATGTGGAAACAGGGCAAATGAGATAAACAAGATGTGTTTTGTGGAGATGTGATTAAGTGTACGTGACTTAGACAATTAATTGGCCAAGTCCCGAAGATGTGAAGGAAACAAGATGTAAGATTGTATATAAGCCAACTGCTCGAATGTAAAAATGCGACTCCCGTCTCAGCTCAGACTGAGAGGGCCTCTCCCTGCACATGCTTGAATAAAGATCGCTTGGAACCAGTATACGCTCGTCTCCGTCTGCTTTGCGGCAGAGAGAAATCCCACAACAACTTGGCGTAGTCAGCAGGATTCCCAGGATTGAGTCGAACGACCAACCATAATGGGATCGCAAGTCGGGTGAGTACTTTATATTACCACCCATAGTTAGGTGCGGAACCCCAGAAGGCTGGACGTGAGACTGTAGGGAATCCGAACAGGAGACTAGCGGGTACTGGAGTGATCTCTGCGCAGTAGAACCGCGAGCCGCCGTAGGTAACCAGAACCGCGTTGTAGCAGGAAGGTCCGAGGTACCATTTGCGCAGGCCAGAGGAATTTTAAAAAATGGCCACAGGAGGGGAAGATTGGGAAGCGGGAAGGGTCCATAACCAAATTTATAGCAGGAAAAAATAAGAAACTAATTGAGAAAATGAAAAAGAAAGGCTGGAGTCCGAACGACAGTTCGGACAGGCAAAGAGAATGGTGTGGCGCCCAGTGTAAGAGTAAGGAAGAGAAGGGAATACTTATAATTATTAGTAGCTACTTAGGACTCAGTAAACATGTACAAAGTTATATAGAAAAGGTTAAGGTCAGTGCGGTGCGGGCACCGGGACCAAGGTGTAGAGCGACAGACGATAATGACGACGTTGACTGGGGAGAATTAGAGAAGGAAGCCGCAGATTACGACAGACAGGACGATGATGGGGGTTGGAAGCCCCCACCCAAATATGACGCAGAGGGACCATCGGCCCCGCCGTTGCCCGAAAACCGCGACGAAGGGCGTAATGGCCATGGCCCCTATTACGACGGAGATTAGACAAGTGGGAAATGGGCAGGCTCAGACTACAGTACGATATGTCCCGTTCACCCCAGCCGAGAAACAGATGATGACGAGGGACCTCCCGACCCCTAAAACAAACCATGCAAACACTGACTTTTGGAATAAGTTAGAGGAGATGATAGATGTACACTCACTTCACCCGGAAGATATACACATCCTCGTAAAGTCCAAGGTACCCCGGCAAACCTGGCTAGGGATGCCCAACTTAATCCTTAGTGGAAATTGGAAGGATGCCCGGGGATTGAATCAGCTAGAAGATACAACCGTTTTAAGCGATTGGCAAAGGGGAGGCTCCCAGGGGGACTTTCCGCACAGGTCGCCGAATTAACGGCCCTCATTGAAGCCCTGAAATTAGCTAAAATCCAGACCACGAACATCTATACAGATAGCAGATACGCTTTTGGGGTGGTCCACGATTACATGATCGCCTGGAACAGACGGGGATATATAACCTCTGGTGGGGAACATATACAACACGAGGAGACAGTAAGGGAATTGGTCGAGGCGGCGAAGCTGCCCAGACAGGCATCAGTAATAAAGGTCAAGGCACACCAGAAAGTCCAGGATGATATCCAAAGGGAAAATCGGTGGGCAGACGAGGCAGCAAAGGGAGCTGTGGAGATGGAGACCCTGGAGCCGGTGGCAGCTTGTGCCATCGGTCCAGAGGAAGTAAATGTGCAAAACTTACATGAAGAAATGACTGAAACAGAGAAGGAAGGGTGGAAAAGGAAAGGGGCAGACAAGGATGAGCATGGGATTTGGAAAAAGGAGGGACGAGTAGTAGCCCCTGAATGCATACGGCAAAACCTGCTCAAAATCTATCATGGGAATCAACACTCCGGAAGAAATGCTATGCACTGGAGTATAGAATGGTGCTGGTGGTGGCAGGGACGTAGCAAAATATTGCCACTGATGTATTACCTGTGCCCAGTACAATACCGGCAAGGCCGTAAAGATCAGATTGTCCCACCAGCTTCGGTCTAAGGGGCCTTGGGAGCAGGTCCAGATAGACTTCACCGGACCTCTGCCCCCTAGCCGAGGTTTGAACTAATGACTGGGCGGGCCATGAGACTGCCCGAGGGCACGATCACGGGTAGTGAGGACGTGGGACCAGCCCAGGACAGGATTAGGCGGTTTATTAAGGAACTATGCAAACAACTGCATGATCTGAGTGGTGATAGACCATTTCACATGATGGGTAGAAGCATTCGTCACAAGGGATTGCTCTGCTACCACCGTTGCAAAGATTTTCGCTGAGGAAATAGTACCCCGATGGGGGGTGCCACTGCAAATAGACTCAGATCAGGGAACACACTTCACTGGCAAAGTCATCAAGCAGACATGCGCCCTATTAGGAGGAAAACAGAGGTTTCACATACCATACCACCCACAGAGCTCAGGAATGGTAGAGAGAATGAATAGAACCTTAAAGGCGTCACTCACAAAGGCCATTGCCGAGACCGGCAGGGGATGGGCGGACCTATTACCTAGCATCCTAATGAGGCTGAGGGCTACGCCCAATCGCACAACTGGACTAACCCCGTTTGAACTAATGACTGGGCGGGCCATGAGACTGCCCGAGGGCACGATCACGGGTAGTGAGGACGTGGGACCAGCCCAGGACAGGATTAGGCGGTTTATTAAGGAACTATGCAAACAACTGCATGATCTGAGACAGGAAGTCAGGGACCAACAAATAGTCAGGGATATGGAATTGGAGGAAACGGAGGAAGAACAAAATTTACCAGAAGTAGGGAACAGGGTGATGGTAAGAGTCTTACCCGCCAGACCAGGATGGGCACCTCGCTGGCAGGGACCCTACGAGGTCCTAATGACCAGCGACACTTGCGCATGTGTAAATATGAAAGGAAAAGGTCGGTGGAAACACTGGACGCAACTTAAGAAATTCGAAAGCGCAGTAAATAATAATGACTAAACCGGTGACGACCGGCGTCCACTGTTTATCTCCCTGTACAGGACTCAGATACGGATGACCTTACTGATATGCCTGGCCACGGCGACCATAGAAGGAGCCACATCGGTCGACCGAAGGGAGCAATGAGGCCTGTATTACAAGAACTCGAGCGATGTCAGTTGCGATCAGGAACGTGGGGCGTTAACTGTCACGGTTGATAAAACAGTGTATTTAAATTGTAGCTCTGGGTTAACGGGCGTAAGCATATTTGACAACAAGCCAGGCGATACAGGGGATAGGGGTAATATGGGGATGGCTGTTAAATGGACAAACATGAGCACGGTATGCTTCGGGAAGAAGAGTGATGATATATTAACATGCGTACAGGGAGGAACTATGCAAGTAAGATGTGGGAGGGATTTCACTCAGATGTCCGGGATACCCCAGCAGGAAGAAGGAGGGTGGGAACTATGCCCAACCTCCAAGTGCACCAACTCTAATGATTGGTGTTGGAAGCGGAACCCCCGGGATACTCCCACCACCACAACCACACTGACCAACCCAGTAACAGGAGCCCCGAAGCCCATCACTTTGACTACGGAGGAACCCTTGAGGTGTCCGTAGACTAGCTCGGGACCCAAAGGGGGGCTCGTGATCTGGGATTCTGATAGGCGCTTATTTGAGAATGTACACCATGAGATAGTTTCGGTTGCCCTCAATATTAGCCAGATGGGGTTACCCAAATGGTGCGAGTGGCGTACAGGTCGTTTTACCATCGGCTTCGCGACATGACAGTTACTGATGCCCTCCAGCCCTCTGGGGGACGCATGCGGTCGAGCCTATCACCGCAAGAGGAACCTAGTAAATGATATAGCCACTGCTTACAGAGCAGGGGCATCCACAGTTAATTCCCTGGATATAGCGGAAATTGATAGCAAGGTGAATCATCTAACATCCAAACTAAGGGACCTCATGTTAAAGGCAAATAAGTTGGAGGGACAACAGGGACAGACCGGAGAAGACTTGGCTAAAACCCTATTAGAGTCCGTGCAAGTTTTGGAAAACCATGCCCATACAGTTAACCACTTCACCGCCACCCTGCATAACATAACCAATCAGGCTTCTAGGGAGCGAATGTGCGTGGCCTACGGTGCATGGCTAGTAGGGGAGGTGCAACATAATCTAGCACAGCTCCACAATGGAGAAGTGCCGGATTGGATTATGGATAGTGTACTGCAAGACTGGGCGCCAGAGAGCGGCAATTGCTCTTCGTGCATCCTACGAGGACTTATAAGGGTCTACCTGACAACTAAACATTGTGTTACCACTCACCTGAGGCTGATAGGAATGGTATTAGCTGTACCCAGTCTGCAGGAATGGGAATCCAAGCCCCTCTACGAGGTAGAGAATGTCGGGATCATAAGAGATGGCAATTGGCTCAGATACCACCACGCACCCAGTTATGCAACCCAGAAAGGTTCCTTCTTGATGGGGATCTCGCTAGAGAGATGCAGAGAAAGGGGGAGTAACGTAGTCTGCCCACATCCCGTGGGGACGGGGCCAGGAGCCATGTGCGGCTTCAACACCACCCTAAACTGTATCCTCGAAATTTCCAGCGCCCACCATGAGCCAACGCGAGCAGCACACTGGGGAAAAGGAGAATACAGTGTGACCACCAGTGAATCTCAATACCAGTATGGTAACATCCAGTGACCAGATCAAGTTTCTGCTTCCGCCCCTGGGCCACAACAACGATCGGACATGCAATCATAACCTACCTACGGTCGCCCCGCAAGGAACGGGTGAGTCCAACTGAGGATCCAAAGGACAGCATGCTCGAATATGTACTCCCTGAGGGGAAGGACATCCCAAAACTACCAGAACACCTACTGGAACTGAGGAAAGAGGCCGGGGCGATAATTAAGCAGTATCACCGAATTGAGCAGGAGGTCAAACAACTGGGGAAGGATGTGGAGGCCAAGCTGGAAGATGCCTCATGGTGGCAGACACTTTGGAACTGGGGTATTAGGGTGGACATACACCCCTGGATCAGAATTGCATCTCATGTATTGGTGGTGGTGCAGTTGCTAATTGTCATCATACTTATGTTTGAGTATTGTACTCGATGTAAACGACGCCGTAACCGAACTATTGCTAAAAAACCATTGTTAAAACACAGTATAGATTGGGAGAGAAGCAGGAAATGTTAGAGGTAGTTTAAGTAGCCACACCCATGCGAATCCAACCACCTGCCTGGCCAGCAGTGATGGGGCGAGGAGCACGGGCAGGTGAAGTTAGTTGGCTATCTTGGGCTATCACCATGGGCCAAAAGGGGGGACTGAAGGGGTTAAAAGTTAGATTAGTGGCTTAACTGACTAGCTGGCTGATGTAATAAAGGAGAAGTCTGGCAGAACAAAGACAGTTGGAAAAAGCATATTACATGATGATTGGGGGAGTAAAAGAATCAAGGAGGCCATACATTAAACAATGGGCCGCCAAGATGTGATTTGCGAAGATGAGGTTAAGTGTACATAAATTGGATAGAACAATGGCAGATGTGGAAACAGGGCAAATGAGATAAACAAGATGTGTTTTGTGGAGATGTGATTAAGTGTACGTGACTTGGACAATTAATTGGCCAAGTCCCGAAGATGTGAAGGAAACAAGATGTAAGATTGTATATAAGCCAACTGCTCAAATGTAAAAATTAGACTCCCGTCTCAGCTCAGACTGAGAGGGCCTCTCCCTGCACGTGCTTGAATAAAGATCACTTGGAACCAGTACACGCTCGTCTCCGTCTGCTTTGGGGCAGAGAGAAATCCCACAACAGGTTCATCATAACTTCCTTGCTTTTCTACACTATGGGCTCGATTTTGCCAGGCCCGAGGAGGCGGGATTGGAGGCATGTGAGTTGTTAAAATCACCAAAAATGGCGGACGGGCCCGATCCCGCCTCCGAGCAATTTTCCCAAATGCGTGTTTTCTGACCCCCTTTCCATCCTGTCTCCAAGAGGCAGGATAGGCCCCTAATGCCCTTAACAACCACTTAATTGCCTCTATAATCCCATTTTGAGAGGCCTTTCTGATTTTTAGACATTCCCCCCATCCTACAGGCCTCCTCTGGAACACGCCAGGTAATGCTGGCGGCCTCACAAGTGGATTGCTTACTCACAGCTGCAGCTCCACCATTACAAAGGAGTTTTCACCAATGATCATTTGCAGGTGGCAGAACTTTGTTGTTTCAGGTCTGGGGGAACTTTTAGCAGGCATACTCAGTGTTGTGTAAGTTTGGAGCCTGACACCCATCTGCAGTGTGACCTGGGAAACCCCTCTCCCCACCTTGACTAAGCGCTTCCTCAACTGATGCATATACCAGAAGCATAGCGACCATTTAATTCCTTTTCTCCTGGACATCAGATTCAGACGCAGAGCAGCCGCGGCAGCAGCAGAACCATGAGCAGCAGCAGCACCAACAGCAGGAGCCTCAACAGGAGCGCCAAGCTGCTAGTCACCCACCTGAAGATGCACAGGCCAGAAGGCGCCAGCGCGCAACAACATTGATGCAAGGGATGTACTCATCCTGGCCAGATTTGCTTAGCCTGCACAATCAAACACTTTAGTCTCGCTCCTTCTTACCAGAGCATCGACAATGGACAAGAACCTGCGGAATCCTATCACTCTGTCCACCATTCTGACAATCGCAAGGCGCCCTAAGCCCTCAATGTGAAAGTCCCATTTGCGAAATGACACAGGCCACAACTTCAACAGTTTGCCATCAAAACACTTTATAATACAATCACAATGATGCCTGGTCCAAAAACAAAACAACACAGCACCCAAGTGACTACCCTTGTGACTACTTGTGCTTTATCTTCCTCTTACGCGTGCTTCTATGTGGTGCTTCCCCTGTGGCTTCAGCAGATGTGGAGGCCCCTTGCTCACTCTCTTGCTGCTCCTGTCTCGACGCCTTTGGCGGGTGTCCTCTGGGGTGGCGAACCTGTGCGGGCTCGCCAACAGTCTGCTGCTCCTGCGGCTGTGCAGGGGCTGAGACACCCATCTCAGTTGGGTGGGGCTCTGACCGAGGGCTTTGCTGGCATGGTCATGTGAGCGCTTGGAGAGGAGCCCCCACTTCCTTGTTCTCTGCCACCAACATCCCTCTCATGGGTCAGCCCCACTTCAGAGCTAGCAAGTGGCTTGACAGCACCTTGCTGCACTGCAGGGGGGCCATGAGGACCCGTTTCTGCACTGGAAGTCCTACTCCAGAGGACTTGCATGAAGGTCTGGTTTGTTTGCTCAATAGCTGACCATCACTCCTCAAGAGATGTCATTCTATTCTGAACAATGACCATGTTTTCAATACCCTGGCGACTAAGCTCCTCCATGGATGTAGCCATCCTCTCCTCTACCATAGCCAGCCTTTCCTCGACGGTAGCCAGCCTTACCATGGAGGTAGCCATCCTTTCCGCAGTGATGCATTCATGCGCCAATGCCTCCACAAAGGCTCTGCTCATGTTCGTGATGGACTCCTCCATTCGCTCCACACTCGCAGCGACCCTGGAGACAAAACCTGCCAGAGACTCTGGCACCTGTTCCTGGAGTTCCAGCAACGCTCTCCTTCTGGATGGACCCGGAGGCACAGGGTCGACATGCAGCGGAGCCGAGCTGACAGAGTCTTGCGCCCTCCGACGAGGACTCTCCACTGCTGTCCCTGTCTCCACCATCTGCTGATGCTCACTTGTGAGCTGTGATACACCAGGTGACAACACTACTCTATCTCGCGAATGTCCACCGAGGTGTGTGTGTCTGCGCTGGTGCTGGGTGTGCTGAATTCTGCTGACGCTGCGCCCTCAGAGGTTGCAGCTTCCTCTGAGGAGTCTGGAGGCTCAGGCTGTTCCTCCTGGATAGTGGGGATGGGGGCTTCCGATGGTCCTGTGAGGGAGTAAAGGAAAGAGTTAGAGATGTGAGGCCAAGGTTACATGTATATTGAATATTGCAGATGATCATAAGTCAATCTGTTAGAGCATCAGAATCATTATCAGTGACTCATGCAATGTCAATGAGAGAGATTCCAAACTATTCTGTCACCAGCTTGCTGTGATGCACCCGTCTGTCCGTCCCCCACTTGGGTATCCTCCTCGATCCCAGCAATTTCCAGGGCTGCCTCCTTCCAGGGAGTGAGCTGGGCTACTGAGGGTGGCCCTCCTCCTGTCATGGCTCTTTCCCTCTTATTGTGGGCTCTCTTTTCCTGCAATGAGGGACACAAGTGGAGTTTGAGTGAGAATGAAGGAGTGAGTGTAGAGAATCCATAGCATAGAAGCTTAGAAGGATACAAAGGACCCTCCCTGTGTGTTGAAAGTTGTTGTTGTCATGGCATCACAGTGATAGGGAGTGTGAGGGCTGCATGGTCGAATAGTTAAGTGAATGTGACCAGGGTGCAGGGGTGTAAGTGTCAAGTGGCATGTGGAGGAAAAGGTTGGCAAAGCAGAGTGCTGGTGAGAAGAGACGATGGGGATCAGATTGAGGGTGATGGGAAAGTCATACTCACTTTTCCTCTGCGGAGAAGGTCATGAAACCTCTTCCTGCATTGCAGCCAGGTTCTGCGGCTCAGCGAAATGGAGTTGACCTCCTGAGCCACTTGTAGTCTGCTGGGGTGGCTTTTTTTCCCCTGAGGAAGAGAACAGCACCTCCTTATTACAGCTGGCTCCGTGCACCAGAGCTTGGAGGGAGGGCTCATCAAATCGAGGAGCACACTTTTGCTTGATCGTTAACATTTTCCACAATTCAACTCCTTCATATAAATTGCAGAGCCTTTGCAATCTCCAGAAGAATCAAGGCTGCGTGCAGGCCTTAAATCCAACAGCATTGATGACGTCATCGGAAGCGACTTTCTGTATGAAAAGACTCATTGGGCCAGTGGTTCCCACACGCAGGAAATCAATTGCCCAATTAGGGGAAAATCCCACTTTTTCAACACATCACTTAGGAGTCGGGGTCCTGACACGATTTCCACCTGACACGCCCCAGCCCGCCCTACACTGACAAAATCCAGCCCTATGTCTCTATTTATAAAGCCCAGAGTCCCATATGCTTTTTAGAATCATTGAATCATAGAATGGTTACAGCACAGAAGGAGGCCATTCGGCCCATCGAGCCTGTGCCGGCTCTCTGCTAGAGCACTTTGACTAGTCCCACTCCCCCGCCCTTTCCCCGTAGCCCTGCAATTTTTTTTCCTTCAGGTACTTATCCAATTCCCTTTTGAAAGCCATGATTGAGTCTGCCTCCACCACCCTTTCAGGCAGTGCATTCCAGATCCTAACCACTCACTGCATAAAAAAGTTTTTCCTCATGTCGCTTTTGGTTCTTTTGCCAATCACCTTAAATCTGTGTCCTCTGGTTCTCGACCCTTCCACCAACGGGAACAGTTTCTCTCTATCTACTCTGTCCAGACCCCAACCTTCTCTGCTCCAAGGAGAACAACTCCAGCTTTTCTAATCTATCCAGGTAACTGAAGTCCCTCATCCCTGGAACCATTCTCGTAAATCTTTTCTGCACCGTCTCTAAGGCCTTAACATCCTTCCTAAAGTGCGGTGCCCAGAATTGGACACAATACTTCAGTTGAGGCTGAATCAGTGTTTTATAAAGGTTCATCATAACTTCCTTGCTTTTGTACTTTAGGCCTCTATTTATGAAGTCCAGGATTCCGTATACTTTTTTAACCGTTTTCACAACCTGCCCTGCCACCTTCAACAATTGGTGCACATATACCCCCAGGTCTCTCTGTTCATGAACCCGCTTTAGGATTGTACCCTTTAGTTTATATTGCCTCTCCTCGTTCTTCCTACCAAAATGTATCACTTCGCACTTTTCTGCGTTAAATTTCATCTGCCACGTGTCCACCCATTTCACCAGCCTGTCTATGTCTTCTTGAAGATTATCACTAGCCTCCTCACTGTGCACTATACTTCCAAGTTTTGTGCCATCTGCAAATTTTGAAATTGTGCCCTGTACACCCAAGTCCAAGTCATTAATATATATCAAGAAAAGCAGTGGTCCTAGTACCGACCCCTGGGGAACACCACTGTATACCTTCCTCCAGTCCGAAAAACAACCGTTCACCACTACTCTCTGTTTCCTGTCACTTAGCCAATTTCGTATCTATGCTGCCACTGTCCCTTTTATTCCATGCGCTTCAACTTTGCTGGCAAGCCTATTATGTGGCACTTTATCAAACTCCTTTTGGAAGTCCATGTACACCATGTCAACTGATTGTCCTCATCAACCCTCTCTGTTACCTCATCAAAAAACTCGATCAAGTTGGTTAAACACGTTTTGTCTTTAACAAATCCGTGCTGGCTTTCCTTAATTAATCCACACTTGTCCAAGTGATTGTTAATTTTGTCCCTGATTATCGTTTCTAAAAGCTTCCCCACTACCAAGGTTAAACTGACTGGCCTGTTGTTGCTGGGTTTATCTTTACACCCTTTTTTGAACAAGGGTGTAACATTTGTAATTCTCCAGTCCTCTGGCACCACCCCTGTATCTAAGGAGGATTGGAAGATTATGGCCAGTTCCTCTGCGATTTCCACCTTAACTTCCCTCAGCATCCTAGGATGCATCCCTTCCGGTCCTGGTGACTTATCTATTTTAAGTACAGCCAGCCTTTCTAGTACCACCTCTTTATCAATTTTTATCCCATCCAGTATCTCCATTACCTCCTTTTTCACTATGACTTTGGCAGCATCTTCTTCCTTGGTGAAGACAGATGCAAAGTACTCATTTAGTACCTCAGCCATGTCCTCTGCCTCCATGCGTAGGTCTCTTTTTTGGTCCCTAATTGGCCCCACCCCTCCTCTTACTAACCGTTTACTATTTATATGCATATAGAAGACTTTTGAATTCCCTTTTATGTTAGCTGCCAATCTATTCTCATACTCTCTTTTTTCCCCTCTTATTTTCTTTTTCACTTCCCCTCTGAACTTTCTATATTCAGCCTGATTCTCACTTGTATTCTCAACCTGACATCTGTCATATGCGCTCTTTTTCTGCTTCATCTTACTCTATCTCTTTCGTCATCCAGGGAGCTCTGACTTTGGTTGCCCTACCTTTCCACCTCGTGGGAATGTACCTCGACTGTACCCAAACCATCTCTTTAAAGGCAGCCCATTGTTCGGTTACAGTTTTGCCTGCCAATCTTTGATTCCAATTTACCCGGGTCAGATTCGTTCTCAACCCACTGAAATTGGCCTTCCTCTAATTAAGTATTTTTACTCTAGATTGCTCCCTGTCCTTTTCCATAGCTAATCTAAATGTTCTGATACTATGATCATTGTTCCCTAAATGTTCCCATCTGACACTTGCTCCACTTGCCCCACTTGCCCCACCTCATTCCCCAGAACCAGATCCAGCAATGCCTCCTTCCTCGTTGTGCCGGAAACGTACTGATCAAGAAAGTTCTCCTGAACACACTTCAGCAATTCTTCCCCTCTCTTCCCTTTACACTATTACTATCCCAGTCTATATTAGGATAGTTGAAGTCCCCCATTATCACTACGCTATAGTTCTTGCACTTCTCTGTAATTTCCCTGCAAATTTGCTCCTCTGTATTCTTCCCACTAGTTGGTGGCCTATAGAATACACCTAGTAATGCAATGGCACCTCTATTATTTCTTAACTCTAACCAAATAGATTCTGTCCTTGATCCCTCCAGGACATCTCTCTCTCCAGCACTGTAGCATTCTCTTTAACCAATACTGCCACCCCACCTCCTTTATTTCTTTCCCTATCTTTCCTGAACATCTTATATCCAGGAATATTTAGTAGCCAATCCTGCCCTTTTTTGAGCCAGGTCTCCGTTATCGCCACAGCATCATATTCCCATGTGGCTATTTGCGCCTGCAGCTCACCAACCTTATTTACCAGGCTTCGTGCATTTACACACATGCATTGTAAACCCCTCTTAGACCTTCTTGTATTCTCTCTTAGTCTGACCCCACCTAATACCTTACTATTTCTTACTCTAGTGCTATCTGTCTCTCCCAATCCTTTGTGCACTTTGTTTCTCGCTTCTACTGGTTCATCCTGGTTCCCATCTCCCTGCCAAATTAGTTTAAACCCTCCCCAACAGCACTAGTGCTCCATATTGATACCGATATGGACCACGACCTCTGGCTGTTCACCCTCCCCCTCTTTTTTAACCGCTTTCTCAATCTGCCCTGCCACCTTCAACGATTTATGCACATATACCCCCAGATCTCTCTGTTCCTGCACCCACTTTAGAATTGTTCCTTTTAGTTTATATTGCCTCTCCTCATTCTTCCTACCAAATCACTAGGACCTGATGGTTTCCACCCCAGGGTATTAAAAGAAGTAGGTGAGTAAATTGTAGATGCTTCAGTCATAATCTTTCAAAACTCAATTCAGGAATTGACCCCTTAGATTGGAAAATTGCCAATGCCATTCCACTATTTAAGAAGGGTAAGAGAGATAAACTAGGAAATTATAGGCCTATTGGTCTAACGTCTGTTGTGGGGAAGGTACTAGAATTTATTGTTAGGGACAGAGTGGTTGAACATTTGGACAAACCTGAACTGATCAGAGAGAGCCATTATGGATTTGTAAAGGATAAGTCATGGCTAGCGAACCAAGTTGAGCGTTTTGAGGAGGTAACTAACATGGTAGATAAGGGAGTATCTATGGATGTTATTTATATGGACTTCCAGAAGGCATTCGATAAGGTTCCATGTAAGAAACTGCTAATAAAAATGAGAGTACATAGAATTGGAGGCAACCTATTGATATGGGTAGGGAATTAAGAACATAAGAACATAAGAAATAGGAGCAGGAGTAGGTCATTTGGCCCCTCGAGCCTGCCCGCCATTCAATAAGATCATGGCTGATCTTCTACATCATCTCCACTTTCCTGCACTATCCCCATATCCCTTGATTCCCTTAATATTCAAAAATCTATCGATCTCGGTCTTGAATATACTCAATGACTGAGCCTCCACAGCCCTCTGGGGTAGAGAATTCCAAAGATTCACCACCCTCTGAGTGAAGAAATTTCTCCTCAACTCAGTTCTAAATGGCCGATCCTTTATTCTGAGACTGTGACCCCTGGTTCTAGACTCCCCAGCCAGGGGAAACATCCTCCCTGCATCTACCCTGTCAAGCCCTGTAAGAATTTTGTATGTTTCAATGAGATCATCTCTCATTCTTCTAAACTCTAGAGAATATAGGCCTAGTCTACTCAATCTCTCCTCAAAGGACAATCCGCCATCCCAGGAACCAGTCTGGTGAACCTTCGTTGCACTCCCTCTATGCAAGTATATCCTACCTTAGGTAAGGAGACCAACACTGTACACAATACACCAGGTGTGGTCTCACCAGGGCCCTATAGAATTGCAGTAAGACATCTTTACTCTTATACTGAAATACTCTTGTACATACCATTTACTTTCCTAATTGCATGTTAACTTTCAGTGATTCGTCTACAAGGACACCCAGGTCCCTCTGAACACCAACATTTCCCAATCTCTCACCATTTAAAAAATACTCTGCTTTTCTATTTTTCCTACCAAAGTGGATAACTTCACATTTATCCACATTATATTCCATTTGCCATGTTCTTGCCCACTCACTTGCATCCTTCTCACAACTTACATTCCCACCCAGCTTTGTATCATCAGCAAACTTGGATATATTACATTTGGTCCCCTCATCCAAATCATTGATGTAGATTGTGAATAGCTGAGGCCCAAGCACCGATCCTTGCGGTACCCCACTAGTTACAGCCTGCCAACCTGAAAATGACCCGTTTATTCCTACTCTCCGTTTTCTGTCCATTAACCAATCCTCAATCCATGCTAATATATTACCCCCAATCCCATGAGCCTTAATTTTGTTTAATAACCTCTTGTGTGGCACCTTATTGAATGCCTTCTGAAAATCCAAATACACCACATCCACTGGTTTCCCCCTTATCTATTCTGCTAGTTACAACCTCAAAAAACTCTAACAGATTTGTCAAACACAATTTCGCTTTCATAATCCGTGTTGACTCTGCCAAATCCTATTATTATTTTCTAAGTGCCCTGTTACCACATCCTTAATATTAGATTCTAGCATTTTCCCTACTACTGATGTCAGGAATTGGTTAGGAGGTAGGGGACAAAGAGTAGGGATAATGGGTATGTACTCCAATTGGCAGGATGTGACTAGTGGTGTCCCCCAGGGATCTGTACTGGCGCCTCAGCTTTTCATTATATTTATAAATGACTTGGATGAAGGAATAGAGAGCCATATATCCAAGTTTTCTGACAACACCAAGTTAAGTGGCACAGTAAGTAGTGTGGATGGGAGCAGAAAGTTGTAAAGGGACTTTGATAGATTAAGTGAGTGGGAAAAACTGTGGCAGATGGGGTTCAATGTGGGAAAGTGTGAGGTCATCCACTTTGGACCCAAGAAAGATAGATCAGAGTATTTTCTAAATGACGAGAAGCTAGGAATTGTGGATGAGCAGAGAGATTTAGAGGTTCAAGTACAGAAATCACTAAAGGTTAGTGGACAGGTACAAAAAATAATTAAAAAGGCTAATGGAATGTTGGCCTTTATCTCAAGAGGACTGGAATACAAAGGGGTGGAAGTTATGTTACAGTTATATAAAGCTCTGGTTAGACCCCAATTAACTATTTAGTTCTGGGCACCGCACCTCAGGAAGGATATATTGCCCTTGGAGGCAGTGCAGCGCAGATTCACCTGAATGATACCGCGGCTTAGATGGTTAAATTATGAGGACAGGTTGCATAGACTAGGCTTGTATTCCCTCGAGTATAGAAGATTATGGGGTGATGTAATTGAGGTGTTTAAGATGGTCAAAGGATATGATATGGTAAATAGAGAGAAATTATTGCCTCCGGTGGGGGAGTCTAGAACAAGGAGGCATAACCTTAAAATTAGCTTTAGGCTGTTCAAGGGTGATGTCAGGAAGCACGTCTTCATACAAAGGGTAGTGGAAATCTGGAACTCTCTCCCCCAAAAAGCTGTTGAAGCTAGGTCAATTGAAAATGTCAAAACTGAAATTGATAGATTTTTGTTAGGTAAGTGTATTAAGGGTTATGGAACCAAGACAGGTAGATGTTGATGAGATACAGATTAACCATGATCTAATTGAATGGCAGAACAGACTCGAGGGGCTGAATGGCCTACTCCTGTTCCTATTTTCCTATATTCCTTGTGTTCAAATCCCTCCATAGCCTCGCCCCGCCCTATCGCTGTAACCTCTTCCAGCACTACAACCCTCCAAGAATTCTGCATTCCTCCAAGTCTGGCCTCTTGTGCATCCCTGACTTCCTTCACCCCACCATTGGAGGCCGTGCCTTCAATGTCTAGGTCCTAAGCTCCGGAATTCCCTCCCTAAATCTTTCCGTCTCTCCACCTCTCTCCTCTAAGACGCTCCTTAAAACCTATCTCTTTTTGTGCAAGCTTTTGGTTACCTGTTCTAATGTCTCCTTCTTTGGCTTGGTATCAATTTCTGTCTGATTACGCTCATGTGAAGCGCCTTAGGACATTTTACTACGTGAATGGCGCTATATAAATGCAAGTTGTTGTTGTGACCTTTTCCATATAATTTCCAATCTTACGTACCTTTATAAGATCACCTCTCAGGTGTCTCCTTTCTAGGTTGAAAAGCCCAAGATTCTCCAGTCTTTCCTCATAACTCAGACCCCTGACACTAGGGATTAGCCTCATGGCTCTTCTCTGCACTGCCTTCAGCAGTTGAATGTCTCCCTGGACACAGCACTCCAGGTGTGGTCTGACTAGAAATTACATTTTGATCACAACTTCCTCTGACTTGTATTTTACTGTTTTGACTATATTGGGGGAATTTTGTCAATGGGGCACTTTTGGAGGCGGGTCTCCCACTTGTCGGGTTTTAGTCCCGCCTCCATCGACTTGTGGCCAACCCACGCTATTTTCCTTTGATTGACCTTGTTAAGTCCGCCCAGCGGGCTTAGTAGGCCAATTAAGGGAAAGCCGGTTACAGGTGACGTCAGCGAATGACGTTTCATCTGTCAAGAGCTTTTGACAGATGAATTGTCATCGTTTGACAGCTCTGTGAAGCTGTCAAACACTGACAATCTGTCCTCTAAGTTCTCTCAGGCTGAGTTAGAGAGCTCTCCTGAGCAGAAAGCAGAAGGCTACAGCTTTTGACAGTTCAGCGGCCATTCGGCTTTCTGTGCCGGTGAGCTGAGGGACTCCCGAGACCTGAAGGGAGGAAGCCTGCAGGAAGAAGTAAAGGTAAGTAAAACTTATTAAAACATTTTAAACACACCTCACACACTTACCTCTGCACACATGCACCTATCACTCACCTGCACACTCTTGGCCCCTCCGACCCCCGCAGAACCATGGCTCACCTCGCTGACCCTAGTGAGGTTCGGAGCCGTCGGGAAGCCACACTTCAGGGCTGAAAATAGGGATTAGCCAAAAAACTGCCTGTTAACTACCTGTTAACAGGCAGTTAATTGGCACTAATCCCCTTCCCGCCTCAGGAAGGCAGCTCCCAGCTTGGGTCGGCTACCCGCCTCCTGGGAAGATGGCACGGAGGCAGGTTGGGGGCGGCATGGGTACCTGCCCCCAGATTCTG
This sequence comes from Squalus acanthias, assembly GCA_030390025.1. Taxonomy (NCBI): domain Eukaryota; kingdom Metazoa; phylum Chordata; class Chondrichthyes; order Squaliformes; family Squalidae; genus Squalus; species Squalus acanthias. Next base: position 87,325,155 of record CM059433.1, on the reverse strand, counting down.
CCATTTTCCCGGCAGTCCCGCCTCCAAACCCGCCTCCCCAGGGCTGGCAAAATTCCCCCCTATGGTTCAATATTCTATCAACTTTGTTGATTGTTGCTCTGTTGATTGATTGCATTGGTTGGACATGTTGAGTGTCAAGTCTACTAAAACTCCGAAGTCACTTTTAACTTTTGACCTTGGTGTTGCCCATTTTTCTTTTTATATACAGTACTTTACACTTGAACGCGTTAAATTTCATATGCCATTTTCTGTTCACATGCATATTTTGTCCAATTCATTCTATCATTTCTGAGCTGCCTCTCAAGCTTAGCTTTGCTTATCCTCCTGTTTTGCTTTCCTTTACTGGCCCAGATTCACTCTGCCATTGCATCCTGGACCCTGACTCTATTGAAATAAATATAATTTATGCAGCATGACTTAATTTATTTCTCAGTAAGACCTTAACTGTTCCAAGTGGTGCCAAACCCAAGCCTCTCCCCGTCAAGTGGCGCCAAACCTCAGTTCCCACAGTGGTGCCTGACTGTTTGCTCAAATGCTGTAAGGCCCTACTTCCTTCCCCTGTGCTCTGAGGTTCCACCTCTCCTCCCGCTCCCCACCGCCCCCCTCAGAGCTGCCTAATTTCAGCCCTTCAGCTCTTCTCGCAAACCTAACCCCAGGTCACCCACTGTCTCTGCTGATTGCAATCCCAATACTAATTCTAGACAGAGCTTCCTCCCTCTCACTTACTGCTGGCATCAACCCTCAACACCTCAGTTTCTCTCTCAATTGCACCAGCTCCCACACCTCTGCACCAACTAGCTATTTGCTGGTTACTTGCTTGTTGTGTCCCTTGGGTTTAAGAAAGTAAAATTGAGAGGTCGCACAACACCAGGTTATAGTCCAACAGTTTTATTTGAAATCACAAGCTTTCGGAGCTATCGATTTGCTCCTTCCTCAGGTGAAGTAAATTAGATACAGAATCGCCAAAGCATATATAGATAGAAAACAAAGCATGTGTACTTTACAATTGCAGACCAATAAATTAAATCATCCTGACTATCTGCCGAGGTGTGATAAAGTTAATTAAGTCAGCCAGGAAGGTACCACATCAAAGACATAGCAAGATACAACTGAGACAATGAGGTGTAGTCGCCTCCACTACTTGCCTTCAAACAGCCGCCTAACCTCAGAAGTACCATCGTTCGCAGCAAATTACCCAGCTTTCAGGATAACAGCGACCACGACACCACACAACCCTGCCATGGCAAACTCTGCAAGACATGCCAGATCATCAACACAGATACCACCATCACACGTGAGGACACTACCCACCAGGTACATGGTACATACTCATGTGACTCGGCCAACGTTGTCTACCTCATACGTTGCAGGAAAGAATGCACCGCGGCATGGTACATCGGCGAGACCATGCAGACACTGAGACAACATATGAACGAGCACCGCGCAACAATCGCCAGGCAGGATTGTTACCTCCCAGTCGGGGAACACTTCAGCAGTCAAGGACATTCAGCCTCGGATCTGCGGGTAAGCGTTCTCCAAGGCAACCTTAGAAACACACGACAACGCAAAATCATCGAGCAGAAACTGATAGCCAAGTTCCGCACTCATGAAGACGGTCTCAATCGGGATCTTGGGTTTATGTCACGATACATGATGTGATCCGGACTCGAGTCGTCGTTAGCTTGTTCACAGATGTGATTCCCAGTAAAAAAGTAACAATTTTCCCAGTAAAAAAGTAAAAAAATGTTAAAGCTTTTCGTTTTACATACAGACGGCAGCTTTTGACACGTTAGAACCCCTGCGACTACACCTCATTGTCTCAGTTGTATCTTGCTATGTCTTTGATGTGGTACCTTCCTGGCTGACTTAATTAACTTTATCACACCTCGGCAGATAGTCAGGATGATTTAATTTATTGGTCTGCAATTGTAAAGTACACATGCTTTGTTTTCTATCTATATATGCTTTGGCGATTCTGTATCTAATTTACTTCACCTGAGGAAGGAGCAAATCGATAGCTCCGAAAGCTTGTGATTTCAAATAAAACTGTTGGACTATAACCTGGTGTTGTGCGACCTCTCAATTTTGTCCACCCCAGTCCAACACCGGCATCTCCGCATTAAGAAAGTAAGACATAGAAATTGAGCACATCAGCAAAGGAATGTGTATTCGAGCAATACAGAGACATTGGGAAACATACAAAGAAGAAAAGAAACAGAAGAATGAGAGACTTACAAAAAGGAAAAAAAATGTTGGACACCAACAGAGAGGTACAGACACCACAATGAAATAAGTGTGGGGAAGCCATAGAGAGAGTTCTAAAACAGAGCAGAAAGGCACAGACTAGGAAAGAAGCAGAGAAACAATTACAGAAAGAAACAAAAAGATTTGCATTTATATAGGGCCTTGTCAAATGCTTTATACATTTATTATTTATACATGTGTTGTGACTTTCAAGCAAACACAACCATCATTCTGTGCCAGGAACATCCCACAAACAGCAATGAGATGAATAACGTGTTAATCTGAATTAAAAACAGACAATGCTGGAAATACTCAGCAGGTCAGGCAGCATCTGTGGAGAGAGAAACAGAGTTAACGTTTCAGGTCGATGTCCTTTCGTCTGACCAGACCTGCATCTGCAGTATTTTGTTTTTGTAATGTGTTAATCTGTGTGTTTTTGTTGTTGTTTTATTGGTTGAGGGAGGGAAGTTGGCTGGGCCACCTTATTCACAGACTTCTAATATTCCTGTCATAAAACAGCATATCCTTTGACTCAACATCAGCAAAGTAATAGGAGAGCTGATAATCCAAATTTTATTGGGAAATTAAGATATTTTCAATGTTTATTTTGTGATCTGCATCAGCCTTGTTTGCTTCCCAAATAAGGTGAATGAGTCATTGTAAATGTCAGTGAAAGTGTTTGATACTGGGTTGTTGCCATGAGAATGCAGTTGCATGGATCCATGAGCCATCTATAAATGTTTACTCAGCTGTTTATGTTTAATTACTGCAGTTACTCCATCACAACCTTCTGGAAAATCATAAAGAAATCGACCAAAACTCAAACTGGGCTTTAGGCCTAAGGTAGGATTACTGCCAAAACGTCTCCTTATGCCTAAGACTCTGTTACTGAGTTATCTTTTATTTTCCAGAGAATCCAGTTCCGGGTTCCCAATTTGCCTTCAGAACCTTTTTTTTTCAGTCTCTATGGGGCAATCCTGAATGAATTTGTACTTGCAAATAACTCTGTTTTATGAGAAGTGAACATCTGGGGGGAAAAATTCGGTTGCTTTGCGCCTCCCGTTAGCACCCTAAGAGGGCGCTAATGGGGCGCAAAGCAGCTAGTGCTCGGGTGCAGCGATGTTAGCGCCGCTCGCGAAATAGACCAGTCGTTTTGCGGTGGCGCTAAACACTACCGCCACAAATCTCCTGCGCCCGCAGATCGTGATGTCAGTCAAGCGTGCAACACCCCAGTAGTGCCCCAGACCGGATATTGAGTCGCGCCCCCTGCCTTAGCGCCTGCTGCTAGGAACGACAGGTAGAGGGGAATGTTTTCAAGTCGGGAAGGGGCTGTGGGAGCGCTATTTAAAGGCGGGCGCTTCCTGCCTTTTCTTGTCGGCAACATTTTTGGTTTTAATGCTGTCCTAAGGAGTTTTGGCCCTCAGCACCACTTTTGAGGTTCCTAAGTGCCGAGCTCTTTCCGTGGGCCTATCCATTAGTGCTTCCAACACAATTGCTTTTGAGGTCTCTCCAGGCCGAGATTCAAGGCTGCAATGAGCAGGGAGTGGCTGGCCAGCAAGATGGCCCCTCCCCTTTAAGAACTGGACAGCGCCAGTCTGTCTGGCTTCCATAGTAATTGGCATCGCCTGAGCTTCGGTAGCGCTCTGAGGTAGCGCCTCGCTCCCTGACGTTTGCACCTTAAGAGAGGTGTGTAGCGCCTGATTTAACGCTCAAATCACCTCCAGGGGCGACAAAGGCGAATTTTGCAGTCGGAGGCAATAATTAGCGCCAGGCGCTAAACTTTGCGCCCGGCTGATATTAGCGCCCCAAAATGGGCGATACCCGATTTTTCCCCCTGAACTGCTAAAAAACATACTTACATTGAGCTACTTGAGCACAGTAAAGAAACCAAATACATATTTCTATCCCTTTGGTAATTTATTTATAGAGAGTAGAGAGACCTGTTAAAGCTAACAGAATAGGGCCAATTTTTGAATTTATGCTGCCAGCGGGGACTGGATTCAAATATTATTTTAAAAGAACCATCCCTCATGATGAGTTACATATGTATACATTTTGGTAAAAACACCAAAAAGGTTATAGGAGGAATTTCATTGAAACACAATACCATACGAAGACTATTTTAGTTATTTAAGTGGTAAGATACTTGCTGTGTTTTTAGTTTATAGATTTGTTCTGTCTGACACTTGTCACCAGGCATGAACTACAGCTCTACCTCACCACCACCTCTCTCGACCCCTCCAGTGTATCTAACTTGTCAGACTGCTTAATATTGGATGAGCAGAAATTTCCATCAACTAAATATTCGGAAGACTGAAACCATTGTCTTCGATCCCTGCCACAAACTCTGTTCCCTTGCCACCAACTGTCCGAGGCTGAACCAGACTGTTTGCAACCTTGGTATCATATTTGACCTTGAGATGAGCTTCCGACCGCATATCCGCGCCATCACTAAGATCGCCTGATTCAACCTCCGGAACATTGCCCAACTACGTCCCTGCCTCAGCTCATCTGCTGCTGAAACCCTCATCCATGCCTTTATTACCTATAGACTTGACTATTCCAACAGACTCCTGGCCGGCCTCCCACGTTGTACCCTCCGTAAACTTGAGGTCATCCAAAACTCTGAGGCCCGTGTCCTAACTCGCACCAAGTCCTGTTCACCCATCTTCTTCTTCTTAGGCAGTCCCTCGGAACCGAGGATGACTTGCTTCCACGTTAAAAATGAGTTCTCAGGTGACTGATGAGTCCAATGCGGGACCTACAGTCTCTGTCACAGGGGGCAGACGGTGGTTGAAGGGGCGGGTGGGTGGGGTGCTTGGGTTGACGTGCGCTCCTTGCGCTTGGCTTCCGCTTGCTCTTGGCGAAGAGACTTGAGGTGTTCGGCGCCTCCATGGCCTTGCCCCTCCCAATCTTTGTAACCTCCTCTGAGATATCTGCGCTCCTCTAATTCTGGCCTCTTGGGCATCCCTGAATTCAGTCGCTCCACCATTGGTGGCCGTGCCTTCAGCTGCCAAGGCCCTAAGCTCTGGAATTCCCTCCCTCAACCTCTCCGCCTCTCTACCTCTCTTTCCTCCTTTAAGACGCTCCTTAAAGAGATAACATAGGGTGTTGTCAGTGTTTCTTATGTAGAAGCTGACCCCTATGTTTACGGATAATATACTTAGGTCAATCTGTTTCAACGAAAGAAAGAAACTGCATTTATATAGCACTTTGCACATCCTCAGGACATCCCAAAGTGCTTTTGAAGTGTGAATGCTGTTGGTTATGTTGGCAATAGCAACCAATTTGCATACAGCAAGGTTCCACAACAACAATGAGATAAATGACCAGTTAAGCTGTTTTGGTGGTGTTGGTTGCAGAAGGAATGTTGGGCAGAACACTGGGAGAATTTTCTTGCTCTTCTTTGAATAGTACCATGGGATCTTTTATGCCCCATGACCAGGCAAACAGGGACACATTTTATCTGTACCTCCAACAGTACAACACTGTCTCAGTATTGCACTTATGTGCCAGAATAGATTATACTCAAAACCTAAAGAGATGTTTGAAGCTGTTATTTTCTGACTACAAAGCAAAAGAGCCAGCACTGAGCTAAGCTGTTAACCTGCTCGTAAATGAACACTGCAACTTTAGTATATAAACAACCCAACCTTTGAATCAGCCTTGTAGCTCAAGCACTTGAGTGCTTAGTTTACTTCTTAAGGGACACAAGGAACACAAATTTGAGTTTGAAGACTTGTCTGTCCTCTAAATATAGGTGCCTTAATTGAATGAATTTCAGATATCTCATCTGGCCACTAGAGAGCAGTATGGTATTCTTACAGAATAGAAGGGGGAAAAAAAGGATATAATTAAACTAGTTTTTGAATACTGTTCATTGATAATGCAGCATTGATTATAGTTATGCAGAAAACTCAGATACATGCCACCCTGATCTCCTGGGTGCAGTAAAGGATATGGTGAATAAATACAAAATTGGTAAAATGTGGTGCAACGTAAATTACCCCATGCATACAACTGCTAAATTAATCCTTCTATATTAGAAACATAGAAACTAGGAGCAGGAGTAGGCCATTCGGCCCGTCGAGCCTGCTCCACCATTCAATACGATCATGGCTGATCATCCAAATCCAGTACCCTGTCCCTGCTTTCTCACACAGAATCCCCATCGAGCCACACATATCCCACCCTATCCCCGCGTATTTAATTCCCCCTAACATATCCCTTCCTATCCTATCCCCGTAACCCCACATATTTAATCCCCCCCTAACACTAAGGGTCAATTTATCATAGCCAAATCAACCTAACCCGCACATTTTTGGACAGTGGGAGGAAACCGGAGCACCCGGAGGAAACCCACGCAGACACGGGGAGAATGTGCAAACTCCACACAGACAGTCACCCGAGGCCAGATTCGAACCCGGGTCCCTGGTGCTGTGAGGCACCAGTGCTAACCACTATGCCACCGTGTTGTTATTAATATTTTGATTGAGCCTAAGTTAGCCAATCTGCTCTATCAATAGAAATAACTTGCATTTATATAGCTCCATTGACAGCCTCAGGATATTCCAAAGCAGTTTACAGACAATTACTTACCTTTGAAATATGGGTTATCGTTGTTATGTAGGCAAACACTGCAGCCAATGTGCACACAACAATCAGACGAATGACCAGTTAAACTATTTTTTTGTGCTAGCTGACATCGTAAATGGTTCCCTTTCCTCAGGTTCTATCCCCCCTCCCTTTCAAAACTTTTCTCAAAAGCCCACCCTCAACACCGCCGTCCTTGCAAACTACTGCCCCATCTCCAACCTCCCTTTCCTCTCCAAAGTTCTTGAACGTGTTGTCGCCTCCCAAATCAATGCCCATCCTTCCCATTATTCCATTTTTGAATCTCTCCAATCGGGTTTCCACCCCTGCCATAGCACTAAAAAGTCATGAATGACATCTTTTGTGACTATGACCGCGGTGCACTAATCCTCCTCGTCCTTCTTGACCTCTCTACAGCACTTGACGTGGTCGATCACACCATCCTCCTCCAATGCTTCTCCTCCATTGACAAGTTTTGTCTAGTTTTGTCTCGAGTCTGGTTTGGTCTCCATCCACCAAATAATTAGGAAATGAGCACTTAAACCTTCTCAGTCACTGTAAAACAATTATGCTGTCAGATCTAATTAGAAAATGGCAAGTCAAACCCTAAGAAGCAGAAGTGAAATTCAGAACTAGCCTCGATCCTCCAACCTCTGTACCTGAAGAGAAGCCAAGGAAAGAAGTTGCATGGTAATTGAGCAACGTAAAGAGCATGAACCAAAGTACCAAACCAAACAAGGTATATTATAATTTAAAAAGTTCATTGAAATAAATTAAACCAAAGATTATTCAAATGGCAAACCAGGAGATAAAGTAGGGGAAGGCAGGGAAGAGAATGGTTCAAAAGACAGCAAAAAGTAACTAAAGGATTGATTAAGAAAGGGAAGATAGATTATGAAAATAAATTAGCAAAAAATATAAAAACAGATAGCAAGAGTTTCTATAGTTAGATAAAAAGAAAAAGGGTGGCTAAGGCAAACGTAGGTCCCTTAGAGGATGAGACCGGGAAATTAATGGTGGGAAACATGGAGATGGCAAAAATGCTGAACAAATATTTTGTTTCAGTCTTTACGGTAGAGGACACTAAGAATATCCCAACACTGGACAAACAGGGGGCTCTAGGGGGGGAGGAGCTAAATACGATTAAAATCACTAAGGAATTGGTACTCAGTAAAATAATGGGACTCAAGGCGGATAAATCCCCTGGACCTGATGGCTTACATCCTAGGGTCTTGAGGGAAGTGGCAGTAGGGATTGTGGATGCTTTGGTAATAATTTTCCAAAATTCCCTGGACTCAGCAAAGGTCCCGGCTGATTGGAAAACTGCTAATGTAACACCCTTATTTAAAAAGGGTAGTAGGCAGAAGGCTGGAAATTATAGACCAGTTAGCCTAACATCTGTGGTGGGTAAAATTTTGGAGTCTATTAGGGGTGGACATATGAGGAGAGGTTGAGTAGATTGGGACTCTACTCATTGGAGTTCAGAATAATGAGAGGCGATCTTATTGCAACATATAAGATTGTGAAGGGGCTTGATCGGGTGGATGCGGTAAGGATGTTCCCAAGGATGGGTGAAACTAGAACTAGGGGGCATAATCTTAGAATAAGGGGCTGCTCTTTCAAAACTGAGATGAGGAGAAACTTCTTCACCCAGAGGGTAGTAGGTCTGTGGAATTTGCTGCCCCAGAAAGCTGTGGAAGCTACATCATTAAATAAATTTAAAACAGAAATAGATAGTTTCCTAGAGGTAAAGGGAATTAGGGGTTACGGTGAGCGGGCAGGAAATTGGACATGAGGCTGAGTTCGGATTGGTCAGGGCCCTGTGGGTGACGGAGCGGGCCCAGGGGCTGAGTGGCCGGGTCCTGCTCCTACTTCTTGTGTTCTTTAGATTTGAGGTTAGGATCAGATCAGCCATGATCTTATTGAATGGCGGAGCAGGCTCGAGGGGCCGATTGGCCTACTCCTGCTCCTATTTCTTATGTTCTTATGTATAGCTTGTTATCCTGGATATTGGAAAGGTTAGCAGAAGCTGATGTTAGCACCTCCAAGAATGATATTGGTAAAGGTTGTCCACATGCATACGTTCCCTTGTAGGATAAATTGCATAATAACACTTTTGGGATTAATTAGTTTCAAAGTGCAACACCAGTAGTAATTATCCATGCATACAATAATTGTCAATAAATATATATCACTTGTTCTGTTGATGTTCCCCTGAAAGTATTGGAATGTACCACTGGAATGGATCCTTAATTTTGCAAGAGATGAACTGGAATCCAAGAACAATCGGTATAATATTTCAGATATCAGGCTTGGCTCAGTGATAGCACTCTTGCCCCTCAGTCAGAAGGTTGTGGGTTTAAGCCTTACTCCAGAGACATGAGTACATAATGTAAGATGACACTTCAAACGCAGTAGTGAGGGAGCGCTGCACTGTCAGAGGTGCTATTTTTTCAGATGAAATGTTATACAGATGGATGTAAAAGATCCCACGGCACTTTTTGAAGAAGGGCAGGGGAGTTCTCCCAGTGTCCTGGTCCACATTTATTCCTCAACCAACATCATTAAAACAGATTATTTGGTCATTGATCTCATGGCTGTTTTTTGGACTTGCTGTGTTCAAATTTCCTGCTGCATTTCCTTACATTATAACAGTGACTACACTTCAAATCGGGAACAGTTGCATAGTGGTAATGTTACTGGGCTAGTAATCCAGAGGCCTGGACTAATGATCCAGAGACGTGAGTTCAAATCCCACCACAGCAGCTGGGGAATTTAAATAAATCAGTTAATTAAATAAATCTGGAATAAAAAGCTAGTATCAGTAATGGTAACCATGAAACTATCAGATTGTAAAAACCCATCTGGTTCACGAATGTCCTTTAGGGAAGAAAATCTGCTGTCCTTACCTGGTCTGGCCTATATGTGACTCCAGACCCACAGCAATGTGGTTGACTATTAACTGCCCTCTGAAATGGCCTAGCAAGCCACTCAGTTATAACAAACCGCTACGAAACACAATAATAACAATAAAACCGGACGGACAACTCTGCATCAACTACGGACACGAGAATGGCACACCCAGCCCAGTTGACCCTGCAAAGTTCTCCTCACCAACATCTGGGGACTTGTGCCAAAATTGGGAGAGCTGTCCACAGACTAGTCATACTCACAGACTCATACCTTTCAGCCAATGTCCCAAACTCCTCCATCACCATCCCTGGGTATGTCCTGTCCCACCAGCAAGATAGACCTACCAGGGTTGGTGGCACAGTCGGGAAGGAGTGGGCCTGGGAGTCCTCAACATTGACTCCGGACCCCATGAAGTCTCATGGCTTCAGGTCAAGCATGGGCAAGGAAACCTCCTGCTGATTACCACCTACCGCCCTCCCTCAGCTGATGAATCAGTACTCCTCCATGTTGAACACCACTTGGAAGAAGCACTAAGAGTAGCAAGGGCACAGAATATACTTTGGGTGGGGGACTTCAATGTCCATCACCAAGAGTGGCTCGGTAGCACCACTACTGACCGAGCTGGCCGAGACCTGAAGGACAAAGCTGCCAGTCTGGGCCTGCGACAGGTGGTGAGAGAATCAACACGAGGGAAAAACCTACTTGACCTTGTCCTCACCAATTTACCTATCGCAGATGCATCTGTCCAGGACAATATTAGTAGCAGTGACCACTGCACAGTCATTGTGGAGACTAAGTCCCATCTTCACGCTGAGGACACCCTCCATCGTGTTGTGTGGCACTACCACTGTGCTAAATGGGATAGATTCAGAACAGATCTAGCAGCTCAAAACTGGGCATCCATGAGGCACTGTGGGCCATCAGCAGCAGCAGAATTGTATTCCACCACAATCTGTAACCTCATGGCCCAGCATATCCCTCACTCTATCGTTGCCATCAAGCCAGGGGACCAACCCTGGTTCAATAAGGAGTGTAGAGGAGCATGTCAGGAGCAGCACCAGGCGTACCTAAAAATGAGGTGCCAACCTGGGGAAGCTGCAACACCGGACTACATGCATGCTAAAAAGCAGAAGCAGCATGCTATAGACAGGGCTATTCCACAGGAGATTCCATAATTAATGGATCAGATCAAAGCTCTACAGTCCTGCCACATCCAGTCATGAATGGTGGTGAACCATTAAACAACTAACGGGAGGAGGAGGCTCAATGAATATCCCCAACCTCAATGATGGTGGAGCCCAGCACGTGAGTGCAAAAGACAAGGCTGAAGCATTTGCAACCATCATCAGCCAGAACTGCCGACTGATGATCCATATCGGCCCCCTTCTAAGGTTCCCACCATCACAGAAGCCAGTCTTCAGCCAATTCGATTCACTCCACGTGATATCAAGAAACGGCTGAGTGCACTGGATACAGCAAAGGCTATGGGCCCTGGGCCCCGACAACATCCTGGCTGTCGTGCTGAAAACTTGTGCTCCAGAACTAGCCATGCCTCTAGCCAAGCTGTTCCAGTACAGCTACAACACTGGCATCTATCCGAGAATGTGGAAAACTGCCCAGGTGTGTCCAGTCCACAAAAAGCAGGACAAATCCAATCCAGCCAATCACCACCCCATCAGTCTACTCTTAATCATCAGCAAAGTGATGGAAGGTGTCATCGACAGTGCTATCAAGTGGCACTTGCTCACCAATAACCTGCTCACTGATGCCCAGTTTGGGTTCCATCAAGACCACTCGGCTCCCGACTCTCATTACAGCCTTGGTCCAAACATGGACAAAGGAGCTGAATTCCAGAGGTGAGGTAAGAGTGACTGCCCGTGACATCAAGACAGCATTTGACCGAGTGTGGCATCAAGGAGCCCTCGTAAAACTGAAGTCAATGGGAATCGGGGGTAAAACTCTCCACTGGCTGGAGTCATACCTAGCATAAAGGAAGATGGTTGTGGTGGTTGGAGGTCAATTATCACAGCCCCAGGACATCGCTGCAGGAGTTCCTCAGGGCAGTGTCCTAGGCCCAACCATCTTCAGCTGCTTCATCAATGACGTTCCTCCAACATAAGGTCAGAAATGGGGATGTTTGCTGATGACTGCACAGTGTTCAGTGCCATTCACAACTCCTCAGATAATGAAGCAGTCCATGCCCGCATGCAACAAGACCTGGACGACGTTCAGGCTTGGGCTGATAAGTGGCAGGTAACATTCGCGCCACACCAGTGCCAGGCAATGACTATCTCCAACAAGTGAGAGTCTAACCACCTGCCCTTGATATTCAATGGCATTACCATTACTGAATCCCCCACCATCAACATCCTGGGGTCACCATTGACTAGAAACTTAACTCGACCAGCCACATAAATACTGTGGCAACAAGAGCAGGTCAGAGGCTAGGTATTCTGCGGCGAGTGTCTCACCTCCTGACTCCCCAAAGCCTTTCCACCATCTACAAGGCACAAGTAAGGAGTGTGGTGGAATACTCTCCACTTGCCTGGATGAGTGCAGCTCCAACAACACTCAAGAAACTCGACACCATCCAGGGCAAATCAGCCCACTTGATTGGCACCCCATCTGCCACCTTAAACATTCACTCCCTCCACCACCGGTGTACCGTGGCTGCAGTGTGTACCATCTACAAGATGCACTGTAGCAACTCGCCAAGGCTTCTTCAGCAGCACCTCCCAAACCTGCGACCTCTTCCACCTAGAAGGACAAGGGCAGCAGGTGCATGGGAACACTATCACCTCCAAGTTCCCCTCCAGGTCACACACCATCCTAACTTGGAAATATATCGCAGTTCCTTCATCGTCGTTGGGTCAAAATCCTAGAACTCCCTAACAGCACTGTGGGAGTACCTTTACCACACGGACTGCAGCGGTTCAAGAAGGCGGCTCACCACCACCTTCTCAAGGGCAATTAGGGATAGGCAATAAATGCTGGCCTTGCCAGCGACGCCCACATCCCACGAACGAATAAAAAAAAATCTACTTCGTTGGGTGTGAAGCCCTTTGGGGTGTCTTAACGTCATGAAAGGCGCTATATAAATGTGATTTCTTTCTTTCTTTGATTCAATGTCCTCACCACCCCCAACCAACACAAACCACAAGAACTGCTGTAGCAGACACCAGCACAGAGAATGAGGTACTTACACCTACATATGGAACAGGGTCACCACCTCATAAGCATTCACCTAGCACAAAAATATAACACATTAACTGGTCAAAAATGAATTGGAGAGGGCATCCATTGTGTGTTATGGGCATCACAGTAGAAGACCAGGTGGTATGGAGCCAAGCAGGCCCCTCTTCAAGATTAGAGTACTAGAGAAATGGCAAAATATTTACAGCACCACGATCAGCTGCATTGTTTGCCAGATTAGAGACTGCGAAGAGACACCCCCGCCCTCCCCTCCCCTGAGAATAATACTGTGCTGGCACTGTAGTTCACTAGGGAAAATTATATCTGACATTTTAGCTGTGATTGAATCACCAATGATCAGGAATTTAGACACGTGGATAGCATTTCAAAGAGCTCTTACTGTGTCTACGATGTGGTATTAACTATCCAGGTGGCTTTGCAGTCAGTTCTGACAGATCTTGGGAGAGATTCAAGTCAAAAAATGATAGAGCTTACAGATGTTCATTGAACTCTCAAGCAGAATCAAAAGCTGCCTATCGCAGCTACAGAGCATTGTCGATGGTAACTTGGGTCACGACTGCATGGACTTTGGTCTCAAGTCAGTCATGATATTGGAGAGTCCAGGTCCTATATCCATTCAACTTACCTTTGACATTGATCTTCATAAAATGGGCTAGCTGCCTGTGGAGGCACAGCAGACACCAGCAGCTCACCCAAGGAATGTTAATGAGGCCCGAGGTCCAATTTCAGCCCGGCCATGCACTCCATGTGTGACGCTCATTTCAGGCCCGGAAACTGGCCGAAGGGAATGTCCACCCCTTTGTGTTTTTTTTAAATTCATTTATTATTTTGTGTTTACCCTGCAGCTTCCTGCAATTATCTTATTTTTACATTAAAAGAAACAGAGGACCCACAAAATGATTATCAAATTTTATTTTGCATTACCTGAGGTAAGTTTTCAAGCAAATTCTTAATCTGTGCATTGTGGTTGGAAACAGTTACAGACAGTGATACACAGGGACAGCAGAGTGCTTCGTTGTTTTAGCTCTCCAGAAGTGAAAACTGACTGAAGTATGAAAAAGGCATCAGAAATGTTTTGTCTTATAATACTCCTGTGAAGCGCCTTGGGATATTTTACTATGTTAAAGGCGCTATATAAATATAAGTTGTTGTTGAAATGGAAATTGATCAAAATCTTCACAATTAAACAAATGTGATCTTCATATAAAAATTAATTTGTGTCATAAAAGGACCCTGCTAATGGGGCATTTTCTTTAAAACTCTCCCAAGTTCTAAAGGTTGATAACAGGCTGGCACTTTCATCACTATTATTACTGAATTGTTCAGAGTGCTATTGTAAAAGATTTATAATAAATCCCTACCATATCTCCCAAGACAAGACAGAGGAGGCAATTTTTATCTAAGTGTCAATCAGTTCTATTCTAGTTTGCATTGCTTTCAGACCTGCCAGAATCCCAAGTGCTCATAACATGCAATTTTTGCATATAACCTTATTTGCATGTAAATTCACTATTGTAGGTGACAGAAATTGCGTGCAAGTCAAATTTAAAGGGATGGGGACAATTAAAGGGGAGCGATAAAAGCAGGGGGACAAAATTAGCTTCTGGATTGCATTAAAAGGCATCTCAACCCATCAGCAAATTTTGCCATTGCTGAAGGGCATGGGATTAAGAAGTGGCAGGCAAGAATGAAGGGAAAGAGACCCGTAGGTACTGACATGTGACTACAGATAACTGATAGTGCGGCGTAGCACTTGGCCTCTTTGATGGCTGTTGAAGTCGAGGTGGTGCTGCTGTGAGGTGGGTTTGCATCTATGCCTCACCACAGCACTATCCCATAGCTCAGCACTGCAGCATGCCTGTAAGAAAGTGCAGTCAAGTTTCAGGCCACAGCTGACCGTTACTGTACCTGCACACGTGCAAGCTCTATGCGGAATGGCAGCTGCCGGTGTCCTTGTAGCAGATGACAGAACTTCTCTGCTGATCTAGACTCCAAGAAGGCAAGTCATCACAGTCATTCCCTGGTGGGTTTTCCAGGGGCCGTAGAACTGATTAGTGACATCTTGATAACTCTGGTGTACTTTATTTCATACAATACCATGTAAAGCATGACAAGCTGTGACTGGGAGGCATCTGAAAAAGCTTCCAGCAGAACGGTCAGACAGGCCACATCTTAGTGTGATGACACCGGGTGGTCGCTGCCACAGCCATCATTGGGAACAAGAGTCTCCACCAACAAGGTCTGCCAATGTGAGGTTTGCTACCTCTTTCTCTGCCGATGTTGGAGTGCTGGTACAGGTGCAGGCAGCAGGGCCCAGAGAACATCTTGAGCAGCCTGACCTGCCTGTCATCATTCCACTGATCCCCTTTTCCTCCGAACATATCACCTCAAACGATTCCTGGTGTCAAACCCTCTGGTGCCAATAAAGGGAGCTCAAGGCAAAATCAATAAATAACTGTACCTGGTACTAAGGCTCATGAAAGATAACTGCCAGCTAGAAACAAACCCTCACCCAAAGAAATACAAAAAGGCTTTGTAAAAGGCCTAATGCACTTGCCCTCAATGTGTGAGGGCCTTTTAAAGGCCCTACTGCCCGCAGTCCGCCGGCGGCATGCAACTGAGGCCTGGGCCTTCAAATAGCCTCACGCTAGCAACAATGGGCGGGTGGCACAATTGTTCCACTGACTTCATGCCTGTTTCGGGCGGAGGTCAAAGATCGCTCTCACTAAAAGGCAATCCTGATGATGTGTCTCAAACACAGCCTCTAAACAATTCTAGTATTAACTTTTAAATTTCCCACTTTGCAGGCAGTTTAAAAATGTAGTTTTAAGATCTAATAATTGGAAAGGAGTCTATTTATTGTCCCATGTGCAATATCCAATATTGGGTTAACTCAAACTGAAGCGAAGTTGGTGCAGTGATCCTGCCTATAGATAACTAGGTTGCCCAGTTTGGACCCCTTTGATCCATTCTACCGTGTCACATTAGATTGTTGACCATACATTTTGGACTGATAATATATGGATCGGTCTAACACTGGTTTGAATATTACAAAAAGAACTATTATTCAACCACTTATACAGAGAATTTATTGAAGTGCACTATCTTATTTTAAACTACTAGCTGATCTTCTCTGGCATTGCTCATGGATAGTCTGGTATTTACAGCACTGTTATAGGTGTTGGGTGATAAAGGTCTTTAATTGATATCAGTGCTATTGTAAACGATTTATAATACATCCCCAATATACTCCCAAGACAAGAACGAATCTATAAGGGAGAGATAATAGAACTAGATGCTAAAGAATCTTAGCCTGGACATTGGATCATGTCAGAAACGAGGCACACTGCACTTGCATAATGAGGCCAGTGGCAGAACCATGGAAAATTAGTCCACGGGCCTCATTAGGATACTAGCGGTGAGCTGCAGGCACCAGTCACAGCCCCTGAGGCAGATCACTGATCACAGGGGTGAGCAAGATCGGCCAGCTGGGACACCGGCCACGGGCCTAAGGTGAATCCAGGAGGGTGGGGAGGCAATCATGAGGGGGAGAGTTTTAATGTGGAGCTGGGTGGAGGACTTTTCTAGAAAGTAGAAAACAGCCAAACACCTATTGCATCTGGCATGGTCTGAAATCTTTTTGCAGCTACTGTGGTTTGCACAGATAACCCACCATGCAGCACCTCCCAAACTCTCAACCTACACCACCGAGAAGGACAAGGGCAGCAGGTGCATGGGAACTCCATCACCTCCGAGTTCACCTGCAAGGCACATACCACCCTGACTTGGACATATATCACTGTTCCTTCAGTGTCGCTGGATCAAAATCCTGGAACTCCCTACCTAACAACAATGTGGGAGCACATTCACCACACGGACTGCATTGGTTCAAAAAACAGGCCCACCACCACCTTCTTAAGGGAAACTAATGATGGGCAACAAATGCAGGCGTTGTCAGTGACAGTCACATCCCAGAATTCATTTTTTAAGGAAAGGGTAGCTCAGGTTGTCTAAACCACCAGTTTTTTATTTTTACCTCCCTCCTTTCAGAAAAACAACTCACTTCACAATTACTGCAATTGACAAGATATTATTAGCAAAAATGAAAGCACACAGAATTGGAAGCAACGTTGCGGCATGGGTGGGAAATTGGTTGGGAGCTAGGAGACAGAGTAGGAATAAAGGGTACATACTCTGATTGGCTGGATATGAGAAGCAGTGTGACCCAAAGATCTGTACTGGGGCCTCAGCTTTTCACCATGATGAAGTTACAGAGAGCTGGATATTAATGTTTGCAGTTGACACTAATTTGGGAGGCACAGTAAGTCTTGTAGATGGGAGCAGGAAGTTACAAAGGGACATAGACAGATTAAGTGAATGGGCAGATCTGTGGCAAATGGAGTTCAATGTGGGGAAGTGTGAAGTCATCCTCTTTGTATCCAAGAAGGACAAATGACAGTATTTTCTAATTGGTGATAAACTAGGAACTGCGAAGGAACAAAGAGATTTAGGTGCCCATGAGAACAAATCACTAAAAGCTAGTGGGCAGATACAAAAAAAATCAAAAAGTCTAATGGAATGTTAGCCTTTATCTCAAGGGAGCTGAAATACAAAGTGGAGGAATGTATGCTTCAGTTGTATAGAGCCTTGGTTAGACCCTATCTGGAGCATTGCGTTCAGATGAGGAAAGACAGGAGGAGGCTCGAGTGGAGCATAAACGCTGGCATAGACTGGTTGGGCTGAATGGCCTGTTTCTGTACTGTATATCCTATGTAATCCTATGTATGTAGTTCTGGGCAGGAAGGATATATTGTCCTTAGAAAGGGTACAGCAAAGATACCATAGCTGAAAGGGTTAAATTATGAGGACAGGTTGAAGAAACTTGGCTTGTATTCCCTTGAGTTTTGAAGGTTGAGGGGAGATCTAATCAAGGTGTATAAAAGGATTTGATAGGGTAGATAAAGAGAGACTATTTCCTTTGGTGGGGGGCAATCCAGAACAGGAGGGCACAATTTTAAAATTAAGGCCAGACCATTCAGGAGTGAAATCAGGAAGAACTTCTTCACACTGAGCGTACTAGAAATCTGGAACTCTTTCCCCCAAAAGGCTGTGGATGTTGGGTCAATTAAAGCTTTCAAGTTTGAGATCATTAGATTTTTGTTAGGTAACAAGGGATATGGAGTAAAAGCTGGTAATTGGGGTTGAGGTGCAGATCAGCCATGATCTAATTGGAGCAGACGCGAAGGGCCATATGGCCTACTCCTGCTCCTAATTCTAATGTTCTTCTGTTCTAATTGAATGGGGGAACAGGCTCAAGGGGCTGAATGGCCTACTGCTATTCCTATATTCTTATGTTCTAATAGCTGAGATTAGGAACTTGCCATGTGAGAAGCCATGGGCACAACTTGCTTCATCCCATTGCTACAAGGTGTGTTGGAGGATCAGGATAATGCACCACTGCACAGCTAAATGTGGCTAATCCTTAAAACTGTGCCATCGTGTTCTGGGTAAGAACAAAATCACTTCATCAAACATGTTAGTGAATGGACTAACTCTTATTTTAAGAAGCATCTGGAAAAATAAATATTGATACGGCAAATTAGTGAATACAGATTTTGTTTGGATATATGGAACACCAATCTACCCCAGATCGTCCCAGCATAAACATTGTAATGCAACACCAGCATAATAGTAGGAACAAATGACAGTAGTAACATTGTTTGTATTGCTGCTTTTCAACATTTGTGCCTGCAACATGCACAATAAAATCAGGGCCCATATTCTTCAGTGCATAAAGTGGTGGTTATCAAATGATATAACTATAATGATAATAATAGTCATCTTTTTTCACACATAATACTTTTTGAATATAATTGTTTTCCACAGATGTTGTGGCATAAAATGATAAAATTATGGAAAGTAGAGAATAGGTTTACTTTTGATAAGGTTTTAACAATAGAAAATAAATCAAAGCAGAAACAAGTACCATTTAAAATAAAAGATGCCCTTTAAATGATTAAAGGTTCCCTTTTTTAATCAGTCAATCTTGCAGATAACTCCTGCATCTTCTGCATGCCCACAGTTAGTCTTCCCCCATCCTGAGAAGTTGCATTGAAGAATTGTGTCCTCTGCTCCTGTACAGGCAACATCATCCATCCAGATACGGCCAGTACCTGCAAACAAGCAATTCCTTTTAGCAGGCAAGTGGAATTTCTTTAAAAAAATGCTTTAAGTAAATGTTGTCTTTGCAGACATAAAAGTAAATCAAAAAGATTAATTCACTACCCGATACTTTGGGGGTGAATATCTTTGAAGGTGAAACCATATCTTCCAAATTTGTCTTAAATTTAAGGCCTGTGTTCCAGTCTGTTGTTTGCTGATCTTCCCACAATATTTAATGCTAAGTGTTCCTGATTCGAAGTGCTGATAGCGTCTGGGAACAGTAAGCATAACTTTGTGTGCCAGAGTTAAGCCACTAGCATATTTGTCTAGAACAACATCAGCACTGAATTGAATTAGTCCAAAGTTGTCCAAAATGTGCCTCTTTCAGCCTTTTTAGGAAGTCACAAAGTTTGTACAGTTTCGATGATTTCAACTTTAGGTCAACTTTAGGTTGCAGAATTCCATATTTTCTGGTGAGCATTCTTATTTATTTGTATGTAAGTAAAGTGAAGTGGACTGACAAGGAGCTACACTTTAGTTAACCACATGGAAACTTACTGCATATGAACGTTGAGCTAGTTTTTCATCCTAAAGTGACCTGATTGGGACCAGTTTTGGTTAATTCACTAAATACCTGAATTTTGCTCAGTTCACAGACTTCAAGTTTGCTGTGGCTGATGTATGTTTAGAAAATAACAATTGTGCTCCCAGCCACAGAGGCACAAGGTTGCAATTTTTCTGTGTCACTGCAAGTTCACCACAGCTCCAACCTCGCCCTCCAACCTCCTTCCTGGGAGTTGCTATGCACAAATTGGCTGTTGCGATGCTTGTATAACAGCGGTAACAAAACTTCAGACAAAGTAATTCATAGTATTTTGGAATGTCATAAACTGCTATATAAGTCCAGTTCTTTTTAAAAAATATTTGAATAATCAGCTGTTGACAAAAATGAGCAACCTTCAGAATGCAGCTGAATGCTATATTGGAAGATGTTAGCCTAGAAATTTGATGGCGCTGTGCCTGTTTTTCAGGCGCTAAATGGCAGCTAAGCTTCCAATATGGCGGGCAGGAAGCACGCGCTCATTTAGAGCCGGAAGTGCGCTGCCTGCCATATTGATATAATCATAAAAATAGGCGTCCAGGGCCCACGCCTGAAACAGGCATTAAACCCTATGCATGTGCAAGTAAGAGGACCAACGCCTGTTTGAGGCCCCCTGTGTAAAACTGGGTTGCCCTAAAGGCTTTGTTCAGGAAAACCAGAATTAGACATGTGATCTAATCCGCGGTCCTTAGAGGGACTGCTGCAGGTTGCCACCAAAAAGGTAAGTTTGTTAAAAATACTTACCTGAATGTAGAGCTGGGAGGTGCAGGAGTGCTCATGATTATATTTAGTATTGCTAGCCCTAACTTTATCACGTGCCTTCATTTTAAGTTTCAGTTCAGTTTTAATCTCACTATTTATCCATGGAGTTCCATAGTTTGGAACCCCTAGGAATATATTTATTTTTGTATTCTATGCATCTCATATTTGAAGATTTCCCACTGATGATCTGTCAACCTGTTTACTAACTGTTCTGTCTGGTTTAATTTGGGCCAGATCCCTTCTTCTCTTACTGAACTTTGAAGTTAATGGCAGGATCTGTTTTAAATTTTTCCAATAGTTTTCCCGGCCGTAGCCAGCCAGATTGACAGTCTCGCCGGCTGTCGGGCAGGAAGGCAGCCAGGGAGCAGAGCAGACGCAAGACTGACATGGCGGGTTGGGGGGGGGGGGGTGGGGTGGTCGGACATCACGGGGGGGTGGGGGTCCGCCGATCGCAGTGACCAATCGCGTGAAGGTAAGCTTGGTGGGCCGGGGGAAGCACTCATGGGCCTCCTGGCCCACAAGCAGCGCTGTAAAGGCAATTACCTGATGTATCCGGCCTTCACACCTCCCTTCAGCTGCTGGGTTTCAAGAGGCCCGGGAAACCCGGCCTGCAGGCATTAAAACTAAAAGTTAAGTAAAAATGGAGGCACACAGCCGCCTTAAAATATTTTAGTGACCGACCCACCTCCTGGGAGCGGGTTGCTTGCTCGCTCCCCCCCCCCCCAACCAGCCTCCATTAGAGGCAGGTTGCAGATTTTAAAATTTTTAGCCTCCCAGCTGCCTTGGTTTAAAATTAACCCCATTATCTTTCACTCTTTATTATCCTTTTCTATTCTTGCATCAAACCCTAGCGTACTGGTTGCACATAGCGGGACATTGATGGGAAATTGTGGGCAGTAAGCCCACTGCTGTGTGCTGCTGCTGGGTGAGGCTCCCCATCAGCAGCATGAACTTGAACAATTATCCTTAATAAGTCATAGCAAAACTACTAAGACATTTATGTAGGATGGTTCATGGCATTTGGAATCCTGTTCAAAGTCTCGATTAAATGCAGACATCTGTGTTTAATCACAATTTCCTTAAGAGTCTTACAGCCAACAAATATGTATCATATCACCCTGACAAAGCCATCTGTGTAGCTAATGGATATTTTTTTTCTAAGGGGAAGTAAAATGTTTTTGACGTGTTTTAAATAGCTCTCACTGGTAATGTTTCTTTGGTTTTCTGTTTCGAACAAACGATATTAAGGGAAACATTTGTAATAATTCCACTTAATACACTTAAGTATCATTGTTGCTTCCCCCTTTGCAGCATATTCTAATTTATAGCAAATGTAAAGGCCAACAAATGTAGCAAAACAATTTTTCTTTGCAAACAGAATAGTATTTGTTCCAAATGTAGAAGAAAGAAATGGTGTTAATTTTCTTTCCTCAAACTGAGAGCTATATACTAACTGTACCTCATCTCATTTGCCCACATGGGCTATATTTATAAACAAACCGGAAATATGATGAGATATGAACATTCTTAACTTCTTCATTGATCATTCAAATCTCTCTATTTCAAGGCCAGATTCTCTTCTGGTAGATACACAAACAAGCCCAGCTGATCATCAATAAGTTAGTATAGTATAGTATAGCAGGTACTAATCTAACATGTTTTTGTTCCTTTTCATATTCCCGTTCAGTTAATGCAGGTATTATACGAGTAATTAGAAATGATATACATTAGAATAGTCTTATTAGAACTAGATAACAAATTCTGAAAAGCTTTATTAACGAGCTGGCAGTCCCTTCTACTTGTCCCATTTGGGATGTGCACTGATTGAAGATGGCCGTTCAATAATGGTTTGCATCTCTTTCTCCTCAGCAAAGAATGGAACTGGAAATATTAGAGTATGGGGGTGAGAATCTCTATCAATGTTGCACTAAAAGCATATCGCTGGGAAGTATAGTGAAAAATTCTACTTTACTTCAGTTTTGTGGTATTCCTGACCTGGGAGTGATTAATGCGAACACTTAAAAGTTAAATTTATGAAGTTGCACTCCCTCACCTGCCAGGGATCAAATATAGGAAATTTAGGTGCAATCCATGATTTTCAGATGATTAAACTTTATGGATCAATTCCTGATATGCACCTGGAACGTGAATTCCTAAATGACCTATAAGACGTGCATTCCCTATCTCGTTTCAGTACATGTTGCTGGGTAATGGGATTATTTTTATTTTTGAAGTTTTATTGCCAAATTAATCATATACCACCTGAATTTATGCAGATGTTTAATTATATTGCTACAGAATAGCCAAAGCTCTAAAGGTGCATTTGGAGCAAACTCTGCATTTGATCTGTAATTCTGGCAGAAAGAATTGGTGCACCATAATCCCTTGTAAAGGTTGACTTCTGATACTATTATAGGTAAAACTTCAAATTATGTCTAACTCTTGCCCATTTTGCATACCGAATAAATCATGGCACCTCCACAATGAGACCCTGAAACTGCCTGACTCAAGCTGTTAAGACTAAGACTAAGAGAGTGTATGTAAAGTATAAAAAATTAAGAGAATAAGGGGTGGGAACAAGAGGGGGGGGGGTGGAATTCTCATCTTTGGGCGGAGATCTGGAAAGGCAGGACTTCTGCACACCCCTTCATATCTGCCCCAGCTCCGATCCAGTTTCCTGGGTTGGGGCTCATTAAGTATACTTGTTGGGCACTCCTGCACCAGAAAGTCCAATGAACATAAGAAATAGGAGCAGGAGTAGGCCATTTCGCCCTTCGAGCCTGCTCCGCCATTCAATAAGATCATGGCTGATCTTCTACCTCATCTCCACTTTCCTGCACTATCCCCATATCCCTTGATTCCCTTAATATTCAAAAATCTATCGATCTCTGTCTTGAATATACTCAACGACTGAGCCTCCACAGCCCTCTGGGGCAGAGAATTCCAAAGATTCACCACCCTCTGAGTGAAGAAATTTCTCCTCATCTCAGTCCTAAATGGCCGACCCCTTATTCTGAGACAGTGACCCCTGTTTCAATGAGATCACCTCTCATTCTTCTAAACTCTAGAGAATATAGGCCTAGTCTACTCAATCTCTCCTCATTGGACAATCCCCCCATCCCAGGAATCAGTCTGGTGAACCTTCGTTGCACTCCCTCTATGGCAAGTATATCCTTCCTTAGGTAAGGAGACCAAAACTGTACACAATGCTCCAGGTGTGGTCTCACCAGGGCCCTATATAATTGCAGTAAGATGTCTTTACTCTTATACTCAAACCCTCTTGTAATAAAGGCCAACATACCACTTGCTTTTCTAATTGCTTGCTTTACCTGCATGTTAGCTTTCAGTGATTCGTGTACAAGGACACCCAGGTCCCTCTGAACACCAACATTTCCCAATCTCTCACCATTTAAAAAATACTCTGCTTTTCTATTTTTCCTACCAAAGTGGATAACTTCACATATCTCCACATTATATTCCATTTGCCAAGTTCTTGCCCACTCACTTAGCCTGTCTACATCCCCTTGAAGCCTCCTTGCATCCTCCTCACAACTTATATTTCTACGCAGCTTTGTATCATCAGCAAACTTGGATATATTACATTTGGTCCCCTCATCCAATTGTGAATAGCTGAGGCCCAAGCACTGATCCTTGTGGTACCCCACTAGTTACAGCCTGCCAACCCGAAAATGACCCGTTTATTCCTACTCTCTGTTTTCTGTCTGTTAACCAATCCTCAATCCATCCTAGTATATTACCCCCAATCCCATGAGCCCAAAATTTGTTTAATAACCTTTTGTGTGGCACCTTATCGAATGCCTTCTGAAAATCCAAATACACCACATCCACTGGTTTCCCCTTATCTATTCTGCTAGTTACAACCTCAAAAACTCTAATAGATTCGTCAAAAACAATTTCCCTTTCATAAATCTGTGTTGACTCTGCCCAATCCTATTATTATTTTCTAAGTGCCCCGTTACCACGTCCTTAATAATAGATTCTAGCATTTTCTCTGCTACTGATGTCAGGCTAACTGGTCTGTAGTTCCCCGTTCTCGCTCTCCCTCTTTTCTTAAATAGTGGGGTTACATTTGCCACCTTCCAATCTGCGGGAACCATTCTAGAATCTATGGAGTTTTGGAAAATGACAACCAATGCATCCACTATCTCTATAGCCACCTCTTTCAAAACCCTAGGATATAGGCCATCAGGTCCAGGGGATTTATTGGCTTTCAGTCCCATTAATTTCCCTAGTACTATTTTTTTACTAATACTAATTTCTTTCAGTTCCTCATTCTCGCTAGACCATTGGTTCTCCACTATTTCCGGGAAGTTTTTGCGTCTTCTTCCGTGAAGACAGACGCAAAGTATATGTTTAATTTTTCTGCCATTTCCTTATTCCTCATTATAATTTCTCCTGTCTCAGCCCGTATTTACTTTTGCTAATCTTTTCCTTTTTACATACGTATAGAAACTTTTACAGTCTGTTTTTATGTCTCTCGCTAGTTTACTCTCATATTCTATTTTCCCTTTCTTTATCAATTCTAAATGAATTCTAAAATTCTCCCAATCCTCAGGCTTACTGCTCTTTTTGGCAACATTATAAGCCTCTTCCTTTGATCTAATACTATCTTTAACTTCTGTTGTCAGCCACGGTTGGACCACTTTTCCTGTGGGTTTTTTTTACCTTAAAGGAATGTATATTTGTTGTAAATTATGTATTAATTCTGTAAATGCGAGCCATTGCTTGTCTACCGTCATACCTTTTAATGTAGTTTCCCAATCGACCTTAGCCAACTCGCCCCTCATACCTATGTAGTTTGCTTTGTTTAGATTTAAGACCCTAGTTTCAGAGTTAACTAAATCACTTTCAAACTCAATATAAAATTATACCAAATTATGGTCACTCTTCCCTAAAGGCCCCTTTACTACTCGGTTATTAATTAACCATTTCTCATTGTACAATACTAGATCTAAAATAACCTGTTCCCTAGTTGGTTCCTCAACATACTGATGTAGAAAACTATCTTGCATACATTTAGAGCTAAGATCCTTTCTCTCTACTGTCTTTATTCCATCCTTTATTATCAGGGCTACCCCTCCTCTTTTTCTATTTTGCCTATCTCTTCTAAAAGTTAAGTATCCTGGAATATTTAGTTCCCAACCTTGGCCACTTTGCAACCATATCTCTGTTATGGCTATTATATCAAACCTGTTCATTTCTATCTGCGCTATTAATTCATCTACAGGAAACTCTTTATTAACCGGCACCGACGGGACCGGTGTGGTGCCGGTTTATCGAAAGTACCGGATAACGGAGAGTTATATCTACCGAGGCTATTTTTAACAAAGAAAAATAAATAAATCAAGAAATGAGCAGTATACTTCGGACAGCGCCAGGAGGCCGAGTAGTGGCACTTTTGAAAACTACCCCTACTGACTAAATTGGCGTTCGCGGACTCGGACTCGGACTCGGGATCGGCAACATTGCCGGTTATTTGAGAGGAGTTTTCGGAGTACTCGGCGTTCGCGGAGACTCGACTGCGACTCGGCAACATTGCCGGTTATTTGAGAGGAGTTTTCGGAGGATGATTTTTGCGGTTAAGCAAGAATTCCGGATATTTGGGTGCCGGATAAACAAAAGTTTCCTGTATTTTGTTGCAAATGCTTCGCGCATTCAGATATAGTGCCTATAGCTTTGACTTATTTCTCTTTTTCCCTGATGTCACCTTAGTCACTGATGCCTTATTACCTTTGTTACTCTCTCTGTCCCATCCTGACCCACTCTGCTTATTTTTACCCAAAACTCTGCTCTACAGCCTTGACATTTCTCTCACTGCTTTTAAGTTTACTCTTTCCTGAATCCTCCCACACCCCCTTCATTAGCTTAAAGCCCTGTCGACTGCCCTAGTTATTTGGTTCACCAGGAAACTGCTCCCAGCCCAGTTTAAGTGGAGCCCATCCCAACGGAACAGTTCCCTCTTTTCCCAGTACTGGTGCCAGTGCCCCATGAACTGAAACCCCTTCCTTCCACACCACTCTTTGAGCCACGCATTTAAACCTCTAATCTGTTTGTCCCTATGCCAATTGGTGCGTGGCTCAGGTAACAATCCAGAGATTATTACCTTTCAGGTACTGTTTTTTAATTTGGATCCTAGCTCCTCAAACTCCCTCAGCAGAACCTCATTCCTAGTTCTACCTATGTCGTTGGTTCCAATGTGAACCACAACAACTGGATTCTCCCCCTCCCACTCCAAGTTCTTCTCCAGCCGCGAGGAGATGTCTTTAACCTGGCACTAGGCAGGCAACACAACCTTTGGAACTCTCGGTCGCGACTGCAGAGTGGGCTTCATAAGCAGCTGACATAATTTCCCATAAGCCTCCGTAGAGAAAGACAGCCTTCTGAGGCATTGATGGCCAGGAAAATCTGAGCCGGACCTCCTTGGCAATGTTCCCTTAGGCTGCACGGTTGCGCAGCACTCCAGGGGGTCCCGTGCAGCTGGTGAGCCGGCTTTTAAATTGAAAAAACCGTGCATGCGCGCAGACTTTTGAATGGGCCGCGCAGCCCAAAAAAAAATCACGGGAACATTGCTCCTGGGTCTGTAAGTTCTATGAAGTGGGTACCATTGGGATGGAAACCATTGTCTCCTGTGATGCATTACTCTAAGTGCCTCTAATAAAGTCTCTTTCATTTCCTTATCCTCTTCCTCTTCATAACACAGGAAGAGAGGGCTTCCCATTCGGAAGTCCTTTTTCCCAGTGCCAAATTTTAATTTGTCCAATATTCACTTTAATGTCAGGAAAGCTCTTCAGTGAAGCTGCACTGCACAAAATAACAAAAATCACTGTCCTGAGAAAGTTATAGAAAGATGCAGGTAGGTTCAACAAAAGTATGTGTTATCCATCTCAGGCTTTGCCTTGTGCTGCTCATACTGCCACTTACATTTTCCAACATTGGGTTAGGGGCACTAATTGGGAAAAATTGAAGGGAAATCTTTGCCATGCTCAACCAACCCCCCCACCACCACTGCCCTATTTACATGCACCAGGCCGGGCTCAAGGCAGGCAGTTATCAGGACTGGTGGTTTTTGGAGGGGAGATATTTGGCGATTTCTTGGGGCTTGATTGTAGTGATAAGTCACCCCACCAGATTTTTACACCTCAAAACCTCCCAGGAATGGCTGATATTTCAAAGGTAAAATCCTGGCCAACATTTCTAATGCCTACAATAACATTGACAACTCAAAAGCGGATTCTCAGCAACGTACAACAAACATACTGCACTCATTACAGACAAAGTTAAAAGGAGTCCACATGTCAGGAATCACAATGAGCTCCTGCCTCTGAAATTAAATATTAGAATAACATACTGCAGCTTTTTTCAGTTAGGAAAACAGACTGTGACTATTTCCTTCAATGTACAAAAGAAAATCGAAGGAAATTCTTAAATCGGTCCTGCCAACTGGCTGTAGAAATACTAAAATACTAAACATCAAAAGTGAGATAGTATTTAACATGTAAACAACAATAAGATAGTTTAAATCCTCCCTCCACTATTGGATCACCACTTTCCACCAAGCTCAACTTTATAGCAATTTATAGGTTACCTTTGAAGCTGACTCCTCACCTACATAGGAATCTGTCATGAAGCAGGATCAAATTGAGGCCCTTTTTAAACTTCTAAAGCTGTAAGTCTGGATCAAATGGATACAAAATTACTACTCACAATTTCTGCAGATGTTTTTTCTGATCATTAATTTATTAGTCACTGTATTTTTTAAGCAAGGTTGACTTAGTATCCTTGGAGTTAAAGTGTACGAAATTCATTCCATTTTACAAAGGTGAATCAAACATGTACTAACAATTACTGATTTGTTTCCATTTTAGTATGTGAGATGCTGGAAAGAATTTCTCATTCTCTCCACAACAATTTACTGTTGTTTAACAAGATCCTGGAAAATTATTATTTGCTTACATTATTTTGCTTCTTTTAGAACTTACTGATCATCAGTGTGTTTAATTCCCACCATACGGTATTTTTAGTGTACCTATTAATGTATAATATACATTTATGTGAAGACATAAATCCTGCCAGCTGTTTTGAAGCAGAAATGGAAATTAAAACCAAAGATCTACTCGGCTATTGATTCTGAGATATTTCACTGTCCTAGAAAGAGCGCGTTATAAGAGTCCCACATGAAATGAATTTTGGGGGTCTTAATGTAGTACCTAGTGGGCATATGCCCACAGCACAATAATGCCCCTAATTCTGACACAGTTGGGAGGATTAATAACTTCATTGTACTTATTCTGGACTGCAGTTTACAGGTGGTGCAGAAGGATTATGAGCCACGACAATTTAGTGCGTGTCACTGGTACCCCAGGATCCAGCCCTTCATTCACTAATGTGTCTGCAAAAAAAGGGGAGCTGTTGACTGCCTCAGCATGAACTCATTATATGTGCTGTCAGGGAATCTGGCATCACATGCATAATCTTATGGTGATGGTCACATATAAGCTGGACATTGACTTAGTAGAACTCCTCCTCTCATTGGGCAGCTGCAAACCTCAGAAAGAAGGCATTGTGTGTATGCCACCCCTGTTTCTGTTCTATGCAGCTTATTCATGCCAAGTGGTGAATTTTACCTGTCGTCTATTTTATAAATATCTTGGTAACTTTGAATAGTTTAACAATGCTTAAATATTTGAGTCGGTCAATATGATAGTTTTAATAGTGCTGTGTTAAAATTTGCAGAGCAGGGGAGTGGGACTAATTGGTAGCTCTTCCAGAGAGCCAGCACAGGCATGATGGGCCGAATGGCCTCCTTCTGTGCTGTACAATTCTATGATTAACAGCTCCCATTCTATCTGAAATCTATTGATGAAGGTTTGACAGTCAGAACAACCTCATTTTCACAACAGAATTAAGCACCTCAAGGTCAGCGTTTCTCTATGGGACAAAAGATCAGCATCAGCTAGTGATCCGAAGACAAGAGTTCAAATCCCACCACGGCAGCTGTGGAATTTGAATTCAGTTAATTAAATAAATCTGGAATAAAAAGCTAGTATCAGTAATGCTGACCAGGAATCTACCAGATTCTCATAAAAAACAATCTGGTTCACTAATGTTCTTTAGGGAAAGAAATCTGCCACCGTTACCTGGTCTGCCCTACTTGTGACACCAGACCCACAGCAATGTGGTTGACTCTGAAATGGCCTAGCAAGCCACTCAGTTCTATCAAATCGCTAGGAAAAACAATAAGAATAAAACCGGATGGACCACCTGGCATCAACTTAGGCACCGGATTCGGACATGACAGTGGCACATCCAACCCAGTCAACCCGGCAAAGTCTTCCTCACTAACATCTGGGGACTTCTGCCATAATTGGGAGAGCTGTCCCACAGATTAGTCAAGCAACAGCCTGACATAGTCATACTCACAGAATCACACATTTCAGCCAATGTCCCAGACTCCTCCATCACCATCCCTGGGTATGGCATGTTCGACCAGCAGGACAGACCCACCAGGGGTGGCGGCACAGTGGTATACAGTCGGGAAGGAGTGGCCCTGGGAGTCCTCAACATTGACTCCAAACCCCATGAAGTCTCATGGCTTCAGGTCAAACATGGGCAAGGAAACCTCCTGCTGATTACTACCTACCACCCTCGCTTAGTTGCTGAATCAGTACTCCTCCATGTTGAACACAACTTGGAAGAAGCACTGAGGGTAGCAAGGGCACAGAATGTACTCTGGGTGGGAGACTTCAATGTCCATCACCAAGATTGGCTCAGTAGCACCACTACTGACCGAGCTGGTCGAGTCCTGAAGGACATAACTGCCAGACTGGGCCTGTGGCAGGTAGTGAGAGAACCAACACGAGGGAAAAACCTACTTGACCTCATCCTCACCAATCTACCTGCTGCAGATGCGTCTGTCCATGACAGTATTGGTAGGAGTGACCACCACACAGTCCTTGTGGAGACAAAGTCTGTCTTCACACTGAGGACACCCTCCATCGTGTTGTGTGGCACTACCACTCAGCTCAAAACTAGGCATCCGTGAGGCGCTGTGGGCCATCAGCAGCAGCTGAATTGTATTCCACCACAATCTGTAACTTCATGGCCCGGTATATACCTCCCTCTACCATTACCATCAAGCCAGGGAACCAACCCTGGTTCAATGAGGACTGCAAAAGAGCATGCCAGGAGCAGCACCAGGCATACCTAAAAATGAGGTGCCAACCTGGGGAAGCTGCAACACAGGACTACATACATGGTAAACAGCGGAAGCAGCATGCTATAGATAGAGCGAAGCGATTCCACAATCAACGGATAAGATCAAAGCTCTGCAGTCCTGCCACATCCAGTCGTGAATGGTGATGGACAATTAAACAACTAACAGGAGGAGGAGGCTCCATGAACAACCCCATGGCAGAGCCCAGCATGTGAGTGCGAAAGACAAGGCTGAAGCATTTGCAACCAGACAGAAGTGCCGAGTGGATGATACATCTCGACCCCCTCCTGAGGTCTCCACCATCAAAGAAGGCAGTCTTCAGTCAATTTGATTCACTCCACGTGATATCAAGAAATACCTGAGCGCACTGGATACAGCAAAGACTATAGGTCCTGACAACATCCCGGCTGTGGTGCTGAAGACGTGCTCCAGAACTAGCCATGCCTCTAGCCAAGCTGTTCCAGTACAGCTACAACACTGGCATTTACCCGACAAAGTGGAAAATTGCCCAGGTATGTCCTGTCCACAAAAAGCAGGACAAATCCAATCCGGCCAATTACTGCCCTAGCAGCCTACACGCAATCATCAGCAAAGTGATGGAAGGTGTCGTCAACAGTGCTATTAAGCAGCACTTACTCACCAATATCCTGCTCACCGATGCCCAGTTTGGGTTTCACCAGGACCACTCGGTTCCAGACCTCATTACAGCCTTGATCCAAACATGGACAAAAGAGCTTAATTAAAGACCTGGGTGTCCTTGTACACCAGTCACTGAAAGCAAACATGCAGGTGCAGCAAGCAGTTAGGAAGGCAAATGGTATGTTGACCTTCATTGCAAGAGGATTTGAGTACAGGAGCAAGGATGTCTTACTACAGTTATACAGGGCCATGGTGAGACCACATCTGGAGTACTGTGTACAGTTTTGGTCTCCTTACCTAAGAAAGGATATACTTGCCATAGAGGGAGTGCAGCAAAGGTTCACCAGACTGATTCCTGTGATGGCAGGACTGTCATATGAGGAGAGATTGGGTTGACTAGGCCTGTATTCACAAGAGTGTAGAAGAATGAGAGGGGATCTCATTGAAACGTATAAAATTCTGACAGGGCTAGACAGACTGGATGCAGGGAGGATGTTTCCCCTGGCTGGGGGTTCTAGAACGAGGGGTCACAGTCTCAGGATACGGGGTAGGACATTTAGGACTGAGATGAGGAGAAATTTCTTCACTCGGAGGGTGGTGAACCTGTGGAATTCTCTACCCCAGAAGGCTGTGGAAGCCAAGTAACTGAATATATTTAAGAAGGAGATAGATAGATTTCTAGACACAAAAGGCATCAAGGGGTATGGGGAGAGAGCGGGAATATGGTATTGAGATAGAGGATCAGCCATGATCATATTGAATGGCGGAGCAGGCTCGAAGGACCGAATGGCCTACTCCTGCTCCTATTTTTCTATGTTTCTATGTTTCTAGAGGTGAGGTGAGAGTGACTGCCCTTGACATCAAGGCAGCATTTGACCGAGTGTGGCATCAAGGAGCCCTAGTAAAATTGAAGTCTATGGTAATCGGTGAAAACTCACCACTGGCTGGAGTCATACCTAGGACAAAGGAAGATAGTTGTGGTTGTTGGAGGCAATTCATCTCAGCCCCAGGACATCGCTGCAGGAGTTCCTCAGGGCAGTGTCCTAGGCCCAACCATCTTCAGCTGCTTCATTAATGACCTTCCCTTCATTTAAAGTCAGAAGTGGGGATATTCGCTGATGACTGCACAGAATTCATTTCCATTTGCAACTCCTCAAATAATGAAGCAGTCGGTGCCCACATGCAGCAAGTCCTGGATAACATTCAGGCTTGGGCTGATAAGTGGCATTCACGCCACACAAGTGCCAGGCACTGGCCATCTCCAACAAGAACATAAGAACATAAAAAATAGGAGCAGGAGTAGGCCATTCAGCCCTTCGAGCCTGCTCCGCCATTCAATGAGATCATGGCTGATCTTCTGCCTCAACTCCATTCACCGGCCCTATTGCCATATCCCTTGATGCCCTTACTAGTCAGAAAACTATCGACTTCTGTTTTGAATATACCCAATGACTGAGCCTCCACAGCCCTCTGGGGTAGAGAATTCCAAAGATTCACCACCCTCTGTGTAAAGAAATTTCTTCTCATCTCAGTCCTGAATGGCCTACCCTTTATCTTGAGGCTGTGGCCCCTGTTTCTAGACTCCCCAGCCAAGGAAAACATTCTCCCAGCATCCATCCTATCCAGCCCTGTAATACTTTTGTATGCTTCAATGAGATCCCCTCTCATTCTTCAGAATTCAAGAGAATATAGGCCTAGTTTACTCAATCTCTTCTCATACAACAGTCCCGCCATCCCAGGAATCAATCTCGTGAACCTTCGTTGCACTCCCTCTATGGCAAGTATATCCTTCCTTAGGTAAGGTGACCAAAATTGTACACAGTACTCCAGGTATGGTCTCACCAAGGCCCTATATAATTGGAGTAAGAGACTTCTTTACTCCTGTACTCAAATTCTCTTGTAATGAAGGCCAGCATACCATTTGCCTTCCTAATGGCTTGCTGCACCTGCACATTCACTTTCAGTGGCTCATGTACAAGGACACCCAGGTCCCTTTGAGCATCTGCATTCCCCAATCTTTCACCATTTAGGAAATACTCTGCCTTTCTGTTTTTTCTAGCAAAGTGGATAACTTCACATTTATCCACATTATATTCCATCTGTCATGTTCTCGCCCACTCACTGACCTGTCGAGATCCCCTTGAAGCCTCTTCACATCCTCTTCGCAACTGACACTGCCACCCAGCTTTGTATCATCAGCAAATTTGGAAATATTACATTTAGTCCCCTCATCCAAATCATTGATATAGATTGTGAATAGCTGGGGCACAAGCACCGATCCTTGCAATAGCCCACTAGTCACAGCCTGCCATCCTGAAAATGATCCGTTTTACCCTATTCTTTGTTTTCTGTCTGTAAACCAATTCTCAATCAGAGAAGTCTAGACACCACCCCTTGACATTCAATGGGATTACCAATGGCAAATCCCCCACCATCAACATCCTGGGGGTCACCATTGACCAGAAACTTAATTGGACCAGCCACATAAATACTGTGGCTGCATGAGCAGGTCAGAGGCTGGGTATTCTGCAGCGAGTGACTCACCTCCTGATTCCCCAAAGCCTTTCCACCATCTATAAGCCACAAGTCTGGATTGTGATTGAATACTCTCCATTTGCCTGGATGAGTGAAGCTCCAACAAAGCTCAAGAAGCTCGACACCATCCACGACAAAGCAGCCCGCTTGATTGGCACCCCATCCACCACCTTAAACATCCACTCCCTCCACCACCAACGCAACGTGGCTGCAGTATGTGCCATCTACAAGATGCACTGCAGCAACTCGCTAAGGCTTCTTCGACAGGTTCTCCTAAACCTGTGACCTCTACCACCTAAAAGGACAAGGGCAGCAGGTGCATAGGAACACCACCACCTGCAAGTTCCCCTCCAAGTCACACACCTTCCTGGCTTGGAAATATATCGCCGTTCCTTGATCGTCGCTTGGTCAAAATCCTGGATCTCCCTCCCTAACAGCACTATGGGAGTAGCTTATAAGAACATAAGAATGAGGAGCAGAAGTAGGCCATATGGCCTCTTGAACCTGCTCCGCCATTCAATAAGATCATGGCTGATCTACGACCTCAACTCCACTTTCCCACACGACCTCCATATCCCTTGATTCCCCTAGAGTCCAAAAATCTATCTACCTCAGCCTTGAATATACTCAACCATTCAGCATCTACAGCCAATGGAGTCCATAGAATCCCAAAGATTCACAACCCTCTGAGTGTAGAAATTCTTCCTCATCTCAGTTTTAAATGGCCAACCTGTTATCCTGAGACTATGCCCCTTAGTTCTAGACTCTCCAGCCAGGGGAAACAACCTCTCCGCATCTACCCTGTCAGTCCCCCTCAGAATCTTTTATGTTTCAATGAGATCATCTCTCATTCTTCTAAACTCCAAAGAGTATAGGCCCAATCTACCCGCCTCATGAACTGCAGCAGTTAAGGAAGGCAGCTCACCACCACCTTCTCAAGGATAATTAGGGATGGGCAATAAATGCTGGCCTTGCCAGCGATGCCCACATCCCATGAATGAATTAAAAAAATCCCAGCTCTTATAACTATTTGTGTCTGGCAAGATAACAACAAAGTTGTTTTAAACGAGCCATTCACAAATTGCATGATTGCCCCCCACCCCACCACTGCAATACAGGTTTTATTCTCACAAGTCACAGATAAAGTTATTGCAGGAATTGGAAAGATAAATTCATACTGATTCAATAGGGGTGCTCCTCTGGGTATGAAGATGAATATGAAGCAAACACCTTCTAATTACCACCTGTGCTTTGGTCAGTGTAATTACCGACAGCTGTGAGACAGTGAGAGACAGAGGCCAGAATTTTCTGAGGTAAGAGTGGGTGGGTTGGAGGCATGGGGGGAAAGTGAAAGTCAAAAAAATGTGAACCCTGACCCCAACCCGCCTCCAACCCGCCCACTTTCACCTTTCACTCAGGCGGGGTGGGGCGGGGGGCGGGCTGCCAACCCGTTACCAAGAGGTGGGTTGGCAACTTAACTATTATAATGAGCCCTGAAGCTTCTACTTTAACCTGCTGTGCAGGTTTAACAGCAGGCAGCCGGGGATCCCGGGGCTCGGGATTCCCGGTGGTTGCAACGAGGCGACCTCAGCCTCGGGGAGCAATCCTTGTGGGTCGGGAGGAGCAGGAGTGCTTCCTCCCGGCCCCCCAAGCTCCCCCACCATCAGCCTGGCCCTCCCCGGGGCTGGGGTCAGACCCCCGGGCCTGGAACACACCCCCCTCCGGCATTGCGATTGGCCCCGGGATCGGGTATTGAACCCCGCCTCCTCCCCACCCCCCGGGGAATCGGACTTCCGGGCTTGGACCCCCCCTCCCGCCCCCATCATCCTGGGCCCAGCACTTACCTGTTACTGCGGCCTCCTTCTCCGAATTCCCCGCATGACTGGAAGCCAGCCCGTCAGTCAGGTTGACTTCCGGGCGGGGAACCCGCCCCTGACGTCGCATGCACGCTGTGGAATTAAAACTCCACAGCCGGGTTTCCCATTGTCTCCCGGGTTTCCCGTTGTCTCCCGGGTTCCCCCGCACCAAGCGGGTGGGACCCGGCAAAATTCAGCCCAGAAAAAGAGAGCGGCAGACAGATCCTTCTTAATTTGTGTTTGTTTAAAAAAAACGAAGTTGAATTTTGTAATCAAACAAAGCTTCTTCAAGAGAAATGGATGCGGGGGGCGTGGGGAGCATAGGAGTGCAAAAGAAGGAAGGAAACAGGAAGGGTGAGCGGGCCTCTGGCCTCTTAATACCCGTCCTTGAGGAGATCAAGTGGGAGTGAGGGGAAAGTGAAGGGTGTGAGTGACAGTAGAGTGTGGGTGAGGGTAGGATACATGGGTCTGGCGGATAGTTCAAAGTGAAGGAGGTAAGCCTAAATGGGTGTGAGTAGAAATAGTGATGGGAGTGATGGGGAATAGGAAAGTGAGGGGATGGTAAGAATATGAAGAGGTAGAGAATGCGGTGGGAGTGAGGGGATGGGAGGAAGCATGAGTGATGGGGGTGGGGAATGGGAAGGGGGTCACAGAGGGCTGCAGGCCACAATTATCTTGCAATCACAACTAGAAAATGCAGTCTGCAGTCATCAGTGCCTTCTTTTCATGCACACTACACTGTGCTAACCACCACCTCCTACTTGAAAGGAAAGAAGAAAAGACAGAGAGAAGCAAAGAAAGAGTTAAAGAAAGAGAAACAGAAAAGAAGAGAAAGTGAGCCAGAAACAGAAGAGGAAGAGGAGATGGCAGAGGGAGAAACAGAGACTCAAAGGCAGCGGAGACCGTAAGAAAAATAGCATAACAACAACAACTTGTATTTATATAGCACCTTTAACGTAGTAAACATCCCAAGGTGCTTCACAGGAGTGTTATAAGACAAAACATTGACATATTCTCCGACTTACCATGTGCAATGCCATGGGAGCTCACTTAGTCGATATAATATTTGCCATTTGGAATAAGTCATGTTCTGGCTCTTTCTAAGACTGAAAACATAACTAGAAGTCTGGCCCCATTCCTGAAGAATAATAATACAAGATTTCCGCCCATAAAAACCACAGCATGGGAGTACGCCTTCCACCTTCCTCAGGGACCAGAAACATGGAAAGCCAACCTAACTGCACTGCGAGACAAAAAAGAGTAATTCCTGATTGATCCTGCCCAGGTATCACTATCCTTCTGGCCACCAACAGAAGCACTGATCCTGAAACGTTCATGTATTAATGTAAGAATATTTAAAAAAATCATGCCATCGGATCATAGTAAAATATGCTCTGCAAATACATATTAGAAAAATATACAACTCCATCAATATGTAAGTCAACATAAGATTCTAAAAATATATTTTTTAAAGAAGAAATTAAATATTGCATTATACTTATACAGTAAAAACTCTCACATGGATTATTGGTGATTAGGCTGCTATGATCATGTGGTTTATAAGTTGTTTCTAATGCAATTTAACCATGGTGCAATATCATTAAAGTTTAGCCCATGTTGGTTGTAGTGTCCAATGATAGCCAAAGCAATGAAACAAGGGCCACTTCATTCTCATCAGAAAAAAGCTTGTATGAAATATAATTTTGATTACAAATCAACAATAAAGTGTGGCATCTCCTGCTGCCCAAAATCCCAAGGTCAATAAATAAACAGGCGGCCACACTATTTAGGGGCAACTGGAAGCTTGCCAGAGGGGGAGTCCCATCTCCTCCTCTGACGCTGGCATTGGGGGGTGGGGGTAGGATGGAGAAGTGCCAGTGCCCCCTACCGTAAGATTATCTCATTGGGCCAAAAAAAAAGGGCAGAAACCTAGCTGGGTTCCACCCCAAACTCCACCCCCACCCAGATTGTGTAATTTTTATGTTACAAAGGCACAGGAATTTCTACCTCAAATCTTTTTTAAGGATATAGATTTAAATGGAAAATTTGCCATTGTTCAACCAGCATAAAATTTGGTTGACGAAAACAGAAAACCCAACACTCATTTACATTTTTATTTTCGGAAAAATTAAAATGTTACCTTGTCCAAATTTATTTGCCGTATGAGTTTCAGAAGCTTCTTTATAACCGAGCATCCTGCAGACCACTTCTCCATCCTGCTTGTCCCATTTATCATCGCACACTGTTCCCCATAGCTTGTCATAGAAAACCTCCACCCTGCCTTCATGAGGTCCTGAGCCATTCACCAGTCTTATGACAGGTTCAATTTCTCCTAATGAAAACATGTATTAACAAACTGATTAACATCCAACCAAGATAAATAAATCTCCAGAACCTGATGGTTTCCACCCCAGAGTATTAAAAGAAATAGGCAAGGAAATTGCAGATGTGGTAGACATAATTTTCCAAAGCTCTCTAGATTCAGGAATTGTGGGGGGCGATTTTGTTAATGGGGGCGCGTTGGAGGCGGGACTGCTGCTTGATGAGTCGATATCCCGCCTCCATCGATTTGTGGCCAACCCACGCTATTTTCCCTTGATTGACCTTGTTAAGCCCACCCAGCGGGCTTAGCAGGCCAATTAAGGGAAAGCCGGTTGCAGAGAACATCAACGTAAGACGTTTCATCTGTCAAAAACTTTTGACAGATGAATTGTCATCGTTTGACAGCTCTGTGAAGCTGTCAAACAGTGACATTCTCTGTAGTTTGATGAGGTCTAAGACTTCTAAGACATCAAACTTCTTTCTTTTACAGAAATGAGATGGTTGTTGCATCTGAGAATGCAACGGCCATCTCTCATCTACAACACGGAGGTCCAAGACTCTCCGCATACAAACCGACTGAAGCCTGCAGGAAGAAACAAAGGTAAGTACACTTTTACTAACACTTTCCACTTATCTCAGATACTCACCTCTACACTCTTGCACCCATCACTTACCTTCACACCACACTTTTGCACCCCCGACCCCCGCAGACTCACTACTCGCCTCGCTGACCTGGCAGGTTTTGGAGCCTTCGGGAAGCCCGCACTTGTGAGGGCAAAAAGGGGATAATCCTATTTTCTGCCTGTTAACTACCTGTTAACAGGCAGTTAATAGGCTTTAATCCCTTCCCGCCTCCAAGGAGACGGGACCCGGTGCGGGACGGCTATCCACCTCCTAGGAAGATGGCATGGAGGCAGGTTGGGGTCGGGTTGGGCACTCGCCCCCAAATTTTGCCATTTTCCTGGCAGTCCCACCTCCCCAGAGCTGGCAAAATCGTCCCCTGTGCCTTTGGATTGGAAAATTGGAAATGTCACTCCATTATTTAAGAATGAATGGAAGGAAGGGAGAAAGCAAGTAACTAGAGACCCGTCAGTTTAACATCAGTTGTGGGGAAGCTACTGGAATCTTTCATTGGAGACAGAGTGACTGAGCACTTGGACAAGTATGAGCTGGTCAAAGCGAGTCAGCATGGACTTGTGGTCTAGTTGAATTATTTGAGGAGGTCACTAACACAAGAGATTATTAGCAAAAATGAACGCGCACAGAATTGGAGGTAACCTAGTGACATGGATCGGTATTGATTGGGAGGTTGGAGACACAGAGAGTAGGGGGAAAATAAAAGACGTATAGCTATTTACCCACAGCAGACCTGCGAGTAAGTAATACAGAGGACGGGCAAAATGTCAGTGCACAACGCTGCAGGGAATGAACATAAGTGCACAGTTTTAATCATTACAGCATGGGCTCATCAGCTGCATCACTAGCACATGAACCACAGCAGTGTGGGAGGCTGTTAGTGTGCTGTGCAACTGTGCTCCATAAAAGCACAATACACGTATTTGTAGGAATTGAACTGTAAGTTGCTATACCTGATTAGTGGAGCTAAATAATTCAATGGGGTCAGTTAGGTGTAATTTTCAACAGAAGAAATTTCCTTTAGAGCATATTAAAAATCCAAGAAATGTAATTTTAGGTAATGAATTATTAGAGTACTTATAATGTGTGTGTGCACACAATATTGCAGTTTAAGTGGCATTACAGTGCCTGTAGGGTGAATATTTATAGGCGTTTGCTAGAGTGTTAAAGTAGCACTTGTGGTTCATTAACTTCTACATCTAAGTGCTGATTTTATAAATGCACACTCATGGAGGGCGAGGATCTTCATCGAGAACTGTGTCTTCATAAAATCAGCCCGTTTCTTCATGTGCCCTATACCTATGTGCTCCCCCAGCTGACAGTGTAGGTGTGGGCTAAAGGCTGAGCCACTTGTTTGGTTGCCTTGGATTCAAATGATCTGTATCAGTAATTACCTCTACTGGACATGCATCAGCACCTGGACTATGTCCTTTGCTACTGTCACTGTTCGATCACTGCTTTCTGGTACCGTGGGCACTTGGGGAGTATTGCGTGCAGGATTGGGCTCCACACTATAGGGAGGATGTTGATGTAACAGAGAGGGTAAAGCATAGATTCATTAGGATGCTAATTGAGGGTATATAAATATAAAGAAAGACTTGAAAAATTGGAGCTGTTTTCATTAGAACAGGGGAGATTCTGGGGTCATTTGATAGTGGTGTTTAAAATTGTGAAGGGATGGGACAGATTAGATATCAACAGATTGGGATGAATTTTAACCTCCAAAAATCTCAAACCCAACCCCAATCTGCCCACTTCCAAGTTTAACGGAGGTGGGACAGGGGGCAGGATACCAACCCACTTCCAGGAGGTGGGTTGGCCATTTAAATGTTATAATGAGGCTGGGAGCCTCACATTTAACTTCCTTTACAGGTTTAACCCTGGCCGGCCAGGTTTCCCAGGCCTCGGGAAACCCGGCAGCTCAAGGGAGGTGAAGACAGCTTCAGGGAAAAGTCAAGTGTTTCCCCCAACCCCCAAGCTTACCTGGGATCAGAGCACCCCCCCCCCCCCACCCCCCCATCAGATCCCCCCATCCAAAGAATGAAACTGAACTGTCCATGCTTTATATCACTTAAAAGCAACTTTACTGATTTAAGTGGAGAGATAGAAAGATTATTAAAAGCTTCTAAAGCTTGATTGGACACTTCTAGTAATCATAGCAGATTTGTAAAGCATTCAGCAAATCAAGGGAAAAATGTCATTTTTACTAGACAGGTATGGAATTCCATGGAGGAATTCCATTGCTAACCTGGCAAATATGGACTATTATTCCCTTCAAAAAGAGAAAGAAAGA
Source organism: Squalus acanthias (assembly GCA_030390025.1). NCBI lineage: Eukaryota > Metazoa > Chordata > Chondrichthyes > Squaliformes > Squalidae > Squalus > Squalus acanthias. The sequence continues at coordinate 87,284,152 of CM059433.1, read as the reverse complement.
AGAAAAAGTTTGATTTATATAGCACTTATGGTCATCCCAAAATGTTTTACAACCAATGGATTATTTTTGAAGTGTATTTACTGTTATGTAGGCAAATGATTCTACAAACAGCAAATGAGTGAAGGAGAAGATAATCTGTTTTAGTGTTGTTTGTTGAGGGAAGAATGTTGGCCAGGACACCAGAAGAACTCCCTGCTCCTTTTTGATTAGTGCCAAGGGATCTTTTATATCCAGCTGAGCAGGCAAATGGAGCCTTGGTTTATTGTCTCATCCGAAAGGCAGCACCTCCGACAATGCAGCACTCCCTTAGGGCTGGATTTTGTCAGGTCCCACCCGCACGGAAGTTCGGGTTTCCCGGCATGCCGAGGAGTTTTAACTGCGCAGCGTGTGTGCGTAGGAAAGGGCGGGTTCCCCGACCGGAAGTCAGCCTGATCACAGGCTGGCTTCCAGTAGTGCGGGGAACGCGGAGAAAAAGGCCACAGGACCAGGTAAGTGCTAGGCCCAGGATGGGGCGGGGGCAGTCCAAGCCCCGGGGGGGGGGGGGTGTGGTCTGATCCCCGGGGGGTGGATGGTGAGCTCGATCTCCAGGAGGGGTCCGATCCCCGATCCTGGGGCTAAGTTGCGATCCCCAGGAGAGGTCCGATCCTCGACCCCAGGGCCGAGTCGCGGTCCCGGGGCGGGGGGAGGGGGGGGATGTTGTTCCAGGCCCAGGGCAGGGGAGTCCAATCCCAGGTGGGGGGCCGACCCCGGCCCCGGGAAGGGCCAGGCTGATGGTGGGAGAGCTTGGGGGGCCGGGAGGAAGCACTCCTGCTCCTCCCGGCCCACGAGGATTGCTCCCCGAGGCTGAGGCCGCCTCGTTGCAGCTGCCGGGAATCCCGAGCCCCGGGATCCCCAGCCACCTGCAGTAAAACCTGCAAAGCAGGTTAAAGTATCGGCTTCAAGCCTCATTATAATATTTAAATTGCCAACCCGCCTCCTGGCAGCGGGTTGGCACCCAACACCACACCCCCCCCCCTCCCCCCCCTCCTGAGGTGAAAGTGAGTGGATTGGGGTCAGGGTTCACATTTTTTCAACTTTCACTTTCCCCCCAAGCCGCTAACCCACCCGTTCTTACCTCTGAAAATGCCAGCCTTAATATTGCACTGAAGTGTCAGCCTAGATTATGTGCTGAAGTCTGTAGTTGGAATTTAACCCACAATCTTTTGAAATTACTACCAACGGAGCCAAACTGACACTAACAAAATATGGGAGAGGCAGGTACTTCCATGTGTGTTGTCTGTATAAACATGCCAAATAGATTGGTGGAGTAATAGCCCAGGTTCCATTAGTAATCGGCCAACATTCCATTCCCGTTCAGCACAGAGAGCTAAATGCCATTATACCAGGGCTCATTATTGGACCAATACTGGCTGACCCCTGTTCAGTGTCCATGCTAGAAGACCTAAGTGGTAAACGTGGATTATTGTGATTGTGTGGGAGTTCCTGGCAGTGTTTTACAGCTTGTGATTTATGGTTAGCAGATGGCACTGCTGGAAGTACTTTCATTTACAAGTCAAAGCAGACCCACAGGGCCCCTTTACATGATATCATGATGGAAAAATCCACATGCCGCGTTACAAATCCAGCCAAAGTGGAGTGGGCAGAAAGGCTTTATAGATGTTCAATATCAACAAAACATGGATTAACAGTCTTCATAATAAAGCATCCAAAAAGTAAAAATGAAATAATGAAGCCTTTAGGAAGAGTATACAACAACTTGCACTTGTATAGTGCCTCTCTTGTAGGAAAACAACCAATCTCACCTCATGCAAATACTTTAAAACATTTCTTCTTTTGCTCCAAAATTGTTCCTGCCCTGTGGTTACCATCATACCTTTTGATCAGGACGAGCGACCATACTTAGTTTAACAAGCTTTCAGGCAGCAGAAATATATTATTTCAATAAGGTGAGGCCTGTTACATGATTGCTAATCATGCAAACAGATCAAATTAATGTAATTAGCCTTAAATGTAATTAGCCTCTAGACTTAACTATTCCAACGCACTCCTGGCTGGCCTCCCACGTTCTACCCTACTTGAGGTCATCCAAAACTCAGCTGCCTGTGTCCTAATTCGCACCAAGTCCCATTCATCTATCACCCCTGTGCTCGCTGACCTACATTGGCTTCCGGTTAAGCAACGCCTCGATTTTAAAATTCTCCTCCTTGTTTTCAAATCCCTCCATGGCCTCGCCCCTCCCTATCCTTGTAATCTTCTCCAGCCCCACAACCCCCAAGATATCTGCACTCTTCGATTCTGGCCTGTTGAGCATCCCCGATTTTAATCACTCCACCAGTGGTGGCCGTGGTTTCAGCTGCAGAGGCTCTAAGCTCTGGAATTCCCTCCCTAAACCTCTCCACCTCTCTACCTCTCTTTCCTCCTTTAAGACGCTCCTTAAAACCTACCTCTTTGACCAAGCTTTTGGCCATCTGCCCTAATTTCTCCTTATGTGTCTCGGAGTCAAATTTTGTTTTATGACACTCCTGTGAAGCGCCTTGGGATGTTTTACTACGTTAAAGGCGCTATATAAACACAAGTTGTTATTGTTAAATCATTTAGGACAGAGCAGCTTGCTTGATTGGGACAACTGCCACTGGATTCAATACCCACCACCTCAATCACTGATGCACTGTAACTGCAGTACGTGCTCTCTATAGGATGCACTGCACAAACTCACCAAGGTTACTTTGAGTGTATCTTCCTCCCTGCAACATTTACCAGCAAGAAGGACAGGAGGAATAATATCATGAAAACACTATCACCTCCAAGTTCCCTCCAAGTCACACACCTACCTGATTTGAACATATATCACCATTCCTTCATCACTGTTGGATCAAAGTTCTGGAATTCCCTACGTAACACTATCATGGCAGCTCTATCATCACAAGGACTGCAGAGGTTCAAGATGAAGGCCCACCATCACCTTCTCAGGACAACAAGGGATGGAAAATAAATGGCCTTTCCATTATTGCCCACATTCAGAGATCAAATATAAAGATAAAAATATCTAGGGGGAAAAATTGAGTCGTGCCCCCTTTGGGGCGCTAACTTTGCCGGGGCGCCCCCGTGACCGAAATTGAGTGGTAGCGCCACAAGAGGGAAGTGGGGCGCTACTGGAAGCACCCCGCCTCCCTCTTGGGGCGCTGCGAGGGAATATCGCGGCGCTATGTGCCGCGGTATTGCAGGCCTTCCTCCCCTTCTTAAAGGGGAGGGGCCTTGCACAGCGCAACCCGGGGCCCAGCTGGGCCACCGGGATCGGAGTGTCGGCAAAAGAACCTGGCCCTCAAGAGAAGTGCCGGGCTCATGGAGCGCAGCCAGCACTCCTCGGGGCTGGGGGTCTGCTCAGGAGGCCAGGGACGGCAGTGGAGGCAGGTGCTGGCAGGCGGCCAGCAACAAAAATGGCCACCCGGCACCTCGCCTTTAAATAGAGCCGCCCCGACCGCAGGTAGGCCCCCCTGACCCCGTCGGACATAGTGTCCGGCAGTAAGTCAGGGGGCGCTACCGAAGATCGCGGCCGGGACGCAAGCGGGGCACTGCGCACGGCGATGATGTCATTGCCGGCGGCGCAGTGCCACGGGGCGCTAACGGTTACTGCCGCCGCTAACCTCCCGCTGAATTTCGCGGGAGGCGTTGGCGGTGCCGTGCCCAGGCGCTAGTTGCTTTGCACCCCGCTAACGGGAGGCGCAAAGCAACGGAATTTTTCCCCCCTAACCTCCCAATTTAGAAATAACCAAATTAATCCTCCTTGTTGAAGTAATGAACTAACAAACGGTCCTTAAAAGAACTGCTGCAGGCCAAACAGAAAAAGGTAAGTACAAGTTTTGTTAATGAATTTTGTGGGGCCGGGACGGCATGAATATTTCTCCTGAACCCACAAAAATTCTTCCGCCTCACTGGCAGCCCGTCTGCCAGTAGTTAACAAGTGAGGCTCATGTGAGAAAAACACCAGTGCAGACTTGATAGTCTAAATGGCCTGATTCTGTGCTCTAACATTCTATAATTATACAGTAAGCTCTACCTCAGCACTGTGTAATAGGCAGTTACTACCACTGTATTTTTTTTTAAAGATCCGCTCAGACACTCACCCTTCTCCCCCTTCTCCCCCCTCTCCCCCGTCTCCCCCTTTTCTCCTTTTCTTCCTCTTTCACCTCTGCGACCTTTAAAAGAAATCACAAAATACACAAATATTAGCATACAAGAATGTTCACGTTGTAAACTAAATTTGAACTTGCGCTTCCTATGCTATAGGCAGCAATCATAAGACATGTTAATGAAAAAAGAAAGACTTGAAAATTACCATGATGGTGAAAAGATGTTCATCATGGGGTTTTACTTTTTTGGTGATTGTTTTGGCATAAGGTGAGGCTTAGTACTAAACTATGACTGACTTGTAAAATTAGAGCCCAGGATAACCACAACATTTGTCGAATATTGCCATAAATTGAGTAGATTTTAAATAAGTCAGTTATAAGAAAATAATGCACAAAATGTTATATTATGTTTAAAAATGACACTTAGTTGCACCAGTAGAATGAGCAAGAGGGTACAATTCAAATGAGTATTCTGAGCATAGAAGGCAAGTTAATAACAATCGCATTGCTGCAGTTTCACCAATGAGTTAAATTAGTCAGATGAATTGTTCAGTTCCTATTGAACATTTCTTGTAACAGCTCAAATCAGTGGCAGTGCAAAATTGCTATATTGAATTCAGATGAATACAATTAGGTATATATTATCTATCATCGACAAACAGTGTATGCAGATAGTGGTAGGTACAACTCAATCAGCAACAAAGGGCAGAAAATAGATTTTAAAAATACACCTTGAAATTTGAAAAAACCACATGTAGTTCAGGGGAAGGGATTGAATCAAGGGACAGGTTATTTTAAATTTTAGTTGTTGAAATTTAGGTGTGAGTTGTCATTGTGGGAGTTGATTCAGTGTTATTGCACACAGCACAAACGGGTTGCTGTATTACCTTAAGAGACTGAGGGGTAGAAATTAGGTCGCGCCCCATTTGGGGCGCAAATATCGTCCGGACGCAAATATTAGCGCCTGGCGCTAATTATCGGCACTGACAGGAAACTTCACTTTTACCGCCCCGGGAGCTGAGTGGAGCGCTAAAGCAGGCGCTGCACACCTCTCTTAAGGCGCAAAGGCCAAGGAGTGAGGCGCTAACTCAGCGCACGAGCGCAGCGCAGCTGCTGCCAGTTAGCGAGGGAACACAGACACACTGGCGCCGGCCACTTCTTAAAGCGGGGGGGGCCACTTGCTCCCCAGCCACACCCTGCTCATTGCAGCCTTGAATCTCAGCCTGGAGAGACCTGTAATCCATTTTGCTGCCAAGCATGGAGAGGGTGAGAGAACGCGCTCATCGCTTCACCGAGCGGGCCTTGGATGCTCTGGTTGACGCAGTGGAGCGCAGACGATGTATGCTGTTCCCTGAGAGTGGCAGGAGGCCTTTGCCATGCGAGTTCAGAAGAGTGTGGAGGGAGGTGGCTCAGAGCGTCTCCTCCAGGAGCATGGTGCCCAGGACCCATACTCAATGCCGCAAAAAGTTCAACGACCTCACTCGGGTCGTCAGGGTGAGTGGCTTTTTCTCAATACCTCTCCATCCCTCCATCTCAACCTCACTCTATGGCCAGAGGGTCTTAAAACCCCAATGCACAACACTCATCCAACACCTATGGCCCTTTCATCAAACACACACACACATTCCACACTTTGCATACAGTAAGGGCTATTCACCTATGGGAGGCACATCAGGCAAGACCATGGCTGTATATTGTAAGGGCTATTCACCTATGGGAGGCACATCAGGCAAGACCATGGCTGTATATTGTAAGGGCTATTCACCTATGGGAGGCACATCAGGCAAGACCATGGCTGTATATTTACTCAGATGCTGTCCTTTTTCTTGCAGGCTAAGCTGGCTCATAATCGGAGACAGCAGCAACGGACGGGTGGAGGGCGGCTTCAGCTGCAACCCCTCAGCGATCTGGAGGAGCGCGTCCACAGGATTGTGGCAAGCCGGGTGATCGGTCCCGTCGCCACTGGAGACGCCGACCCCATTGTGGACAGCAATGGTAAGGTCATCACCTTTTTGTCCTCTGTCCTTCCACTTGTCCCTCACAATACCAGCCTTTGACACTTTCAATCCAACTTGCTAACTCGCTGCACTTATTCCTCCCTTACTGCCACCCTGTCCTCACGCTAAAGCCACTCTTGTACCTCCCTGCTTTCAGATGGTGATTCACCAGCTGAGGAGACGGGCCCTGAAGCTGCCACTGGGAGTGATGCTGCAGCTGAGGAGGATGAGGAAGCCAGAGCATCAGTGCCACCCTCTCCCGAGGAAGCCCATGCCCACACTGGGAACACGCCTTCCCCGGAGGGGAGCAGGGGGGAAGGGGCTGATGATGGTGAAGCTCCAGGACCCAGCGGGCTGCAGCAACGCCATGGGGTGGGTAGGGAAGAACAGGGGCCTTCTCCCCAGAGGGAGAGTATGCCAGACACTCCTACTGCAATGGACGCAGAGGAGGAGCGGCTGATTGCAGAAATGAACACCCAGGCGGTGGGCATGCACACTGAGCTCATGGGTGCAGTGGGAAGGGTGCCCGAATGCATTGAGTCACTGGCAAGGAGTGTGGAGCACTTCGCTGTAGCACAGGCGGATGCCACACTAACGCTTAGTGCTGCAATTCAGTCACTGGCTGCCGTGATCCCACCTCTGACTGCTCTCATACAGACTCAGATGGAGGCCACGCGAGCACAGACTGCTGCCAACCTCGATGGTTCGTGCACATGTCCCCGGGGCTGTCACCGCGCCGCAGCAGGCCAGCAATCTGTTCTCCGGCAGATTGCTCCGGATGCTGAAGTGCTGCCCCGTGGGAGTGCCAGTGTGTCGGGCGAGCAGGGAGTTGCTGGCCTCTCTCACGATGACAGCATTCCTGCTGCCAACACTGTCACTTCTCCACTGCACTTGCCACCGCCTGTAGGACAGACTGCTGCCGCCCATGCAGAGTTGGTGCAGTCTGCAGCCGGGCCCTCCAGGCCCAGAAGTGGTCGAGGCCGTCCTTCAGGGGCATCTGCAGTGTCAGGGTCTGACGAGCAGCAGCCTTCCACCAGCCTTGCTGCAGCCACTGAGGTCCCATTACGGAGGAGCAGTAGGGTTAGAAGGGGGGAAGTGCGCAAGGGAAGGAGATCACCCTCGAAGGGCAAAAAGTAGGAGGTGTGACAAAATGCTGGTCATTTTTTTATTAAAGGCCGAGGTTCATGGTCCAACTTTTGTTTAGTGTTTTGGACATTATCTCCAGGTTGTGAGAACCAGTTATGTTATTGACTGTTTTTTTGTGTTTATTTCTATGAGTTTGTCATGAGGAATTGACACACACAGAGTTTGTAAAATAAATAAGTTTCTGTATTCAAAATATACATGGCTGGTGGTTGGAATTATTGGTGCCTTGGCCGGCTTAGGGGTTGCGTGCTGGGTTGATTAGTGTTTGTAGCAATGGCAGGGGCCCTAGAAGCGGCTTGCTATTAGTCGTTGACGGACGGCCCTTGCAGTTTGACCATTGTGGGCCGCCCTCCTGCCTTGGTGCTGCTGATGATCATCGTCCTCGTCCTCTTCCTCCTCTTCCTCCTCCTCCTCTGGTGGTGCTACAAGGCCTGGTGGCATTGGCTGGGTCCTGAGGATTGCCATGTTGTGCAACATGCAGCACACGACTACGAAGTTCGAAACTTGCTCAGGCGAGTACTGCAGGGCTCCTCCGGAATGGTCCAGACAGCGGAACCGTTGTTTCAGCACGCCGATTGTGCACTCAATAATGTTCCTGGTTGCTTGATGGCTTTCATTGTACCGCAGCTCAGCAGGGGTGTTTGGCGTACGGAGCGGTGTCATCAGCCAGGTGCTCAATGCGTACCCCTTGTCCCCCAGAAGCCAACCAACTGGCTGATGCGGTGCCTCGAAAACTTCTGCCACAGTAGTCTGGCGCAGGATGAAAGCATCGTGGCAGCTGCCCGGATAGTGGGCATTGACAGCGAGTATCACCTGTCTGTGGTCACAGACCAACTGCACATTCAAGGAATGGAACCCCTTTCTGTTCCTGAATTCCTCTGCATTCTCTCGCGGAGCACGCAAAGCCACATGCGTGCAGTCAATGGCGCCCTGCACCATGGGGAAGCCCGCTACCCTCGCAAAGCCCAGAGCACGGTCACGCTGCTTGTCTGGGGTCATAGGGAAAGAGATGAAGTCTCGTCTCCTTCTGAAGAGGGCATTGGTGACCTGCCGGATGCAGCGATGCACCGCAAACTGGGAGATATTGTCGAGGTCCCCAACAGCAGCTTGGAATGAGCCAGTGGCGTAGAAGTTCAAAGCCACTGTGACCTTCACTGCCACCGACAGAGACGTCCTGGACCTCAGCTGAGGCTGCAGATCTGGCTGCAGCAGGTGGCAGAGCTCAGTGACCACCTCCTTGCTGAATCGCAGCCTTCGCAAACACAGCTCCTCGGACATATGGATGTAGGAGAGCTGTTCACGATATACCCTGGGAGGGTAAGCTCTCCTGTACATGCGCCTGATGGCCCTCCTCCGTCTGGCCATCATTGCCACTCTCTGTCTGCGTCTCGGTATCCTCCGATTCAGCTGGAGCAGGACGACGCCCCCAATCATTGCAGCCCCCATATTCTCTTTGCCAGAAAAGTAATGAGGTACAGCAACTAAAGTAGCAACAAAGTTAGGATGAACTAGGCAAAACTACCTCACAAAGCGTTGAGTCAATGTAGAAGTCTCTCTCTCTCTCTCTCCGAATCTCTCTCTCTCTCTCAGAACGAGTGGTGCATAAATGTCGACCACAGAAAAAGACAGGAAGAGGCCCCCTTTAAATAGCGCCCCCCCCCAGCCCCACACCGATTGATAACGTTCCAGTCTTCCGGTCGTTGGAAGCGCCAGGTGGTAAGGCAGGGGGCGCCACTCAATTTCCGCTCCGGGGCGCCCCAAGGGCGTTGCACCATGGAATGACGTCACAATCTGCGCGCGCAGGTGGTCGCAGCGGTAAGTTTTAGCGCCGCCGCACAATCTCAAGTTAAGTTCTCGAGCGGCGCAAACAGCGCTGCGCCCGGGCGTTAGCGGCTTAACGCCCCATTAGCGCCCTCTTAAGGCGCTAACAGGAGGCGCAACCAAGTGAATTTTTACCCCTGAGTATCCTAGTTCACGCTTGAACATGTATAAGAAATTGGCTGAAAGAGGGGAAACAGGAGGGCCGAGATAGGAGTGTGATGTTAGGCTGGTGAGATGTACTAAGTAGAGTGCTGGGGCCTTTCCTGTTTCTATAAAAATATAAATGTAAGTCTTTCTTTCAAGTCTTTCTTTCTAATGTTTTAAGAAATGATTGTTTTGTCTTTGTGTAAAGTTAAACCTGGTAGAGATTTTTCAACTCTGTTCATTTTGCTGTAAATGTGATGATTGTTATAATGGGGGGAGGGAGTCCTGTGACATGTAACCCATGAGAAACCCTGCCAGTAGACAGGCCCGGACACACTGGTGGTAGCAATCCTGATAGGAACCCATTGTTAGAAACTATGGCCAGGGTTTTCTGCTGTGTGCTCACCAATCCACAATTTTTCTATACATTAGAATGAATGGTGAAAAATTGAAGGCTGGCAAGTGCACAAGAACTGGCAAATTTAAAGAGATGATCGTTAGGAACAAACTTGTGAATTAGTATATGAAAATAACCTAGTAAATAGGGCTAAGCAACCCATAACTCATATAAAAGATAGCAATTATGCAGAAACTGAAAGGATTGGATATCTTCAATGCTCGTGGGCCAGATAGGATATATCCTAGAATTATCAAGGAATTAAAGGAGAGTACTTAGTTGTGCTTTGGTTAATATTTTTCAGAATTCCATAAATACTGGAATCATATCTGAGGATTGAAGGATAACAATTGTAGGTCCTATATTCTAAAAAGGAATAAGACACACACCTAGTAATTACAGGTCGGTTACTCTAACATCAATACTGGAAAAACTGATTGAGGACATTCTATATATGACTGTTATGATTTAGACTCTCTCACAATACTTTTTACTCATGCTTAATGCAAAAGTCAGCTTCCATAGCTAAAGATACACTGCTTATGAATCAAAACTTGTTTGCTAGTGCAGTTTCTGATACATAACAAATCTTTTTACTGTTTGGAAATTGCTTCCTGGTGCAGTTCTCATGCCTCTAGTTCAAAGAAAAACTGCCACAATGGGTCAAGTTCTTCCTCCCTGATGGGACATTCATCACAATTAACAACTTGATCAGTTCCAAAAGAGACAACAGGCATGTTTGTATTTTGCCTTTCAGAGGCCTAAAACAATTACAAATGTAACAGACAGCCCATAAAATGATTAATTATCATTATAATTTGGGTGGACTTTGCATCTTCTAACCCTTGCTAAATAATCTACATAAGCAGGGGTGAGTTAACTCACTTTGAGTCGGTCTCTTACACACTAGCCAGGGTTGTGCATTCCCAACATTCCCAACATTCGCTCAATACATAGAAACAAATGCAGCAGAAAATCTCTCCAGGACAGTCACAGAATCCATTTTAAAAATTGTTACCATACAATTGCAGCTACAAATTGCTACAAAATATATTATATAGAGATTCTTATGACCTGAAACAGTACAGATCTGGTTTTCCACAGGAACATCTAAAGAAAACAGGTATCAAAGAGAGAAATGAGCATGGATCCAGAAGCAACAAGATCTTGGATTTATGGTGACTGAATAATTCAAATTCTGTTTTATTACATGGGTTTTATCTCTGTTTTAGGGATTGCATTCTCCAATTCTGTCTGTTTATAATTAGGGCCATTGGTTAATACAAACGAAATAAATCAAATTCCATTTTTATTAAATGGAATTTTTGGATTTTCACTGGTGTTTTGGGGATCAAGTTCTGCAATGTGATCCATTTGTGAAAAGTGTAAATATGTGGCCTTAGCTTTACAAATCTATTGGAATTCTTTGAAACGGTAACTAAATAGTTGTAATTTACTTGGATTTGCAAAAGGCATTTAATTAAGTTCTAGGTTAGGGGGGAAAGGTTAAGGTTCATGGAATAAATGGCTTAACAGAATCACGGAAGGTTGGGATCAATGGAAAGTGCTCTGCCTGGGAAAAGTAACTTGTTGTGTTCCACAGGAATTTATTCCATGACTCCTGCTATTTGTGAAGGATTGGATATCTACAAGGCTTGTGGGCCAGTTAGGATATCGGTGCTGGGTCCCCAACTCTTTACAATCTATATTAATGATTTGGAGGAGGGGACCGAGTGTAACATATCAAAGTTTGCAGATGATACAAAGATGGGAGGGAAAGTAGAAAGTGAGGAGGACATAAAAAACCTACAAGGGGATATAGACAGGCTGGTTGAGTGGGCGGAGATTTGGCAGATGCAATACAATATTGGAAAATGTGAGGTTATGCACTTTGGCAGGAAAAATCAGAGAGCAAGTTATTATCTTAATGGCGAGAAACTGGAAAGTACTGCAGTACAAAGGGATCTGGGGGTTCTAGTGCAAGAAAATCAAAAAGTTAGTATGCAGGTGCAGCAGGTGATCAAGAAGGCCAACGGAATGTTGGCTTTTATTGCTAGGGGGATAGATTATAAAAACAGGGAGGTATTGCTGCAGTTATATAAGGTATTGGTGAGACCGCACCTGGAATACTGCATACAGTTTTGGTGTCCATACTTAAGAAAAGACATACTTGCTCTCGAGGCAGTACAAAGAAGGTTCACTCGGTTAATCCCGGGGATGAGGGGGTGGACATATGAGGAGAGGTTGAGTAAATTGGGACTCTACTCATTGGAGTTCAGAAGAATGAGAGGCGATCTTATTGAAACATATAAGATTGTGAAGGGGCTTGATCGGGTGGATGCGGTAAGGATGTTCCCAAGGATGGGTGAAACTAGAACTAGGGGGCATAATCTTAGAATAAGGGGCTGCTCTTTCAAAACTGAGATGAGGAGAAACTTCTTCACTCAGAGGGTAGTAGGTCTGTGGAATTTGCTGCCCCAGGAAGCTGTGGAAGCTACATCATTAAATAAATTTAAAACAGAAATAGACAGTTTCCTAGAAGTAAAGGGAATTAGGGGTTACGGTGAGCGGGCAGGAAATTGGACATGAGGCTGAGTTCGGATCGGTCAGGGCCCTGTGGGTGGCGTAGGGGGCCCAGGGGCTGAGTGGCCAGGTCCTGCTCGTACTTCTTGTGTTCTTTAGATTTGAGGTGAGGATCAGATCAGCCATGATCTTATTGAATGGCGGAGCAGGCTCGAAGGGCCGATTGGCCTACTCCTGCTCCTATTTCTTATGTTCTTATGTTCTTATGATATATCCTGGAATTCTCAAGGAATTAAAGGAGAGTACTTAGTGAATGATACACTGTGTACACTATATACACAGTGTATAAGGGGGGAAAATTCGGTTGATTTGCACCTCCTGTTAGCACCCTAAGAGGGCGCTAACGGGGCGCAAAGCAACTAGCGCCTGGGCGTAGCGCCGCCAACGCCTCCCGTGAAATTCTGCGGGAGGTTAATGGCGGCGGTAGCCATTAGTGCCCTGCGGCGCTGCGACGCCGGCGATGATATCATCGCTGTGCGCAGCTCCCCACTCGCACCCCGGCTGCGATCTTCGGTAGCGTCCCCGACTTACCGCCAGACGCTATGTCCGATGGGGTCAGGGGGGTCTACCTGCAGCCGGGGCGGCGCAAATTAAAGGGAAGGTGCCGGGCTGCCATTATTGTTGCTGGCCGCCTGCCAGCACCTGCCTGCTTTACTGTCCCCGGCCTTCTGTGCAGCTCCCCCGCTCCGTGAGCCCGGCACTTCTCTTGAGTGGCGGACTCTTTTGCTGGCACTCCGATCCCTGGTGGCTCAGCTGGGCCCCGGGTTGCACTGCGCCAGGACCCTCCCCTTTAATAAGGGGAGGGAGGCCTGCAGTACTGCGGCACAACGTGCCACAGAGCGTGGTGCTGCTACATATAGCGCCGCGATATTCACTCACAGCGCCCCAAGAGGGAGGCGGGGTGCTTCCAGTAGTGCCCTGCCTCCCTCTTGGGGTGCTACCGATGAATTTCAGGCACGGGGGCGCTAACTTTTTCGGGGCGCTCGACGTTAGCGCCCCAAAGGGGGCGCGACCCAACTTTTCCCCCTGTTGATGAAACAAAGGCTTGCTTGCAGGTAATAAGTAGAAAGGAGATTGATTATTTTAGAGAAGCATGCACCAAGTTGATATTGCAGAAGGATTTTGATCAAGATAAAGGTAGACTAATGTATATATGAACAGTGGTGAGGCCAGTTCTGTAGTATGGTGCGCAGTTGTGGTCACCGTAACCCAAAAAGGATATAGATGCAGTCGAAATGTTTCTCAGAAGATTCGGCAGGATGAAGAAGTGTCTAAACTTATTTTTGCTGGAGAAAAGAAGACTGAAAGCAGGCATAATACAGGTCTTCAAAATAACAAAAGGTATAAATGAGTTGACAAAAAAACAAACCATTTAACAAACATTAAGCACAGCACTAGATGACTTAAGTACAAAATCTACAAGCCTTTAACAAGCTTATGGACTTTAAAAAACTTTTATTCCCCAACAGAACACTGGAAATGTGTAACGGACTCCCAGAGAAGATAATTGAGTCAATTTGCTCTTTTAAGAAGGAGGTAGATCAATATCTGTTGAAAAGATTGGGGGTTATAAACATATTAGCAGCACGGCTCAATCTTTTTTCAAGAGAGGTAGGGGAAAGAACTTATATTTCCTTAAAGTAGATGATTAATAGATGCTATGGTGCTGGGAGGGGATGAGATCCATGAGAAAATAATTATACAGGAACTCTGAATGAAAAGGAGCTTGATAGGCTGAATTACTTTCTCACGCTTGCCTTTCTTATATATAGTGCCTGACTTCAGATAGCATCTTTTTGGAAAGCCAGCTGAATTTGGAAATTCATCATATCGGGAATATTTTAAGAGAGCTACAACACCATGGCGAAATAAATCAGAGCACATAATAATATAGCTGTGGGTATGCATAGCTAATAACATACCCCACGATCCTTTTTGTCCCTTGACAGACAATCCAGGTAGTCCAGTATCTCCTTCATCTCCTTTGAGGCCTGTTGCTCCAGGTTCTCCTGGCAGACCAGGAAACCCTAAAACGGAAAAATACAACAATGAATGATGAGTACTATTCTACCAACACAGGTTACATTTCTATATTGAAATAAAATTAAAAGGAGATAAAATTCCAAAGAGGAACATAAAAGATGACTCATATTTTGAATGCTGCAATAAAGAGACTACAAAAGCGACACAGAATAAATAGGGACAAATTTACTTCCCTTCACTCCCATCACCCCCACCACCCCCCTCCCCAATCGTGCCTAGGCACAAGTTAGAGGGGGCATAGCTGAAGTGCGTTTTGCTTAGCCTGAACTGAACCTACCCATATTTACTCTAGGGCTGATTTTCCTCTGGCACAGGATGCCTCTTATTGGGTGCCTTGAACTAACAGCTGAGTAGGAAATTACTGCAGCAGCAGTAATGGCCATTGCCTTGAGGCTTTCTAGCTGCTGCCAAAAACAGTAAGTAGTGACATAGATACTGACCCTAGAACGTCCCAGTGCCCTGGCCTACTCCAGCAGCATCAGCAATAGAAGTTCTCAGCGGGTGGATCCCAACACTTTTGCACAAACTTCTCCAATCTTTCCTTATTACTCAGATCTTTGACATCAAACTTCACAGCGAAATAAATGCACTGTGCTTGACTTCTACATTGTGCTGAAGATTTATGGCCCTAACATTGAGAGACTCCACTCAGGTGGCACTGAGTTAAGTATCTATTAGGATGTCAAGAATGATCTAAACAAGTCTGACAAATGCATTCACCACAATTGCACCACCAAACCACATCCTCCCCAACATTTTACCTCCTCCTGCTCCCCACCTCCAAATCCCTGATCATCTGGTTCTGCGCTCTCGAAAAGAGACTGTATTTCTTCAGTTCAATTTTAAATAATTTTAATTCTTGCGAATTTTACTGGCTTTCTGCCATTCTAAAATGATATCCTCTATTTGGCACACTGGTACAAATTTTGTTCCCACTCTTTAATGGTACTCTTTCTTTGCCCGTGGTACCATCCTTGTCTGCTCTGTTTTATTTTAGCCTGCCCACTCATCCCTCGTCCCAATCCTGATGTCACCACTTGACCGCTTGTACTTCTCTTCCCCCAGCTTGCCTGTACTCCCCACTGACATATTCTTCAACCCAGGCTTCCCTCTGCCAAGTTCCCTGTTTTCTGCCTTTTTTTGTCAGTCCTTGCAAATCACTCTTTTGCTTCAGCATCCACAGCCTCCTACTCCTCCTGCATCCAACACAACCTATTGCTTCCCTCTCCAACGTAGCTCAACTGTAGCAAACCACACAAACACACCTGCCCACTTGCAATTTGATTCAGACTGAAACTAATTTGCCACTGCCATTTTTTTCATGTGCCTCCCCCTCAAACTCTACTTCAGCCCTGAACCTCATATGCTCCCTGCTGCCATGTTTCCCCATTTCATCTCCATTTACTTATTTCCTTTATTCAGAGCTTCCTTTCATAAAGCCTCCGTTATGACATTTCATCTCTAATTACTTTTCTTCTTTGTTATTCCTTTCATAACCCTCCATTACAACTTTTCATCATCCCTTACCTTCCTTACATCAAAACTCCCTTCATAAGCCTCCATTGCAAAATTTCATCTCCACTTACTTACTTTGCAACATATATGTATAAAGATATTTGACTGACTACGAGAAATGCCATGGGCAATTTATTAATAAATAATAAATAATGGCCCTGAATTCGCAGTCGGTGGTGTAGCTAAGGAGTACGCTGCCAACATCTGAACGGAATCCGCACTTACCTTGTGCGAACCCCCTTCGAAAAGTTGCTTTCAAATGCTGCAGAGTTGTGCGCAAATTAGTGGCCCATGGATCCCAGGGACGCACCGTTGTGCGTACGTGAGCCTGGGATCACGTGGTGCGGTGCTCCTTTCACTTCCTGACTCCCAGCCAATCAGGAAACAGAGACAATTGCTTCTACTGGGAGTACTGAGAGAACGCCGTCATACCGACCGCAAATTCAGGGCCATTAACTTAAAAGCATGTTTGTGGAAGAACTCTGCATTAAGAATTCCTTTAACATCACATTATTTATTTGGCATCAACTAAATATGGTTAACTGGTTTTAGTATTTCTTGTTTGTGGAGGCTTTCATTACCAGTATTTCCTTAAGAAACACATCTGTTGTTAACTACTATTAGAAGTGTCAGGAAATCCTCCTCCTTTAATCTTCTTTGTGTTATCAGTTGTGCAAAATTTGCTTTTGCAACTTCAGTGATCTTGCTCCTCTGTTAAAGGTTTTGCCAGTTTATCTAAAGAAGATTCATTCTTCAATATCCTAATTTATTTTCTGCACAGCACTCTTTATTAGACTCACCTTCTGCACCAGGAAATCCAATGGGTCCAGGAACTCCCTCCAATCCTCGGTCACCTTTGTCACCTTTTGACCCAGGAGGTCCTAAAATATTGAATACTCAGTAAACCAATTGAAATGCAGTTACTCGACCTATGTAGGTAATTTTATTTCATAAGGGAACGCAGAGGTTTAGACCTGACCGGTTATTTCAAAGATCACTGTTCTTGCATCTTTTTGTTACTTATTGAGTTCTCAAATTCTACACATATATTGTAAATTGCTGTAAATTGACATCCTAAGAAATGCAAATTCCTATAAAATAAATTTTGCAAGGCCACACATCACCAGTGGGACCTTGTACGCAGCCAGCATATATCGGGTAATCACAAGCATGTTTTCACCAATCACCAATTTAACAAAAAAGGATTTAACATTCTTTCTTTGTGACTTTGCTTTGATCATTTTTAATGTTTTTGTCCAAACAGTGAATATTGCTGGCAACATTGAGGAAACAGTGATATTGCTGTAGGGCCTGTATACCTTTTATCATCTTCAGCAGTTTTTTATTCATCTCAGCATGGGACCATTATATAATATTCTATGCATATCTCTACAAATCCTCCCTGCATCTGGCGTTGAAGCTTTCAGTAATGTAATTGAATACTTTCCTTTCCATAACCAACACATAAGCTACCAGCTAATCTATTCATTCATGCTTTATTATAGATCTTGTATAAGATCCATGGTGGAATCCTGGAATCCACATTCTTAGAATCATAGAGTCAAGAATCCTGTAGGTACACCTTACATTTCAAATGAACTGTTTGCCAGTTGCAAAGTTCATTTTACCACTTAACTTTGGTATTCTCCTTAAGATTTGCTAAGTTCGTTTTATTGCCATATTTGTGGTTTCTAGAGCATGGGGAGCCTCCAGGCCTCAACTTCATAAAGTGTAACTCTACTACTTGTAGAGTACTTGTACTTGGCTGTGTTTGTCACTTACAAGACTCAAAGGAACAGTGCATGAAGGAGTTAGTACAATATGTGGAATTCAGCATGGTTTGGTTAAGGCAAAGGTCATGCGATATGTAAGTAAGTAACCACAAACCAAAGATTAAAATTCTTTCTACATATAAAAGACTTGTTCTCAAACTTCTTGACATATTTATGTTGCTCTGGAACAGTACAATGTAGAGGAGGTTACATAAAGACTGTAGAGTTCAATTTAAGGCTTACAAATAAGGGATTATTCTTGCTCACCGAACAGCTGATTTTAAAGTGGCACTGAAGGAAGTCAGGGAGCAGGCTGCCTGCCCACTTTCCTCGCCAGGTATGGTGAGTGCTTGAGGACACCCAACAAGGAAGAAGGGTTAAAAACAACGTTAAAAAAAAAGCTAGCCTTACATTCAACAGCAACATAATAAACGTATGTGCTGTAAATTAAGTAAAACAAAATATGGTGCAACTTTAAAATGTATAGCTCATTTAAAATGCTTTTGCAATGATCTTTGATGAAATCACTCAATGGCCTAGAAATTGGTTGAAGCCGCACCCATTTCACAGGTGTAAAATGGGTACAAAAGTGGCCAATATTACATGTCAGTAGTGCGCTGTTCTCCATTTTGGTAAAGGCAAAGAAAGAGTCGTCCAGGGTCATCACCCGAAAAAGGCATTAGGCCATTTACAAGTAAGCGGCCTAGCACCTGTTTGAGACCCCCAGTGAACAGAATTCAAGAAATGTGGTCTACATGCGGCATAACTAACGGTCCTTAAAGGG
Source organism: Squalus acanthias (assembly GCA_030390025.1). NCBI lineage: Eukaryota > Metazoa > Chordata > Chondrichthyes > Squaliformes > Squalidae > Squalus > Squalus acanthias. Next base: position 87,265,820 of record CM059433.1, on the reverse strand, counting down.
ACCGCTGGAAGATGCCACCCAAAATACTTGTTGCAAATCCTAACCCTAGTGCTCCTTCAGGCGCCACTGCAATGCTGAGGACAGTTGGCGGCACCCACTTGTCCAACTCCTGATTGCCTTCCCCTTCCTGCTTGCTTACCTGTTCTGCCAATTGTCTGCCCCCCTCAATCGACCCCCTCCCACCGGAGAGCTTTCCCCTCCCGATTTTCTCCCCGCTCCTGATCACCCCCCCCCTCCGCTCCCTCCCGATCGCTTCCCCACCCCTCACCTTTCAGGACCTACCTGGGTGCCGAGGCTGATGACTCAGCAGCTCAAAATCCAATCCTGATTCACCGGCGAGCTGCCTGGGGATGCCCGGCATGTGTCTGTAACTTGCCGGTCTCATAGGATGTGCATTGAACCTACCCGTTCTGATGCAGTTATCGTTCCCTGCGCCCAGTTTGCACCGGCCTGCCGGCACAAACCATTTTCTAGACCAATATTTTCTTTGGTCAAACCATGCTCTCTTTACCAGACAGGCCTGCACCTGTCTCCAGTGTTTGGTCATTGCCAATAAAGGGAGCTGTAGGTCCTGTAGTATCATAAAGCACTTCCTAATAGTGATTCAACATGTGCTCTTAAAGGTACTGATAATCAGTCAATCCAAAAAATGTTTGTTCCTTGCACAAGATGAATTAAGAAAAAATAAAATAAAAAAGAATGCTTCAGGGAAAAAAATAATGATGGTAAGTTGAAGACATCCTTCAAATTGCTCCATTATCTTTCACCATATTTATACTTACCTTCCATTAGGGGTATTATTTAAATGGAAGAATACAAGGGATAAAAGATTGAAGTGCATTAAATTAAAAACTTCTCATACCCTGTGCTAAGGTAAGATTTTTCAGAGTAAGTGAATGTTCCCAGTCCTTCAGCCTCAGGTCCTCTGTGACATTGCTGAGTATGGCTACCTCATCTTTCAGTTGTTTCTCCATGTTTTGCTGAACGACTTTCACGATCCTTGCATCTTCTGACACATTTGCTAATTGTATTTGAAGCTGCTGTAGGCTAGTGCGGTGGATGCTAATGCCCTCTGTGAAGGTGGCATTGACTACATTGAGTGTCCAACGTACCTCCTTTATCTGCCTGCTCAGATTTCCTACATTTGATGTTATTTGTTTCAAGTTTGCTTGTTGGTGTTGGCGTGCACCCTGAGCACTGTTTAAACTTATAGACAAATTGTATATCTCTTGTCTGTTTGTTGAACTAAACTGCTTTAAATCATCTTCTAAATCATTCACAGATGCATTAATGTCATCCATGCGTGTCTCGAAGCTCTGTAACTTGTTTTCCAGTCTCTGAACGGACTCACTCAGTTGAAGCAATTGGATTGAGCAATTCTGGAAAAGTTCATGCATTTTCAAAATATTATCCATGACATCTTCCTTGGGTGCCTTCTGCTCCATTGTTTGACGCATGTCGTTGAAGCCTTCACCTAAGGTTGTAACATTGTCTGTCAATATTTTCCAATCAGCAGATGGACGTTGATATCTGGGAACTGAAAACATTAAAAATAAGTGTTATGTAAAAACATCCTGCAGTCATTTGATCTTGTGTTTCTTGGTCAAAGTTTTCTTTAAACTCCAGATAAAAGTGAGCAATTTGCAATTCTTTGTACACCAGTTCATTTATTCAGCAATTCAGTCTTAATGTGTATATTTTATACAAAACAGTAAACTTCTAAAACTTCTAAACATGTTGCTATCTCCAAAATATTCATTACATTTATTGTGCTGATCATTGAAAACTAGATAAGTGGTGGACATTTTATGCTTGGATGGGGAATTTAATTTGATACGTTGGATTGGATATATATTTGGACCAAGTACAATGACAAGTATATGGAAGAAGCACTGAGGGTAGCAAAGGCACAGAATGTACTCTGGGTGGGGGACTTCAATGTCCAATACCAAAAGTGGCTCGGTAGCACCACTACTGACCGAGCTGGCTGAGTCCTGAAGGACATAGCTGCCAGACTCAGCCTGCGGCAGTTGGTGAGAATACCAACACGAGGGAAAAACCTACTTGACCTCATCCTCACCAATCTAGCTGTTGCAGATGCATCTGTCCATGACAATATTGGTGGAAGTGACCACCGCAGAGTCCTTGTGGAGACAAAGTCCCGTCTCCACACTGAGGACACCATCCATCGTGCTTTGTGGCACTACCACTGTGCTAAATGGGATAGATTTAGAAGCGATCTAGCAGTTCAAAACTGGGCATCCATGAGGCGCTGTGGGCCATCAGCAGCAGCAGAATTGTATACCACCACAATCTGTAACCTCATGGCCTGGCATATCCCTCACTCTACCATTACCATCAAGCCAGGGGACCAACCCTAGTTCAATGAGGAGTGTAGAAGAGCATGCCAGGAGCAGCACCATGCCTGCCTAAAAATGAGGTGCCAACCTGGTGAAGCTACAACACAGGATGCTATAGACAGAGTCAAGCGATCCTACAACCAATGGATCAGATCAAAGCTCTGCAGTCCTACCACATCCAGTTGTGAACGGTGGTGGACAATTAAACAACTAACGGGAGGAGGAGGCTTCATGAACATCCCCATTCTCAAAGATGGCAGAGCCCAGCATGTGAGTGCAAAAAACAATGCTGAAGCTTTTGCAACCATCTTCAGCCAGAAGTGCCAAGTCGATGATCTATCTCGGCCTCCTCCTGAGGACCCAACATCACAGAAGCCAGTCTTCAGCCAATTTGATTCATTCCACATGATATCAAGAAATGGCTGAGCGTACTGGATACAACAACCGAAAACATCCGGGCTGTAGTGCTGAAAACTTGTGCTCCAGAACTAGCCGTGCCTCTCGCCAAGCTGTTCCAGCGCAGCTACAACACTGGCATCTACCCGACAAAGTGGACAATTGCCCAGGTATGTCCTTTCCACAAAAAACAGGACTACAGCCGTTCAAGAAGGCAGCTCACCACCACCTTTTCAAGGGAAATTAGGGATGGGCAATAAATGCTGGCCTTGCCAACGACGCCCACATTCCATGAATGAATTTAAAAGAAACCTGAGTATGACTTTAGTAGTTTTTCATTCGAAACAGATGATTATACACTTCTGAAAGCAAGAGTTTTTTTTTTGCCAAGCGATTTACTCCCTTTTTCATGCCTTCTCTCCTAAGGTCGTGGCTTATGCTGGGATACAGTGCCACTGGTGCCAGAAGCCCTCTGGTACCTCATCCAAGTGGCTATTCTTCATGTGTAAACCTAGAAATGAGCGTCAGTAGTGTACCTGAATGTCAGAATCATACAGCCAATATTATCGTCAGCACCTGTCCACATATTCCCAGACATTAGGCATCACTAGATAGTAATAAGAAGTGGGAAGTGACATGAATCTGTAATTCATGACTTATGAAATAATACTGAGTGGCCTGCGGATGGCGCTGTCCAGGGAGAGTATAAATACTCAGGCACGGGCCCAGCTTGCGCAGGACATTCTTAACAGGAACTAGTGAAGGACACAACTAGATCTCCATGTTGTAAAACAGTTGATTAAAGCTTTGTTTAACGCTTAGACCAAGTGCCTAGTAGTTTTCTTACATCAGGAAGCATGTCTTATTTTCCCTTTCTAGCCCAAGGACACTGAGGCAAATTCTAGGGGGGGTGCGGGGCGGTGAAATTGGTCTTCACTAGTAGCATGAGACAGGCTCACAGTGAATCGGCAACGCGTTTTGCCGTTTTACACTGCGCCCATTTCCTTTCCATTGAAGTTGCAATGAGCCCGTTTCACACAACTGGACAAAGCCCATTTCACCCTCTAGTACCCTCACCACTCTACTGGCTGAGATCAGCAAATTAAACATGAAGTAATAATCGGACCTTCTTGATTTTGTGGCTCAGTATCTCTCCACATATTACTTCGTCCCACTGAATCATAGGGAAAGCCCCTTTCCAAGTTTTTTTTTACAATTTAAAATAATTGGCTTTCAAATGACACCATACAAAGGCATTTATCTGTAATTACTCCCCGTTCCAGTTTAATGGAGACATTTACCTATTTAAAATGGATGGGGTAAGCATTTGAGCAGTAATATCCCATGATGCAATATCAAAGCTAATGTTTGTATTTTATGGTAGAAAATGATGGAAGACAGTCTGAACTCAAGGTCTTGACTATGACTAGGCTCACATTGTGTCCTTAGTTGATGTGTTGCTCTCACCAAAGACAAACAAAACTCAAAATAGAATGAATGATGGATAAGAAATTGAAAGAAAAGAGACAAGGATATTGTTTGGAATTTTCACAGGTAAGAACAGGTGGGTTGGAGGCGTGGGGGGGAAGTGAAAGTTGTAAAAATGTAAAACCCGACCCCAACCCGCCCACTTTCACCTTTCACTCAGGTGGGACGGGGGTGGCGGCCTGCCAGGAGGCGGGTTGGCAATTTCAATATTATAAAAATCCCTGAAACCTCTACTTTAACCTGCTGTGGCCGGGGATCCTGGGGCTCGGGATTCCTGGTAGCTGCAACGAGGTGGCCTCAGCCTTGGGGAGCAATCCTTGTGGACTGGGAGGAGAATGAGTGCTTCCTCCCAGCCCTCCCAAGTTCCCCCACCATCAGCCCTCACACCCCGGGGTCGGGGATCAGCCCTCCCCCCGGGGTTTGGAACACTTCCCCCTCTGGGATCGCGACTCAGCCCCGGGGTTGGGGATCAGACCGCCCCCCCCCCCCCAGGGATCGCGACTCAGCCCCGGGGTTGGGGATCTGACCCCCCACCCCACCCCGGCATTGCGACTCAGCCCCCTGGGGTTGGGGATCGGACCCCCCAGGGGATGGAAGCCCCCCCACAGCTTGGAACCCCCACCATCCTGGGCCCAGCACCTACCTGGTCCTGTGGCCTCCTGGTCCGCGTTCCCCGCACGACTGGAAGCCAGCCTGTCAGCAGGAAAATAAGCTCCTTATTTTTTGCAGTGTAGATATAAATGAGGTAGGATTAATAGTGCTTTTTATTTATTAATTAAATCCCAATTAGTATCAACATGGAAAATATATTCACTGGTAATTTAGGTTTGAGGCTGTTTCAAATGCCCAAATTCTCAGAATTCTTATTATTCATCAGAGATAGAAAGACCATCATACCTCTGCCTGTATTTCAAGACACGTTGATGGGTGATGAACTCTGAATACTTCGACACGTGCCACATTGTCTCTAGGGGCAATGTGAACCATAATCATTAGACATACGTCGAATGTGTACTCAACATAGATAGTTAGATTAATGGGTTAATGATTTAATTTAATGTTTTTATATGTTCATATTTTTCCAGACTGGGGACAGTTGCTTCATTTTTTCTGATGCTTACTGAGAATCATTTCTCGCAAAAGGTTTACACCTGAAACATTAACCTGCTTTTCTCTTTTCAGATATTAATGCACCTGCTTTGTAGTTTCGACTGTTTCTGTTTTTATTCAAGAATTTGGAGAAAAGAAATTTGTTAAAATTTCTATCAAGCTGCATCTGATCTACATTGCTTTTATTCATACAGTGTCACTCGAATGTGATATTTTCTTATTTAATTGAAAACAATGTAGATATAGATAAAGTCGTATAAAGTGCATTTTGTTCAAACTTAACAACCAAATTATGGTAGTGACAGGATTAAAGCACCATAATTTCGAGCAGCTGCAGTATCTGCTCAGACAGCTCCCGCGCTCTAATTCTGAGTGCTCCCCAACAACTAAATGTAAGAAAATAAATTGCCAGTCTGTTATGTGTGATATTTCGTTTCCCTAGCCAGTCATGTATTTTTACTGTCCCACAAAGGTATTTTATTTTTTAATAGCATGAGAGAGCTGAATTAATAACAGGACCGAGAAAGTCATTAGGTCAGAGTGTCTCACTGCCTGTACTATTTCTACTGCTAGGTTACTTCAGCCCCCTCACACTGGAAGGCTCAATAACATCACCAGACAACTCCTATAACAGTGATATCACCAGTCACCTCCACTATAAATAATTTCTCCAGTTCACCTTATCTATAAATGACATAAACACTCACAGTTCAAACAAAAATTTTAAACTAGTTAACAAAAAAGGGAGATTTTTTTTCCAAAACACTCATGATAGTTCTATAACTATTTGATTGTTAAAAGGGACGTTGATGATGAAATTTCAAAAATACCTTTATTACTTCACAGGAACAGGAGTAGGCAATTCAGCCCTTCGAGCCTGTTCCGCCATTCAATGAGATCATGGCTGATCTGTATCTTAACCCCATCTTCCCGCCTTGGCTCTATATCCTTTTATATCCTTGTCTAGCAAAAATCTATCGATCTCAGATTTTAAATTATTAATTGAGCTAGCATCTACTGCTTTTTGTGGGAGAGCGTTCCACACTTCTTCCATCCTTTGTGCAAATAAGTGTTTCCTAACATCTCTCCTGAATGGCCTGGTTCTGATTTTAAGCTTATGTCCTCTTGTTAAGCAACGCATTGATTTTAAAATTCTCATCCTTGTTTTCAAACCCCTCCATGGCCTCGCCCCTCCCTATCTCTGTAATCTCCTCCAGCCCTACAACCCCCCGAGATATCTGCGCTCCTCTAATTCTGACTTTTTGAGCATCCATGATGTTAATCGCTCAACCATTGGTGGTCGTGCCTTCAGCTGCCTCGGCCCTAAGCTCAGAAATTCCCTCCCTAAACCTCCCCGCCTCTCTACCTCTCTTTCCTCCTTTAAGACGCTCCTTAAAATCTACCTCTTTGACCAAGCTTTTGGTCATCTGCCCTAATTTCTCCTTATGTGGCTCGGTGTCAAATTTTGTTTTATAGCACTCCTGTGAAGCACCTTGGGATGTTTTACTACGTTAAGGCTCTATTTAAATGCAAGTTGTTGTTGTTGTCTTAGACCAACCCCCCACCCATCCACCAATGGAAAAAGTTTCTCTCAACCCTATCAATTCCTTTCAAAATCCTAAAAACCTCAATCAAATCACCCCTTAACCTTATTATATTCCAGGTAATACGAGCCTAGTTTATGTAATCTCTCCTTATAATTTAACCCCTGGAGCCTTGGTAACATTCAGGTGAATCTGCACTGCACTCCTTCCAATGCCAATAAATACTTTGGCTGAGACTTTCCGGGGTGTCAGCGGGCAGGATCAGTGGCAGGTCGGGCGGAAAAAGGTTTTTTTTTTGACAGCGGGTTGGGAACCCGCTGTCAACCCACCGCAACGCACCTTTCCCAATGTTGGGTCTGTCAACGCTGAGCAGACCCGACAGGCATCTAGTTGACAGATGATTAACAGGCTTTTGTAACTTACCTTTTGACTTTAATTACATAACCACGGGAACCACACTGGTCAGGGACCACGGCTATCAACCTGAGGCATGAGTTCCGTGGCCATTGCTCCAGCTGATTACTTGACAATCAAATGTACAGTAAAAGCTCCCACCTGACAGACCATCACTTTCCTCAGCCACAAGCTGTTTCTCAGTCTATTTCCAGCACAGATTCTGCAGGCTTTCCACTCTCCATCCACTCTCATCTCATTGGAAGAGCTGCCTCACCATTGACAGAATGCTTCTGTCATCTCTACTTCAGCTGCCATCTATTCCATCAACATGGGTGCCCTTTATACTGTCTCACCTTGGTCCTCAGAATCCGACCACGATCAGCCCCAACACCAGCAGCACCAGGCACACCAGCAGCACCAACAACAACACCAACCTTCTCCGCAATCACCTGATGCTGCACAGGACAGAGGGCATCAGCACTTGAGCACATTGCTGGCTGGGAGGCCAGGGATGGCCTCACCATTGCCAGATTTACTTCACTTGACACTGTACACCCTGGCTGCCGCATGATGCGCCAGGTTGGCACCACCCCACACCAACACCATAAAGCATCCCTACAATGTCCAAGCCATTCCTTTCACACTCACCACCATTGTGGGGGGTACCGTTATGTTTCACCATTCACTGCAACTCACTAAGAAGGTGAGTGTGGCTTTGTACTAACGTTTCGTGATCTAATTAGATTATTGAAAGGTTTGCGCCACTGCACCCAGGTCCTCCTGATCACATCCCTACTTGTGACCTCCGCTGTAATGTGCAACCAGACTGTGTTGGTCTCCTGGTGGGGTGTCTTCCACCCATCGGAAGGGAAGAGGACCTCCCTGTGTGCTGTGACTCCCTCCATAAGCATATGGAGGGAGTCATGGGAGAACCTGGGTGCAGACCTGCACCTCTGTGCAGTGATTGTCAGTGTTTGCAGCACTCCAATGCTGTAGAACGCTGACAGCACAAGCGTCAAAAGAAAGTTGGCCATGGTCCCTTTAAGGAAACCGGCTCAAGACACGTCATGAATGACGTCACCAGACCCACTTCCTCTAATTGGGCCGGGAAATGCGCTGGGCGAGCTTTACAAGCCCTATTAACGTAAGTTCATTTTCCAGAGCGGGATGGAGCCAGCAGCGGGGCCACAACCTGCCACCGACCTCGCCTGCCCCAGACCCGCCGAGGTAAGGAAAATCTCGGCCTTTCTAAGGTGCGGTGCCCAGAACTGTACCTAGTACTCCAGATGTGGTCTAACCAGGGCTTTATTTAGCTGTAGCAAAACTTCCTCCCTTTTATATTCTAGCCTTTTAGTTATAAAGGCTAACATTTCATTAGCCTTTTTGATTATTCTTTGTACCTGACTCCTACATTTTAGTGGTCTATTTACATGTACCCCTAAATCTCTTTGAACCTCTGCTGTTCCTAGCTTTTCACTATTTAAATAATATTCTGATCTATCCTTTTTGGTCTAAAATGGATGACCTCACACTTACCTGCGTTGAAATCCATCTGCCACAGCTTTGCCCACTCACTTAATCTAACAATGTCTCTTTGTAATTTTATACTCCTGTCTAACACTACTTACTATATCACCAATCTTTGTGTCATCGGCAAACTTGGATATATGGCTCTCTATTGTGTTATCTAAATCATTAATAAATATGGTGAATAGTTGAGGCTCCATCACAGATCCTCGTGGGACACCACTAGTTGCTTCCTTCCAATTCCAATAACTTCCTCACAACAGATGTTAGACTAACAGATCTACAATTTCTTTGTGCCTTCTGTTGCCTAGGCCCTAAGCTCTGGAATTCCCTGCCTAAACCTCTCTGCCTCTCTACCTCTCTTTCCTCCTTTAAGACGCTCCTTAAAACCTACCTCTTTGACCAAGCTTTTGGTCACCTGCCCTAATTTCTCCTTATGTGGCTCGGTGTCAACATTTTTGTTTTATAATACTCCTGTGACACACCTTGGGATGTTTTACTACATTAAAGGTGCTATATAAATACAAATTGTTGTTGTTGTTGTTGTTGTTTCTCTCTCTAATCTTTCCTAAATAATGGAGTTACATTTGCAATTTTCTAATCTAAAGGGACAATTCCTGAAACAAGAAAGCTTTGGAAGATTATGGCTCAAGCATCTGCAGATTCCTCCCTTACTTCCTTTAAAACTTCTTCTTAGGCAGTCCCTCAGAACCGAGGATGATTTGCTTCCACATTAAAAATGAGTTCTCAGGTGACTGATGAGTCCAATGCAGGACCTACAGTCTCTGTCACAGGTAGGGCAGACGGTGGTTGAAGGGGCAGGTGGGTGGGGTGCTTGGGTTGATGTGCGCTCCTTGTGCTGCTTGCGCTTGGCTTCCGCTTGCTCCCGGCGAAGAGACTCGAGGTGTTCGGCGCCTTCCCGGATGCTTCTCCTCCACTTTGTGCGGTCTTGGGCCAGGGATTCCCAGGTGTCAGTGGGGATGTTGCACTTTTTCAAGGAGGCTTTGAGGGTGTCCTTGAAGCATTTCCTCTGCCCACCTGGGGCTCTCTTACTGTGTCGGAGCTCCGAGTAGAGTGCTTGTTTTGGGAGTCTCGCATCGGGCCTGTCCATTGGAGCTGATTGAGCGTGGTCAAAGCTTCAATGCTGGGGATGTTGGCCTGAGCGAGAACACTGACATTGGTGCGCCTATCCTGCCAATGGATTTGCAGGATCTTGCGGAGGCAGCGTTGGTGGTACCTCTCCAGTGCTTTGAGGTGCCTGCTGTACATGGTCCATGTCTCTGAGGCATACAGGAGGGTGGGTATCACTGCTGTTCTCACTGGGGTGGAAACCATCAGGTCCTGGGAATTTGTCAGTCTTTTGTGCCATTTGTTCTAATACTATTTTCTTGCTTACGCTAATTTTAGTGAGTTCCAATCCTTTGTTCATGATTAACATGAATAGGACCAGTGTCTGCAGGACCTCCTCCTCTATCTCCCCTCAGTTCCCCCTACCCTGCTGACCGGCAGTCCCACTCTCCCCTTCCTGCACCTGTGCTTTCCTCTGAGGTGTGGCTGTGAAGGGATAATTACAAGTCCTAGCCTTTTTCAGGCTACCCCAGATCAGACGTATTCCCCAGACGTTCACCTTCAACTAAAGTTAGCGGTAGCCGAATCCTAGAGACGCTTAATTGGGTCTAAAGGTTCAGACTATCTCTCCCTAAAGGAAAGGAACGGCCTGAAGATGTTACCATCCTCCAGATAGCACTTTTAACAAGTTTAACTAGACTGTAACCTTCCGAATATTATGAGGGTCCGGAAAACCCCCCAGAATTCTGCAACTCCTTTCAAAGGAGTGTACAGAAATTGAGTTCACGAGATTGATACAGAAATTACTCTGTGAGACAATTTAAAAAATATATAGATTTATTAAAGAACTGACATTTAGTTAACAGCTGGTATGGCAATCGCAACTTTAACCGTTCAAAATACAAATAGCTTACATTTCTTATCAGAGATCCTTATTCTCAAATCTTAACTTCGTTACATTTCCACACTTCTACTTATTTCTTAATCCAGAATATCCACCAAAATCAAATACGTTGATTACCCAAGACTCAGAGTTGTAGGCCTAGAGAGTGGTTCTGAAGGTGAGAATCGCTCTACCCCTTCCCAGCGACTTCTGACTCTCTATCTGAAAAGCTCTATTTTTATACCTTTTTTTAATGGTTTATCCTTTGAAGTTTTCTGCTGATGTAAGCTAATTATCTCTAGCCATATTTCTGTTGACTTCTTTCTATTCTTACTGTCAACCCAGCTGCTAACTCTCAGAATCCTGTCTGCTGTATAGGTGTTTCAAAAACTTATCATTTTTATGGTTATTATCGATTTATCTATTTGATGCTATTCTTAGGAAGTCTTTCTATTGAATTCTTAACTCCCTTTAGCTGCTTGTATTACAGATGTCATGTCTCCTAACTGTTCCATTTTCAATACACAAACACAATGTGATTGCTTGGTGTCATCTATTGATGTAATATTTTCAAAATGTCCTGTTTGTACCTTTTACAATATGTAAATCAAAAACACTTCAACCAGGGTGTTTGTTTTCCTAGCCATTTTAGTTGGTTATATATATATTCGTGTTTCCTGTTTCATTTGATGTTACTTTTACAAAGGCACATGGTTTTTTAATGTTCTGTGTTTCTGTTCGACGTGTTAGCTTTTAACACTTTACTTGGGCATTGCTATTGTTTTGGTTCCAAACTATAGACATCTCGGAAGCAAGCCTTTGCTTTTTCAATAGGCCATTGTGTTAGTGTCAATAACCATTTCCCATTTCAAAGCTTGTTTGGTGTTTACAGCTTTTGTTATCAACTGTTCTTATCTCAAAAGCCTGTATTGTGTTTGCAGCCTGTGTCGCCAAGGCTTTCCAGACTTTTAAACCCAGTATGTCATGTATTAATAATATCAGAAATCTGTTCATAGGATCGTGTATCTTTTGGAATATGGCTATTCCATTACAGCTGTACTCTGGAGAAAACTGTCCAGAAATTCCTTACTTTCCCTTATGACTGCGGGAGACAACCAGTAAGCACCCAGCTAAAAAAATTGCATTGTGTGCTATCTATTCTTATCTTGAGGGCAAATTAATATTTTTCACTCTTTACATAACTAAGTACTAATGACTTGTTTTAATCCACAGTTGTATTATTTGCCAAAGATGATGATAATTAGATTGACAGCGTCATGCTGCTTGCTGTGTTAGTACTGTGTTACATTATATTTTTTCAATCAAGTTTACTGGATGATCTGCCTAGAACTTTCTATCCTTTCAGCTCAGACACTCTCATGGGTAATGTGAATAAGCAAAAATAATCGAAAAAGCTCCTTTTTAATCCCCCAAAAATATGATATTTGTAGGAATCACCAGCTTCAAAACACATAACAAGCATTCCTGAGCTGCCGAGTATATGGAAATGGAGCAGGCAGTGACCAGATAAAGACACAGACCCATAAGTTTTATTTTTTAAATATAAAATAATGATTTTTCACCAGTCACAGAGCTAAACATTTAAAATAACTGCAAGACAGCTGAATTAAGCCATCTTTTCAGCAACTTGAAGAGAGGGGAGCATTCTTATTACTTCTGAGGCAAGAGTTCAGGGGTTTACTTTCATATTGATGACAATGCTGACACATTGATATTCCACATTGGGTTAGAAATTCATACCAGCCCTTTGCAGCTTATTGAAATAATGTTTTTGCCAGCTGTATTCACTCACTAAAGGGATTCTGCAAAGTGGCAGTTAAATATTTGAGAATGTGAGAATTTTCAGGTACATGAAGAGGCTATTACGCCCAACAAGCCCATCCCTTCTGGAGTGATGGGAAAACCAGGTCATATTACCGAATGGGGATAAGATAACCACCGCTGTTTAATAGCCCTGATTAAAATGAATAAAAATTAAAAAATGAAATACCAAACAAAATCACTTTCAGATGTTAACAGTGGAATTAGAAGACAGCATCATTCCGGTGAATCTCAGCTCTCTGTGGCACTAACGTCCTTTCTGTACTGGGGCACCCAAGACTGCACAGAGTAACCTAACTGGAGCCTAAGCCATACCTTGTACAATTTTATCATTACTTCTTAACCTTCTTTATAGCTTTATCTATCAGACGTTCAAGGAATTATGGGGGAGAAATTAAACCCCATCGTTGGGGGTCGAATTTCAGCACGCAATCTCTTGAGCCCAATCTCCTCTGGAAGTGCGTAACTTTCAAATTGGAAGCCAATGACTTCCAAGTGTCCGAGGCATCCGACTGAAACAGGCATTTGGTACCTTGAATATATAAATTGGGGCCAACTGCCTGTTATAGGACCCCGCTTCAAATTTGCCATCAACTGGGCAGAGCTTGTCCCGTGCATACTCCGCCCACTTGTTTCGGGTCTTCAGTGGCCTAACCATCACTTCTTAAAATGACCACTGAAGGCCACCCACAAAAAGATAAGTGAGCTTTTTTATAGCTTCATTTCTTTGGAGCCAGGAGAAGGAATGCTCTTCCTGGTTCCACAAAAATACTGTGGGCCACTGCCGGCCCGAGCTCACCCTCCTCCAGTTTCCTCCCATCCCAGGACCTGCCTGCGGGCTGGCTCCGCTTCTGAGCCAGCCGAATTTCTCAAATCCCCGACTGACGAGCTTTATTGGGACACCCAATTGGCATTTGCAGCTCACCGGTTTTATGCAGTTGAGACCTGAGGCCCAGACGGCCTTGGGCCAACTTCATTGGTCATACATTCAATTCATGACAACCCATTTTGTGCCGGTTTCCAGCGCTACTCCAATTTCTCAGCATTTATTTTGAACCCTTAGGTCCCTCTGTTCATCCACACCCTTCAGCATTGATTATATACTCCTACTCCTTGTTTCTCTTTCCAAAATTGACTCACACTTCATCTGTCACCTGTCTTGCCGATTCCACTAACCTGTCTATGTCTTCCTGAAGTCTTTACAGTCCTTCCCGCTGCGTGCCAAACTCTCTACTTTGGTGTCATCAGCAAATTTTGAGATTCTGCTTCCTATACCCAAATCCAAATTATTTCTACATAGCGAGAACAAAGGTGGACCCAGCGCTGACCCATGGGATACACCAGTTTCAACCGTTATTCAATTCAAGAAATGTCCATTTATCCTAACTCTTTGTTTCCTGGCCGTCAAACAACTTTATCCACACTGTTACATTTACTCTAACCCATACATCTGAGTTTTTCTAACAAGCCTCTTGTGAAACATTTTGGGGGGAAAATTCGGTTGCTTTGCGCCTCCCGTTAGCGCCCTAATAGGGCCCAGGGAAAGAGCTCAGAGTGCAGCCCCCATAGTCTCTTTTAAATCGATGCAAGGTCAAATCAAAATGAACCTGCATAGGGCGTTAATGGGGCGCAAAGCCATTAGCGCCCGGGCGCGGCGATGTTTGCGCCGCTCGCGAAATTGACCAGGCATTTTGCGGCGCCACTAAACACTACCGCCATGATCTCCTGCGCCCACAGACCGTGACGTCAGTCGAGCGTGCAATGCCCCGGTAGCGCCCTGGACCGGATATTGAGTGGCGCCCCCTGCCTTACAGCCTGCCGCTAGCTGTTGAGGGGAGCGTTTTGCAGTCGTGAAGGGACTGGGGGAGCGTTATTTAAAGGCGACCGCTTCCTGCCTTTTTTTGTCAGTGACATTTTTGCACCACGCATTCTGAGAGAGAGAGAGAGACTTCTGGAGAGATTCAATGCTGTGTGAAGGAGTTTTGGGTACTGAGCAGCACTTTGCAGGTTCATTTTGATTTGACCTTCCTTGCATCGAATTAGAAGAGACTATGGGGGCTGCACTCTGAGCTCTTTCCATGGGCCTCTCCATTGTTCTTTCCAGCAGATTTGATGTACAGGTCTCTCCAGGCCGAGATTCAAGGCTGCAATGAGCAGGGTATGGATGGAGAGCAAGATCGACCCTCCCCTTTAAGAACTGGCTGGCGCCAGTGTGTCTGTGTTCCATTGCTGACTGACATCACATGAGCTTCGTCAGCGCTCTGAGGTAGCGCCTCGCTCCTCGGCGTTAGCGCCTTAAGAGAGGTGCGTAGCACCTGATTTAGCGCTCCAATCACCTCCAGGGGCGATAGAAGCCAAGTTTGCAGTCGGAGGCGATAATTAGCGCCAAGCACTAAACTTTGCGCCCGGCCGATAATTGTGCCACAAACGGGGCGATACTGAATTTCTCCCCCTTTGTCTTCTGAAAATCGATATACACTACATCTACTGCATTCCATTCATCAAAAAATTCTTTAAAATATTATATTAAATTTGTTAAACATGACTTGCCTTTAGCAAATCCATATTGGCAGTCCTTGACTAACCTTGCATTTCAGAATGTTTTCCAATTTAATCTCAAATGATAGATTCTAAGGCTCAATTTTAACTCCTTAATAGATTAAGTGAATGGGCAAAACTATGGCAAATGGATTTCAATGTAGGCAAATGTGAGGTCATTCAATTTGGACCTAAAAAGAATAGATCAGAGTACTTTCTAAATGGTGAAAAGCTAGAAACAGTGGAGGTCCAAAAAAACTTAGGGGTTCATGTACATAGATTGTTAAATTGTCATGGACAGGTGCAGAAAATAATCAAAGAGGATAATGGAATACTGGGCTTTATATCTAGAGGATTAGAATACAAATGGATAGAATATATGCTGCAGCTGTACAAAGCCCTAGTTAGACCACACCTGGAGTACTGTGAGCAGTTCTGGGCACCACACCTTAGGAAGGATATATTGGCCTTGGAGGGAGTGCAGCGTAGATTTACCAGAATGATACCTGGACTCCAAGGGGGAGAAATTCAGTATCACCCCATTTGGGGCGCAGTTATCGGCCGGGCGCAAAGATTATCGCCTGGCGCTAATTATCGCCTCCGACTGCAAACTTGACTTTTATCGCCCCTGGAGGTGATTGGAGCGCTAGATCAGGCGCGACACATCTGTCTTAAGGCGCAAAGGCCAAGGAGCGAGGCGCTAACTCAGAGCGCTGGCCAAGTTTATGTGATGTCAGTCAGCAATGGAACAGAGACACAATGGCGCCGGCCAGTTCTTAAAGGGGAGGGTTGATCTTGCTTTCCATCCACATCCTTCTCATTACAGCCTTGAATCTCGGCCTGGAGAGACCTGTACATCAAATCTGCTGGAAAGAACAATGGAGAGTACCAGGGAAAGAGCTCAGAGTGCAGCCCCCACAGTCTCTTCTAAATCGATACAAGGAAGAGCAAATCAAAATGAACCTGGAAAGTGCTGCTCAGTACCCAAAACTCCTTCACACGGCGTTGAATCTCTCTAGAAGTCTCTCTCTTTCTCTCTCAGAATGCGTGGTTCAAAAATGTCACCAACAAAAAAAGGCAGGAAGCAGTCGCCTTTAAATAGCGCTTCCCCAGTCCCTTCCTGACTGCAAAACGCTCCCCTCAACCTGTCGTTGCTAGCGGCAGGCGGTAAGGCAGGGGGCGCCACTCAATATCCGCACCGGGGCGCTACCAGGGCGTTGCACACTCGACTGACGTCACGATCTGCCGGCGCAGGAGATCGTGGCGGTAGTGTTTAGCGCTGCCGCAAAATGTCCAGTTAATTTCGCGAGCGGCGCAAACATCGTCGCGCTCGGGCGCTAGTTGCTTTGCGCCCCATTAGCGCCCTCTTAAGGCGCTAACAGGAGGCGCAACCAACTGAATTTTTCCCCCCAAGGGTTAAATTACGAGGAGCGATTACACAAACTAGGGTTGTATTCCCTGCAATTTAGAAGGTTAAGGGGTGATTTGATCAAAGTTTTCAAGATATTAAGGGGAACAGATAGGATAGATAGAGAGAAACTATTTCAGTTGGTGGTGGAGTCCAGGACTAGGGGACATAGTCTAAAAATTAGAGCCAGGCCTTTCAAGAGTGAGGAAACACTTCTACAAGTAATGGGTGGTAGAAGTTTGGAACTCTCTTCCGCCAACGGCAATTGATGCTAGGTCAATTGTTAATTTTAAATCTGAGATTGATAGCTTTTTGTTAACCAAAGGTATTAAGGGATATGGGCCAAAGGCGGGTATATGGAGTTAGGTCGCAGATCAGCCACAATCTCATTGAATGGCAGAACAGGCTCGAGGGGCTAAATGTCCTACTCATGTTCCTATGTTCCAGGCAGGATGGAGAAAGGGGTCAGTTAAAATGGAGCAGGGGACTTACCCATTGCTTTCTTGCCCCTATCTGGCCAACTGTAATTTTAAATTGCAGACGGCAAAGACACCTTTACCAAGCCTGCTGAATCCTCTTTAAATATGCATATCAGGTTTCAATTATGTCATCAAGGCCTGATCTGCCATTTTAACCTAAGGCCTGAGCGGGGGAGCAGTGGTGGCTCCCTCCCAGACAAACCTGCTCGGAACAGGAGCTAGGGTCAGGGTAAAAAGATAGTTTCCTTGTGGGTCCTGGAGGAACCCTTCAGTGGAGGACTGCTCCTCTGGGCCCCTCGAGGAAACCTTGGACCTCCCTTGCCCTGGGTTTCCTCCCCCTCCCCCGAACGGGATTTCCCTCCCAGAGCACTTACCTTGTGCTGCAGAATGTACCCCTGGGTTCCTTGCGCTGGCCTCCTGCCACCTGATTTTAACGGCCGGGCAGGCACCTCCCGTCAACTTCCTGGATTTTGTCTGGGAAGTCCGCCAACTGCGTGCTAATGACACCCCGGCGTTAAAATTGTCCATTTCTGCCTGTTACCCGTCCCGGACAAGCATGCTGCTCACTTTGCCACGTTCCGGCCCGAGAGTTAAAATCGAGCCCTTTTAGACTAACTCATCTATAGTTACTTAGTTTATCTTTCTCCCTTCTTGAACAAAGGTGTTACATTAGCTGTTTTACAGTCCATTTGCACTAAGGAGGATTGAAAAATTGTGGCCAGAGCCTCTGCTACCTCTTCTCTGACTTCTTTCAGCAGCCTAGGGTGCATGCCATCAGGGCCCTGTAACTTAACCACCTTGAGTTTTGCAAGTCTTGCACATCATCTAGCACAATTACATTCTCATTACCATGATCATTTGTAAAAACCGATGCAAAATATTTATTTAATACCTCCACCATATTGCTATGCTCCAAAATTAAACCCTACATTCATCCCTGAGCAGTCCTACCCTCTCTTTAACTATTCTTTATAGAATAAGTAAAGGTGGGCAACAGCCCTTTAAGAGCCGCTTCTTGGCTCGATTTCCTGCCTGTAAGTCAGGATTCCTGTACCTGTTTTCCCTGAGTAGGGAGCTTATTACAGGAGGAGGGAAGCCTCACGATGAGGCATTCTCCTGCTTGCTCCCGGCATTGGTGCATCCCCACCATGGGCAAGCACAATTTTGCCAGCCTCACAGAATCAGGGCTTTATATAATGTCACCTGTCATGTATGTCCACCGCCTCCAAATTAAGAACGTTTGATTGATGGTATAAGTGTCAAGAATAAATGAAATGTTCACATACCTAAATGAATGAAAATAATTTGGTTCTTATTGTTGGCCAAATTATAAGATTTCTTATGCTGAGGGTGGATATTTGGCTTGGCATAATAGTTACAGACAATACCTGAAGCACTTTAGCAAACAGGTTGGTTACAGGAGTGACCTTATCCTTAACATGTCGCTTAAATCCCCCACTGCTTCTGTCAGTGCTGTACTGTAATCTCCAAATCCTACAACTAATTGCAGGATTCACTTTCATATATTCCTGCCTGCATAATTCTGCTAGAGTTTCTTTCCAAGTGTTATTTTGGTGCTGCCTGCTGATTTCAATGAGCGCAGTGCAGAACTTTCCGTGCAACACGCTCTTTCAGGCAGTACGATCAGCAGGAGGCCAAAGGTCAGGTCTAAACTATCTGTGCGGCGTTCTCATGGAAATTGCGATATATGAAAGTGAAGTGGAATGTTCCTGGTTATGTTGCTCGTGTGTTGTAGGTTTACAGAGAGAGTATGCAAGATAAATCAAAGCCTAAAAGTACACTAAGCTGTCAGATTTTAAACAATGCAACTTGCAGTTTAGCTGAAATCTATGTTTAATTCAACAGTTGAAACTCTCAAATCTTTAGCCGGCTAATTTGTCAAGTACAATTATTAAGCAAAAAAAGTCATCATTAACTGATTAAATGACTGCAATTTGGGTGGAATCATTCTATCAGTTTGAGGTTATAAATACTTAAAGTTATGAAAACTCATGCTGCATGTGTCATCAAGTTCCTGATTACACCATCTAGTTGCAAACAATGTCAAAATTATTTGAAACAGTGATCAGTTTCAATGCAAACCTGTCACAGAGCCTGGGTTCGGTGGGGCTGCATAGTTATTGAAGACTTCTCAGAGATCTATAGATTTCTTCGGCTTCCTCCCGGGTCTATGCGCTGGCAATGGCTGAATGCACGGGCATACTTTGGAGAGGGCGTTAAAAGGAGCGGCGACGTCCAAAATCGCTCAGCGTGCATCAATTCGCCGTTGCACGCTGATTGACATCACGCTCTTGATCAATAAAATATTTGAGGTGAGAGCAGGCAACGGCAGCACGGCCACCCTGCCCAATATAGCGACTGTCGCGTTCTGTGGCAGAAGTGGGTGGAAGCGAGGTGGCCGCCATTTTTTGTTCACAACCGGCCTTAATGGCCGGCGCTAAAGGCTCCAATTTCTAGGCCGATCACTTTTTGAATGGTTGTCAAGGCTAGGCCATGCATAATAGGCTTTATATGGCCTTTTGCACTCTAAAATTCTATGAGGGGAATTTTAACCCCCAAAAACGGGTGGGTTTGAGTCGATTGGGATGTTAAAATTTTAAAAATCTCAAACACGAACCAACCTCAGAAAGACATCTTCTACCAGATGTACAGGTTTCCCCGAACACTGGAGTTAACTCCACTGCGTGAGTGGGTTTTTTTCAACAGGATCCTCGCCAGGTCAGACTTGGCTCCCTGTCGGGCGGGAAACACTGTAGAAGAGGCACAGCCTAGAAGCAGGTCGGTTTCCTGCTGCTGAGGTGGAGATCGCAAAGGGTAGGTGGGTACGGTGTGGCTTGAAGGGTCGTGGACAACGTTCACTATAAGGTGCGCGGCCGCCGGTCCCGCACAGCCTGGGGCCGGCTTTTTCAATGTAAAGGTTCACTGTGAAGGGGCCGCGCAACACCCCAAAAAAGTAAGAGGGAACATTGGTTACGGGGTGATCGCGGGAAGTCGGAGAGAGATCGGGGGCAAAGATGGGGGGTCGGAGGTGGTCAGTGATCGTGGGGGGGGGGGGGGCGCGGTGTCCAATCGCGGTGGTGGGGGTGTAGGTGATCATGACGGGGGTGGGGGGATCCAACAACGGGGAGGGAAGCAGGTTAGAAGGTTAGCTCGAGGCCTGGGAAACCCGTCCGGCCAGCGCTAAAGCTAGAAGAGAGATCAAATCTGAGGCACGCGGCCTCATTAAAATATTTAAATGAGTGACCTGCCTACTGGGAGCGGGTTGGTTGCCCTCCCCCCCGTCTCACCTCCGTTAAAACCAGAAGTGGGCGAGTTCAAGGAGGGTTGGTTTGGGTTTGAGATTTTTAAAATTTTAACATTTCACCCAACCCAAACCCACCCATTTTTGGGGGTTAAAATTCCCTTTATAGAATTTTAGAGCACAGAAGATGGCCACGTAGCGTATCATGCCTGTGCAGTTCTCTGAAACAGCCTAGCCACTTAGTCTCATTTCCCTGCCCGTTCCTCATACCATGGCTACTTGCATTTGTGACACATTCCCAGCTAACTGTCATATGCTGAACATATGAGTTTATTCATGTGGTTTATGTTTGAGTTAGCTGTTTAGGAGTTTCAATTTTGCATGGGATAATATTTTCAGTTGTTTGACTATATGGGGTTACAGAATAAAAGTTCCTTAGTGAGATTATAATTTCCCATTTAATGCTGTTATAGCCACTAAGGACCAACTCATGCCAGCTAGTACTGATTTGATTTGTGATTCATGAAAGCTATGAGTCATTTCTCATATTTCAGCCAGATGCAGCCAATTTTCCATCATTGAAAGATGTTGCTTGGTAGGGATAAGCAGCAAATTGCATGTCACAAGTGACATGAATGTAATGATTTTTTATGATTCAACAAACTTTTTTAATTAACTTCACTTCAGTTTTGTATAGACACATAGGGCTGAATTTTAGCACACAAACATGGCTGGATTGAGTTCGGGTCAGATTTTAAGTTTTAAAAATCTGAACCTTGACCCAAACCTGCCTCTGACCCGGTTTAACTTTCGTGTTTAACGGAGGCTGGACACAAGGGGCGGGCAGCCAACCCGCTCCCAAGAGGCGGGTTGGCAATTTAAATATGTTAATGAGGCTGACAGCCTCTGATTTAACTTGCTTTTCAGGTTTTACAGTGGGTGGCTGGGTTTCCCAGCCTTTGGGAAACCCGGCAGCTGAACTGAGGCGAGGACAGCTTCGGGGAGAAGGTAAGTGCCTTCACAGCACTGCTTGTGGGCCAGGATGAGCAGGAGTGCTTCCCCAGGTCCCCCAAGTTCCCCCCTCCCATCAGACTCCCCCCCCCCCCCATACAAAGGCTCTCGGGGTCGAGGACCGGAAAACCCCTGGGGTCAGGGATCGTACCACTCTCCTGGGATCGGACACCCCCCCGAGGTCAAGGATCACCTACTCCCAGGATCGGACCCTCCTGGGGTCGGGGATCAGACCAACTGGTCCTGCGGCCTGTTCTGGAGTGCTCCCTACCTGATTGGAAGCCAAGTCTGTCAATCAGGCTGACTTCTGGGTGGCGAACCTGTCAGGGCCAAAAAACTCCACAGCCTGCGAGGACTTCTGGGTTACCCATCCGAAGCTCTCACTCCCCCCCCCCCCCCCCCGCCTATGTAACCCACCCCTGTTAATATCCAGGCCATGCATTTCAAAAACATGGCTGTCATTTTTACAAATAATATAATGGGCTGGATTTTCATTGACCCGTGGAGGCGGGTTTGGAGGCGTGTGGGGGGTTAAAGTTGCAGATTCGGGGGTCCCGACCCCATCCCGCCCCCAACTGGCCTCCATGCCAGTTTCGCTGGCGGCGGGTACCCGACCTGTGCTGGGACCCGCCTCCCCGAGGCGGGAAGGGGATTAGTGACAATTAACTGCCTATTAACAGGTAGTTAACTGGCAGTTTTTTGCCTAATCCCTATATTGAAAGCTGAAATGTGGGCTTCCCGACAGGTGCCAACCACGCCAAGTTAGCGAGGCGGACCGTGGGTCTGCAGGGATTGGAGGGGTCGATATGTCCGGTGGGCAGGTGAGTGATGGGTGCATGTGTGCAGAGGTAAGTGTGTAAGGTAAGTGCAAAGTGTGGGAAAAAGTTTTACTTACCTTAACTTCCTCCTGCAGGTGTCAGCCCTTCAGTTCTCGGGAGTCAGAAATCTCACTGGCACAGAAAGCAGAAAGGCCGTGGTGCTGTCAAAAGTTTCAGCCTCTGTTTTCTGTGCTGGAATGATTTCTAACTCAGCCTGAGAGGAAGGACTCAAGTTCGAAGACAAATTGTCAGTGTTTGACAGCTTCACAGAGCTGTCAAAAGCTGATATTTCATCTGTCAAAAGCTCTTGACAGATGAAATGTCAATCTGTGACGTCACCTGTTGCCGGGTGGCCCTTAATTGGCCTGCTGAGCTCACTGGGTGGGCTCAACAAGGTCAATCAAGGGAAAATACAATGGGTTGGCCACAAGTCGATGGAGGCAGGTCTACAACCCAAAAAGTGGGAGTCCCGACTCCATCACGTCCCCAGTATCAAAATCCAGCCCATAGTCTTTGCAACATAACAAAAACATTAAGGATATGTTTTACTATTCACTAATTTATGTGAAAAAGTAGATGTGTGAGTAAAGCAGTAGTCCCTATTTTATAATCTATTTTGATTATCCCACCCTTATATGCAGGTATCTTCCATTATTAGGCTCTGACAACTGGATTAAGGGTATGAATTATTTTTTATTTAAAATCATTAGTTCTGATCCATGCAGATCAGTTATGCACATATGGTAGAGAATAAACAAGACATAATGGAAGTATAATTCAGATCAAAGACAGATAGTTCCTTTAATTTAAGATTTGGGTTATATAGATACCAAAAGTCATCAGCTTCTCCTTAAACTAGATGACAGTTCTTAGCATTTTACAATGCAAGCTGTCCAGCTTCACTTCTGTAAACCTCTTTGTCTGCTTATTGTCAGGTTCCTTCATTCCTGCACTCTCCAATGTTATTCTCACTTGGGAATGCTACTAGTGCCGAGGAGCTTGGGATACTCAGCCACCATAACATTCTATGAGGTAAACTTTCACTTGTTGCCCGGGTGTAAAACTGGCATTGTGGATCCGCCGCCCGTTACAGAAACCGCCCGATTTTCATTTCCATTGATTTTATGTCCAGGACGGCAAGTTGAAAATCTGCTCCATTAATTGATGGGGGGATATCAGAGACGCAGTTTAGAACATGAGTTGTGAATTTTGGGGCCAGCTTGTTTCCATCGATCGAAACAAGCTGACAACACAGTGCTGGGAGAAATAATTGCCAGATATTGTAGATTCAACTCCCCCTAGAAATCTGAGCAAAGTTTTATGGGTCATTTCTAATACTGACAATCCCAGTGAGAAATGTTGCCCTATCGTTCTGAACAATACCTTACCAAACTAATTGTAACAATACCAAACATTTATCTGATCATTTCCCCAACTCTCACTATCAGCACCGCTATCCCTCTCCAGTCAGATTCTGCCTCAGGAAAGCACAATACTGTGGGCACCAATTGGAGGGCAAGAGGAGTGCTGAGGCATCATGTCATGGGTAGACCAATTTGTTCGGTGGGCCGGAAGAAATTAGGAAGTGGGCCAGATTTGGCCTACAGGCTGTCGATTGGAAATGCCAGCCTTGGGGCAAATGCTGGGAGTTTATCAGGCTTACTGCCCTGCTCATTTTATCACACCATATCACACCAATGTGAAGCAATCAGCTACTCTGTTCTGATGGGGAAGAATGAGTCTAATTCTCTGTATAAAGGCCTCATGTACTTGTTGGGAGTGGTCAACTTTATAGAGTCTTAAGTTCTATGATTCTATAGCAGGAAAGTGGAATTAGAGTAGATAATTCCGACTTGGCGCTAGCACTAGAACAGACATAATGGGACGAATGACATTTTCATGATTCTGTGCAGCTGTTCAAGGCTGCATATCCTTTCTGCCAATCTGTTTTGAGGGAATGTTTCTTTAGAAAAGTGAAGCAACTGTGTTCACTGGCAAGCTTATTATCTGTGGAATGTCAAAGGTATGTTGTTCAGTAGTTGCAAATAATGTAGATATCTGCTTAACCTATCTGATACTTCAAATCTTAGCAAATTAGGAACTAATGCCTGATTTGGTATCTGTTGGCACTATAAAGATTGCAAGTGCCAAAAAGCTGAGTTCATAAGTGTCAAGATCAGGAAAATGAGTGAGATTTATGATCAAAAAGTGAGACCAATTGCAAATACATTAGCAGTATTTATTTTTTTAAGGGTGAGTTACATGAAATAAGTGACATTTTTAAACCAAGGCGAGTGACAGCTTGCATGTTAGAGGCTTAAACAAAACTAACCATGTTAGTGAATTTTCTGAAAAGTCAGAAGCATGAGACATCCCTTCAGACTTTGTTTTTCTGCCACTTCAAACTGTAACAATAGCAAAGTCAAAGTTAGAGTAGCTGGCACAGCCACACTGCCCCAAACCCTCCTGCTCCTCCCCTTAATGGAAGTGGAAATTTTTTCAGCCACTTATGAGCTTTGGCTGCCTTTTGATACTGATTAAATCTGTGGTAAAAGTAAATGAGAGCTTGATGCAGCTTGGCTGGTGCTGATCATGATTATTGGCCTCTGCTTTCAACCTTTAGTGAACCTACACCGCACTACAAACTAAAGGATCTCACCAGTGGGAGGATGGAACTTCAAATGCACACAGCCTCATACAAGTACAACTCTCTACTATAAACACAGTATAGGATGTCAGACAAATAAATACCAGCTGTTTGTCCTGCTTTTATACCTCCTCTTTTGTGGGTCTATTGTGGGTCTTTAACTATGCCATTACACTACAGATACCAGTCTCAAACTTGTGCGGTACAATGCACAACTGGCAGACCAGAGTTACACTGTCGGTTGCGTCTCTTATAGAGTTCAGTGGTGAAGCAGTATGTGTTTGCATAGGTGGACTCTGCTACCTTGACAACTAATCCTTAATATTATGAAGTATAGCTTCTTTCCTAACATCAAATGAGTCAAAAATAAGTTTATAAAGTTCTCATTATGTCCAATGGACTACCTGAGGACTTTAAAATGGGGCTTTGCACTGGATTGTAGTTATACTACACCGGGCGTGCACCCTGAATGGTATGAGATTACCACAGCTCTTATTTCAGTGTTTTTGGGAGTCAGATGCCCAACCTGATTCCCATGTTATACTGCCACCTTTGCTTTGATGCACCCACAAACCATTTTACATCAACACAGAAGTGATAGTATAATGGCAGCCTTAGCTAGATTACTGAGTGCACACACAAGTATTGACAATAAGATATTTATGAAACACACAGTACCACATGTGAAGCATTTTATATACTAGTTATGTACTATAAACCATTAACCTTTATCTTTTAAAAAATGTAACATATTATTAAATTTATGGTTAAAAACAGAAATTCTGTATTTCACTCATAGTTTACATTTACATGTGCTTTCTTATATATATATTATAAATATTTTAGAAATTCCCTTTTTGTATCGTCAAAGCGACTCATGTTCTATGAAAAAGGAGGGGAAACATCTGCTTTAATGGCCAAGCTTGATCACTGAGATTTTAACAACAATTCAGTGCCTGTTTATAATATCTGCCACCTACCCCAAGAAGGGGCAGCTGCCTTGTGAGAATAGGATGTGTTACCTGCAACAATGACAATTCCAATACAAATGAGGAAAACAAGAAGATACAGGACGGCTATCGCACACTTGATTCCTGCCATTGAGTTCCAGTGGTTGCAAAAATTGCTTGTTATCCCTCGCCTTCCAGCTGGTCCTTAACAAAATGAAATGAACAGTTAGAGGCTCTTCCTTTTCTCTCTTGCCACAACTCGTTTCTATTTACACGGTGACACATTACCAAAAATACTGCATAAATCCTGTTACGAGTGTGAAATTATATGCTTAAAAATCCCTTTACAAAACCACCATTACAGAATGAACCTTAAGTATGTAGTTCTCCTTCCAAATACTGAACCTTCCCCCTCTGCCCAATGCAGCATGGCCTGTGTGGGTCAATGGACATTCCATCTTCACATTGTGAAAAAAAAAATACATTCACATTAAAAATTATTAATTTAATTTTACAATAGGTTTAACAATTGGCAGATTTTTAATTAAACAATTATTTTGAGTCAATTTATATAAGGTTAGTCACTACTTGGGTAGAATTTAAGCAGAGGTTTCCCGATTTCCACCCCTGTAAGTTCAGCAGAAGGTCAGCGGAAACCCTGGAGCGATGGGCGCAAACAGCTATTTATGCTGTTTCTCTGGGGTTTCTCCTGATCTTGCACCAAAGTTACGCCGGACGATCAGGACCACCCATGTGGAAACTAATGGTGAATATGTCAAATTAGACACTCAGGTTTATAAGAACAACGGGCACTTTTTTCCATAGCCCTCCTACATGTGCTAAACTGCGGTCTTTTGAGATCCACCATTGGTGGGGAAAATTGCCGAGCACACAGCCAAGGGGTTAAAAACGTATGCATTTACATACAACTTGTGCTTCTGCCTATGCCCTTGAAATCAGTCATAGACAGCTACAGAAATAGCACGAGTACCAGAACTATGTTCTAAACCCAGGTTCCTGAACCAGAGTTAGAAAGAAAGAACTTGCAGTTATAGAGTGCCTTCCATGACCTCAGGACTTCCCAAAGCGCTTTACATCCAAGGAAGTGCTTTTGAAGTGTAGTCACTGTCGTAATATAGGAATCACGGCAGCCAATGTGCACACAGTAAAACACAGAGGTCAGGAGTACACTGTGAAGCTGCTGCAGAGACTCTTTACACTGTTCAGTTTTACAACAGTCCTTTATGAAATAGTCTACTCCTGATAATTCAAAGTTGTCTCTTTGCACTAAAAAAATTTAATTATCCAATAATTTGAATTAAGCTACATGAAATAACATGGCAAATAATAATTTTGTGCTAAAAAATGGAATTATCAGATCATTTGAATTAAGTGACTTTGAATTAAGAGTAGACTGTATTGGATATTACGCAGAATTACATAAAATTTACAGCACTTTCTGCCCAACTGGTTTATGCCGATGTTTATGCTGCACACGAGCCTCCTCCCATCCTACTTCATCTAACCCTATCAGCCTAATGTTCTATTCCTTTCTCCCGCATGTGTTTATCCAGCTTCCCCTTAAATGTATCTATCCTAGTCACCTCAACTACTCAAATTGGCAAATGGTGGGAAGTGGTATTCCACAAGGATCGGTGCTGGGACCACTGTTGTTCACCATTTACATAAACGATATGACTCAGGAATCGGAAGTACAATTTCAAAATTTGCAGATGACACCAAATTGGGTGGGTGTAGTTATTATAGAGGAGGATGGCGACAAAATACAGGAAGACGTTAATAAGCTTGCTGAATGGCTGTGTAATTGGCAAATGAACTTCAGTATAGATAAGTGCGAGGTAATACATTTTGGTAGGAAGAATAAGGAGGCCGCATACTCCTTGGAAAATAAGGGGGAAATTTTAACCCCAAAAAACGGGTGGGTGGGAGGTTGGAGGTTAAAGTGTTAAAAAACTGAATACCCGCCTCCAACCCGCCCACTTCCAGTTTTAGCGGAGGCGGGACGGGGAGGTGAGCAGTCAACCCGATGCCAGGAGGCAGGTCGCCCATTTAAATATTATAATGAGGCTGGCTGCCTCATGGTGATCCACCACTACAAATTTAACTCTGGCTGGTTGGGTTTCCCAGGCCTCAGGGAACCCGCCATCTAAAGTAAGGCGAGGACTGCTGGATCCAGGAGGTAAGTGCTTTTACACTTACCTCCTGGATCCAGCGTCCCTGCTTCACCGCCCCCTGTGATCAGACACCCCCCTGAGGCCTCCGATCCCCCTCCCAGGCCTCCACTCCCCCACCCCCCAGGCCTCTGATCCCACCCATGAGGCCTCTGATCCCCCCCACGAGGCCTCCGATCCCCCTCCAATGACCCCCCCAATCGTCTTCATCAAGGCCTCCGATCCCCCCCTCCGGCCCCCGATTGCATTCCCGGCCTCCCCCCTCCAGCCCTGACCAGCCCCCCTCCCCGACGCTCCTCCGGCCCTCGATGCTTCTCCGGCTCACGAGTCCCGACCACGGCAGGGCCTGCAGGAAACCCATTCTCCTGGGTTTCCCGAACACTTTCTAGCACCACCCACTCCCAACCTGCCTCTAGATTAAAATTACGGCCTAAGTGTCTAACTGGGGTAGAGGAACACAGGGATCTTGGGGTACAGATACACAGATCACTAAAAGTGCTGACACAGGTTAATAAGGCCATAAAAAAGCAAACAAAGCACCGGGGTTAATTTCTAGCGGGATAGAATTGAAAAGCAGAGAAGTTCTGTTAAACTTGTATCGAACCTTGGTTAGACCACACTTGGAGTACTGTGAACAGTTCTGGTCTCCGTATTATAAAAACGATATAGAGGCACCGGAGAAGGTGCAAAAAAAAATACTAGAACAATACCAGAACTGAGAGGTTATACTTATCAGGAAAAATTGAATAACTGGGGCTTGTTTCTCTAGAAAAGAAAAGGCTGAGGGGTGAGGGGTGACCTGATAGAGGTCTTCAAGTTTATGAAAGGGTTTGATAGGGTAGACGTAGGGAAGATGTTTCCACTTACGGGCGAGACCAGAACTAGAGGACATAAATATAAGATAGTCACTAATAAATCCAATAGGGAATTCAGGAGAAACTTCTTCACCCAGAGAGTAGTTAGAATGTGGAACTCGCTACCGCAACGAGTAGTTGAGGCGAATAGCATAGATGCATTCAAGGGGAAGCTAGATAAGCACATGAGGGAGAAAGGAATAGAAGGATATGTTGATGGGGTTAGATGAAGAGGAGTGGGAGGAGGCTCGTGTGAAGCATAAACACCAGCATGGACCTGTTGGGCCGAATGGCCTGTTTCTGGGCTGTAAATACTTTGTAATAATTTGTAATACTTTGTAACTATTACATGTGGTAGCGAGTTCCACATTCTAACCACTCTCTGGGTAAAGAAGTTTCTCCTGAATTCCCTATTGGATTTATTAGTGACTATCTTATATTTATGACCCCTAATGATATCGATGATTTAGTTTTGAAAATGGGTATTTTTTGCAGAAATAGGATGATTACTTAATCTTGTAATGTTTGGTACCCATTTTTTTAGGTATTAAGATAATTATTTTATGTTGTTATCCTTTTGGAGGGTCTATTGAGTATATTTGCTGTAAATTAAATTGCTGCCATAGCAACTAGAAAGATTCCTTTCTTTGTTCAACAGAAAAATAGCATTACAGTGAAGTTGTTAATGAATGACACATTGCAAGTCTTTTGTAAACAGGAGTTCCAAATCATCAAATAAACCTGTCAGCCAGAACACTTCAGCATCAAAACAAAGTAAGGTTCCTTCACTTAGCAGCTAGAAACATATCCTAGAAATGATTGTTACTGTCCAAGGTACAGCTACCTGACAATGAGAAACCTCTGCAGGGAGGTAACTACAGAGCTGTTCCATTAGCTCCAACGTATGAACGGACACCGCGCAACAATCGCCAGGCAGGAGGGTTACCTCCCAGTCGGGGAACACTTCAGCAGCCAGGGGCATTCAGCCTCGGATCTGCGGGTAAGCGTTCTCCAAGGCGGCCTTCGAGATACACGACAGCGCAAAATCATAGAGCAGAAACTGATAGCCAAGTTCCGCACTCATGAGGATGGCCTCAATCGCGATATCGGGTTCATGTCACGATACAGAACGTGACTTGACATCATGGCCGGTCTTTCCAGGTGTTTTTTTTGTTTTTTTTTTTGGTGTTTTTTTTTAAAAAGGCTAACACAAGAACACAAATTGACAGGATATGCAGCCAGCAGGTGGTTTGACACGTTGGACCCCCTGGGACACATCTCATTGTCTTGGCTGTGCTCTTTGTTGTAGCGAATAATGTGAATAGATTTTGTCTGGGTTTAAATTGTGAATTCTGGGAGATTCTCTCATTGCTAACTTACCTGACGAAGGAGCGACAGCTCCGAAAGCTTGTAAAATTAAATAAATCTGTTGGACTATAACCTGGTGTTGTGCGACTTCTCATTTTTGTCCACCCCAGTCCAACGCCGGCATCTCCACATCATGACCATTAGCTCCAAGCACACCTGCAGCCAATTTTGTATATCGGGATGGCCCTGCCAATGGCTATCAAGGTGACTACATCCCTGAATTTTAGCCAGGGAACATCAGTAGTACCAGTCAATTTACTGTCCATTGATGTATCAAACAGAGGCCTCTGCTTTATTCAATAGAGCCAACCCCTTCAATTCCTTTCCCACTGAACAGCAACTACAACGTGACAGGACTGGCCAAATGTTATCAGACAGCTGGATTTCTGAAAGTACAGTGATTATTGATTGCAGCCCATGTTACCACCTGAGCTCTGTGATGCAATGTAATGGCCTACATAAACAGAAAGGGATTCAACTTGCAGCTTGACAGTGGCCAACAATACCACATCATGCAGGCCAATAGCCATTCCCCAGGCAACATCAATGGTGCTTTCAATTTGCAACAATCAGTTGTGCCAGGCTTATTTGAAGGCAAAGAGAAATTGGGTAGATAGCTGTTCAGATACCATGGCTATCCTCTTTAATGCTGACTAATTAAACCCTTGCTGCAGCCACAGGCAGAGATAGAGCGCAAAAACAACAAGGCCCATACAACCAGCAGGATCATTACTGAGCATGCCATTGGCACCTTGGAGCAGTACTTCAGATAGCTCGATGGATCATGGCGCAACTTATAGTGCGGCCCCTCTCCTCCTAGGTTGTCAAGATCACTGTCATCTGCTGTAGGCTCCACAACTTTTCCACACATAAAGTTCTAACTATAAGGGAGGAGGCCAGTCTGGGAGCAAGGCCAGAGCAGGCCGCAGACATTGATCATGAGGATATGGCTGTAGGCAGCCAAGAAAACTGGTTAATCAGGCACTCATCCAAGATTAATTCAGCGAAGTACCTGAACTACCACTGAAAGCAAGCTTTCTGTCCACATGCAAACAAGAAAGTGCCTCAAAGCACCTTCTGCAATACAATCCTTTGTACTTCAGAAAGAAAATCTCTAGACAAAGTTAAAATACAGTGCAACCTACTTTGTCTTGCATGAATAATGTCTTTTCCCACAGATCTTCCCTTTAGTACTGGTGTATTGTGTACATCATCTAAACTTAAGCTGTGATTTCTTCTAAGTAATTCTCCAATGGAAGTGAAAAAATATATACTGGCTTGTTTCAGGGCTTCAGTGTGAGGCAGTTGGAATTGAGGGGGCCTTGTACCTTTTTCTGTCGGTTCCTAAGATGGCCGTGCAACTGATTGAGCAAAGCTCACTGGTCCTGGCTATTTTTTGCCTCATCAATTGTCACTTGCACAGGAATGATGGGTGGAGTGAACGTGGTGTTGTTCTGAGAGACAACAGCCCCATTCATTCACAGAATGGCCTCTGCTGTAAATTTCTATCATTCTATGATTCTATGCCTACTCCAGTCATGCTCCTGCTGCTGGACATTCCATCAGCATTTCGCCTGACCTGTGTGAGAGCAGACAAGAGCGCAGCAGTGAGGTCCCTGCCAATGAGGCCTGTGGATCCCTGCCCGAAGCCTGTCTTCATCTGATTTCCCTAGCACATTGAAGCTGCTAAAGAGTGTCTCTTGTATACTGGAGTCAAGACCTTTATAACATCAGTGTTAGCATTCATGGGTGATACTCTGACTGTGTTTACTACTTGTGCCAGTGAAGTCTCCACTGCAGATGCCCTGGAGTTGTCACACGCTCTGTGGTCGACAAGCGTGGGCATCAATGACTGCACAGATGTGACTGTTGGTCTCCTCCTTACTCCTATCCAAACCTTGTAAATGTCTTAGGTAGATTCAAATGACTCCTGCAGATAATTCTGTTCAGAAAACAATCTCCTTTTATAAGAAGGTCCTGTGTAGTCAGAATACATCGGCACTGAGGAAGGAACAGAGTTGGCTCTCTGGCAGCAAGTCTCTGCTGCTCATTTACCACCACTGCTTGCTGCCTCCTCATGTGTGCACTGTGACTCATCCAGTGCTATCTACACAAGCTCACTATCTATATTCTCTCGACTATGTGTAACTGTATTGGAGCATGCTAAATTTGGCGAGAATGACACTGAGTTGCTGTCTTGCTCAGGGACACAGCAGCGCTGGCAGTCAGCTCTCGCTGGACTATAAACAGAAAAGGAACATATGTAATAATGCTGGCTCCAACCAGCACCTTCAAACAGTGTTTTCATTGCAATACACTGGTGTGTGACGTTTTTGTGGTTAAGGCCTAGAATTTCCTCAAAATAAGTTAAGTCGCTGTTGCTCCTTTATTTAAAATATTGCACCGTCCAGGGACTGCAGAGGGAGTTACAGGCAGATTTCCTGGGTCTGCTCATTTGCATTCCCATTGGTGCAGTCATTGGAGTAAAACCCTATGTAAAACTACCTGAAAGCTTCTGTGCAGCCTTTAATAATTCATGATGCGGAGATGCCTGGTGTTGGACTGGGGTGGACAAAAATGAGAAGTCGCACAACACCAGGTTATAGTCCAACAGTTTTATTTGAAATCACGAGCTTTCGGAGCGCTGCTCCTTCGTCAGGTAAAGTGAAGGAATACAAATCAGCAAAGCATATATAGACAGAGAACAATGTGTAGCGTACAATGTCAGACGACTACAGTAAATCTTACTGACTGCCCTCCATCACACCTCGGCAGAGAAACAATCAGGTCAGTCAGGAAGGCATTACATCAAAGACACAGCAAAATACAGCTAAGACCCCACCTCATTGTCTTAGCTGTATTTTGCTGTGTCTTTGATGTAATGCCTTCCTGACTGACCTGATGGTATCTCTGCCGAGGTGTGATGGAGGGCAGTCAGTAAGATTTACTGTAGTCGTCTGACATTGTACGCTACACATTGTTCTCTGTCTATATATGCTTTGCTGATTTGTATTCCTTCACTTTACCTGACGAAGGAGCAGCGCTCCGAAAGCTCGTGATTTCAAATAAAACAGTTGGACTATAACCTGGTGTTGTGCGACTTCTCATTTTAATAATTCAGTGCAACCCGCACTCTTCAGCAACAGACTGGGGAACAAACAGGTGAGCGAGGAACAGTGCTTGGCTCTTTCACTGTAGCTGCAAAAATCCTTACTCAACTGCTCCAGACTCTTCTGTGGCAGGAACCTCTCACTTTCTGGCAGCCGCTGCATATCTTAAACTCAGTTACCCAGCGTGCATTAACAGTGCAAAACCAGGAAAGTCACAGCTGCTACACCACTGGCTCGCACTGCAACATATGCAAATGAGACCTGTCGCGAATCGGCCATAGTCCCACACCAACTCTTAACTGCCTGCTGAAGTGCCCATAGAGATGGGCAATAAATTCCGGCCTTGCCAGTGATGTCCACATCCCAAGAATAGATTTTTTTTTAAACTGCAGTCTTGTTAGGAATAACATAACTGAAGGAATGTACTGTGGCTTCATTCATTAATAACAGGACATGCACAGTTCTAAAGCAGCACTGGAGGTTCAGGAAATGGTGAACTTGGGTACTCTTTCAACCAACCACATTTACGGAAATCACCCAGGGCTTCAAAGTCTTAACCGTCAAATAATAATTAGAATCACAGCAAATACTGGAGAATGGAAAATGATTAATCCTTCTATGAAAACAATGATCTTTTGCTATAAAATTCCAATTCTCTTCATAAGAAAATATACGTACTTTCTTCACAGAGGTTCAGCTTTGAGAGGTTTCTTCCATCAAACTCATCAAATGATTCTTCGTGCATTGACCCATTCTCCTGAAACTCATTTGAGATGAGAGGCAGATCTTTGTTATCCATTTATTCTGAACAATGAAGACTTCACCTGAGAAATACATAGCTCAATTACTCAGTTGCAGAAATAAAAATTTTGCTTCAGATATTAAATCAGTAATTAATTTAATAATGAACACTTTTAATAAATCAGCTTCTGTTCATGCTGTGAGTGCATTTTCTTAGCCTTCAGTAAGAGAAAATTTCAATCCCTTTACTTGCGCGTGCAATGGTCGACAGGTTCAAAACCATGATTCCGCAACAACAACAACAGGCGTTTATATTACACCTTTAATGTAGAAAAACATCCTGCAACACTTTATAGTGGTGTGATAAAAAAAAATAGGAAGGGTGACCAAAAGCTTGGGCAAAGAGATGATTTTAAAGGAGAAGAGGGTAGTGGAGAGGTGGAGGGGTTTATGGAGGGAATTCCAAAGTGTAGGGCTTTGGTGGTTTTAGGCATAGCCATCAATTGTGGAGCAAATGGTGTGGTTGGGGGAGGGGAGAGGAGGGGGAATGTCCAAGAGGCCAGAGTCAGAGGAACAGAGATTTCAGGGATATGGGGTTTATCAGGCTGCAGGAGGTTACGGGTATAAAGAGGGTCAAGGCCATGAAGGGATTTAAACATGAGGATGAGAATTTTAAATTTAAGGTGTTGGGGACTGGGAGCCAGCAAGGCCAGCAAGGACAGAGGTAATTGGTGAGTGGGACTTGGCGCGAGATAGGATATGGGCAGCAGAGTTTTGGATGATCCGAAGTTTATAGAGAATGGGAGACCAGCCAGGTAAGCATTGGAATATTCAAGTCTGGAGGTGACAAAGGCATGGATGAGGGTTTCAACAGCAGATAGGCTGAGGTAGGGGCGGACAAGGGCAATGTTATGGAGGTGGAAGTAGGTGGACTTTGTGATGGAAAGAATATGGGGTTGGAATTTCAGACCAAAGTGAATAGGATGCCAAGATTGTAAACTCCTAAAATAAATGTAAAATAGTAAAAAATGAAAAATTATAAAACTTTTTCACCCAAATAACAGACTCAATGGGCTCTTACGTGCAGTAGTCTATATTGCTGGAGATTCCAAAGATTGTAAACCCTCAAGTATAGCACTCTGAAGAGACTGAATTCAGTAAATAATCCCGAGATTAGTATTTTCCACCGTCTCAAATTTAAGTGAAATGTGACATAAGCATAATGTGTGCACATTGGTAAGAAAGCAAATACATTCATTCTCATTCTTATTCTTTGGATGCTTGGAAGTACAAGCCTCTCATTGCTGATTGAATTGAGTTTGCATAGGAATACCTAATCGTTTTTGTAATTCATAGAATCATAGGGCTAGATTTTATGAATGGAGACGTGTTGGAGGCGGGACTGTTGCTTGCCGGGTTTTAGTCCCGCCTCCAGCAACGTCTGGCCAACCCACTCTATTTTCCATTGATTGGTCTTGTTAAGCCCGCCCTGCGGGCTTAGCCGGCCAATTAATGGAAAGCCGGTGACAGATGACGTCAGCGAATGATGTTTCGTCTGTTGAGATTTTTTGACAGATGAATTGTCAGCGTTTGACAGCTCTGTGAAGCTGTCAAACACTGACAATCTGTCTTCTAAGGTGAGACCTGGGACACAGGCTCACTTAGAAATCTCTCCTGAACAGAAAGCAGAAGGCTGCTGCATCTGAGAATGCAGCGGCCATTCTGCATTCTCTGCCGTTGAGATGAGGCAGCTCCGCAGCCTAAAGGGTTGAAGCCTGGAGGAAGAAGCAAAGGTAAGTAAACTTCTTAGAACACTTTACACTCACCTCACACACTTACCTCTCCACACTTGCACCCATCACTCACCTCCACAGCGGACATTTCGGCCCCTCAGACCCCCGCAGACCCACTGCTCACCTCGTTGACCCTGGCGTGGTTCGGAGCCGTCGGGAAGCCCACACTTTAGGGCTCAAAATAGAGAAAAGCCAAAAAACTGCCTGTTTGGCACTTATCCTCTTCCCACCTCGAGGAGATGGAGCCTGCACAAGTCGGGGACCCGTCTCCTGGGAAGATGGCACGGAGGCGGGTTGGGAGCGGGATGGGTACCCGCTCCCAGATTCTGCCATTTTCCCGGCAGTCCTGCCTCCATTCCCGCCTCCCAGGGCTGGGAAAATTCCCCCCATAGAATGGTTACAGCACAAAAGAAGGCCATTATTATCGCATTTCTGCCATTTTCATGCAGATATTATGCAGCGTAATTAAAAATTCACACTGGGAGAATCCAGAAGAAATGAATAAGACTAAGATGAGATTGGTTAGGCCACAACTGGAGTATTGCATCCAGTTCTGGTCACCACACTGTAGGAAGGATGTGAAGGCCCTTGAGAGGGTGCAGAGGAGATTTACCAGAATGGTTCCGGGGATGGGGAATCTCAGCTACAAGGACAGGTTGGAGAAGCTGGATTTGTTTTCATTAGAGCAAAGGAGGTTGTGGGTTGATTTGATAGAGGTGTACAAGATTATGAAGGGTTTGGATAGGCTAGACGGGGAAAGGCTATTCCCACTAGTTGATGGTACAAGGACAAGGGGACACAGATTTAAGGTTTTGGGCAAGAGATACAGAAGGGACGTGCGGAAAAACATTTTTTCACAGCGAGTGGTGATGATCTGGTGGAAGCGGAGACACTCAGGCCATGATTTTTCCAATGGATGTGGCTTGGGAGCGGGTCAGCTGGTTTCCAGGTTCCAGTCCCGCCCCTAACTGCATCCGGCCAACGGACGTGATTTTACGTCGATTGGCCTTGTTAAGCCCGCCCTGCTGGCTTGCCGGCCAATTAAGAAGAAGCCGGTCAGATGACGTCATTTGATGACGCGTCATCTGCCGGTTTTCTTAAAGGGCCCACGCACAATTTTTCTTTGACAGCTCATTTCTCAGTGTTTGACAGCATTGAGGTGCTGCAAACACTGACAATCACTGTTCACAGGTGAGCTCTTGTACCCGGGCTCTCCAGTGACTCCCTCCTTAGGCTAGAACAGATGGTAGCTGCAGGTGAGGTTACATAAGTGATCTGTCACTGGTGAGAGAGGTTCTCCCAATGAGGTGGGACTCGACAGCCAATTCAAAACCTGTTAGCTACAGAAAAGTGTAAATGCATTAAAAATGATTTTCCCAACATTTCCTTACCTCTGAGACTCACCAGTGCACCATTGGATCCTTCACACAACTTCTGCAGCTGTCATCAATGCAGAAACATTACAGCAGACTCACAACATGCCACACTTACCTGGCGTGGTGTCCTGACGTCGGGGAACCCGAGCCAGAACGGCAAAATTCAAAAAGAGCCTGTTAACAACTATCAAGTACCTGTTAACAGCCAGGTAAGTGGCTATAATCCTCTTCCCGCCGCTAGGTGTCGGGTCCATGCGCATATCAGGGATTCGACACTTGGGAAGATTGATTGGAGGCGGGTTGACAGCAGGTTTCCTACCCGCTGTCAATCTTTGCTATTTTGACAGTGGTCCCGCCTCCAATCCCACACTCTGAGGACTGGCAAAATCCCGGCCTCAATGTTTTCAAGGGGAGACTGGATAGGCACTTGAGGGAAATAAACTTGCAGGGCTACGGGGATAGAGCGGGGGAATGGGACTGACTGATTGCTCTACAGAGAGCCGTCACGGACTCAATGGGCCGAATGGCCTCCTTCTGTGCCGTTATGACTCTATGGGGGAAAAATTTGGTTGCTTTGCGCCTCCCATTAGCACCCTAAGAGGGCACCAATGGGGCGCAAAGCAACTAGCGCCCGGGCGAGGCAATGTATGCACCGCTCGTGAAGTTGACCAGACATTTTGTGGCGGCGCTAAACACTACCGCCACGATCTCCTGTGCCCGCTGATCGTGATGTCAGTCGAGTGTGCAATGCCCCGGTAGCACCCCGGACCTGATATTGAGTGGCGCCCCCTGCCTTACCGCCTGCCGCTAGCAATGACAGGTTGTGGGGAGTGTTTTGCAGTCAGCAAGGGACTGGGGGAGCGCTATTTAAAGGCGACCGCTTCCTGCCTTTTTTTGTCGGCGACACTTTTGCACCACGCATTCTGAGAGAGAGAGACTTCTGGAGAGATTCAACGCTGTGTGATGGAGATTTGGGTACTGAGCAGTACTTTGCAGGTTCATTTTGATTTGACCTTCCTTGCATCGATTTAGAAAAGACTATGGGGGCTGCACTCTGAGCTCTTTCCCTGGTCTCTCCATTGTTCTTTCCAGCAGAATTGATGTACAGGTCTCTCCAGGCCGAGATTCAAGGCTGCAATGAGCAGGGTGTGGATGGAGAGCAAGATCGACCCTCCCCTTTAAGAACTGGCCGGCGCCAGTGTGTCTGTGTTCCATTGCTGACTGACATCACATGAGCTTCGCCAGTGCTCTGAGGTAGCGCCTCGCTCCTCGGCGTTAGCGCCTTAAGAGAGGTGTGTAGTGCCTGATTTAGCGCCATAATCACCTCCAGGGGCGATAGAAGCCAAGTTTGCAGTCGGAAGCGATAATTAGCGGCAGGCGCTAAACTTTGCGCCCGGCCGATAATTGCGCCCCAAACAGGGCAATACCAAATTTCTCCCCCATGACTCTATGACAAAATCTTAGAATATGAAAATTAATGCAACAAGTTCTCATAATAATTAGATAAATTGAAGTAATTATCTCAGTTTCTCTCTTAAAGAATCAAATTAACATAAAAGCTGTAACCTCCTCCAGCCCTACAACCCTCGAAGAACTCTAAGTTCCTCCAACTCTAGCCTCTTGTGCATCCCTCGCTTCCTTCGCCTTACCATTGGCGGCCGTGCTTTCAGCTGTCTATACCCTAAGCTCTGAATTCCCTCCCTAAACCTCTTTGCCTCTCCACCTCTCTCTCTTTAAGACTCTGCTTAAAACCTACCTCTTTGCGTTCTAATGTCTCCATCTTTGGCTCGGTGTTAAATTTTATTACGTTAAAGATGCTATATAAATGCAACTTGTTGTTATTGTTTAAAATGACTATTAAAAAACGTGCAGTATGAAGACAAACATCATGATATTTTGATATCACATTTGTTTGCAAAATACATAAAAAGATTTTGATGTTTACTTAAAAACAGAATTTCAGCAAATATAACTTATTTTTGGGAAGAGTTATTTTGTACATTCTCTTTTTCTCATGGACCATTCCTTAGCTGAAAAGACAGTCCCAATACACCAATGGGTTGAGTTCCATACGAATGGAGGCAGAACTTATCCATCTGCTCAGCATGAGTAAAATCAGCATAAACTGCAAAACTCTTCACATTCCTTAGAAACACCATTGCAATTTCATTTAGTTATAGTCATTGCTGTTGATAGCAAAGAAAATAACAAAATTGGAACTCTGCAGAGGAAATGTAAATCAATTAACAGATAAGAAAAGAAACAAAATGTTAGAATTGCTTTTTGTTAGAGCATATCAGATTTTTTAAACAAGTGAAATTTGCTGTGTTTTCCCGCATAAGTATATGTGATGGTATTATTATGTCACTTCACACATTCATATAAAAGAAAAAATACAATCTGTCAGTTAAAATAAAGATCACTTGTAAAACTACACAGAGGGAGAAGATTTCATGTCATCCACTGGGGTAAAGTATGCACTGCAGCAGAGAACATCTGCTTCACGGCAATCTTTACCCCAGCCGCTGACATACAAGGGTTTTACTATAAACTGTGCCTGCCTAATTGAAGAACAGCTCACGGCAAATGCTCCCATAAATAATAATGGTGCCCCTTCAACGGAAAGGTTTTAGTGAGGATTTCAGCCTGCCATTATTCATTACCTAATCTAGACATTGTCACAATAAATAGCATAAAAGTTTGATACATGTGAAAGTCAGAGGCCCCCACCACTGCCATGAACACTGCAGAGGAATATTTACTCTTGCTGAACAGGCATATGGCCATTTTCCAAATCCTGCCATGGGTCCTCCGCTGTTCTGGTAAACATTCAGTTGCTAGAGCTACGACAAAGATGTTTTTCCTTTTTTTTGTAAAAACATATAGCTGTCAATTAGTTCTTGGCAGTCGAGGAATTTGGGTGCATGATCTTTGATAATCAAATGTTTTTCTTGCCAGTTTTGTTGGTAGGGAGAGATTTTTTCATATTTTCCCAAGCAGCACAGTGAGAGGATCGCATCTGTGTTCCCTAATGCTTTAAAGATGTTATGTGTTTAAAGGCGGGATTATGATTGGATTTTGGACACTAGCTCAGAAATACCACAGCTTCTTGGCCTCCAAAGCCACTACTCCCCTCTCCCCCTCAAAATACATTCCCAAGTGGAAGAGTCTTCATGATCATCAGGATACTCTGAACCCAATAAACCGATTTATAGGTTCACATTTCATGCAGTTCAATGAATGAACCAAAACTATGTGTCATACTTGTACAAGGGAATATTTTCTCTTGACCAATATTCTGTTACATTCAATAGCCTTTACTTTATTTTATTTTATGGGCTGCCTGTTAGTTCACAGCCAGCGACAACAACTTGCATTTATATAACGCCTTTAACATAGTAAAAACATCCCAAGGCGCTTCACAGGAGCGTTATCAGGCAAAATTTGACACCAAGCCACATAAAGAGATATTAGCATGGATGACCAAAAGCTTGGTCAAAGAGGTAGGTATTAAGGAGCGACTTAAAGGAAGAGAGAGAGGTAGAGAGATGAAGAGTTTTAGGGAGGGAATTCCAGAGCTTAGGGCCTAGACAGCTGAAGGCACGGCTGGTGATGGTGGAGTGATGAAAATTGAGGATGCTCAAGAGGCCAGAATTGGAGAAACGCAAAGATCATGGAGAGTTGTAGGGCTGGAGGAGGTTACAGAGATAGAGAGGGGCAGACTTGCCTTTCTTACACCACATTCCTGGAGCATGGGAGCCTTCTCCGCTTTGTCACATTTTCCATCCTTCCCTCTCTACTATTCTGCAACCATTTACACCTCCACTGGACACATCTTTTATTTCTCTAATTTCTCTCATTATCACCTCCTTTTGCCTTGTACCATCATCTCTTTTGCCATTTAATCATCTGTTGTCTCTACCC
Organism: Squalus acanthias; assembly: GCA_030390025.1. Taxonomy (NCBI): domain Eukaryota; kingdom Metazoa; phylum Chordata; class Chondrichthyes; order Squaliformes; family Squalidae; genus Squalus; species Squalus acanthias. Next base: position 87,224,735 of record CM059433.1, on the reverse strand, counting down.
AATAACCGACCTCTCCTTTTTTCTTTATCCTGGCCCCTTTTGACTGGCTCAGTACCTGTTTAAAAGGTGTCCAGCTGTAAGATCTTCCAGTTCTAATGACAGGCCATTCACCTGAAACGTTAACCCTACGTTTCTCTCTCCACAGATGCTGCCTGACTGGCTAATTGTTTCCAGCATTTTCTGTTTTAATTTTTGAGTTTCATTTTTCCTAGCCCAGGGGAAAATTCAACACAACAACTGCTATCCAACTGAGATCAGCTAAGCACAGGCCAAGGATCACACCTTGGACCTTCCTGGGGTTAAGCATTCCTCTGGTCATTCGCTGCAGTGACATTTTAAATGTGTTTGTGAAGATTCCCTGTGCTCAGTATTTGTAGTGAAACTGTAAACATGTCCTTTTAGAACACGTTGGAACTAGCTAGCAGAGAAAACTTCAGAAACATTTTTTAAATGTCGCTACGCATAGCATTCAAAGGAATTCTTAAACCTGGTTCGAATGGCTCAGTGCCACCACATGTGGTGCATTTACCCACTAGAGTGATTCCAAGATCCCGTGCTTCCAGCAGGGAGCCACATTCACAGTAATTGCAGGCTACAGTGCTGCAGCCCAATTTCCAACGCTTGATCCCTACGAGTACGACTTCCCTGCTGGGAAGCACGAGATTACGGAAGGATCTCATCGTAGAAGCCTGTATTTTAATTGTTATATGTGTGCAAAAATCTTACAGTACTTTTTAATTGTAATATCTATATTTTTGAACAGTAAGAAGCTGCTATTCATGTCCTGTGTTTGCATAATTTTAGAGCAATAACCAAAGTTTAGACACTGATTTCTGTTTTTACCAAGTTTATATAAAAACACAGCACATCATTTATTGTAAAGTTAAAATGACTTACCTTTGTGTTAAAGAATCTTTTGTGTTTTTTCCTTGCAGTTATAGTTAAACCAATGTTGCGTCATTTAAACTGAAGCACGGTAAATGTTAAAATCATTAGGCTGATTCACATTATTTTAGTTATGAATGTTTTCGTATTTCCATAAAGTGACATGGACATAGTCTGCCATTAAACACAGTGCATGATCCTACAACAACATTGCACCAGTGTTGTCACTAGAATGGTCCTGTTCTTAATCCAAAAAAACTCTTCCCAGAAAGGAAATTGTGAAATAATGGGAGGTGGAAAGGATTTAAGGGAGGAGACGGAATCTGCATCAGGCCTGCGTTCCAAGAGTTCTGTAACTCAAGCAGTTGTTATTACTACAAATGTTAAAACGTCTGCCCTTCTGACTGGGAAGTGTATTGGTGCTCCCTGCTGATGCTGTTTGTCATAGATGTTTAATAATCGTTTTAAATGTCAATTAAAAATACTACTTAATTCAGGTATGTCCATAATAAAATGCTGCTGCATTTTTCTCTGTTGCTGGAATGTTGGCGCCAACCAGCGTTGCTGGCAAAAACAGAGCCTAATATTAATACAGGCTGTGATGTTAACCTCACAGCTTATCGTGTCCCAACCTGTTGCCGTTTTCTTCATGTATGAGGATTGTTCGGGATTACTTTTGTGATACAATGTTCTCATGTAGTTAGAGTAGCTTTCATTGTATATTATTTCTCCACGGCTTAATGCTGTTTCTTCTGTAGCCTGAGGGCAGTTGGTTCTGTCTTTAACCTTCACCGTCTACTACTTATTATTTTTCTTTAACACTTTGCAGTCATGAATTATGAAATGGATTTCTAACAATTTTGATGGCAGCAGTCAATCATAAAGCATATTTTCATCAGGTGAGGTTAAAACTGCTGTTGTCAGCTAGGAGAGGGCCAGCGCATATTACACTGTATATATAATATTACTATGGTTTGTACAATATGTTACATGAACTTGTTCACACTTATAAGCGTACTTATTTACCATAATGTATCATCTGTTCTGTTCACAGAGCAAGGAAAATGGAACCATCCTCCTGCTGAATCCAAGGTGCATCACTCACTGGACCATCAACTGTTACTACTTATCAGGAATTGATCATCAGTACTGATACAGAACTTTGATGGAAGTAAATTGTGGTGTTCAGGAATCACAGGGTAGGCACTAAGCATTGGTGATGATGGGGCAGCAATATCAGTGACATCTTCAGTAAAGACTTCACATAAATAGACCATAATCACAGAAGGAGCATCTCTCGTGAATGTTGCTATGGAGGCTCTGGAGTTCAAACTCCAAGTTGTAGTCATAGCTGGCTTCAACTCACTTGAGATCAGATGAAGGCAACAATGAAGGCAGGAATTCCAAGGTGCCTACTGTTCTATGCTTTGACAGATTAGTGGGCAATTGGAGGCGATGCCTTGCAGCAGTAGCTTGCAGAACGTAGCACTGGATCAGCAAGTTGGCATTCATGTCAGTTCTGTGCCACAGTAGGTGCCAATTCTGAAAGCAATGAGCCCACAGCGATTCAAGCAAAGAAGATTTTCACTACTGGTGCAGATGCTTCAGGGTTAGTTGCAAGTTCAGGTAGTGGGCCTTTTGTATCTGCAAAAACACATCGGTTTTGTATCTCCACCAGCACACCAGTTGCATCTAAAGTAACCTACTACTGCTACTCCATTAACTATAGAAGCTTGTAGCAGTATGATCCGTGCACAGCCAGCATCGAGAGATTTATCCACACAAGAGACAAATGCATCAGCAAAGCACATTAACCTCATAGACTGTTACCATTGCACAACTGAATAAAATTAATTCATTTTTACTACAGCTTGCAGCTTATCATTCTTTTATTGGGCAGTAAAGAAATTACCAGTTGCACAAAAGGCAAACAAAGTGGTTGACTCCTGTAATGTTTCCTGAAAGGTTCCTGTATTATTAAAGTTGATGCCGGTGGCACCTTCTTTGCCACAGGTGATGCATTACAGACAATGGACTGTCCATAGAGGACTTTGTAGACTATGTGGTACATCTCAGTCACAGCCACCTTGAGTAAGCCGGCCTCCTCATGCTCTGCCCTCCATGATGCTCAGATAGCTGTCTTTTTTCAGATATATTAGCTGCCTAGATTAGCATCTGCTGTGAATTGCTCACCTCCTATGCGCTCTGCGCTCCCAGATCGCACTCTCCTCCTCCTCGTGGCCTACCGTGATTTATCGACTGATGGTTGCCACACCCATATCCCCTGAGAAAAATTCCAGTGTACTATTAATTTCTGACACTGCTGGAGTGATACTTTAAATTCCCCAGTTTGTTAAGCCCACTACTACCAATTACTGGAGTAAAATGCTTTTTGTTTTGATTGTGCATCAACGAAATACCGCACAAGCTTCTCATTAATAACCTTAACATAACCTCAATAAGCAAAAATTCTTTCATTTTCTCACTGTTCGCTAACCTTTGGTAATACATATTTAAACGAGTAGAAATACTTAAAGTGACACGAAACATGGAAAAATAGCTTGTTAATCCTTTCTACCCGCATTCCACCACTTTTGGATTCTAACCTATTTTTTCTGTTAAAATTGGCAAAGTCTGGAATATCAACCTCTTTATGACTTAACTACAAAGAATGACAGGTATCACCTGAACACTTGTACCAGTGAACATTTTCTATGTTCATTCCAGTACAAGACAGGACTTCGACTTATAACTTTATAACTGAGTTAATCCAACCATGCACATACCAATATGATGGTGGTAGTATAAATGTACTTTAATTGAATCAGTGTGTGTGTGGCTAGGGTGAAAGGCAGCTTAGTCTAATTGAGCTGCAGCTGGTTTATGTACTGAAAAGAGAAACGGCAAGCCAAGCCTTGCAGATACTAACTTTATTTAACTCTTTTGTTGCCCTAATGCATTTTGTTTTCATTCCAATTAGAGTATGACAAATCCGTGTTTGTTTTACCAGATTCATTGAAGGGTCTTACCTCAGTTCTAATGTTGTATCCTGGAGGCTCCTTCAGCTCAGCAGTTCTTGAATCGTCGGCTGTAGTTGCAGCTTCAAATACCTATGCCTATTTTCTGCTTAAAATCACACAAGGCAAAAGATGACTATTGAGAAGGGGCCTACTCACTGTTGCGAGACACCTCCTTCCAGATGAACTCCTTTCTGGCCAAAGCAGTAAAGTTGTTGTCAATTGTACCACATTTAATTGAAGACAGGCTTGTTAAACTACATCTGGAAAATCTGATGTTGATCCAATCTATAATCTGAATGTTTGCCCTTTGGCCATGGGATGAATGAATTTCACCACGTTATTATCTCTTAGGCAGCAGGTGTTTAGTCTCCTGGTGAGAAGCAAAAGCAGACTTTTGTTGTCTGGTTTGATTTTAATTCAAATTCAATGGTTTGAGGCTTTGTTCTTGACAGGAGTCTGCACATGTTCAAAAGAACCGCACTGTAACTAACCAGAAAATAACACCACTAGCTTGAACACCAGCTCCTTTTATTCCTTCCCAAAAGGGAGAAGATTCTTCAGCTTCTGTTGTGAGCGAGTGAGCACATCTGAGAAAAAAAGGAAGTGACATCTTCACCTTCTTCATCTGGAATGTTGGATTGAAGTCTCAAACTCAAGATGGGAGGAGGGTGAAATGGCAATGAAAACAAAGGAAACTACAGTGGATAATAACATAAACTCTCAGAAGATGTATCCCCAGAGACAAGGAAACAGCAAGCGGACAACAAAAATATAACACCATCTGCACTTGTCTTTTTTGCTCACACTGTGAGCAACCCTGAGGTTCCAGGACTAATGTGTATTATGTATGTGTGTTAAGCCCTACTGAATTTAATACAATGTAGTCTGGATTGCTAAAGCACCTTACTTCAGTTTTCATACTGTATGGAAACTTTACTGTCAACTTGCTGCTGAATATGGTATGCTCCTATACCCAGTAAGTTTCCACCTCTGCTCAGTTTCACCACTCGGCAAAGCTATGCTGGTGAAACGAGAGCAGCTCCGAGGAAATTCTCAGCCATAGTGTCTTATCACATCCCCAGAACATCCCAAAGGGCTTCACTCCCAATGAATTAGATTTTTTTTAAATGTAGTTACTGTTGTCCTATAGCAAACAAAGTAGCCATTTTTTGCATAGTAGGGCCAACAGCAAATGAGATGAATGAGAGTTTATCTGTTTTCAGTGTCTCTTGGTTGAATGGTGCCATGGGCTCATTTACATCCACCTGAACCACTAAAACAGGCAAAGCCTTGGTTTAACATCTCATCTGAAAGGTGAGACTCCCAACAATGCAGCACTCCCTTAGTAGTGTACTGAAGTGTCTTCCTAAATTAAAAACAGAAAATGCTGGAAACACTCAGCAGGTCAGGCAGCACCTGTGGAGAGAGAAACAGAGTTAACGTTTCAGGTTGATGACCTTTCATCCGAATTTCCTAAATTACATGCTTAAGCAGGACTTAACCCCATAACATTTTAGCTCAGAGTTCAGAGCGATACTAACTTAGCCAAACTGACACTTTATGGAATTATTGAATGTTACAGCACAGAAACAGGCTATTTAGTCTATCAAGTCTGCACCAGTGTTTCTCACCATGTAATCCTACTCTCCTGCCCCCTTCCCATGTCCTTTAGTATTTCTGTTTTTCAACCAATTATTTAAATCTCTTTTAAAGAATTTGTAAACTCTCTTTCAACAATAGTTTGTGGCAGAGAATTCCATATTCTAACCACCCTCTCTATAAATACATATTTCTAGCCTCCCCTGTAATTTGTTTCGTGAGTATCATAAATTTGTGAAAGAAAAAATATAAGAAGGAGCTCGCATTTATATGGCGCATTTCACGAGCTCCGGCATCCCAAAGCGTTTTACAGCCGAAGAAGAGTAGTCACTGTTGTAATGTAGGAAATGCAGCAGTCAATTTGTGCACAGCAAGATCCCAGAAACAGCAATGAGACAATGACCAGATAATCTGTTTTTAGTGATGCTTGTTGAAGGATAATTATTGGCCAGGGCACCAAGGAGAAAACCCTGGGGGCGAAATTGGGCTCGGTAGTGCCTGTTTTTTTGCGCACTACGAGGCTCCTTATGGTTCCAAAATGGCAACCTCGACCCACGCGCACTCTTCTGACACAAAGGGCTTTTGTCAGGCCAGAGGAGGCGGGATTGGAGGCGTGTGAGGTGTTAAAACCGCAAAAAATGGCGGGCGGCTCCGATCCCGCCTCCAGCCGGCCTCCAAGCAATTTTCCCAGAATCGGGGTTTCAGACCCCGTTTCCATCCTACCTCCAAGAGGCAGGATAGGCCCTTAAGGCCCTTAACAACCAGTTAATTGCTTCTATAATCCCATTTTGAGAGGCTTTTCTGATTTTAACACTTTTCCCCCATCGTGCACCTCTCCTCTGGAATACGTCAGTTAATCCTGGCGGTCTCACAAGTGGATTGCTTACTAACAGCTGCAGCTCCACCATTAAAAAGGAGTTTTCACCAATGATCATTTTCAGGTGGCAGAACTCTGTTGTCTCAGGTCTGGGGGAACTTTTAGCAGGCATACTCATTGTTGTGGAAGTTTGGAGCCTGACACCCATCTCCAGTGTGACCTCCTGGGAAACCTCTCTCCCCACCTTGACTGAGCGCTTCCTCAACTGAGGCATATACCAGAAGCATGGGAACCATTTATTTCCTTTCCTCCTGGACATCAGATTCAGACGAAGACCAGCTGCGGCAGCAGCAGAACCATGAACAACAGCAGCAGCAACAACAGGAGCGCCAAGCTGCTGCTCACCCACCTGAAGCTGCACAGGCCAGAAGGCACCAGCGCGCGACCACATTGCTGCCCGGGATGCAAGGGACGCACTCATGTTGGCCAGATTTGCTTAGCCTGCACAATCAAACACTTTTGCCTCGTACCTTCTTACCAGAGCTTCGACAATGGACAAGAACCTACGGATTCCTATCACTCTGACCACCATACTGACAATTGCAAGTCGCTCTAAGCCCTCAATGTGGAAGTCCCATTTGCGAAATGACACAGGCCACAACTTCAACAGTTTGCCATCAGAATTTTTTATCACAACAAGCAACTGATGGCATTTCAAAAATAAACACAACATAACACCCAAGTGACTACCCTTGTGACTACTTGTGCATTACCTTCCTCTTACGCGTGCTCCTACGTGGTGCTTCACCTGTGGCTTCAGCAGATGTGGAGGCCCCTTGCTCACTTTCTTGCTGCTCCTGTCTCGACACCTTTGGCGGCCGTCCTCTGGGGTTGCAAACCTGTGAGGGCTCGGCAACAGTCTGCTGCTCCTGCGGCTGTGCAGGGGATGGGACGCCCATCTCAGTTGAGTGAGGACTCTGGTGGGGCTCTGACCGAGGGCTTTGCAGTGGCATGGTTGTTTGAACGCTTGGAGAGGAGCCCCCACTTCCTTGTTGTCTGTCACCAACATCCCTCTCATGGGTCAGCCCTACTTCAGAGCTAGCAAGTGGCTTGACAGCAAATTGCTGCACTTCAGGGGTCCATGAGGACCCGTTTCTGCACTGGAAGTCCTACTCCAGAGGACTTCCATGAAGGTCTGGTTTCTATGCTCAATAGCTGACCATCGCTCCTCAAGAGATGCCAGTCTATTCTGAACAATGACCATGTTTTCAACACTCTGGCGACTTAGCTCCTCCATGGCCATAACCATCCTCTCCTCTACCGTAGCCATCCTTTCCACGGAGGTTGCCATCCTTTCCGTGGTGATGCGTTCATGCGCCAATGCCTCCACAAAGGCTCTGCTCATGTTAGCTTCACACTCGCAGCGACCCTGGAGACAAAACCTGCCAGAGACTCCTGCACCTGTTCCTGGAGTTCCAGCACCGCTCTCTTTCTGGATGGACCCGGAGGCACAGGGTCGACATGCAGCTGAGCCGAGCTGGCAGAGTCCTGCGCCCTCCAATGAGGACTCTCCACTGCTGTCCCTGTCTCCACCATCTGCTGATGCTCACTTGTGAGCTGTGATACACCAGGTGACAACACTACTCTATCTCGCGAAGATCCCACCGAGGTGTGAGTGTCTGCGCTGGTGCTGGGTGCGCTGAATTCTGCTGACGCTGCGCCCTCAGAGGTTGCAGCTTCCTCTGAGGAGTCTTGAAGCTCAGGCTCTTCCTCCTGGACAGTGGGGACGGGGGTTGTCGATGGTCCTGTGGGGGAGTAAAGGAAAGAGTTAGAGATGTGAGGTAAAGGTTGCATGCACATTGAATTGTGCAGATGATCATAAGTCAATCTGTTAGAGCATCAGAATCATTATCAGCCACTCATGCAATGTCATTGAGAGAGATTCCAAACTATTCTGTCACCAGCTTGCTGTGATGCGCCTGTCTGTCCGTCCCCCACTTGCGAATCTTCCTCAACACCAGCGATTTCCAGGGTCGCCTCCTCTGAGGTGGTGAGCTGCGCTACTGAGGTGGCCCTCCTCCTGTCTTCGCTCTTTCCCTCTTATTGTGGGCTCTCTTTTCCTGCAATGAGGGGCACAAGTGGAGTTTGAGTGAGAATGAAGGAGTGAGTGTAGAGAATTCATAGCATAGATGCTTAGAAGGAGACAAAGGACCCTCCCTGTGTGTTGTAAGTTGTTGTCATTGCATCACAGTGATAGGGAGTGTGAAGGCTGCATGGTCGAATAGTTAAGTGAATGTGACCATAGAGAGAGAGGGAATGGGTAAGGGTGCAGGGATGTAAGTGTCAAGTGGGATGTGGAGGAAGAGGTTGGCAAAGCAGAGTGCTGGTGAGGAGAGGTGATGGGGATCAGATTGAGGGTGATGGGAAAGTCATACTCACTTTTCCTGTGCGGAGAAGGTCATGAAACCTCTTCCTGCATTGCAGCCAGGTTCTGCGGCTCAGCGAAATGGAGTTGACCTCCTGGGCCACTTGCATCCACACAGCTTTAGTCTGCTGGGGTGGCTTTTTCCTCCCTGAGGAAGGGAAGAGCACCTCCTTATTTGATCTTGCTCCCTCCACCTGAGCTTGGAGGGAGGGCTCATCGAACCTTGGAGCACACTTTGGCCTATTGGTGGACATAGTTGCTGAATGAAGCGATCACAACAATGGGCATAAAGTTTAAAGTCTCCAGAAGAAGCAAGGCTGCTTGCCGGCCTTAAATCCAGCAGCATTGATGACGTCATTGGAGGCGACTTTCTGTATGAAAAGACTCATTGGGCCAGGGGTTTTCACACGCTGGAAATCAAGTGCCCAATTAGGGAAAAATCGCACTTTTTTCCCACTTCATATCGGAGTCGGGGTCCTGACACGAAAACCACCTGACACGCCCCAGCCCGCCCCCAATGGCAAAATCAAGCCCAAAGTGTGATGGACACCAGATTGGTGAGGGTGTTAGCACGCGCATACCTAATGTCCGTCGGAAGCATGCAGAGCAGGCAGATCATGACGTCAATCGGCATGCAATGCTGATTAGATGCCAGTGCTGCCATTTTGGAGCTCAACGCTCCAGCCTACGCCTTCTCTTAACCTCGCACAGCTGAACATGACGTTAAGCAGCATGAAGGAGCCCCTGCCAGCGCTTTTTAAAAGGATCATCAATGACTGACAAGTTAGTTGCTGTTTTATTTCTTCTGGCTGTTGCTGGAATTCTACATGTTTTGTGTGCTTTCTATAGTTGTTTAAAATTTCAAAAGTCTACAGGGATTGGTGTGGCAGCTATTCAAGTACATTTGCTGACTTCAAGGGGGAGAAATTGAGTAAGAGCTCCCGCGGCCGAAATTAAGTGGTTGCGCCCCAAGAGGGAAGCGGGGCGCTTCCTTCTTGGGGCACTGCGAGGGAATATCATGGCGCTACGTGCCGCGGTATTGCAGGCCTTCCTTCCCTTCTTAAAGTGGAGGGGCCTTGCGCAGCGTGACCCGGGGCCCAGCTGGGCCACCGTGGATCGGAGTGCCGGCAAAAGAGCCCGGCACACAAGGGGACGGCAGCGGAGGCAGGTGCTGGCAGGCGGCCAGCAACAAAAATGGCCGCCCAGCACCTCGCCTTTAAATAGCGCCGCCCCGGCCACAGGTAGGCCCCCCTGACCCCGTTGGACATAGCGTCCGCCGGTAAGTCAGGGGGCGCTACCGAAGATCGCGGCCAGGGCGCGAGTGGGGCGCTGTGCATGGCGATGACGTCATCGCCGACAGTGCAGCGCCGCGAAGCGCTAACGGTTATCACCAACGGTTACCGCCGCCGCTAACCTCCAGCTGAATTTCGCGGGATGCGTTGGTGGCACCACGCCCGGGCGCTAGTTGATTTGCGCCCCATTAACGCCCTCTTGGGGCGCTAACGGGAGGCGCAAAGCAACTGAATTTTTCCCCCCAAGGCTTCTGCACAGACCAGTTGCTCCCAGACATGGGTGCACTAGTAGGCCTTCCTCTTAGAATTGAGCATGACTGGGAGAATGAGCAGAGACTACGCAGAGCAGGACAAGCTGCTAGAAGGAGGAGGAGGAGGAGGAGGAGGGGGAGAAGGGCTGTCAGCAGGATGCCATATCTGCCCAGGTTGTTTAGGGATCAATTCTCCTACCTGAACTTCAGCAACACCCAATGTTTGAGATGTCTGCGCTTCACTAAGGAGGCCGTCACTGAAATCTGCCAACTGCTGCAGCCACAACTCCAACCTCAGACCAGGGTAAGGACTGCATTGCCAGTGGCTGTGAAGGTGACTGTGGCTGAAAAGGTGACCGTGGCAATGAACTTTTATGCGCCTGGCTCCTTCCAGGCTGCTGCTATTTGCAGCGCACTGCTGCATAAGGGAGGTAACTGAGGCTGTCTATTCAAAGAGAGATAACTTCATTTCATTCCCTCTTGTCAGAGAGAAGCAGGCGGAGCGAGCACAAGGGTTTGCAAGGATTGCAGGTTTCCCCTTGCTGCAGGGTGCCATTGACTGCAGATACATTGCTTTGCGTGTGCCACATGTCAACTCTGCCATGTACCTGAACCGAAAGGGATTCCACTCCCTCAACATGCAAGCTGGTGTGTGACCACAGGCAGCGCATCATGCAGGTCAATGCCCGGTATCCTGGCAGCAGTCACAATGCATTCATTCTGCGGCAGTCCTCTGTGCCAGCTGTATTTCAGCCACCATGGCAAACCAAAGGGTGGCTACTGGGCGACAAGGGCTATCCACTGATGCGCAGCAGTCATACAATTAGAGCCATGATACCACAAAAAATCTGATAGAGCAGACCTGATTCCATTGCCCGGACTGCTCTGGAGGAGCCCTGCAGTACATGGCTGAGCAGGTCTCAAGATTTGTCGTGGCCTGCTGCATGCTGCACAACCTTGCCATCATGAGGAAACAGCCCTTGCCACCACATATCAGGTGAGAACCTGAGGAGCAGGAGCAGGAGGAGGAGGAGGAGGCAGAGGAGGAGGAAGAGGAGGCGGTGGAGAAGAAAGAGGATGAGGAGGAAGAGGAGAAAGAGGAAGGGAGGCTGCAACCTAGACAGTCCCTTTCTGCCCGGGCTGTACATGAACAACTAATTCAAGAGCGATACCGGTAACCTCAACCCCAATTCCCCATTCACCAACAGTCCCACACACCTTACCTTCCCTCTGTCACTGACCATCACATTGCCCTCTTGCCCACAATGCAAAATTAAAAGCCAACACAAAATACACATTCCAAAGCAAATTTATAAATTGAATAATGCCATATTGCATACAAATATAAAATAACCACCCTTGTGCATTCCCTTAGTGCCTATCTTCCGTGTGCCTTTGCCTGTCCTAGTGCTCTTACCCCAGTGGCTGCAGCGTGGCTGATGGAAGGCTGCTGACTTTTAGTGGAGGAGACTGCAGATGGCCTTGGAGGATGACCTCGAGCAACTCTGGGCCTAGAAGGCCCCACTCCAGACTGCACCTTCTCAGCATGGGCGGCAGCAGTCTGGGCTGGCTGACTGACAGGCAACATCAAGGTCACTGGCAGAGTGGCAAGGGTGGGAGCACAAATGCTGTCATCCTGAAAGAGGACAGCAGGTTCATGCTCCATGGAGCCACCGCCACTCTCCCGGGGCGATGCCTCAGCAATCCTAATAATCTGTTGGAGAACAGATTGCTGGAATGCTGTGACAGCCTGGAATCCCCTTTGAACTCTGGTATCCAGAACCATGATGGCAGCAGGTGAGCTTCCATTGCAGCACTCAGACATTGGGTGGCTCCTGCTTGTGCTGCAATGGAAGCTGAGACATCGGCCATCAGACGCTGCATCATGGTTGGGTCCACAAGTGTATTGATGGAGTTGGCCATCTGTTCCATGCTGGAAAGGATGGACTCCAAGCTCTATGGAAAGCCCTGTGCCAAGTTATAGAGTCATAGAGTTATACAGCACAGAAAGAGGCCCTTCGGCCCATCGTGTCCGTGCTGGCCATCAAGCCCTGTCTATTCTAATCCCATTTTCCAGCACTTGGTCCATAGCCTTGTATGCTATGACGTTTCAAGTGCTCATCTAAATGCTTCTTGAATGTTGTGAGGGTTCCTGCCTCTACCACCCTTTCAGGCAGTGAGTTCCAGATTCCAACCACCCTCTGGGTGAAAAAGGTTTTCCTCAAATCCCCTCTAAACCTCCTGCCCCTTACCTTGAAACTATGGCCCCTGGTTATTGACCCCTCTACTAAGGGGAAAAGTTCCTTTCTATCTACCCTATCTATGCCCTATATAATTTTGTACAACTCAATCAGGTCCCCCCTCAGCCTTCTCTGCTCTAAGGAAAACAACCCCAGCCTGCCCAGTCTCTCTTCATAGCTGAAGCGCTCCAGCCCAGGTAATATCCTGGTGAATCTCCTCTGCACCCTCTCCAATGCAATCACATCCTTCCTATAGTGTGGTGACCAGAAGTGCACACAGTATTCCAGCCTTGGCCTAACTAGCGTTTTGTACAGCTCCATCATAACCTCCCTGCTCTTATATTCTATGCCTCGGCTAATGAAGGCAAGTATCCCACATGCCTTTTTAACCACTTTATCTACCTGTCCTGCTGCCTTCAGGGATCTATTTACATGCACACTAAGGTCCCTCTGATCCTCTGTCCTTCTTAGGGTCCTACCATTCATTGCGTATTCTCTTGCCTTGTTAGTCCCCCCAAAATGCATCACCTCACACTTTTCAGGGTTAAATTCCATTTACCACTGTTCTGCCATCTAACCAACCTGTCTATATCATCCTGTAGCCTGAGGCTTCCCTCCTCACCATTTACCACTTCACCAATTTTCGTGTCATCTGTGAACTTACTGATCATACCTCCTACATTCATATCTAAATAATTAATGTACACTACAAACAGCAAAGGACCCAGCACCAATCCCTACGGTACACCACTGGACACAGGCTTCCAGTCACAAAAACAACCTTCGACCATCACCCTCTGCCTCCTGCCTCTAAGCCAATTTTGGATCCAATGTGCCAAATTGCTCTGGATCCCATGGGCTCTTACCTTCTTGACCAGTCTCCCATGCGGGACTTTGTCAAAAGCCTTACTGAAGTCCATGTAGACTACATCAACTGCACTACCCTCATCCACACACCTAGTCACCCCTCGAAAAATTCAATCAAGTTGATTAGACATGATCTCCCCCTGACAAAGCCATGCTGACTATCCTTGATTAATCCTTGCCTCTCCAAGTGGAGACTAATTCTGTCCCTCAGAATTTTTTCCAATAATTTCCCTACCACTGATGTTCGGCTCACTGGCCTGTAATTCCCTGGTTTATCCCTACTACCCTTCTTGAATAATGGTACTATGTTAGCTGTCCTCCAGTCCTCTGGCACCTCCCCTGTGGCCAGAGAGGTTCTGAAAATTTGTGTCAGAGCCCCTGCAATCTCCTCCCTTGCCTCACACAGCAGCCTGGGATACATCTCATCTGGGCCTGGGAATTTATCCACTTTTAAGCCCACTAAAACCGCTAGTACCTCCTAGTTGGTGCCAGACTCCCCCATGCTCCTTGACATTGTACGCAGGGTTTCTGACAGGCTTCCCAATGCACCAAGCATTTCAGTGTGTACACCCATCAGCCTTTTTCTGTAGCCTAGCCCATCAAAGTCCTCATCTGAGTCCTCTGCAGCAGAACTTGTGCGTGACCTCGCCCTCCGGCGAGCTGGCACCTGCGCTCTCCTTTCCCCCTGCTCTGCTGCAGCGCACTTATACCTGGTGTTTCACCACGTGCAGATCCCGTCTCTATGCTATCCTCTAAGTTACATGCAGTGTCAGAATCTGAGTCGGTGATTGCGAGTATGAAATCGCGTGACGGTGTGTCTTCATCTTCACTGTCTTACTGCTCTTCCACCACTATCTAGGCAGGTTGCAGTTCTTGGGTATCTGAAATGTAAAAGGGACAAGGGTTGGTTTGTGGTGAGTGGCAAGGAGAAAGTAAGAAGTGCATGTTTACACCATCTGCACCTTATAAGTCAGAAGAGAGTTAGGGATGAGGGAGAAGTGGGATGTCAGAAGCAGGATTGGGTATGAGGATACCATCATCTCCAATGGCTTCAGTCTTGCTGGTGGCTATAGTCTCAGCAATGGCCTTTCCCATAATGGCCAGCAGCGTCTCCTCCATGGGGGTTAGAACATGCAGACGCGCCTCTCCTCCATAACAACAACAACAACAACTTGTATTTATATAGTGTCTTTAAAGTAGTAAAACATCCCAAGGCGCTTCACAGGACTATTATAAGTCTCCTGATGCCTCCAGTTGTATGCCACATTCTCCTGCAAGAGAGAAGGAAGTGTGTCAGTGAGTGTCATGCAATCTGTTTGAGTGATGTGGCTGTCAAGGTTGAATAATTGCCAGTGTATGAAAGCTGTGAGATGCGGGTGTGCGGCTTCCAAAAGTGCTAAGTGTGTAAGGTGAAGCTTATGAATGTTAGTTATGAGTCCTGATTGATAGAGATTGTTGGTAGGTGAGTGATGGGGGTGTGCTGAATTGAGCAGCATGTGAGGCTAGTGGGTAGGATATGGCATTTGAAGATGCATTCATTGAACTTGACCACTTGTGTGAGGTCATTAAACTTCTTGTGGCACTGCATCCAGGTCCTTGGGGCTACACTTCTGGCATTAATCTCCATGGCTATCTGTTCCCACTGCCTTCTCATCATGTGTCTGGAGGCCCTCCTGCCCTCCTGAAGATACAAGACATTTCGCCTTCTTTCCAGCTCCTCCACCAAGACCTGCAGTGCAGCGTCCAAAAAGCTGGGGGCCCGTTCTCACCCATGGTCAGCCATTCTGCTCTCTTTCCCAGGTCTGATTCAGTTGCAGAATGACGCTCATCACCTGCTCCAGCCACAATGCCCCTCCCCTTTAAGACGTGTGGGCTAGCTTTAAGTAGTGCAGATTAGCTTTAAGTAGTGCAAGTTAGTAACGATATTAGGCCCCCTACTGATGTGTGCAGCCAATGAACAGTGCGTGTAATGCTGACTGCATGCAGAAATCATAATAATTAGCAGGCAGCCTGAACATCCCAGAATCCTCCATCACCATCCTTGGGTATATTCTGTCCCACCGGCAGGACAAACCCACCAGGGGTGGCGGCACAGAGATATATAGTCGGGAAGGAATGGCCCTGGCAGTCCTCAACTGTGACTCCGGACCCCATAAAGTCTCATGGCATCAGGTCAAACATGGGCAAGGAAACCTCCTGCTGATTATCACCTACCACCCTCCCTTAGCTGATAAATCAGTACTTAGAACATAAGAACATAAGAAATAGGAGCAGGAGCAGGCCATTCGGTCCCTCGAGCCTGCTCTGCCATTTAATGAGATCATGGCTGATCCGATTTTGGTCCCAACTCCACTTTCCTGCCTGATCCCCATAACCCTTGACTCCCCTGTTGCTCAAAAATCTGTTTATCTCAACCTTGAATATATTCAATGACTCAGCTTCCACAGCTCTCTGGGGTAAAGAATTCCAAAGATTCACGACCCTCTGAGAGAAGAAATTCCTCCTCATCTCCGTCTTAAATGGGCGACCCCTTATTCTGAGACTATGCCCCCTAGTTCTAGATAACCCCACTAGGGGAAACATCCTCTCAGCATCCACCCTGTCAAGCCCCCTCAGAATCTTATATGTTTCAATAAGATCACCTCTCATTCTTCTAAACTCCAATGAGTATAGGCCCAACCTGCTCAACCTTTCCTCATAAGACAACCATTCCATCCCAGGAATCAACCAAGTGAACCTTCTCTGAACTGCCTCCAATGCAAGTATATCCCTCCTTAAATAAAGGGACTAAAACTGTACACAGTACTCTAGGTGTGGTCTCACCAGCACCCTGTACAGTTGTAGCAAGACTTCCCTACTTTTATAACCTATCCCCCTTGAAATAAAGGCCAACATTCCATTTGCCTTCCTAATTACTTGCTTCACTTGCTTTCATGTACGAGGACACCCAAATCCCTCTGTACCGCCGCATTCTGTAGTCTTTCTCCATTTAAATAATATTTTTCTTTTCTATTCTTCCTACCAAAGTGGGTAACTTCACATTTTCCCACATTATACTCCATCTACCAAATTCTTGCCCACTCACTTAGCCTATCTATATCCCTTTGCAGACTTGCTTTCCACCTATTTTTGTATCATCAGCAAATTTGGCAACAGTACACTCGGTCCCTTCATCCAAGTCATTGGGCCAGAAATTCGGCTCCCTGGCTTCCCGCGGGTGCAAGGATCGCGCGCGCACCTACCTACCGCGCCTGCCGTTGACCCCTGGGCCCACGAGGAATTCGGGTCCTGGGCCTCCCCCAGCTGCCGGCGCGCAGTGCTTGCGTATCCCAGGGGCGTAATTAGTGCGATGCGTCCCCTGGGATCACGTGGGCCATGGAGAGCCAATGGCAGCAGACCATCTTTCATTCATAGATTTGACAGGAAGACCTGTCAAATCTATGAATACAGATCGGCCCCAAAACATCCCTAAAACTACAAATAATTTTTTTTTTAAATCACATTTTAAAATAACTATAAATTACATTAATTAACTATTTTAAACAAAAATTTAAATTTTTGAAAAAATTAATTGCACTTTTTAATGGGGTTAAAACTAAACTTACCTTTCTTTAAAGTAATTAAAAAAGATAAATCTGTGAAAAAAATGTTTAAATTTTAATAAAATCAACACTTACCTTGTTAAAAGAAGACCTGCGCCTCCTTTTTCAATGTGTATCTTTTCCGTGCTTACCCTCACGGAGGAACCTGTAAAAAAAAACAAAGTGTGAGGCGAATGCGCTGAGCCTCCGGCGTGCGCGTTCGACCTCTGAACCCCTTCCTTCAGGGGAACGGAAGTGCCGGTTTCCCACGCATGCGCAGTGCATGCAAGAAACCAACACTTTCGTTCCGTCCACGGGTGAGTACATAGTGCGTACTCACCCGTGGCGAGCCTAATTTCTGCCCCATTAATATAGATTGAAAATAGTGGAGGCCCCAGCACTGATCCCTGAGGCACCCTACTCGTTACAGATTGCCATCCTGAAAATGACCCATTTATCCCGACTCTCTGTTTTCTGTTAGTTAGCCAATCCTCTATCCATGCTAATATATTACCCTCAACACCATGAGCTCTTATCTTATGCAGTAACCTTTTATGTGGCACCTTGTTGAATGCCTTTTGGAAATCCAAGTATACTACATCAACTGGTTCCCCTTTATCCACCCTGCTCATTACCTCCTCAAAGCACTCCAATAAATTTGTCAAACACGATTTCCCTTTCATAAAACCATGCTCACTCTGTTTGATTGTATTTTGATTTTCTAATTGCCCTGCTACTACTTCCTTAATAATAGATTCGAGCATTTTGCCAATGACAGATGTTAGGCTAACTGGCCTATAGTTTCCTGCTTTCTGTCTCCCTCCTTTTTTGAATAAGGGCGTTACATTTGCGGTTTTCCAATCCACTGGGACTTTTCCAGAGTCAAGGGAATTTTGGAAGATTACAACCAATGCATCCACTATCTCTGTAGCCACTTCTTTTAAGATCCTAGGATGCAGGCCATCAGGTCCAGGGAACTTGTCAGCCTTTAGACCCATAAGTTTGCCTAGCACTTTTTCTTTAGTGATAGTGATTGTTTTAAGTTCGTCCCTTCCTTTTGCCCCTTGATTTTCTACTATTACTGGGATGTTTATGGTGTCCTCTACTGTGAAGACAGATACAAAATATTTGTTCAATGCCGCTGCCATTTCCTTGTTTCCCATTATTATTTCCCCAGTCTCATCCTCTAAGGGACCAATGTTTACCTTAGCTAGTCTCTTCTTTTTTATATACTTGTAGAAGCTCTTACTCTCAGTGTTTATATTTCTTGCTAGTTTACTCTCATAAGCTATTTTCTCCCTCTTTATTATTTTTTTAGTCATCCTTTTTTTCCCAATCTTCTGACCTAGCACTAATCTTTGCAACATTGTATGCCTTTTCTTTCAATTTGAGTCTGAGCGAGCGGACCTGCAGGAGGAACGGAGTCGGAGACCGGGGATAAAGGCAGCACGGAGCAGAGACCTGGGAGTCTGAGCGAGTGGACTACCTGCAAGGGAGACAGTTGGCAAGCGACACAACAAAGGAGTGACAGCAGAATTCAAAGGTATCGCTAGCACAAGGGAGCTGAGAGGTGAATATAGGGTGAGTATTTGTGGGAACTTTTTTTTTGTTCTGTTTTCAGTATATTTCTGCTAAGTAGTTCATAGCCTATCTAATAGAGGGAGGTGCTGATTGGTGGGTAGCTGTTGAGTGTTTCTTGTTAAGTTTATTTCTGCTAAATTACCTCCATAGTCTGGTAAATAGAGGCATGGCAGGGCAGCTCAGTCCCGTGATTTGCACATCCTGTGCCATGTGAGATATCCTGGATGCTTCTTGCGGCCTGGACGACCACGTGTGCAGGAAGTGTCGCCAACTGCAGCAACTCGAGCTCCGGGTTTCGGAGCTTGAGCAGCAGCTGGAATCACTACAGTGCATCCGCGAGGCTGAGAAATACTTGGAGAGCATGTTTCTAGAAGTGTTCACCCCACAGCCTCAGAATGTGCAGGCAGAGAGCGAATGGATGACCACCAGACAGAGAAGTAGGGCAGGAATCCCCAGAGTGCCTCTCGCTCGCTAACTGGTTCACAGTTCTGGAAACTGGTGGGGGTGATGGCTCCTCTGGGGAGAGCAGCCAGAGCCAATGAAGGGATAACTACTAGTCCTAGCCCCTTTAGGGCTACCCCAGATCAGGCGTATTCCTCAGACGTTCACTTTCAACTAAAGTTTGAGGTAGCCGAATTCTAAAGACGCTTAACTGGGTCTAAAGGTCCGGACTATCTCTCCCTGAAGGAAAGGAACAACCTGAAAATGTTACCATCCTCCAGATAGCACTTTTAATAAGTTTAGCTAGATTGTAACCTTCCGGATATTATGAGGGTCCGGAAAACTCCCCCAGAATTCTGTAACTCCTCACCAAAGAGTATACAAAGATTGAGTTCGTGAGTTTGATACAGAAGTATTATGTGAAAAAATTCTAAAAATATATAGATTTATTAAAGAACCGACATGTAATTACAGTTGGTGAGTCAATCACAACATTAACAGTTCCAAAAACAAAAAGCTTACAATTCTATTATCAGAGATCCTTACTCTCAAATCTTAACTTTGCTACAGTTTTACAGTTCTTAGTTTATTCAGGATATCCACCAAAATCAAATACAGTACCTTTTTGATCCCCGAGGTACAAAGAGTTGTAGACTTACAGAGCCGCCTCTGAAGCCTGAGAATTGCTTTGCCCCTTTACAGCGAATCTAGTATCCTATTTGAGAGTTCAATATTTATACCCTTTTCCAGTGGTATTCCCTTAAGGTTTTCTGCTGATGTAAGCTAATTATCTCTAGTCATTTTTCTGCTGACCCCTGCAATTCTTAGTCACCTCAGCTGGTAGCATTAAGAATCATGTCTCTACCCTAGGTGTCCTAAGCTTACCATAAAAACGGTGTGACAGCAGGTGTTTCTATTTGATGTCATTTTTACTAAGGCCTTCTGTTTGTGCTCTTGCAATTAGAACACCTTAACCAGGGTGATCTATACAATTCTTAGTCACCTCAGCTGGTAGCAATACAGACTCATGTCTCTCCTCTAGGTGTTTGAAGCTTACCATAAAAAACGGTATAACAGCAGGTGCATTTCATTTGATGTCATTTTTACTAAGGCCTTCTGTTTGTGCTTTTTTACGAAGTGTAAATTAGAACACCTTATACAGGGTGAACCATTGTCTGCTCCCAAAGCTTCAGTGTCAACAACTATCTTATCTCAATAGCCTGTATGCTGTTAACAATACAGCTTCTCCATTGTTAGGTTTTTAGATTTCCAAACCCAGTTTGTCATGTTTTAATAAGGCCAGAATTCTTTCATAGAATGGTGTATTTTTCTGAATAGGTTATATGGCTTATTCCTTCACACCAAGGCCACAGCACCACAGGTGTCTCAGCTGCACTGGCGGGGAGGGAGAAGAGTGGAAGAGCAATAGTGATAGGGGATTCATTGGTTAGGGGAACAGATAGGCGTTTCTGTGGATGCAGACGTGACTCCAGGATGATATGTTGCCTCCCTGGTGCCAGGGTCAAGGATGTCACTGAGTGGCTGCAGGACACTCTGAGGGGGGAGGGTGAACAGCCAGAGGTCGTTGTCTATATCGGTACCAACGACATAGGCAGAAAGAGGGATGAGGTCCTGCAGGCAGACTATAGGGAGTTGGAAAGAGATTAAAAAGCAGGACCTCAAAGGTAGCAATCTCCGGATTACTCCCGGTGCCATGTGCTAGTGAGTACAGGAATAGAAGGATAGAACAGATGAATGCATGGCTGGAGAGATGGTGTAGGAGGGAGGGCTTTAGATTCCTGAGGCATTGGGACCATTTCTGGGGAAGGTGGGACCTGTACAAGCCAAAGGGGTTACACCTCAACAGAGCCGGGACCAATATTCTTGCGGGGAGGTTTGCTAGTGCTGTTGGGGAGGGTTTAAACTAGCTTGGCAGGGGGATGGGCACCAGAATATAGGAGTGGAGGGGAGGAATGGGGTGCATGGAAGAGTGAATGTGTTGGATGGTACTGGAGGGCAAGGTAGTGCTAGAGGCGGAAGTAGTACCATATTAGATAGGAGCAGACTAAGAAAGACTACGAAAAATTCAAAAATGGGTTTAGAATGCATGTATGTGAATGCACAAAGTGTGGTGAATAAGGTTGGTGAGCTACAAGCACAATTAGCCATGTGGCAATATGATGTTGTGGCAATAACGGAAATGTGGCTTAAAAACGGTGAGGACTGGGCACTT
The DNA here is from genome assembly GCA_030390025.1 of Squalus acanthias. Classification (NCBI taxonomy): domain Eukaryota; kingdom Metazoa; phylum Chordata; class Chondrichthyes; order Squaliformes; family Squalidae; genus Squalus; species Squalus acanthias. The sequence continues at coordinate 87,203,503 of CM059433.1, read as the reverse complement.
AATATTCAAGGGTACAAGGTGTTCAGAAAAGATAGGGAAGGAAAAAAGGGAGGTGGGGTGGCAGTACTGATTAAGGAAGACATTGTAGTGTTGGAAAGGGAGGATGTTTTTGAGGGGACAAGGACAGAATCCATTTGGTTAGAGTTGAGGAGCAAAAAGGGTTTGATCACGCTATTGGGGGTATTCTACAGGCCTCCAAATAGTGAGAGGGAGGTAGAGGAGCAAATCTGCAGGGAAATCGCAGAGACATGCAAGAGCTATAGAGTGGTGATATTGGGGGGGGGACTTTAATTACCCAAATATTGATTGGGGTAATGCTAGGGTAAAGGGAAAGGAGGGGGAGGAATTTCTGAAATGTGTTCAGGAGAATTTCTTTGAAAAGTACGTTCTTGGCCCAACTAGGAAGGAGGCATTGCTGGATCTGGAACAATGGGTGATCTTTAAGGAGGAGATATTCCAAGTACAGGCTAGGTACATTCCAACAAGAGGGACGGGTAAGGGAACCAAAGCAATGGTTCCTCAGATGACGAGGGAGATTGAGAAGATGATGAAACAAAAAAAGAGGGTGTATGATGAATGTCAGGTGAATTCTTCAAGGGAGAACCAGACCAAATACAATAAGTTGAGAGGGGATGTGAAGATGAAAATCAGATTGGCAAAGAGAGAATATGAGAGTAGAATGGCGGTTAACATAAAAGGGAACCCAAAATTCTTCTACCGGCATGTAAACAGTAAGCGGGTAGTAAGAGGCGGGGTGGGGCCTATTAGGGACAAAAAAGGTGATATATGTTTAGAGGCGCAGGGCAAGGATAGAATACTCAATGAGTACTTTGTATCAGTGTTTACTAAGGAGGTGGATGCTGACAAAATATCGGTAGAAGTGGAAAATTAGAAGCAATGGAAGGGGTGAAAATTAATAGACAGGATGTACTAGAAAGACTGGGTATGCTTAGAGTGGATAAGTCACCTGGTCCAGATGGCTTGCATTCCAGATTGTTAAGGGAATTGGGGGAGGAGATAGCAGAAGAGCTTGCCATAATTTTCCAATCTTCCCTAGATGCGGGGGAGGTGCCTGAGGATTGGAAAGTGGCAAATGTGACACCATTGTTCAAGAAGGGGTGTAAGGACAATCCTAGTAACTACAGGCCAGTCAATTTAACATCAGTGGTGGGTAAAGTTTTAGAAACAATAATCAAGGAAAAAATTAACGGGCACTTGGAGAGGTTTAAGCTTATTAAGGAGAGCCAACACGGATTTGTAAAAGGCAGATCGTGTTTGACTAATCTAATTGAATTTTTTGATGAAGTAACAGAGAGGATTGATGAAGGTAATGCAATGGATGTTGTCTACATGGATTTTAGGAAGGCGTTTGACAAAGTATCACATAGAAGGCTGGTTAACAACATTGAGGCTCATGGAATAGGTGGGTCAGTGGCAGCTTGGATAAGGAATTGGCTTAAGGACAGAAAACAGTGAGTTGTGGTGAATGGCTGTTTTTCAGACTGGAGGATGGTAGACAGTGGTGTTCCCCAAGGGTCAGTGCTGGGGCCACTGCTTTTTTTGATATATATAAATGACCTGGATATTGGAATACAGAGTAGAATTTCTAAATTTGCCGATGACACCAAACTTGGAGGTGTGGCCAACAGTGAGGATGATATCAATCGACTGCAACAGGACATAGAAAGGCTAGCAGAATGGGCAGACAAGTGGCAGATGGAATTTAATACAAAGAAGTGTGAGGTGATGCATTTTGGTAGAAGGAACAGGGAGAGGCAATATACACTTAATGGCACAGTTTTAAAGAGCGTGCAGGGACAGAGGGACCTGGGAGTTAATATGCATAGGTCCCTGAAGGTGGCGGGACATATTGAGAGAGTGGTTAGCAAAGCATATGGGATCTTGGGCTTCATAAATAGAGGTATTGAGTACAAAAGTAGAGAAGTTATGCTGAACCTTTATAAAGTGCTGGTTAGGCCACAACTGGAGTATTGCGTCCAGTTCTGGTCACCACACTTTAGGAAGTATGTGAAGGCACTTGAGAGGGTGCAGAGGAGATTTACCAGAATGATTGCGGGGATGGGGAATCTTAGCTACAAGGACAGGTTGGAGAAGCTGGATTTGTTTTCATTAGAGCAAAGGAGGTTGAGGGGTGATTTGATAGAGGTGTACAAGATTATGACGGGTTTGGATAGGTTAGACAGGGAAAGGCTGTTCCCACTAGTTGATGGTACAAGGTCTAGGGGACACAGATTTAAGGTTTTGGGTAAGAGATACAGGGGGATGTGAGGAAAAACTTTTTTACGCAGCGAGTGATGAGGATCTGGAACTCACTGCCGACGGAAGTGGTGGAAGTGGAGACACTTAAAGGGGAGACTGTATAGGCACTTGAGGGACTCACGCTCTTGGCTGCAGAGAACAGTATCTATCCCCCTAACGATACTGTCTCCTACCACTACGACATTCCTTTTTACACCCCCCACTTGAATGGCCCCCTGTACTACGGTGGTATGGTCAGTTTGCTCACCCTCCCTGCAGTTCCTGTTCTTGTCCACACAGGTTGCAAGAACCTCGTAACTGTTGGACAAGTGCAAGGGCTGAGGCTCCTCCAAGGGTAACACGGTGGCATAGTGGTTAGCACTGGTGCCTCACAGCGCCAGGGACCCGGGTTCGAATCTGACCTCGGGTGACTGTCTGTGTGGAGTTTGCACATTCTCCCCGTGTCTGCGTGGGTTTCCTCCGGGTGCTCCGGTTTCCTCCCACAGTCCAAAAATGTGCGGGTTAGGTTGATTTGGCTATGATAAATTGACCCTTAGTGTTAGGGGGGGATTAAATATGTGGGGTTATGGGGATAGGATGGGATATGTTAGAGGGAATTAAATATGTGGGGTTACGCGGGTAGGGTGGGATATGTGTACTGTGGGGATTAAAGCAGGGACAGGGTACTGGATTTGAATGATCAGCCATGATCGTATTGAATGGTGGAGCAGGCTCGACGGGCCGAATGGCCTGCTCCTAGATTCTATGTTTCTATATGTTTCTATGTAATGCTACCTCCTGGATCCCCATACCTGCCTCACTCGCAGTCACACATTCCTGTCCCTGACCACGAGCCAAATCTGAAGCATTTAACCTAAGGGGTGTGACTGCCTCCTGGAACAAAGTGTCCAGGTAACTTTCTCCCTCCCTGATGTATCAACTCTGAGCCGAAGTTCCTCGAGCTGCACTTACTGCAGATGTGGTCGCCCTGGATCACACTGGTGTCCACCAGCTCCCAAATGCTACAGCTGCAACAGATCGCCTGCCTTGCCATCTCTATTGTATTTTATTTAATTAATTACATCAATATCAATCAATTGTCTATTTATAGTTTTTAATCTAGGTAAACTAGGTAATAACATTGTTTAATTTATTAAAATAAGTTTAGTTAGTTATAAATTTAGTTATATGCTATAGGTCTTTACTGTAACTTAGCCCTCAGTCTGAAGATAAAAGAAATACTCACCACCAATCACCTACCTGCTTACCTGTGACATCAGACTTTGATTTTTTTTTGTTATTGAATTGGAGCCTCGCTGCTCCTCCCCCGCTGGCTCTGCTCTCAGGCCTCCTCTCGCCGCGCTCTTTATTCTGCTCCCGCTGTCGCTCCAGTTCCGCTCAGGTCCGCTGGCTCTGCTCTCAGGCCTCCTCTCACCGCGCTCTTTATTTTGCTCCCGCTGCTGCTCCGGTTCCGCTCAGGTCCGCTGGCTCTGCTTCATGTTGAACACCACTTGGAAGAAGCACTGAGGGTAGCAAGGGCACAGAATGTACTCTGGGTGGGAGACTTCGATGTCCAACACCAAGAGTGGCTCAGTAGCACCACTAATGACCGAGCTGGCCGAGTCCGGAAGGACATAGCTGCCAGACTGGGCCTGCGGCAGTTTGAGACAATCAACATGAGGGAAAAACCTACTTGACCTCGTCTTCACCAATCCACCTGTCGCAGATCCACCTGTCCTTGACAGTATTAGTAGGAGTGATCACCGCACAGTCCTTGTGGAGACGAGGTTCTGTCTTCACATTGAGGACACCCTCCATCGTGTTGTGTGGCACTAGCACCGTGCTAAATGGGTTAGATTCAGAACAGATCTAGCAGCTCAAAACTGGGCATCCATGAGGCGCTGTGGGCCATCAGCAGCAGCAGAACTGTATTCCACCACAATCTGTAACCTCATGTCCCGGCATATCCCTCACTCTACCATTACCATCCAGCTAGGGAACCAACACTGGTTCAATGAGGAGTGTAGAAGAACATGCCAGGAGTAGCACCAGGCATACCAAAAAATGAGGTGCCAACCTGGTGAAGCTACAACACAGGACTACATGCATGCTAAACAGCAGAAGCAGCATGCTATAGACAGAGCTAAGTGACCCCACAACCAACGGATCAGATCAAATCTCTGCAGTCCTGCCACATCCAGTCATGAATGGTGCTGGACAATTAAACAACTAACGGGAGCAGGAGGCTCCATGAACATTCCCATCCTCAATGATGGCGGAGCCCAGCACGTGAGTGCAAAAGACAAGGCTGAAGCGTTTGCAACCATCTTCAGCCAGAAGTGCCGAGTTGATGGTCCATCTCGGCCTCCTCCTGAGGTCCCCACCATCACAGAGCCAGTTCACTAGTGATTAACTCCACATGATAATCAAGGAATGGCTGAGCACACTGCATACAGCAAAGGCTATGAGCTCCGACAACATCCTGGCTGTGGTGCTGAAGACGTGCTCCAGAACGAGCCATGCCTCTAGCCAAGCTGTTCCAGTACAGCTACAATATTGGCATCTACCCGACAAAGTGGAAAATTGCCCAGGTATGTCCAGTTCACAAAAAACAGGACAAATCCAATCCGACCAATTACCGCCCCATCATTCTACTCTCAATCATCAGAAAAGTGATGGAAGGTATCATTGACAGTGCTATCAAGTGGCACTTACTTACCAACAACCTGCTCACCAATGCTCAGTTTGGTTCCAAACCTCATTAGAGCCTTGGTCCAAACATAGACAAAAGAGCTGAATTCCAGTGGTGAGGTGAGAGTGACTGCCCTTGACATCAAGGCAGCATTTGACCGAGTGTGGCATCAAGGAGCGCTAGTAAAACTGAAGTTAATGGGAATCAGGGGGAAAACTCTCCACTGACTGGAGTCATACCTAGCACAAAGGAAGATGGTTGTGGTTGTTGGAGGCCAATCATCTTAGCCCCAGGACATGGCTGCAAAGCAATCTGACACCCACAAATCCCTTGAATGAATAATAGAAAACTCACAGCTGAGCCTGATCCTGCCACATCTACATACTTCCAGTAGGGGTCACTGTGTGATAATTATGAGTGACAAACCTGCACCAACTGGATCACAGAAAAGCAACAGAAGGATCAATTAGTGATTTTGTGCCAAGGTTCGGATTGCTTTGCAGCTGGAAGATGGATCCAGGCTTCAGCATCTCTTTCAATCTAGTTTGACTCTGTGGGATCTTCTTCATCACTTTCCTCAGACCAGGGTTTCTGAACAACAGCTGTTGGAAGCTATTCCAGTCTGTGTTTATATGAGAGATGAGATAACTGGAGAATCTGCGCTAAAGAAAACCACTCTAAAGTCACTTGGACTCACTGGTGGTAGTGCCATAATTAGTCCTCTAGATATAAAAGTCAGCATTCCTCCGCGGACCTGAGTGGCAGTGGAGGTAGCGGCAACAGCATAAAGGGAGAGGCGGAGAAGGCCCAGGACAGAGCACAGACCTGAGCGGGAGTGGCGGCAGCATAAAAGGAGCTGAGCAGCGAATCAAAAAAAACACAAGGAGTGACAGCATAGGATAGCTGGTAACTGATTGGTTGGTAAAGTTCACACTTTTTTTTCTCTTCAGGTTAGGGGCCGGGGTTAAATAGCTGGTTAGGGATAAAGCAGGAGCTTGGAGATTAGGAACTGTTAATACTATATTATATTAATAACTTGAATTAGATACATCTTAGTCTTAAGTTTCTGTAAAGTTAGTTAATAGTCGAATAAATAAAGGCAGGGCAGCTCGGTCCAGCAGAATGCACATCCTGTGCCATGTGTGACTTCCAAGACGCTTCCCGTGTCCTGGACAACCACGTGTGCAGGAGGTGTCATCAGCTGGAGGAGCTCGAGCTCTGGGTTTTGGTGCTTGAACAGCAGCTAGGGTCACTGCGGTGCATCCGTGAGGCTGAGAGCTACGTAGATAGCATGTTTCAGGAGGTGGTCACCCCGCAGCTAAGGAGTGCGCAGGCAGAGAGGGAATGGGCGACTGCCAGACAGAAGAGGAGGATCAGGCAGGTAGTGCAGGAGTCCCCTGAGTGCATCTCGCTCTCCAACCAGTATTCTGTTCTGAGTACTGGTGAGGGCGATGGTTCTTCTGGGGAGTACAGCCAGAGCCATGCCCACGGCACCATAGGTGGCTCAGCTGTAAAGGGAGGGAGGAGGAAGATAGGGAAAGCAATAGTGGTAGGGGATTCGGTAGTTAGGGGAGTGAACAGGCATTTCTGTGGCCGCAGATGTGACTCCAGAATGGTATGTTGCCTCTCTGGTGCCAGGTTTAAGGATGTTACTGAGCGACTGCAGAACATTCTGAGGGGGGAGGGTGAACAGTTGGAGGTCGTGGTCCATATTGGTACCAACGATATAGGTAGAAAGAGGGACTAGGTCCTGCAGGCAGATTTTAGGGAGCTAGGAAAGAGATTACTCCTGGTGCCACACGCGAGTGAGTATAGAAATAGGAGAATAGAGCAGATGAATGCATGGCTGGAGAGATGGTGCAGGAGGGAGGGCTTCAGATTCCTGGGGCATTGGGGCTGGTTCTGCGGAGATGGGACCTGTACAGGTCGGACGGGTTGCACCTCAACAGAACCGGTACCAATATCCTCACGGGGAGGTTTGCTACTGCTGTTGGGGAGGGTTTAAACTAAGTTGGCAGGGGGATGGGCACCAGGATGTAGCATTAGAAAGGAGAAACAAGGTGCACAAAGGATTGTGAGAGATAGATAGCACTAGAGTAAGAAATAGTAAAGTATTAGGTGGGGTCAGACTAAGAGAGAACACAGGATGGTCTAAGATAGGTTTACAGTGTACGTATGTGAACACACGAAGCATAGTAAACAAGGTTGGTGAGCTGCAGGCGCAAATAGCCACATGGGAATATGATGTCATGGCAATGATGGAGACCTGGCTCAAAAAATGGCATGATTGGATATTAAATATTCCTGCATATAGGGTGTTCAGGAAAGATAGGGAAGGAAAGATAGAAGGTCGTGTGGCAGTATTGGTTAAGGAGAATGTTACAGTGCTGGAGAGAGAGGATGTCCTGGAGGTGTCATGGACAGAATCTATATGGCTAGAGTTAAGAAATAATAGAGATGCCATTACACTACTAGGTGTATTCTATAGGCTACCAACCAGTGGGAAAAATATGGAGGAGCAAATTTGCAGAGAAATTACAGAGAGATGCAAGAACCAGTGATAGTGATAGTGATAAGAGTAGTGATAATGGGGACTTCAATTATCCTAATATAGACTGGGACAGTAATAGTGTAAAGGGCAGGGAGGGGGAAGAATTTCTGAAGTGTGTTCTGGAGAACTTTCTTGATCAGTACGTTTCCGGCCCAACGAGGAAGGAAGCATTGCTGAATCTGGTTCTGGGGAATGAGGTAGGTCAAGTGGAGCAAGTGTATGTAGGTGAATATTTAGGGAACAGTGATCATAGTATCATAAGGTTTAGATTAGCTATGGAAAAGGACAGGGAGCAATCTAGAGTAAAAATACTTAACTGGAGGAAGGCCAATTTCAGTGGGATGAGAACGGATCAGGCCCGGGTAAACTGGAATCAAAGATTGTCAGGCAAAACTGTAGTGGAACAATGGGCTGCCTTTAAAGAGGAAATAGTTCGGGTACAGTTGAGGTACATTCCCACGAGGGGGAAAGGTAGGCCAACTAAAGTCAGAGCTCCCTGGATGACGAAAGAGATAAAGTAAGATGAAGCAGAAAAAGAGCGCGTATGACAGATGTCAGGTCGAGAATATATCTGAGAATCAGGCTAAATATAGAAAGTTCAGAGGAGAAGTGAAAAAGAAAATAAGAGGGGCAAAGAGAGGGTATGAGAATAGAATGGCAGCTAACATAAAAGGTAATCCAAAAGTCTTCTATAGTGTAAGATTCTCAAAATTCACAGATCCCCAAAACTCGAAAACAAACCCTAAGGAAAAAGACTTTGGACTCTTTTCTAACTATTTCAGGGTGGTGGAATGCATTGGGCCTAACTGAAGGACATTTTAGAGCAAAAACCAAGATTTGGTATTTTAAAAGACATGTCTGGACTTGTAAGGGAGAAAAGGCTGTAAAGGAAGGTGGGTACAACCTCTGTAAAGACAGTTTGGATATTGGAGTTAATGGGAACTATCTGGGGAACTGCATGACCTCGCTTGGAATTAAATCGGCGCCTATCAGACATTAGGGCTGGATTTTGATACTGGGACGGGTTGGGGTCGTGTCATCCGCATTTCGTGTTATCCACCCGACTGCATTTGGATGTGGGAGATTAATGCAATTTTCACTTAATTGGGCAATTGAGTTCCAGCATGTGGGAACCCATGAACTAATTAGTGGTTTCAGTCTGAAAGTCGCCTCTGCTGATGTCATCATTGCTGCAGCATTGCAGGTCAGGTCAGTGCCTGGCTTTTGGTGTGAGAGGACCTGGATGCAAAATGAGCAGCAGCTCTAAGGAGAGAGAGAGAGAGAGAGAGAGAGAAAGAGAGAGAGAGAGAGAGAGAGAGAGAAAGAATTTTTTTTGCATCCAGGTCCTCTCACAGCAAGGCCAGGCAGTCTCTGAAGACATTCAATGCAGTAGCATCAGAGGCGACTTTCAGACCTAATACTACTACTACCTTCATCACATCTCCATTGTAATAGTGGAGTTGCAGCTGATAGTCAGCTATCCACTTGTGCTCCCACCAGGTTTCACTGGCGTGTTTCACATCAGGCGTGCTTCACGTCGGAAAAGGGTTAAACTAGCTAAAACATTTCAAAATGGCATTACAGAGCCAATTTAGGGCTTGTTAAGGGCTTTAATGGCCTCTCCCGCCTCTTGGAGGCGGGACGGAGTCGGGAACACCGCACACGATTTTATCAAAATTGCGTGGAGGTGGGTTGGAGGCGGGATGGGGTCGGGACCCCCGAATCTGCAACTTTAACCCCCCACACGCCTCCAAACCCGACTCCACGGGTCATTGAAAATCCAGCCCTAACATCCTAACAAAAGAAGAGGAAAACCAGTCTCCACCCAAATTTACAGAACCCATCCAAACATGCATAAAACAGATCATTTAGACCCACTCTATAGAAATCCCAGACCCAGTCAAGAAACTCAAAACCTGGGAACAATTCAACTACAATTAAACAACAGATCGACAGAATGGAGCTATCCCGAAACCACTTCACACATTTACAAACCAGTTACTGTTAACAAGCCCTCCAAAATCTTACAATGACCAGGATTTGATTTGGTGCACAGATAAGGAAGCTTCAATTAGTATAATTGAAGGACTGCTTTTCTCAAGTTCAAGCAACAAACAGGAGTCACACAGACAGTTCAGCAGTTACAACAAGTTCTCTACAAGTTCAAGGGTGGAGCAGTTACACAGTTCAACAGAAACAAGTTCAACAAGCAAGCAGCAAGGAGTTCAGCAAGCAGTCTGGCAGAAGGCAGTTCCACAGTTCTGCAAGAAGGCAGTTCCACAGCTCTGAAGAAGACAGTTCAACAAGGCGAGGGGGCAACAGAAAGAAGTTCAACAAAGAAGGCCAGCAGCTCCAGAAGCAGGCCGACATGCAAGAAGAAACCAGAGCGACCGCCTCAGTGACCATCAGACACCTCGCGGCAACAAGGGCCTTACGAAACTTTTTACTCAAAAGACTCTAAACCCTACCTCTAACCAAGGAAAAGTGGGTACTCACCCGATAAATCCAATCCAGCGAACCCCGAAACCGCGAACCAGCTCAACTATCAAGGATTCGTTTGGTGAGCATTATTCCTGGTCCTCTACAGCCCAATTTAGCGAGTAAAGTGGGATTGGGAGGGGTGAGGTATTCTTCTAATGTGATTTCCCTCGTATGTACTGAAGTGTTCCCCATTTTATTAGAGTGTTAAGATTGTTGTGTTATATTTACTCTCTTGAATAAAGATCAAAAGTTTTTGCACCAAACCAGTTGTCTGCTGCACTTTTGTCACAACCCCCAAATAAGTCCAAGGTCTAGAACCAAGGGAGTGGGAGCTATTCGAACCGCTCAGAAGTCAGAGGTGAAGCTGACACACACCACCACCCCCTACAATAGGCATATAAATAGTAAATAGGTAGTAAGAGGAGGGGTGGGGTCGATTAGGGACCAAAAAGGAGACCTACGCATGGAGGCAGAGGGTATGGCTGAGGTACTAAATGAGTACTTTGCATCTGTCTTCACCAAGGAAGAAGATGCTGCCATAGACATAGTGAAGAAGGAGGTAGAGGAGATACTAGATGGGATAAAAATTGATAAAGATGAGATACTAGAAAGGGTGGCTGTACTTAAAGTAGATAAGTCACCAGGACCGGATGGGGTGCATCCTAGAACGCTGAGGGAAGTGAAGGAAGAAATCACGGAGGTACTGGCTATAATCTTCCAATCCTCCTTAGAAATGGGGGTGATGCCAGAGGACTGGAGAATTGTGAATGTTACACCCTTGTTCAAAAAAGGGTGTAAAGATAAACCCAGCAACTATAGGCCAGTCAGTTTAACCTCGGTAGTGGGGAAGCTTTTAGAAACAATAATCAGGGACAAAATTAACAGTCACTTGGACAAGTGTGGATTAATTAAGGAAAGCCAGCACAGATTTGTTAAAGGCAAATCGTGTTTAACCAACTTGATCATGTTTTTTGATGAGGGCAATTCGGTTGACGTGGTGTACATGGATTTCCAAAAGGCATTTGACAAAGTGCCACATAATAAGCTTGCCAGCAAAGTTGAAGCCCATGAATTAAAAGGGACAGTGGCTGCATGGATACGACATTCGCTAAGTGACAGGGAACAGAGAGTAGTGGTGAATGGTTGTTTTTCGGACTGGAGGAAGGTATACAGTGGTGTTCCCCAGGGGTCGGTTCTAGGACCACTGCTTTTCTTGATATATATTAATGACTTGGATGTGGGTGTACAGGGCACAATTTCAAAATTTGCAGATGACACAAAACTTGGAAGTATAGTGAACAGTGAGGAGGATAGTGATAGACTTCAAGAGGACATAGACAGGCTGGCGGAATGGGCGAACACGTGGCAGATGAAATTTAACGCAGAAAAATGCGAAGTGATACATTTTGGTAGAAAGAATGGGGAGAGGAAATATAAACTAAAGGGTACAATCCTAAAGGGGGTGCACGAACAGAGAGACCTAGGGTCATATGTGCACAAATTGTTGAAGGTGGCAGGGCAGGATGAGAAAGCAGTTAAAAAAGCTTATGGGATCCTGGGCTTCATGAATAGAGGTATAGAGTACAAAAGCGTGGAAATTATGATGAACCTGTATAAAACACTGGTTTGGCCTCAAGTGGAGTATTGTGTCCAATTCTGGGCACCGCACTTTAGGAAGGATGTGAAGGCCTTAGAGAGGGTGCAGAAAAGATTTATGAGAATGATTCCAGTGATGAGTGACTTCAGTTACATCGATAGACTGGAGAAGCTGGGGTTGTTCTCCTTAGAGCAGAGAAGATTGAGAGGAGATTTGATAGAGCTGTTCAAAATCATGAGGGGTCTGGACAGAGTAGATAGAGAGAAACTGTTCCCATTGGCAGAAGGGTCGAGAACCAAAGGACACAGATTTAAGGTGATTGGCAAAAGAACCAAAGGCGACATAAGAAAAAACTTTTTTACTCAGCGAGTGGTTAGGAGCTGGAATGCACTTCCTGAAAGGGTGGTGGAGGCAGATTCAATTGTGGCTTTCAAAAGGGAGTTGGCTAAGTACCTGAAATAAAAAAAATTGCAGGGCTACAGGGAAAGGGCGGGGGAGTGGGACTAGCTGAAGTGCTCTTGCAGAGAGCCGGCATGGGCTCGACGGGCTGAATGGCCTCTTCTGTACTGTAACCATTCTATGATTCTATGATTCTAGCGCTGAGTGAAGCCAATGCTACATGCAGCTCCTGCTGACGACATACAAGAATCTATCCGCTTCTTTTTATCAGAAAACAACATCCTTTCTTCTACTCTTGTCCTCAGAAATCACAGAAAGATAAAGACAAAATGAAGGACACCAACTGAGCAGCTGTGCTTTGGTTTCACAGCATTCCATCAAGTGCTGGCTCTGACTCCCTCACAATTAGACCCTCCACATACTGCAGCTCTACAATTCTGTTCTCTGCCAGAACATGAGGCAGCTAAGGGAATAGAAAAAAAGCTAAATAAAATCTGGAAATGGACAGAACAATGGCAGAAAAAAATTCAGCTCAGATAAGTGTAAGTACTGCACAATGGCAGAAAAAAGTGGCTGACCTATATCCTCTATGAATGTTGTTGAACTGTGACAATGGTGAAGTTGAAAGATCGAGGGGTTGTGATAGACATGGCACTGAAGATGTCCAGTCACTGTGTGGTAGCAATCAACAAAGCAGACAGAATGTTACACTGAAAGGCTAAATCAGTAGAATACAAGTCAGAGGATGAAACTGTCCAGTTCTCTGGTCAAACTGCAGCTTGAATATAGTGTCCAGTCTTGATTTCTCAGACAAAAGGGAAACATTCAAACCCTGGAGGCAGTACAGAGAAGAGCCACAAGGCTGATACCTAGAGGATAATTTTCATCTTCAGCCCTTGGGCAGCGAACTGCAGAGCAGATCGCCTGCCCTATATAGAATCCGCTCGATTTTCACTTCCATTGCAATCGGGTTCAATAACAGATGGAGATCCACTTCACCAGTTTATTGCCCCAAGCGGTGAAGGTGCCCTCCTAGTGTCAGAAGACTGCATTGTGAGGAAAGTCTGGAGAAACAAGAGCTCTTCAGCTTAGAAAAGAGATAGTTGAGGATGAACCTTATGAAGGTTTATAGAAGGGATATAGAAGTGTAGTGATTATGTTATTTTTCTAGTGATCTAGAGGCCTGGACTAATAAACATGAGTTCAAATCCCACCATGAGAATTTGAATTCAGTTTAAAAAATCTGGAAATATAAAGTTTGTAATAGTAAAAGTGATGGCGAAGCTGACATATTCCCTTTAGGGAAGAACAACTATCCTTACCTGCGTTTAGCCTATATGGGACTCCAGCCCTACACCAATGTGATTGACTCTGGCTGGCCTCCCACATTCCACCCTACGTAAACTTGAGGTCATCCAAAACTCAGCTGCCCGTGTCCTAACTCGCACCAAGTCCTGTTCGCCCATCACCCCTGTGCTCGCTGACCTACATTGGCTCCCGGTTAAGCAGCGCCTCGATTTCAAAATTCTCATCCTTGTTTTCAAATCCCTCCATGGCCTCGCCCCTTTCTATCTCTGTAATCTCCTTCAGCCCCACAACCCCCCAAGATATCTGCGCTTCTCTAATTCTGCCCTCTTGAGGATCCCTGATTATAATCGCTCAAACTTTAGTGGCCGTGCCTTCTGTTGCCTAGGCCCTAAGCTCTGGAATTCCCTGCCTAAACCTGTCCTCCTCGCTACCTCTCTTTTCTCCTTTAAGACGCTCCTTAAAACCTACCTCTTTGACCAAGCTTTTGGTCACCTGCCCTAATTTATCCTTATGTGGATTGGTATCAAATTTTTTGTCTTAAAATACTCCTGTGCAGCGCCTTGGGACGTTTTACTACGGTAAAGGCACTATATAAATACATGTTGTTGTTGTGGTTGTTGTTGTTGACTCTTAACTGCCCTCTGACGTGCCTTAGCAACTCAGTTATACCAAACCCAGAAGAAGGCTCTGTGGTAACACAATACAGCTTCCTGTGACTCGAACTTTATTGCATCACTTCCTGTGATTAGTCCAGGATAAATACTGGACTGATCAGTTGGATCCTGGAGAGGCATAGAGTAAGACCTCTTTTGTATGTAGCACCTTTTTAGTTGATTAAAGCTTGCTTTAAGTTCACCACGCGTAAGGCTCATTCTTACGACAATTTAATCAACTTTGGAAAACTTCGCACTCAAACTTTTTGGACGAACTCGGAACTAAGGATCCAGGGAATCACCCATCATGGAAAACATCCTTAAACCATCGCGTCTTGACTTGGACCCAAACACCCCAGCAGCCGGTAAGGTGTGGAAACACTGGTATCGCACGTTTGACAATTTTCTTGAATATTGCAAGGCTGATGATGACTCAAAGTTGCGGATACTCATCAACCGTGTCACCCCGAATGTATTTCAGTATGTGGAGGAATGGGACAGTTACGAGGAGGCAATTCGGAAGCTTAAGAGACTATATACTAAGACACCGAATGAGGTCTATGCCAGACATCTACTTGCTACAGCCCAACAAGGGCCGGAGGAATCCATTGATAAATTCCTCCAAGAGCTTCGCAGACTTAGTATGGACTGTAACTTTCGGGCGGCCTCAGCTGAGCTGTACCGTGAAGAAATGATCCGTGATGCTTTCATCTGCGGGCTTGCCTGCCCCATTTATACGCCAGCGTCTACTGGAAAGTAGGACACTTGAGCTTCAGAGAGCTTATGACATGGCTTGCTCTCTAGATCTGGCAAAAAGAAATGCAGACCTTTATACAGTGCCCAGACCTCGGTCTACTGCCTTAACTACAGTCAGGCAATTTAAGAGGCCACAGGTGAACTCTATTAGGGAGGTCTTTATCCCTGACGATCAATCTGATGACTTCACTGATGAAGAGGATGATGACCCCACTGTGGCAGCCTCTTGGCAATCTAAGAAATGCTTCTTTTGTGGTGATGAGTTTCATCCCCCGGAAATTCTGCCCTGCTCGCAATGCGTTTTGCAGTCATTGCAACAAAAAGGGTCATTTTGCAAAGGTTTGCCTATCAAGAGCCTCTACGAGGGCTTATCAAGCTAAGTCCTACCGAACTGCCCCGGTAAGGGCCTATCAAGATGTTCCGGCTAAAATCTATCGTGCTTCCTCTCGAAGAAACACACCTAGAGTTTCAGCCACTCTTTGTGCAACGACACCAATTACAGCTGCTTGTCCTCAGAACCTATTCCATGCAGCTACAAAAGCATCAATTAATGGACATACTTTAGATGCCTTAATTGACTCAGGTAGCACTGATAGTTTCATTAGGGAACAGATTGTTGCAGAGTTAAAGCTACATGTTTTCCCATCGGACCAGGCAGTTGCGATGGCTCAGTCATCACTTAATACCAGAATTTCTGGCTTTTGTAGGGTTGAAATAATACTTAATGGTCACAGGTATCCCTCCACCCGGTTTTTGGTGCTCAAGGACTTATGTAGTGATCTTATCTTAGGGCTGGATTTTCAAAAGCAGCATAAGAAGCTCACCATTGAGTTCGGCGGATCTAAACCTGAACTCACTATTTCTAATATACTACCTCGATTACTGTTCAGTGCATTATCAGCAGCTTCACTGGATGAACCCTCACTGTTTTCCAGTATCCCTCCTCGATGCAAACCGATTATAACAAAGTCACGACGTTTCAGTCAGGAAGACCAGTCTTTTATTGCGGCTGAGATTTCTCGGCTTTTAGCAGAGGATATCATCGAGCCTTGTTCGTCGCCATGGCGCGCCCAGGTCGTTATTGTTAAGAACCCTCTACAACCTCACAAGAAACGGCTGTGCATTGACTATTCACAGACCATCAATCAATATACGGACTTGGACGCATACCCATTGCCGCGCATCGATGATATGGTTAATAAATTGGCTGAGTACACGGTGTTCTCAACATATGATCTAAAAAGTGCCTATCATCAGGTACCCTTGAAGGTCTCAGACAAGCAGTATACGGCCTTTGAAGCCAATGGACGGCTGTATCAATTTCGTCGCCTCCCCTTTGGGGTCACTAATGGAGTGGCTGTCTTCCAGCGAGCAATGGATGACCTGGTCAAACAGGAAGACTTGAAGGATACGTTTCCTTATCTGGACAATATTACTGTCGCAGGTCGCAATCAGCAGGAACATGACGCCAATCTCCAACGATTTTGGGATGCACTCCAGCACCGTAATTTGACATTAAATGCGGCTAAATCCATTGAGTCACAACCAACCATCAACATCCTTGGCTATTGTGTGGGCAATGGCATCATTAAACCTGACCCTGAAAGGCTTCGCCCACTCCAAGAACTCCCGCCACCTAAGAATCCGGCCTCCTTGCGCCGGGCCCTCGGCCTGTTTGCATACTATGCTAAATGGATTCCTAACTTCTCGGACCGAATCCAACCTCTACTGAAGGCCAGCACATTCCCACTAGACACAGCGGCTGTTGCAGCCTTTAACCTCCTGAAAAAACAGTTGGAGAAAGCGACTCTTCACTCCATCGATGAGAGTCTTCCTTTTGTCGTTGAGTGTGATACCTCGGAGGTGGCGATCTCGGCCACTCTGAATCAGGAAGGTCGTCCGGTGGCATTTTTGTCCAGGACTTTTCAAGGGGCTGAGCTACATTATACTCCAGTCGAGAAAGAAGCTACAGCCATCATAGAGGCAGTACGGAAGTGGAGTCACCTCCTAGCTCGCCAGCACTTTTACCTTAATCACGGACCAGCGATCGGTCGCCTTCATGCTTGATAATCGAAAACGGACCAAAATTAAAAATAATAAAATCCAGCTTTGGCGGCTGGAATTGGCCTCTTTTGGTTACACCATCCACTATCGACCTGGCAAGGAGAATGTGGCTCCAGATACCCTCACACGAGCATTCTGCTCCGCCATGGCACCCTCTACGCTCGTAGACATCCATGATGGGTTGTGTCATCCGGGCGTTACTCGCATGCTACACTTCGTGCGGTCCTGAAATCTCCCATTCTCTACCGGGGATGTAAAGAAGATGTGCTCGGACTGCAGAGTCTGTGCGGAATTGAAACCTCGGTTTTTCCGCCCCTCGGGTGGTATACTCATACATGCGACCCAGCCAATGCAACGGCTTAGCATCGATTTTAAGGGGCCGTTGCCCTCTTCAACTCGCAACACTTATCTATTGACCATGGTCGATGAGTATTCCCGTTTTCCATTTGCCTTTCCCTGCCCCAATATGCTGACGTCCACGGTTATCAGCTGCCTTGAGCAGGTATTTGCTTTCTGTGGCATGGCATCCTATGTTCATTCGGATCGGGGCCCTTCTTTTATGTCAGGAGAACTCAAGGCCTATCTCTCGGAATGGGGTATTGCTGCCAGCAAAACGACGCCTTATCATCCGGTCGGGAATGGGCAAGTCGAGCGTTTTAACGCTATCATCTGGAATGCGGTACGTCTGGCTTTGAGATCTCGGGGCCTACCCAACCAGCAATGGGAAGCAGTACTTCCAGACGCATTACACTCCACACGGTCCCTCCTTTCGACCGCCACAAATACGACGCCTCATGAACGGTTCTTCCGATTTCAGCGTCGCTCATCCTATGGGATATCTCTCCCGTCGTGGCTGACTGCACCGGGACCAGTGCTACTCCGAAGATATGTCCGGGCGTCTAAGAATGACCCCCTGGTAGATGAGGTTGAGCTCACTGACGTCAACCCTACCTACGCCTATATTCGGTATCCTGACGGTCGGGAATCTACCGTGTAATTGCGGGATCTGGCTCCCTGCCCGCCGAAACATAGAGGGACACCAGGGGATGATATTGTACCAGGCACATCTCTGGGCTCGCCAGGTGCCACTCATCACGATCTGGATCTGACGCCGGCTGGTACCTCACTCCAGCGTGCCGACCTGGGGCAGACTGACTATGAGCCCGTCGGGGCTCGCACGCGTAGCCACGATCCACCCTGTACCGTACGCTCGGAAACGGATCTGCCACAGCCCTGCCCGACACCCGTTCGGGCACCAGTACACAGTCAGGATCGTCCTGACCCCTCACAGAGCGGGCTGGATCACTCGGACTCTGGTCCACGGCCCGCGGCGGGTAAACGGGCTAGGGGCCCTCTACCGCTACGAGAACCCAAACGGGTGCGGCTCTCCCTCGTCCAGCGGCTACGAAATGGAGGGAGAATGTGGTAACACAATACAGCTTCCTGTGACTCGAACTTCATCCCGGCCTCCTAATCTTTTGGGGGGGGGAGAATGTGGTAACACAATACAGCTTCCTGTGACTCGAACTTTATTGCATCACTTCCTGTGATTAGTCCAGGATAAATACTGGACTGATCAGTTGGATCCTGGAGAGGCATAGAGTAAGACCTCTTTTGTATGTAGCACCTTTTTAGTTGATTAAAGCTTACTTTAAGTTCACCACGCGTAAGGCTCATTCTTACGACAGGCTCACCACCTAGGGCAACTAGGGATGGGCAATAAATGCCAGGCTTGTCAGCGATACCCACATCCTGAGAATGAACAAAAAACAATTTCATATAGTATAGAAAATGTAAATCAGAGCACTATTTCAAGGCAAACCTGGATTGTAGGGCAAGAGGTCTGATGTCTTCTTCAAGAATGAGTAATACTCACAATGCTTCCCGGTATGCTAGTTGGAGGCAAATACCTTTAAGTCATTTCTATTTTAATTAATAGTGTATTACATCCCTGAATAATGCATAGTGCAGCTGGAGGCAGTATGAGTACTGCTGAGTCATTTGTGTTTTGTATTTGGAACATTTGACATTTTGAACATTCTTTTCGCAACTAATTTTTTAATTGTTCCAGAAATAGAATGCAATGTTCTCCCTTTCTTTGCCGTTTGACAAATATTTAATAATGAAAACACCATAATATAAAAACAAGTAGTCAACCTGACTCCCAATATTAAACACTGTAGCCAGAATCATATCTTGGTATCATGGTGCACTGTGCATTTAAATCCTGAATGGTAATGCGGTGAAAGATGGGCAGGACAGAATTGTTGAAAATATAGAAGATCAAAAGCTTTCCTGGTGGTTCAATTGGTGAGAATCTACCCCTGTTCACATGTCCTTTCTGTTTCCAGATGTTGATGGACCTGTTTTATATTTCCAGTTTTAGTACCATCAGAGTTTGTTACATTAAGGACATTTGAACTGGTTAAGATCAGTAGATAAAGTGAGCTCTTTCTGCTTGATGTGTTTTTAAATTTAGATTTGGAGTTCGGTTCTTTCTGAGAGTCAATTGTGGACATTAACAATTGCGCACTCTTACCTGGTGTCAAACTTGGATATGAAATCTATGAGACATGTGCTGATGCATCATGGCCCTTGATGCAACGATGAGGTTTCTCACTAGTTCAAATTTCTCAGGTCGCCTACAACCATGTTGATGTGCTCAGTGAGTACACCAATTATAAGGGTGTGTCAAACCAGTCTTTAGAGGAGACTTGTTTGAAAATTCTATTGCAGTTACAAGGAGGCTCAATCTTTATCTTGTGCCTCAGGTAACATTTGAAATAATGGCATTTATTGCATTATTTGTTTATTTTTGTTGAAACATTGTTCTGTTATTTTTGATATATAAGCCCCGAAACTTGGGCCAGAGTCTCACTTGATGGGATCAATTTACTGCACTTCTGATTTTCCAGCCATTAACATTCATTTCCCCTTCCTCCACTTCCTCCATTGCCTCCAAACCCAGACTCTGCAGAGCAGATTGCTCAAGGGTGTTATGCTTGCTGTGCCCTTTTCTGTCTTGTATTTGTATAACACCTTTAATGTCAAAAAACATCCCAAGGCACTTCACAGAAGTGTAAGAAAAAATAATCGACAATGAGCCAAAGGAGAGATTAGGAGGGATGACAAAGAGCTTGGTCAAGGAGGTGGGTTTTAAGGATGATCTTAAAGGAAGAGAAGGAAATGGAGAGGTAGAGGGATTTAGAGAACAAATTCTATGGGCTGGATTTTGATACTGGGGTGGGTTGGGGTCGTGTCATCCGTATTTCGTGTTATCCACCCGTCTGCAATTGGATGTGGGAGATTGATGCAATTTTCACTTAATTGGGCAATTGAGTTCCAGCATGTGGGAACCCATGAACCAATTAGTGGTTTCAGTCTGAAAGTCGCCTCTGATGATGTCATCATTGCTGCTGCATTGAAGGCTTTCAGACACTGCCTGGTCTCAGACACTGCCTGGCCTTTGCTGTGAGAGGACCTGGATGCAAAATGAGTAGCATCTCAGAGAGAGAGAGAGAGAGAGAGAGAGAGAGAGAATTTTTTTTGCAACCAAGTCCTCCCAGGCAGTCTTTGAAGACATTCAATGCAGCAGCATCAGAGGCAACTTTCAGACCTAATACTACTACTACCTCAATCACATCTCCATTGTAATAGTGGACCTGTAGCTGATAGTCAGCAATCCACTTGTGCTCCCGCCAGGTTTCACTGGCGTGTTTCACATCAGGTGTGCTTCACGTCGGAAAAGGGTTAAACTAGCTAAAACATTTCAAAATGGCATTACAGAGCCAATTTAGGGCTTGTTAAGGGCTTTAATGGCCTCTCCCGCCTCTTGGAGGCGGGACGGAGTCGGGCACCCCGCGACCGATTTTGTCAAAATTGCGTGGAGGCGGAATGGAGTCGGGATCAGGTCCGCCCGCCACTTTTCGCTATTTTAACCCCCTACACGCCTCCAAACCCGACTCCACGGGTCATTGAAAATCCAGCCCAAAGTGTGTGACCTAGGCAACTGAAGGCATAGCCACCACTGGTGGGACAAAGGAAGGGAGGATGCACAATAAACCAGAGTCAGAGGAATGGCGAGTTCAGGGAGTGGTGTAGGACTGGAGGTTATAGAAGTAGAGAGGGGTGAGGCCATGGAGGGATTTAAACACAAGGATGAGAATCTTAAGCTTGAGGAGTTCAGGGTCTGGGAGCAAATGTAGGTCAGCAAGGACAGAGGTGATGGGCAAGTGGGACTTGGAGTGGAATAGCATACAGGCAGCAGAGCTTTGGATGAGCTGAAGCTAAAGGATAGTGGAGGATGATAGGCTGGCTAGGAGATATTGGAGTAATTGAGTCTGGAGGTGATAGAGGCATGGATGAGGGTTTCAGTAAGAGCAGGGATGGGTGATGTTACAGAGGTGGAAGTAAGGAGGACTTTGCGAGGGTGAGGGTAGAAGCTCATCTCAGAGTTGCACAGGACACCGAGTTTGCAAACAGTCTGGTTCAGCCTGAAACAATGGCCGGAGAGCGGGTAAGAGTACAGAGTTTGTGTTGCCAGCGTCCTTGCAGTTTGCACCTTGCCACATTTCAGGGCCACAGTAGCATTTCAGAGTGGGCAGTAGAAACATGGGCAGGCGTGTGCATTTGGAAAGTAGGTGAACAGTTGGCAGAGCTGGTCATTTTCCCTCTATGACAATTCCAGTGAAGTGCTGTGAGCAGGCGTTGTATGACAATATTGTAGAACTTGTGATGAAGCTCACCTTGAAAACTCTGCAGATATCTACAAATTTCTTGCATACCTGCTCCCACAATCTGTGGACAGGTGAAATGGCATTGACCTTTTCTGCCACCTTCATGCATGGCACTCTCGCACAGCAGGATGCCTCTCACCACCACAAAGTAATACTTTTCTGACCAGCACCTTCTGTAGCCTAACCGCTAGAGGTGTATCTGGAGATATGACCGCTCTACCACTTGACCTTGCTGCAGCAATTTCGTCCCCCTCAGCAGCAGCCTTCTGATAATCAGTATGATACGCTGATTGTCCACTGGGGTCAAAGGTGGTTATCTGCCGCCAACCGCTATTAAAACAGCCTTTTCCTAGCAGCCAACAGCAGGCATGCTGATAGGGTTAGAAGAGAGAGATGAAGTAGGGTGGGTGGAGGCTCGTGTGGCCGAATGGCTTGCTTCTGTGCTGTAAATTCTATGTAAACTCACCTTTGACCCTGGTGTTCAACCACTGAGTCAGGCATGATCTGCAGCACCATGAGAGTATGCAAAACAATTGATCCCACATTATGGGGCTGCAACATGTGCAGTGCCCAAAAAGTAGAAATCTCAGTTCCACAGCATAGTGCCACACTATCGGCCCCATAGTTACCATAGATACCTACTATGTAACATGTTAATGGGATTGCTGCATGCTATTTTCAGCAAAGACATGGTGGGTGTGCATCTTGCAGCTTCTGTTGCCAAATGCTTTTAAGAAAAATTGTAATAGTGATCTAAAAGTTGTGCCAACAGCACCTCATTAATATTATAAGTGAAATACAAGTTCTTGCACAGCTGACTTGACAATTCCATGCCATTTTAATTAATGAAAATCTTTACGTTAGGACATTGTTACCTTTGGAAAGTTATTTTGCTTCCCTCTCTAAAATTCAGAATATCTTTTTGACCGTTTGCCGTCAATGTATCAGAGATTGACATGGTGTGATAAAAACAAAGCCACAGAGACACTTTAAAGACCACTGCTCCTGACAAAAGAACCATGTTTTTCTTGTTAAACTGATCTGTCATGTTAGCCTTCCAGAACTGTTTGAAATAACTTTTAAAGTAACATGTAGGGGAACTGCAATCTTTCGCAGTGAAAAATACCCCCAAAAGACATGCGTACTCCCTCAAGCATTTTTTAAATCAACTCTCTAGTATAAATCTTTAAATTCCCTCAGAGTCCCATTAGTTAAAGGTACTGACGCTAATAACTCAAAAGGTGAGAAAACTGTAAATAATCTACATTAAATATATTAGTAGAGGGGTTCATTGTGAAGCTGATTTACTTTGAATACTTTTTCAGGTTGCTTATTCTTCATCTGCTGCGATTCTTAGTGGCAAGTTTAAATTTGCAGCATTTGTAAGAACCATTCCAAATGATCTTTACCAGAGTAAAGCAATGGCCAGGCTTGTTCAAGATTCCCAATGGAACTGGGTTGAAGCAATTGCAGCTGATGTCGAGTGTGGTCGGTCTGGAATTGATCATTTCATTGCAGAAGTGGAGGAGTATGGTGTGTGCGCTTTCTGAGAACTGATCCCTGTACACTTACCCAACAAAGGCACAGATGGCAGACTTAAAGAAATAGCCAACACTATTGTGAATTCAACAGTTCAAGTCATTGTTCCCTGTTGAACAGGAGCCCAAGTTGTTAAACATTATGGGGAATTATTTCCTTACAAAATAAATAGGACAAGGATTGCAAGTGATGCATGGTCTACAAATAAAAATGTGGCTACACTGCTTAACAGTTACAGCTTTTGGATAGGTTGTTGGGATTTTGTTTAAGAAGGGAAATATTTCAAAATTTAAGAGCTACTTAAGAAGATTATATCCTAATCCAACCACAGAGAAATGTTTTTTAAAAAATATGTCAATCTTTGTTCAATGTGCCTGAGCAATGACAGTGAATCAATACAATTGTGTATTAGAAACATGCCACGGAGTGAGGAGAACCATCAGTTCCGTGAGCAGTCATAGATATCAAACTATTGAGTGAAGATGATGATTCTTTAAGATAATATCCAGTCAGGTGATGTTTGTAGTGTTCATCTTGCGATTACAGCTGTAGCTCATGCTCTGAGGAACCAAACAACAACAACAACTTGCATTTATATAGCCCCTTTAACATAGCAAAATGTCCCAAGGCGCTTCATAAATGTGATGAAAAAACATGCAACAAAAACTTTGACCGGAAGGGGGGCCTGGGGTGGTGATCTGGGGGGGGGGGGTCTGGGGTGGTGATCGGGGGGGGGGGGGGGGGTCTGGGGTGGTGATCGAGGGGGGGGGCCTGGGGTG
Organism: Squalus acanthias; assembly: GCA_030390025.1. Taxonomy (NCBI): domain Eukaryota; kingdom Metazoa; phylum Chordata; class Chondrichthyes; order Squaliformes; family Squalidae; genus Squalus; species Squalus acanthias. The sequence goes on along the minus strand of CM059433.1, from coordinate 87,179,689 downwards.
GTGATCGGGGGGGGGCGGGGGTCTGGGGTGGTGATCGGGGTGGGGGGGGGGGTCTGGGGTGGTGATCGGGGGGGGGTCTGGGGTGGTGATCGAGGGGGGGGGCCTGGGGTGGTGATCGGGGGGGGCGGGGGTCTGGGGTGGTGATCGGGGTGGGGGGGGGCCCTGGGTTGGTGATTGGAGGGGGGGCCTGGATTGGTGATTGGAGGGGGGGCCTGGGTTGGTGATCGGGGGGGATCTGGGTTGGTGATCGGGGGGGGGGTCTGGGTTGGTGATCGGGGGGGGGAGGTCTGGGTTGGTGATCGGGGGAGGGGCCTGGGTTGGTGATCGGGGGGGGGGGGGCCTGGGTTGGTGATCGGCGGGGGGGGGCCTGGGTTGGTGATCGGGGTGGGGGGGGGCCCTGGGTTGGTGATTGGAGGGGGGGCCTGGATTGGTGATTGGAGGGGGGGCCTGGGTTGGTGATCGGGGGGGATCTGGGTTGGTGATCGGGGGGGGGGTCTGGGTTGGTGATCGGGGGGGGGAGGTCTGGGTTGGTGATCGGGGGAGGGGCCTGGGTTGGTGATGGGGGGGGGGGCCTGGGTTGGTGATCGGGGGGAGAACCTTAAGCAGGCATTAGGCCCCTCAGGCATGGATAAAGGACGCCTCTTGTTTGTCATAACTCAATATGGTGGGTGGCACAGTTCTGTGCTCATCATTGTGTGAATCTCTAACCGTCTTCCCTTCAGTTCATATGAAATGGATGCCTTTAAAGCAATTGCAGCAGTGCTTTAAATTTCCTTGTCAGTATGTGTGAGCTCCCACAGGCAGCCCCCTGTGTGGATGTCCATATATAAATGGCACCAAAATAAGAAGTTCTGATGGGGACAGCTGTGCACTACAAGCCAGTGGGATCTCCTGCTGTGCACTGTTCCACCAGCAGCACGCACAATCAGGAAGCTTTCCCTTTATAAAACACAGAAGGAAGAAGGAGCAACAGATTTCTGTTTAAATAAACTTTCTTTTTTAATGAAACGTTGATTTTTGAGGGCCTCGGCCTTGTGGGAATGGGCAGCAGCAGGCCTAAAAAGGGCAGTGCATTACTTACTGCCCCGTTCCCACTCCCAGGAAAACTGCTTTCATTTTCATTGGGACTTTCGGCCCAAGGTGGCCCAGATGCTCGCCTGTTTCAGGCAGGAGCCTACTTGTAATATGCTAATCATGATCATATGATCCCAACACAGTTTGGAGTTACCAAGGGGCTGCTGCAGGCTGCTCAAAAAACAGCCCAGATAAGTTTTTTAAAGAGCAGGATGAATGGCCCCACATAAATCTTCTGGCCACTGCCAGCCCCTCTGCACCCTCTCTCTCCCAATGTTAGCGAGGAGGAAATCGTGGTTCCACCACCATTACTTCCTCCCGAACGTTGATCTACCGGCTTGACTCCTCCTGCTGCCCATCCCAAGTCTGCCTGAAGTGAAAACCTACCCTCTAGTATCTAATTTATATTTTAGAAATTGCAAGACAATCCACCGAAGCACCATTCTGTGTATGGACTAAAGCCAAATTGGTGGCAACCTTCAATATGCACTGCAACTATGTGAGCCTGTGGTCAAAGTTTATAGTATGCATGAACGCAAGCTATGTGGGACAAGCCTGTGGCTCTGTACACACCACCCTTGATAGTGTATCATTATGGTTTCAGGAGCATGTACTTATCTGAAGTTTTGCCCTTCATCTAACATATCTATGACTTACTCCAAGAACTGCAAAAACCTTCAGTTGCGAGAAAAATGACAGTTACTCAGTGACATGTTAATTATGACCATCAAAATACTGTTTTTTTTTAGCAATATTTAAAGCAATCAAAAATAAACTAGAGATTGGATAGCATAATATGTTTTGCACTGCCCTTTCAACTGTGGAACCTGAGTTCAACTCCAGAACAGACTAATGAAATGAAAAGTTTCTCATTCCTCTGTAAACTGTAGGATCTTATTAGAATTGAATTTGCGCAGTGCCAATCCAGAACCCAGTGAACATAAGTTCATAGCACAAAATCACCCTTAATTCAGCAATAATTGGCACTAGGTTGAAAATTTCATTCAGAGTGAACATCAAGATAACTGGTTTGAGAAACAAAAAAATCATATGGGTCTAGCAGGATTAAGACATGTAATTTGAAGGCTAATTCCGCAATCTGCCCAGAAAATGGTCCGCGCTACCTCTGTTCATGTGCACAATGTAAGATACCCTAGTCGTGTATACATATATACGTAGGATTAGGATTTGGTTTAATCTCATATGATTAAGGTTTTTGCTTTCTTTTTACTTATAAATGGCGTGCAGATTTGTACTGTAGCTATAAATAATGAAATGTTTAGAGTTGTTCATTCCCAGGATGCTTTAGGGTTTAATGTGTCAAGGTACAATTTTGCTGACTGTGCTGTTTAGCTTCTGTTAAAAGTGCAGGATGTGTGATTCATGTCTGTTTGATTAAACTTTGTCAATACATTGCAAAATGAGATGGGCCTAAGATAGCGATAGGAAATGGGACAATGGATCAAGATGGTGGGCAGGTTGGCAACTGGTGTTTTGTTCACAATAACTGTTATCAAGATATAATGAATCATCTAGGACAGCATGCGTGACTAGAGGCCTACACATATCTTGAGCTTTCCTTCACAATTTTTAGAGAGAGTCTGGATCGAAAGTATTGATGAAGGTTATGGGGGAAAAATTAGGTCGCGCCCCATTTGGGGCGCAAATATCGTCTGGACGCAAATATTAGCGCCTGGCGCTAATTATCGGCACTGACTGGAAACTTCACTTTTACCGCCCCGGGAGGTGAGTGGAGCGCTAAATCAGGCGCTGCACACCTGTCTTAAGGCGCAAAGGCCAAGGAGTGAGGCGCTAACTCAGAGCGCTGGCGAAGCTCATGTAATGTCAGTCAGCAATGAAACACACACACAATGGCACGGGCCAGTTCTTAAAGGGGATGGTTAATCTTGCTTTCCATCTACATCCTGTTCATTGCAGCCTTGAATCTCGGCCTGGAGAGACTTGCACATCAAATGTGCTGGAAAGAACAATGGAGAGTACCAGGCAAAGAGCTCAGAGTGCAGCTCCCACAGTCTCTGCTAAATCGATACATGTAATGGCAAATCAAAATGAACCTGCAAAGTGCTGCTCAGTACCCAAAACTCCTTCACACAATGTTGAATCTCTCCAGAAGTCTCTCCCTCTCTCTCAGAATGCGTAGTTCAAAAATGCCACCAACAATAAAAGACAGGAAGAGGCCCCCTTTAAATAGCGCCCCCCCCCAGCCCCACAGCGATTGATAGCGTTCCAGTCTTCTGGTCGTTGGATGCGCCAGGCAGTAAGGCAGGGGGCGCCACTCAATTTCCGCTCCGGGGTGCCACAAGGGCGTTGCACCATGGAATGACGTCACAATCTGCGCGCGCAGGTGGTCGCAGCGGTAAAGTTTAGCGCCGCCGCACAATCTCTAGTTAAGTTCCCGAGCGGCGCAAACATCGCTGCGCCCGGGCGTTAGCGGCTTTGCGCCCCATTAGCGCCCTCTTAAGGCGCTAACGGGAGGCGCAACCAACTGAATTTTTACCCCTATATCTCTACACAGAGAAAAGATGAGGTAATTGCATTTATTTCTCTGTATGTCTACTGCTTCGAGACATTGCGTGTGTCAAAGACTTGGTTGAACAAAATAAAAGGATTATGTTGCAACCACATTTGGTGTCAGATTCGAATTTTCTTACAGCAGCCCAACTCCTCCCAATTATGATGGCCATATGCTCTAGCGGCAAGGGGATGCTTCCATAGTGCACCACTTCGGAATTGCTATTCCTTCGATCTTTGCAAAGTCTTCTCTTTTCCAAAAACAAGCTCAATTCCTTAACCTTTCCTCATAACCTAAATTCCTGATCCCTGGAATCATCTTCATTGGTTACCTCCACACCCTCTCAAGGACATTAATATCCTTCCAATGATTAGATGTCCAGAATAGTGCACGCTACACTGATTAGGCTCTGACAACAGGAGGCATTTGTCAGTCTGTCGGTTCAAACCTACAAGAACTACTGCTACTGGGATAGCAACATTTGGTGAACAAACTGAAACATTTCTAGAACTTGAATGTTATGAAACCTAAATAGTTAATTGTGGATGTAACTGTTTAGTATGCGTATGGAATCCAGTGTTATTCTTGTCGCACTCGTGTACAAACAGATTTAGACTTCTGTTTGCTGTGTACTCATGCAAATTCTGTTTCAATTTACTATATTCTTGCTTTTCTTGTTTAAAAAAACAAGGAAGTGCAACATGCAATTTTTTTGTAGGCTATTATATTTCTTCTTCAACTGATCTGTCATGTCAGCCTTTTTCTCCACTCTTTTCCTGGTGATGCTGACTCTTGCTAAGGTGTGGCTGATGGTTGCAGCAGTGTTCCACTGCCTCACACTAAGTTGTAAACCCCCCCATCCCCATGATTCTAGGATGTAAAGGGGCTGAGAACACGGCCCACACCTAATACTACGCAGACACTGTCTGCACAACTGAGCTGATGTCTTATTGAATGGCGGAGCAGGCTCGAGGGGCCGAGTGGCCTACTCCTGCTCCTAATTCATATGTTCGTATGTATGTCACTGGATGATGCTGACTTAGCTGATTTGCTTAATATTCTGGCACTCCGAGCAAAGACTGGGAGCCCAAAGCTAAATTTTCAGGTGGGGGCTGCCAGTAAAAGTGTTGTCCTCACTTAACATACAGACACATGCACGCACGTGTATATACACACACACACTTTCCGTCACAGGTCACTGGATGTTGATCAGGAGCGGATACCTTGCTGTTTTCCTCATTCCTAGCCTGGGCCACTGAGACCAATTGTAATGCCCCATCTGTTCCCTTGCTGCAATCAGCTTACAGCACGGAGCGAGAATCATGCCTCTACCTTCTTTTCAGTATAGTTTAGTGCTACAATGTGCGGCTACTTTCTCCGCTAGGCCATTGAGAGAGCATAAATAATTTCTAATGCAATCCATTTGTTTCCTACTGAGATGAAAGGAGAGAAGACATTAAGACCCAACCTAAAACAGTGGTGCAAACTGTTAAAAGGGAAATTAATAAATATTTGAAGAAGATAAAATGTAAAGGATTTAGGGAAAGTGCAGGAAAATGGCACCTAGTGGATAGTTCTTTCAGTGAGCAGGTGCAGGGGAGATGGGCTGAATGGCCTCCTTCTGTGCTGTAAAATTCTTTGATTTCCCGAGTGATCCTAATTGCCTACCAGTTTAAAAAAGTGATGTCTGTTGTTGCTGACCACCTGACAATCAAATCTTACAAAGAAACTTCAAAATGGTAAAATGATGCAAGCCGCTATATTCTAAACCAGCTAGCCTGGTTTAAGAACATAGGACCAGGAGTAGGCCAATGAGATCATGGCTGATCTGCACCTCAACTCCATTTCACCGCCTTTGCTCCATATCCTTTAATACCCTTACCTAAAAAAAAATCCTTGAATCTCAGTTTTGAATTTTCAATTGACCCCAGCCTCAACAGCTTTTTGGGGGAGAGAGTTCCAGATTTTAATTACCCTTTGTGTGAAGAAGTGCTTTCTGACATCACCCCTGAATGGCCTAGCTCTAATTTTAAGGTTATGCCCCCTTGTTCTGGAAACCCCCACCAGAGGAAATAGTTTCCATTTATTTACCCTATCAAATATTTGAATCAATTCGCAATGCATTCCATATTTTGAGGCACTTTGAGAAACACTAGATACGTAGGACAGATTAGTGAGGTTGACCTCCTGAGTCAATCCTCTGAGTTTGTCTGTGTGCCCGCTATTGTTTTTTTATATTGTTTATACATTGACGTGTTTTGTATCTATGTAAACCAGGTATTTCTATTCAGATTCACAAAATGTGGGCTTTAAAGTTTGGTTTCTGCTTCGGTTTATACTGTGTTCTACAGTAGAGTAGATGGAAACTACTACAGCAACAAAAAAACTTACTTTGCATCGCGCCATTAACTAGCAAAACATGCCAAAATGCTCCACAAGTTGGGGAGTCAGATGCTTAGTAGTGTAAATTATGGTCCAAAAATCATAGTACACAACAGCTGAATCACAATCCAATTTGACTGCCCTACTCCTTCCAAGACCCACTAAGTAAATGTCATATCACTCCTGTATAACAGGCAGGGCTAGCAAAGCCTGCCAAATATGTCATGACATATCACAGTATCATTGTTCAGCTCCCCTTGAAGCTCAAAGCACCAGTGTCTACATGCAGAATGTGTAAGCATAATGCATAAGGCAGTTCATACATGCCTGTGCATGCACAGTGGAACTCTTGAGTTTTGAACAAAACTTGAACATTACTATCTGCAGGAAGTTCATGCAATGTTAGCTTCAGTCTATATGACAACGCAAAAGAGGATTATGGAGTGTCAGGTTTGTAACCATTAGTCTTGTAGTGCCACTGTGGGACTGCTGAATTTGCCTTTTACGACATCTTTCAAATGCTGACTGGAGTAACCATGAGTGCCAATCAGTCAGCAATGTACAGTTACTTTACAATTCACCTCTGCTTCATTCAAGAGAAGTAAGCATTGTCAGCTTGGATCAGTTGGTAGCATTCTTGCTTCTAAGTCAAAAAGTTGTGGGTTCACAAGCCCCACTACATACTCGAGCACCGAATATAGTTTGACACTTAGGCCGGAAATTTCCTTACCTGGGTGGGTCCGGTGCGGGCGGTGGCCATGGCGGGTCGCGACCCCGTTGTTGGCTCCATCCCACTCCACAGAATGACTTTATGTTAATAGGGCCTATTAAACCTGCCCTGCGCATTACCCGACTCAATTAAATGGTGCGGGTCTGGAGACGTCATTCATGATGTGTTTTGAGCCGGGATCTTTAAAGGGGCCATGGCCACATTACATTTGAAGGTTAATGTAACATAGTGCTGTCAGTGCACAACAGGATTGGAGTGCTGCAAACACTTTGACATTGACTGCACAGAGGCAGAGGGCTGCACCCAGGTTCTCCCATGACTCCCTCCATATGCTGATGGAGGGAGTCAGAGCACGCAGGGAAGCCCTCTTCCCTTCCAATGGGTGGAAGAGACCTCCCCAGGAGACCAAAACAGCCTGGTTGGAGATTGCAGAGGAGGTCACCAGCAGGGATGTAGTCAGGAGGACCTGGGTGCAGTGCCGCAAACGTTTCAATGATCTTGTTAGATCAGAAAATGTGAGTACAAAGCCACACTCAACCTCATCCTGCTGTGCCTCTCATCACATTCCCATCACTCTGCCTTCCCTACCCTACTCTTGCACATCCTTACTCACACCAACTTACCTTGCACCTCCACCCATCCCTCTCTCTCTATCTACATTATCACATCCCCATCTCTCTAGCCACCCCCTAACACTCACCCTCATCCTAGTGCAATCATACCAACTAACAACACACAAGGAGGCCACTTGGCTTTGGCACCACACTCCATCATAGTCACCCTCTAAAGATCTAACCCATTCATTCCTTACACTCATTCCATCACTCTCACTCAAACTTCTCTTCTTTCCCTCCTTGCAGGAAAAGAGAGCCCAATATAAGAGGGAGAGGGGGAGAACTGGCGATGGCCCTCCATCATTTGTAAACCTTACAACAGCAGAGGAGGCTGATTTAGAAATATCTGGAGTCGCCGAGCAGCTGGAAGTGGGAGACAGAGAGAGGGTGACATCTTAGCAACCTGGTGACAGAATTACATATCATACAATTACATGGCATATATCAGTCACTCATATGGGGTCTGATGTCAGCATCCAGTGAATGGTCATCATGTGCATAATGGTATCTATACCCATTCTTCATATGACATATCTAACTCATCTCTTTACTCTCCCACAGGTCCATCAAGAGATCCCCCACAACTGTCCAGGAGGAAGAGGAAGACGACTCCTCAGAGGAGCCTCCAGCCTCTGAGGGTGCACCGTCACCAGACATAAGTGCACCCAGCACCAGCGCCTGGGTGGGCCCCACGCGAGATAGAGTAGTGTTGTCACCTGGTGTCTCACAACTCACAAATGAGTGTAGGGGGAAAAAGGCTCTGTAAGTGTCTGTAAACAAGTTGATAATAATTTCAATTAGGTTGCCCGCCTCTGTCGGTCAGGTCGCTGCAGCACCGGCAAACGTTATCGAGAGAAAGGCGCATGGGGGCGGGATGATGGCGGGTTCCTGACCCACTCCCACTTTTTTCAAATTTCCCACCCGACCCGCCTCCATTCCCGCCCACACGGACCCCAGAAAATTCTGGCCTTAATTGCAGTATTGAGGGAATGTTGGAGATGCTGAACTGAAGCCCTGTTTGGTTACTCAGGTGGATATAAAAGATCCCATGCTCTATTCAAAAAGGAGCAAAGAGTTCCCCTTGTGTTCCGGTCAACATTCTTCCCTCAACAGATTAATCTGGTCATTTGCTGCTTGTGGATTCACTGTGCTTGTGATTTAAACGTACAACAAGAGAGGAGGTATTTCTTATTCTCCTTCTCAATTTTTAAAGAAATATTGAAGGAGGTATTATATTACACAGCAACAAGTAATACTTGCTCTCTATGACTACATAAATGGTGTTTGACGCAAGCACAAGAATATCATAACAAGTGTGGGTGTAGTCTTGGCAGCACCCTTAGCCTTTATCCATGGCAAATTGATACCAGGTAGGAGTTTTCTGCAATTAGAATTAACTGGTGGGTGGTTGCCAGTTCATAGTCTGTGGATCTCTGTTATTAAGGGTGGGAGAGAGAAACCAGGTAACTATAGGCGTGTCAGTTTACCGTCACTTGTGGGAAAGCTGCTAGTATATGACATTAGGGATAGAGTGACTGAGCAGTTGAACAAATATGAGCTGATCAGACAGACCCAGCATGGCTTTGTTAAAGGTAAATCATGCCTAACTAATCTAGTTGGATTGTTTGAAGAAGTCACTAATAAAGTAGACACAGGAGTGTCTATGGTTGTTATCGACATGTATTTCCAGAAGGCATGTGACAAGGTTTCACACAAAAGATTATTGGCAGAAATGAGAGCGCATGGAATTAGAGGTAGCCTTTTGCCTTGGGTTGGAAATTGGTTGGGAGATAGGAGACAGATAGTGAGGATAAAGGGTATGTACTCAGATTGGCAGGATGTGACAAGTGGTGCTCCCCAGGGATCTGTTCTGGGGCCTGAATTTTTCCCCTTATTTATTAATGACTTGGATGAATAGAGAGTTGCATATCCAAGTTTACAGTTGACAGTGAATTAGGAGGGACAGTAAGTATTGTAGATGAGAGCAGGAAATTACAAATGGACATAGACAGATTAAGTAAGTGGGCAAAACTATGGCAGATGGGGTTTAATGTGGGAAAGTGTGAGGTCATCCACTTTGGACCTAAGAAAGATAGATCAGAATATTTTCTAAATGGGAACTGTAGAGGAGCAAAGAGATTTGGGAGTCCAAGTACACAAATTATTAAGAGCTAGTAGACAGGTACAAAAATCATGAAAAAATAGTGGTCGTCCGCACCCATGGTATGTGCAATGATCCGAGTTTCAAAATAGAAAAGCCATTCCAGCGTAAATCATTGAATAGAAACTCAAGAGAGGTGTATCGTGGCATTTAAAGGTTCATTCATGTTTATTGCCTACTGTAAGTGCAGCTTTTATTCGCATCCTGCCAATAATGAAGGAAGTCCGAAGGAAGAGGAAGCGCAGGGCGGAGGAGCCTTTTAATCACTTTGGCGCATAAAAAAATTATAGTCTGAAGGAAAGGTGTAGCTGATGGTGATGGAAGGAAAAGCATTGTCACCCGAAGTTGTTCTGCAGCACTCGCTGATGTAAACCAGCTAAAGGAACAACCTTCCTCAGCAACATAGAGAAATCGCAGTTTCAAACGGCAATCCAAATCAAGAGTCGACGCACCAACTGACGTACATTATTTAACATGTCCTCTTCAAGGATACACAAAACACTGGAAAATATTCCTGTGCACCCCTCTCCCCCTCCTCCTATTGGACAGTAGTCATGGCACTAGGAATTAAGAAAGATCAAACCCAACCCGGTCAGAAAGGAATGCTATCTCACAGACATAGGAACATCGGAATTGCTAGATGAAAAAAGACCAAAGTCCATATGGTTCAGCTTCTACCAACCTGGCAGTCGCATAATATAATGATAATGGAGTTGTTGACTAATTATAGCAATCAATCTCTATCAATTAGTCTACAACATGAAGCAAAAACTAACCCCCAGTGTTGGAGAGCTTTGGGAACCATGGGTCCAAAGTCATCTTCTTCCTCCCAGGCATGCTACATTTACCACAAATCATGTCTCAAATTACTCATATACTATATGCCAAAATGTTATTTCCTGAAACAAATCTATCTTATCCCAAGGTAACTACCCCAAAGAGCACAGAGTCAGCAGAACTCACGCTGCAACCCCACTGAGGAAAGAGCATGGCTGTTCACAAAGGTTCTCAGTGCCACTCCCCACCCCCTACCCAGGATTAAGGCAATATTTCTGGCTCGGCTCCATGGAAGAGCCACTGCATTTTCTGCACCCTCACCCACATCCACACCCACCCCTCCTCACCACGCCCCCCACCCCCCCCCCCCCACCCCCTGCTACGATCGACAAGCTGCCTGTCAACGCTCGTTGAATGCTGGTAGTTTGCCTAAATTATGCAGATGAGACCTGACCATGAAAATGATTTGTGCCTCTTCCTGGTGCCATTGGATGGGGAGTGCGCTACATCTTAAATACGGGCCCAGTTGTTGTCTAATTATAGCAATCAATCTCTATTAATTAGTCTACAGCATTAGTCTTTCCAGTGTACAACCCCCAAATGATATTCTACTAGATAAAATAGATCTGGAGACTTCCTGGTAGATCATCCGAGGACCTGGTACTGATTCCATTGGCTGCTTATCCTGCTGAGACACAGAGCCAAATTTGGTGTGCTGGGGTAACCTATCCTGTTCGGGCTGAGGGACGTGCTCTGGGTAGCTTGTCTTGTCACTCGGCACCAACTTGAGAACCAACTGTCTGTCTTTGTGCTGCTGGAAACGGAGTCCTCAAGGCAGCCACCGATCTCTCTGTGCGAAGGCCATTGTTTTGCTGCAATGTTTCTGCATTCCTTCCCCCTCCCCCTGATAGCTGTTCCTAGTGTGCTACCAAACAGTTAATGCTTTACACCTGGTGGAACACTTTTTTTAACGGTTCAGGCTTTCTACCAATATTTTAAGTTCCATAAGCAAAGAAAAACCTGTACCCTTTAAACATGCTGTGAGTGAGATAGTATGCCAATGGATTAATAATTCCCCCTTTATTATGATACAGTTTACTGAAGATAATGATAATCCCACCACATTCTCCTGTGCACTCCAAATGGCAGTAAATATCACACTGTCAGACTGTTTCATAAAGGCTAAAACTAATAGACTTATTTACAAATAAGACAATTACACGAAAGCAGAAAATGCAGCAATTTACGGAGGGTACAGATACTCAGAAAACAAAGCCAGAATCAGTCTAAAACAGAGTTAAAATATGAGGGCCAAACTTTCTTCCCTCCCCCTCTCCCCCTCCGCCAGGCACAAGCCACGTGGAGCACACCTCTGACGTGCGATCCACTGACCTGATCTGAACTTGCTTATAGTTGTGGGTGATTCCCCTAGGCCCAATGTATCCCATTTACAGACCTACCTCTTGGAAATGGGAATGGAAATCTAACTATTACTGCAGACCTGCTGTCCAAAACAGCAGCCAGAATGCTCCAACCCTAAAGAGCCTGCAAAAGAAGGCACTCATGTTCACTTCTGGATGTTCTTCCAAGTGGGTACCCGTTGGTTTATGAGAGAGGAAAATGAGATGAGAGTTACTGTTACATCAGTCCTTTCTCATTTACATGAGATTTGAATGATGCCACCCCTTCCCACCTCCAGAGAAACCCCAGAAATCCTAGGGAAGCGCAATGGAGTCAATTAGATCTGGTGGTAATTAGACAGTAGAATTATCAACCATGGAAATATCTGCCCGGTTTTCCCATTGGAGTGACATCAGAACGACAAAGTCATACCAGAAAGCCAATTAGACTAATTTTACAAAATTCTATATTTTTTTTCACATTCAAAATACACCAGAAGCATATGTCACTCATAATTTATCTGGTCAGTTCACTTGTGGAAGAATTTGTCATGTTGAGTATAATATATATTTTTGGGGACAGGGAATGTGTTGCTAACCAAATATGCAGTTCTGTCCAATACTAACTATAGTAGTTCAGCTGCCCAGGGAAGTATATCAAATAGTTGGTAACAGGTATCAATCAATTATAGACTGTTAAAAGATTCTGTATACTTTTACAGTAAGCATCTGGCATAGAACTGCCTTTCATTAAACTTTATCAACAAGACCAATTTGTTGCCTATCCTATACTGCTACCTGATATGCTTGCGTTCAGGAGGTAATTTGAGGCACAATGTAAAATCATACGTTTGGATCAGCATAAGAAAGGTGTTTCAAATCAGGCTAAATTTATTTTCCTCCTTGCAATACAAAAAATATATTCCCCATTCCCTGAGAGGAACTATTCTCCGTAACTAGGGCACCATTTTATTACCTCACCAGCCTATCAATGTCTTCACTGAACCTATGACTGACATTTAGATTGGCAGATTAAAATTTATTAAGGACAGATGGGAGCCCATAAATTTAAAAAAAAATTGACACAGATGAATGCCTCAGGGAAACTCAAGGCTCTGTATGTATAAATGTAGTTTAAGTAATCACGAATGCCAAGATTTTAAGATTACTCAATACATACTAATGCTTTTAGCTGCAATTTCAAATAAAAATTTAATGGAAATCAAAATGAAGAAATTTGGTGGCTGTATTAATATTTTTGCATCAAAATCAAAGATATAACAAATGCAATTTGTACTTCACCGGTACCACAGATCAAAAAAGTGTACGTTCTGGACAACATTACATGACATTGTGGGGGTGAGTGCGAGTGAGAAGTATGTTCATGTATGTGGGTGAGTGTGCGTGTGTGTAGGTGAGGTGCAGAATATAATGGGGAAATAATACACAATGAATTGAGAATATCTTTCTATACTCAGGAGTTAAAGTGACATTTGGTTGTTGATTTTCAATCCCTCTAGACATCCAGGCAGATTTTAACTTGGCACACCCAGTGGAAATGGAACAGTAGCAGAGTTAGAATGACTGTGTTGAACTTACCATTCGGTTCCCACACCGATGCCAGAGTTACTGGGTCTTCTACGGGTGGCCCAGCCATCCGCCTGAATGTGGGAATCTTGTCACTGTATGCAAATTAGGGTCCTATGACATACATATGAGGAAAAGGCCTCAAAAAAGTAAGTAATAATTATCTTTGTGGAGCCAGGATGAGCAGGAGTGGCTTCCTAGGCTGCCCCATTCCACGATTGATTCCCCCCCCCCCTCAGAACTACCTTCCTGCGGGCTGTGTCGGCCTCAGGGCCTTCCAATACTGCGGCATTCAGGATGTGCAGCATGGTAATAAGGCCCGGCCCTCGAAATAGACCAGGCCTCCCACCAGCAGGACTGGGCGGTAACAATCTACTCTGGAGTGCTTAATGTTTCTTCATTTTACTAGTGGTGACAAACATGACAGGTTTTTTTTAGTATGTGTGGAGGGAATAACTATGGGGGCTATTTTAAAACTGGGCAGGGGAGAGCCAATTAAAATTACTCAGGTTACTTACCCGCATTTGAGAGGCCTGGATTCCGCTGTCTGCGATTTTTACTCAAGCTTACTTAGGCTGAGCCAATGTCCAAAACCAATGAGGTCCCACTTTAGATATGCTGATAGGGGTTCAATGGCGTCAATTGGATCCTGACACCATTTTTACTCAGGCCTGAGCGAGGACATCTCCGTGGCTTTACCGCCAGGAAATCCGAGTCAGGACTTGCCGGTAAGAAGGAGGCCACAAAAGGTAAGTTTTAAACACAAGGAAAGTCGCAATCTCCCCTACCCAGGACTCGCCACTTTCCTTACCGAGAGACCCCCAGAATCTCCTTCCCTATACTTATCTGTCTGCCGACGGATGGCCAAGATCCAGAGGCTGGGAGCCACTTCCTGCCCACTTCCAACCCATTCCACGTGAGAAGTAGACTAATATATTAAAGAGGCCCGGCGGTTAAAATCACACGACAAAGGGCGGGCAAGAAACTAACTCAAAAACTATTGGTTTCCTCATGGAAACCCGTGGCCGTTAAAATACCCCCGATGCTTAACCATAAATCTAACCTTTTGGTGATAAAATCTCATTTAGACAAACTGATAAAATTGTCTAAACAGTCAAGAATAAAACTAGCCATAACATGATATAAATGAGTGAAACTGTAATCTAAAACCTGCGCAATGATGACATGGCAGTGCATTTCTGATTGGTGCTAATAGTGTTTCTGCAATCCAGGAACCTACCTATAACACCAATGAGAGAAGCAGAAACTATTAAACAAGGTGTGGCTGAGTATTTTAGACTTTGTTTCTCGTGTAACCGGCAGATACCAGGAACTTGCCGGCAATGTAAAAACAAAAATCACAGCCTGAGCTAATCTGTCATTAGGAAACAATTTAGAAATGCTCAGAAGCATGATTCTGTACAACGTGTTCCTTGTATCGTGCATCTTATCTATCAATACACTACGTGCTTGTGAAATTCTTGATGAGTTTGACAACACCCGGGCTTCAGGAGACATCATCATTGGTGGTCTCTTCCCAGTACATGAAAAGACAGTAAATTTGATGGATCTCAAAAAACCAGAAGCTCAAAAATGTGAAGGGTAAGTGACTGATTTAAAACATAACAAAAGGAGAGATATGTATTTAATGATAACTTAAGTCAGTGTAATTGGTATAAAAAGTTATTGTTCCAAATTAAAAATATTCTTGAGAGATTACTACATTGACTTAAAATAAGCGCAGTGATGTAAACTCGTTAAGCTTTTCTATCTTACCTACATTGTTAAAATGCAGAAGGGAAAGGGAAATTCTTTTGCACATTATAATGCACAAGCAGTCATTTTGTACCTTTTAAGTTGCTGTAATCCTTTGTCTTAGAGCTTTTAGATGCCTATAATAAAATAATACATTTAAATAATAATGAGAATCCTGATGCACTATTTCAAATTGTTAAAATAATTTTGCCTTATGATAGAAATGAAGATGTATCACATTAAATAAAATTCAGATCAAAACCACTGAGAAACCCATTGGTGCTTGTAGGTAATTACTGGTTTAGGTCTCCTTGGCAACACATAAGGGAGCATATCTCATATCATTCATTGTTGTGATCCATATGATCCAGCAGGGCATTTATAACATTAGAACCTTTAATAAGCAAGGAGGCAGTGTGGTTAAGTAATATCGTGGCACACCCATGGCTTGTGCCATAGAACAGTAGAACACCAGCTTTTGATTACCATTGCCCACATTGTGTTATTCTTAGTAGCAGTTTGATGCAACTGAGTGGCTTGCGAGGCCACTTCAGAGGGCAGTTAAGAGTCAATCACATTGGTGTGGGACTTTTATGGCCTTATCACCCTGTAAGCTTTCAGTCTTTGTTATGAATGCAATTATTGCTACTTTCAAAATTTTCATCCTTGTCTTCGAATCCCTTTATGGCCTCGCCCCTCCCTATCTCTGTAACCTCCTTCAGCCCTACAACCCTCTGAGATATCTGCGCTCCTCCAATTCTGGCCACTTGCACATCTCTGATTTTCATCGCTCCACCATTGATGGCCATGCCTTCAGCTGCCTAGGCCCTAAGCTCTGGAATTCCCTGCCTAAACCTCTCTGCCTTTCTACCTCTCTCCTCCTTTGAGATGCTCCTTAAAACATAGAAACATAGAAACTAGGAGCAGGAGTAGGCCATTCGGCCCGTCGAGCCTGCTCCACCATTCAATACGATCATGGCTGATCATCCAAATCCAGTACCCTGTCCCTGCTTTCTCACACAGAATCCCCATCGAGCCTGCACCGACACATATCCCACCCTATCCCCGTAACCCCACGTATTTAATTCCCCCTAACATATCCCATCCTATCCCTGTAACCCCACATATTTAATCCCCCCCTAACACTAAGGGTCAATTTATCATAGCCAAATCAACCTAACCCGCACATTTTTGCACAAACCTACCTCTTTGACCAAGCTTTTGGTCACCTGTCCTAATATCTCCTTATGTGGCTCAGTGCCAAATTTTGTTTGATAACGCTCCTGTGAAGCTCCTTGGGACTTTTTATTACGCTAAACGTGCTATATAAATGCAAGTTGTTGTTGTTTATTCGGGATGGAAGAACATTTGGAGGAGGAGAAGCAGCAGCAGCATCCTCAGCAACCAGCACCTACAGCCTTTAAGAAGACAGTAGGTGAGGGGGGGGCTGCTCATAGGAGGCCATACCCAGCACACAGGGTCTATAGACCAAGAATCACCATTTTGGACCTATCTGAGGAGCAGTGCAGGAGGAGGCTTCTCCAGGCAGGCTGTTAAAGACCTCTACAGCCTCCTGGAACATGGCCTGCTGCCTCCTGCACCATGGAGCCATGTTTTACCAATGGCTCTCAAAGTCTCCACAGCCCTTCATTTTTTCGCAACTGGATACTTTCAGTCTGCTCAAAGGAACATCAACCGCATATCACAGTCTGCAGTACAGAGCTGCATTAGGCAGGTTACTAATGCCCTGCTCACCAGGACTGACCAGTACATCACCTTCTCCATGGACCTCAGCAGTCAACAGGAGCGAGCTTGGGCGGGTTGCAGCAGTGATTGGCTTCCCTTGCGTGCAGGGCTTTATTAACTGCGTACATGTTGCCATCAGGGCAATAGAAAAGGACACCACTTCATCAATGTACAGCCACTGCCCAATCACAGGAACACCATCATGCAGGTCTGTGCATGGATACCCAGGGAGCTGCCACGATGCATTTATCCTGAGACATTCTACCCCAATATTCGACACTGTGACAGGATGGCTGCTGGGGGACAAGGGATACCCCCTGCACAACAACAACAACTTGCATTTATAGAGCACCTTTAACGTTGTAAACCATCCCAAGGTGCTTCATAGGAGCGTTATCAGACAAAATTTGACACTGAGCCACAGAAGGAGATATTAGGACAGGTGACCAAAAGCTTTGTCAAAGAGGTAGATTTTAAGAAGCGTCTTCAAGGAGGAGAGTGAGGTGAAGAATTGGAGAGGTTGAAGGAGGGAATTCCACCACTTCGAGCCTGGACAGCAGAAGGCTTGGCTGCCAATGGTGGAACGAAGGAGATTGGGGATGCACAAGAGGCCAGAATTGGAGGAACGCTGAGATCTCGAGGGTTGTAGGGCTGGAGGAGATTACATAGGAGCAAAACTGATGAAAGGCCACTGTTCCAAATGTTTGAACCCTTGAGATGCTTACACATATAAGGCCCCAGCTGTAGATTGCTGCACCTCAGCTACTGCCGGGGCAGTCTGGCCCAGCTTACTTGCTGGCACCATGGCAGATATTGGTTCAGGGGGTGATGAAGGAGCAGAAGTGCTGACATCCTGAGAGAGGCCAACATGTACCGCTCCCATTATATCACTGCTACTCTCATGAAGCTGGGCCTCAGCACCGCCATTGATCTGTGGGAGAGCAGACTGCAGAAGATGAGTGACTCTTTCACTCCTTTACACTCCTCACTTGTGCCTTGTAGATGGTGGAAAGGCTTTGGGGAGTCGGGAGGTGAATCACTCGCTGCAGAATACCCAGCCTCTGACCTGCTCTTGTAGCCACAGTATTTATGTGGCTGGTCCAGTTAGGTTTCTGGTCAATGGTAACCCCCAAGTTGTTGATGGTGGGGGATTTGGCGATGGTAATGCCGTTGACTGTCAAATCGAAGTGGTTAGACTTTCTCTTGTTGGAGATGGTCATTGCCTGGCACTTGTGTGGTGCAAATGTTACTTGCCACTTATCATCCCAAGCCTGAATGTTGTCCAGGTCTTGTTGCATGCGGGCATTATCTGAGGAGTTGCAAATGGAACTGAACACTGTGTAATCATCAGCAAACATCCCCACTTCTGACCTTATCTTGGAGGGAAGGTCATTGCTAAAGCAGCTGAAGATGGTTAGGTATGACTCCAGCCAGTGGAGAGTTTTCCCCCTAATTCCCATTGACTTCAATTTTACTAGGAATCCTTGATGCCACACTTGGTGAAATGCTGCCTTGATGTCAAGAGCAGTCACTCTCACCTCACCTCTGGAATTCAGCTCTTTTGTCCATGTTTGGACCAAGGCTGTAATGAGGCCTGGAGCTGAGTGGTCCTGGCAGAAGCCAAACTGAGCATTGGTGAGCAAGTTATTGGTGAGTAAGTGCCGCTTGATAGCACTGTCGATGAAACCTTCCATCACTTTGCTGATGATTGAGAGTAGGCTAGTGGGGCGGTAATTGGCCGGATTGGATTTTTCCTGCTTTTTGTGGACAGGTCATACCTGAGCAATTTTCCACTTTGTTTAGTAGATGCCAGTGTTGTCGCTCTACTGGAACAGGTTGGCTAGAGGCGCAGCTATTTCTGGAGCACAAGTCTTCAGCACTACAGCCGGGATGTTGGCGGGGCCCATAGCCTTTGCTGTATCCAGTGCGCTCAGCCGTTTCTTGATATCATGTGGAGTGAATCAAATTGGCTGAAGACCAGCTTCTGTGATGGTGGGGACCTCAGGAGGAGGTTGAGATGGATTATCCACTTGGCACTTCTGATTGAAGATTGTTGTCTTGTCTTTTGCACTCATGTGCTGGGCTCCGCCATCTTTGTGGATGGGGATGTTGTTTAATTGTCCACCACCACAACTGGATGCGGCAGGACTGCAGAGCCTTGATCTGATCCGTTGGTTGTGGGATTGCTTAGCTCTGTCTAAAGCATTCTGCTTCTGCTGTTTAGCATGCATGTAGTACTGCATTGTAGCTTCACCAGGTTGGCACCTCATTTTTAGATACACCTGGGGCTGCTCCTGACATGCTCTTCTATACTCCTCATTGAACCAGAGTTGACTCCCTGGCTTGATGGTAATGGTAGAGTGAGGGCTATGCCAGGCCATGAGGTTACAGATTGTGGTGGTATACTATTCTGCTTCTGCTGATGGCCCACAGCGTCTCATGGATGCCCATTTTTGCGCTGCTAGATCTGTTCTGAATCTATCCCATTTAGCATGGTGGTAGTGCCACACAACACGATGGAGGGTGTCCTCAGTGTGAAGATGGGACTTCATCTCCACAAGGACTGTGCAGTGGTCACTCCTACCAATACTGTCATGAACAGATGCATCTGCAACAGGTAGATTGGTGAGGATGAGGTCCTCACCAATAATTAGTATTATTACAGTTGAGTCTTGATTGGTTAAGGAAATCCTATAGAAAAACATGCCCAGCATAATATTTAGCTTTTCTTTTTGTTGCTGTTTGAAGCAACAAAAAAAATTAGTAATTTCTAAAAGCACAAAATATCCCCTATATAATTTGTTATGAGGGGCAAGCATTCTATTGAAAGCTTTCACGTAATACAACATTTACAGGAAATCTTATCATTTTTTGTCCTCATTTTTTGTAATTACTTCTGACTCCTGTAGGTGCTGCTGCAATAGAACTTTCAATGTTCAAAGTGCCACATAAACCCCACTCTTATACAGAATGTCCTGCAGAGTACTTATATCTATATTTTCCTCAAAAATCATTCAAAATTATTTGCTGAAAATGTTTTTGACTTACCATTTTTTCTCCATAATTAAAATTTCCAATGTCCAAAATAAGGTTTTTGTTTAAATCAAAAAATTGTATTTCACAATAACATGATTAAATTTATCCGTTGAATTGTCTTTTGTGTCCATAATCCCTTCATTAAAATTTTTACTTGAAGACCTGATTAGTAGCCGGGTTGAGCTACTGTGGGGTCGGAGGGGCACTCCTGCTCCTCTCAGCTCCACATTCAGGTAAGAATGGGCTCCTTCCTGCCGGTTAGCATCATGTTGTGCTGTGTGAGTTCAGCACATGGCGAGTGAAGCACTGGGGTGTTCAAAAATCGCAAACAGGTCCTGCAAAATGTGCAGAAACCTAATTTGAATAAATTATTCTGGCCTTTAAATATTCCCGATATGCACTCCTGCTATCTTATCCTATAAGGCGGGTGGTGCACTTCTGGCCAGAAATGCGTGCACGCTTCCTGTCCACCATATTGGGAGCTTATTAGGCTGAATTTCTAGGCCCATGAGTTCAAGCCCCGCTCCGGAGACTTGAGCATGTAATCTAGGCTGGCACCTCAGTGTGGTACTGAGGGAGTGCTGCATTGTCGGCGGTGTCGTCCTTTGGATGAGACATTAAACCGAGGCCTTGTCTGTCCTCTTGGGTGGATGTAAAAGATCCAATGACACTATTCTATTTGATAAAGAACAGAGGAATTCTCCTGGTGTCCTGGCCAACGTTTATTCCTCAAACAACACCCAGAACCAGATAATCTGGTCATTTATTTAATTTCTGATTGTGTGCAAATTGGCTGCCGCATTTCCCACATTACAACAGTGACTACACTTCAAAAGTACTTCATTGGCTGTAAAGCACTTTGGGATGTCCTTGGGCCGTGAAAGGTACTATATATAAATGGAAGTTCTTTCTTTCTAGTAGCAACAATAGTAGAATAATAACAATAATAGTAATCATAATAATATTAATTATCACCATAATAATAGTAATATTAATAGTGACCATAATAAATGTAATGCTAAAATACTGTACATCCAATGCATCTGTTTATAATTTACCATTCTTATTTCTATTTCTGTTACTCTCTGATCTTCAGGTTTGACGTGCGAGGTTTAGTTAAAGTTCTCGCCATGATCCACTCCATAGAGATGGTGAACAATTCGACTCTGTTACCTGGAATCAAACTGGGATACGAACTATATGATACTTGTACGGAGTCTACAATGGCACTGAGAGCAGTCTTGAGGTTCCTTTCTAAAGTCAACTCTTCAGACAGCTGTATTGAAGTTCAGTGTAATTATACGGATTATTTGCCAACAGTAAGGGCAATTATAGGAGCGGCTACCTCAGAAGTTAGCATTGCAGTTGCAAGGTTGTTAAACATACATCTTATGCCACAGGTAACTAAGCTTTCTTCATTGGATCTGGACATTTTTTCATTTTTCTGTAAAATTATTTTAGTATTTATCCTGCTTATCTTATCTTATATAGTCTTGTCTTAGTCTCCTTATGTATGTTATATATAGGGTAATACATGGCTAGAATTGTGTAACAATGAGGTAACACATTCATGAGTTCAGAGGACATAAGAAAATAAAAATTTAGGAAAAGGAAAAGGCAGTTAGGCCAATAAACCTGCCGTTTTTTGATTGATTTCAACCCCATCAAACCACCATGCCCTTCAATGCCTTCTCTTTTCAGAAACACATCTCTTTGGCTAGTAAGCCCATTTATACTATCCACTATAGTTACATTCAATGGTAACTTATTCCAAAGCCTTTTTTTTCTCTCCACTCTTCCTTTCCCTCCTAAAAGGGCTAAATATTGTTAGCACTAACATTAGAAGTCCTGTTATACGTTACTGCCCGGTACGTCACTCCTTCAAGCGCTATTCTGGACTTAGTTTTAGGGAATAAAGCTGGGTAGGTGGAAGGGGTAACAGTGCGAGATCATTTTGGTGGTAGTGATCATAATTCAGTTAGATTCAGCATAGTTATGGTAAAGGACAAGGATAGACCAGGAATAAAAGTTCTCAGTTGGGGAAAGGTCAATTTTACTAAGCTGAGATGTGATTTAGCAAAAATGAACTGGAAACAGCTACTTGAAGGTAAATTGGTGTCAGAGCAGTGGGAGGCATTCAAGGAGGAGATAGCGAGGGTTCACAGCAAATATGTTCCCACAAAGAAAAAGGACGGGACTCCAAAATCTAGAGCCCCCTGGATGTCAAGGAGCATACAGGGTAGGATAAGGAAAAAGAGGGAAGCTTTTATCAGATACCGAAAGCTAAATACTGCAGAAAGCCTAGAGGAGTATAGGAAGTGCAGGGGTGAAATTAAAAAGGAAATTAGAAAAGCAATGAGAGGGCATGAAAAATATTGGCAAATAAAATCAAGGAAAACCCAAAGATGTTTAATAAATACATAAAGAGCAAGAGGATAACTAAGGAAAGAGTAGGGGCTATTAGAGACCAAACAGGTAACCTGTGTGTAGAGGCGGAAGACATGGGTATGGTTCTTAATGAATGTGTCTGTCTTCACAAAAGAGAGAGGTGATGCAGACATTGAGGAGGAGTGTGAAATATTAGATGAGATAGACATAGTGAGGGAGGAAATATAAAGGGGTTTAGCATCTTTGAAAGTAGATAAATCGCTAGGATGAAATATAGCTCAGGCTGTTAAGAGAAGCAAGGGAGGAATAGCAGAGGCTCTGGCCATTATTTTCCAATCCCCTTTAGTTACAGGCGTGGTGCTGGAGGACTGGAGGACTACTAATGCTGTACCGTTGTTTAAAAAGGGAGAAAGGGATAGGCCGAGTAATTACAGGCCAGTCAGCCTAATCTCGGTGCTTGTAAATTATTGGAAAAAATTCTGAGGGACTGTATAAATCATCATATAGAAAGGCACGGATTAATCAAGGACAGTCAGTATGGATTTGTTAAAGGGAAGGTCGTGTCTGACTAACTTGATTGAATTTTTTGAGGAGGTAACAAGAAGGGTCGATGAGAGTAACGCATTTGATGTAGTCTACATGGATTTTAGCAAGGCTTTTGACAAGGTTGCGCATGGAAGACTGGTCAGAAAAGTAAAAGCCCATGGGATCCAAGGGCTCAGTGGCAGGAAGCAAAGGGTAATGGTCGACCGGTGTTTTTGTGACTGGAAGGCTGTTTCTAGTGGGGTTCCGCAGGGCTCAGTACTAGGTGCCTTGCTTTTTGTGGTATATATCAATAATTTAGATTTCAATGTAGGGGCATAATTAAGAAATTTACAGATGATACAAAAATTGGCCGTGTGGTTGATAGTGAGGAAGAAAGCTGTAGACTGCAGGAAGATATCAATGGACTGGTCAGGTGGCCAGAAAAGTGGCAAATGGAATTCAATCCGAAGAAGTGTGAGGTAATGCACTTGGGGAGGGCTGACAAGGCAAGGGAATATACAATAAATGGTAGGATACTGAGAAGGGCAGAGGATCAGAGGGACCTTGGAGTGCATGTCCACAGATCCCTGAAAGTAGCAGGACATGTAGATAAGGTGGTTAAGAAGGCATACGGGATACTCTCCTTTATTAGCCAAGGCATAGAATATAAGAGCAGGGAGGTTATGCTTGAAATGTATAAAACACTAGTTAGGCCACAGCTGTGTACTATGTACAGTTCTGGTCACCACATTATAGTAAAGATGTGCTTGCACGAGAGAGGGTACAGAGGAGATTTACGAGGATGTTGCCAGGACTGGAGAATTTTAGCTATGATGAAAGATTGGATAGGCTGGAGTTGTTTTCTTTGGAACAGAGGAGGCTGAGGGGAGATTTAATTGAGGTGTATAAAATTATGAGGGGCCTAGATAGAGTGGATAGGAAGGACCTATTTCCCTTAGCAGAGAGGTCAATAAACAGGGTGCATAGATTTAAAGTAATTGGTAGAAGGATTAAAGGGGAGTTGAGGAGATAATTTTTCACCCAGAGGGTGGTGGGGGTCTGGAACTCACTGCCTGAAAGGGTGGTAGAGGCTGAAACCCTCATCACATTTTAAAAGTATTTGGATATGCAATTGACGTGCTGTAACCTGCAAGACTAGGGACCAAGAGCTAGAAAGTGGGATTAGGCTGGATAGCTCTTTTACAGCCAGCACAGACACGATGGGCTGAATGGCCTCCCTCTGTGCCTTAAATGTCTATGATTCTATGATACATAATATATACAGAGCTGCTTTCAGTTTTATGAAAATGTGCAATGAAGTTTTGTAGCAGAAACACACAATTTTCAGTGACTCAAACCTCAATACTACTTATCATGAGTCATAATGCAGTAAGATGGACTTTTATTTCACTGAATGCCAATTGGAAGTAGCATATCATGTAGGTTATATATAATTTAAAATCTTCTGACTTGGTCACATCCCCATGCAGGTCTTATGACCTGCAGACTTGAACTATAACGTGCATTGGTATGCTACTAAGAACTTGCCCTTGTAAAAATTGATTGTGTGCCTTTTACACTGGCCTGACCAATATACCATATTTAATGGCAGCTTATTTTTTATTTGAAGCACTGAGGGCACCATCCTGTTCTTTTGTGTGTCAGCATAATCTTAGAATCAACAGTAATGAGATCATGCTTGTTTGGAAAGTTCAGCCCTTTGTGTCATTGCCAGACCAAAAAAATAATAATTTTCTTCTCATTTAGCTCACTCAGATAATACTGATGTGGAGATGCCGGTGTTGGACTGGGGTGGACAAATGTGAGAAGTCGCACAACACCAGGTTATAGTCCAACAGTTTTATTTGAAATCACAAGCTTTCGGAGCTGCTGCTCCTTCATCAGGTGAAGTGAAGAGATGTATATCGGCACAGCTATATATAGTCAGAGAACACTGCCTGACTGACCTGTTTGAACACCATTCACACCTTTGCCGTGATTGTCTCTCTGCCGAGGTGTGATAAAGGGCAGTTAGAAAGATTAACTGTAATTATCTGGCAGTGTTCTCTGACTATATATGCTGTGCCTATATGCATCTCTTCACTTCACCTGACGAAGGAGCAGCGCTCCGAAAGCTTGTGATTTCAAATAAAGCTGTTGGACTATAACCTGGTGTTGTGCGACTTCTCAGATAATACTAACCATGCTGAAATGCTCTATATGTCCATATACTTCAAATTATATTTTATAACATTCAGCATTAGGAATTTACAAAACCATCATATTCATAGTTATTGAGAAAGAAAAAAAAAGACTGATTGTTGCAAAAAGTTATTTACACTCAAAAATAGTTAATGCCACTTCATGTGGCCTTATATTTCTGCAAAACTTTAACAAAACGTTTGACGAATAATCCTGAATTATGGAGCATACCAGAAATGTAGACTTCAGAAATAAAACTTTTCTTCTGAACATTTAATTCTTTTACAGATCAGCTACTCATCTTCTGCTAAAATTCTCAGTGACAAGGCTCGATTTCCTGCATTTTTGAGAACTATTCCAAATGATGGCTATCAGACCAAAGCCATGGCCAAGCTGGTTCAAAATTTCCAGTGGAACTGGGTGGGAACCATTGCAGATGATGATGATTACAGCCGGTCTGGAATAGCTAGCTTCATTTCACAAGCAGAGAGCGTGGGTGTATGCATCGGTTTTCAAGAAATTATTCCATTTTATTCATCGGACCGAATAACTACAACCAGAATAAAAGAAATAGCAAACACTATCATCAACCGAACAAAAGTGAACGTCATTGTTATTTTTGGAAAAGCCGCTCATATCATTGAACTATTTAAAGAGTTGAGTACTTACAACATAAGCAAAGTTTGGATTGCCAGCGACAGCTGGTCAACTAACAGTAATATTACTCGCTTGGAGAGCATTCACAACATTGGGGATATTGTTGGATTTACTTTTAAGAGTGGAAATCTTTCCAAGTTTCAAAACTATCTGAAAAAATTACCAGTTATTTCTACAAATGTTAACACATTTTTAACAGAGTATTACAGGCTTCGTACCCTTTGTGCAAATGTTCAAAATGATGATCTAGAGACTTGTATTTCAAACAAGACCCATCATTCGGTGGTTAATGACCGTCGTGTCAACAGTGCCATGGAAATACAATACCAGGAAGATGATTTTCTGGTGAATAATATTGAACCAGGTGTTATTTCCAGCATACAATGGTCCGTGACTGCTCTTGCACATGCTCTTCGAAAGCTACTCAAATGTAAAGAAGGAATTTGCCGGAAATCATTTGATTTTGCACC
This sequence comes from Squalus acanthias, assembly GCA_030390025.1. Taxonomy (NCBI): domain Eukaryota; kingdom Metazoa; phylum Chordata; class Chondrichthyes; order Squaliformes; family Squalidae; genus Squalus; species Squalus acanthias. The sequence continues at coordinate 87,153,652 of CM059433.1, read as the reverse complement.
TTGGGAGGTAAACCTTTCTCCTACAGCACAAACAATGAATGACATAATCCCACTCGCAGGCTAACCACATACTACACATATAGCTTCCATGTAGATCTTTAATATAATTGTATATTGAACTCTTCCTATAAAGTGTATGGTGCCTTGCAGCCCTCTTCTCTCTGATGCAGGCAGATTATTAGCAGTGTTTGCACTGAGAAATAAAACCAATGTTCAATGTTTAATAAACTTTCCCTCCCATTACAGTACAATCTGGGTACGTATAGGTGTATGGAGTAGTGTGACAATGAGATCAATTATGAGTGGCTCTATCGGAATAGTCCCTGGACTAAGTTGTTACTGGGATCTGCCTCAGCTATAACCTGGCTCCTTCTATGGTCTTCTGAGACTTTCCAGGCTATTTACGCCTAAACCAAATGCTCTGGTCCCAATTAAATTTAATTCTCCGCGGGCCAGTGAAAAGAGAGAATCTTTGAATTTGTAGCCCAGTTAATTTACTCCCTTAACTTTCCAATAAAGATCAGTTATTATTCATGCTGATGGTAAAAGCAAGGTCATCACCAAACAGGAAAATTAAGTTGGCAGGTTTACTGATGTCCCCTTGTGAAATCAGGTCCTCTAACATGAGTCTCATTTGACTTTAATTGCTTTCTATCTAATCCATAGTTTACCTGCACATGTCCTAGAAAGGAAATAGGTGAACACAAATAAAAGCTATTTAGTGCGTGAATGGCTTCAAAGAATTGTTTAGAATTTTCACAATGAAATTTCACAATCTTGATATATATGCTACAAGTTGTAGTAGTAATACCCTGTAATCCAATGTTAATTTTATTATTAGAACCTGATATTAAGCTTAGAGTTATTATCTAAAATAAAATGCATTTTATTTATTCCTCAAATTTTCTTGCAGTTGTTGGAAGAACTGAAGAATGTGAACATCACTGATGAAGGCACAAAAATCCAATTTGATCCTTCAGGAGATTTTAACTCTGGATATGATATCCTCATGTGGAAATCAATCAATGGCAAGATGGAGTTTAATCACACAGTTGCTGAATACGATATACAGGAGAATAAATTTATAATTAAGGATACAAGGTTTAATGATTTAAAGGTAATTTTATATAGTATTAATAATTTTTAATTTTTACATTTTAGAGTTAAGCATAGAGCCTAAAAATTACAGTTAATATTACCAGACATATGTTTAGCACACATATGACTTTCCTTTGACTGCTATTGTAACAAATGTTTGTTAACATAGTGAAGAGATGAATGCCATATCTCCATCTCAATTCCCCTTGCCCCCTCTCTCCTCCAAATTCACTGCCATCTTGTTCTTCCTAAACCTCTCCCTCTATATAAACTATCCTACCCAAATTTATGGTCACTCCCTTGACCTTGCCATCTCCCATGGCTTCTCTACCCCCATGGTCTCAATTACTGACAAGGCCATTTTCCTTATTTCCCACACCACCCACATCTCTCTACCTCCGTCCAGCCCCATTCCTTTCTGTGTTCACCCCTGGAAAAAAATCTCTCCCAAGTTACTTACAACTGTACCTTGAAACTTCCAACTGCCTAGCCTTTAGCTCAACATCTACCATGATTTGCTCAACAATTCCATCATCTCCACCTTTGATGCCTTTGTCACCAGCAAGACTTTTATCTCTTCCATCCTTTTCAATCCCCCAGGTATGGCCCCAACTTTGCTCCCTCAAGTCCAAGGAATGCAGACTTGAGCGTATCTGGCACACAATTGGTTTATATATCTATCACCAGATCTTGGTGCACCACATCAATGCACTATCAGGCTTCACTCTTCTCTACAAAACTGTCCACTACTCCAGGATAATCCTGGAGAGCAAAGATAATCTCCAGCTTCTTTTCTCCACTACCAACTGTCTCCTTAAACCCCTCTCCCTTGCACCTTCCACCTTCACCTCTAATAACAAGTGCAAGGAGCTCATAGACCTCTTAGTCACTAAAGTTGAGACTATCCGTTCAGCTGCTTCTGCTGCTTCTACTCTTTCCCCTTACTCACCATGCCAAACCTCCCCGCAGGCTCCCCCCACCCTAGCCCTGAGCCCAAATCTTTCGCTAGTTTCTCACTTATCCCTCCTCTGTGCTCATCTTGCCCATGAGATCGATATCCTGCTCTCTCGACCCCATTCCCACTAAACTGCTGCCCACCCAACTTTCCATCCTGACCCCATATTAGCTGACATTGTAAATGGTTCTCTCTCCTCAAGTATTGTTTCCCTCTATCCTTTTCCTCTTCAAAGTTCTCAAATGTGTTGTCGCCTCCCAATTCTGTGGCCACCTTTCCCACAACTCTATGTTTGAATCTCTCCCATCAGATTTCTGTCCCCGCCATAACAATGAAACAACCCTAACCAAAGTCACAAATGACATTGTCTGTTACTATGACAATGCTACATTACCCCTTCCTCATCCTCCTCAACTTCATTGTAATCTTTAACCTGGTCGACAACACCAACCTCCATGGTCCTTACTTCAGTTGATCTGCTGCTGAAACCCTCCTCGGTGCCTTCATCACCTCTAGGCTCGACTATCCCAATGCTCGTCTAGCCGGTCTCCCATCCTTCACCCTCTGTAAACTTCAGCTCATCCAAACTCTGCTGTCCATATGATACCCCGTACCAAGTCCTGCTCACCCATTACCTTTGTCCTCGCTGCCCTACATTGACTTGCAGTCCCCCAACACTTCAAATTTAAAATTCTCATCCTCGTGTTTAAATCACTTCATGGCCTTATTCCTCCCTATCTCTATAACCTCCTCTAGCCCTACAACCTGCCCTGAACTCTCCGCTCCTCCAACTCTGGCATTTTGTGCATCCCCCCTCCCTTTGTCCAAGCATTTGGCAACTGTGCCTTCAGCCACTCATACTCTGGAATTTCCTGCCTAAGCTCCTTCACCTCCCCACCCCTCTCTCCTCCTTAAAGGCCCCCCTTACAACCCAATCTTTGACCAAGCTTTAGCTCACCCCTCCAAATATCTCAAATTTGTCTCAGTATCCATTTTTATGAAGTGCCTTGGTGGAATATTGTTCTATGTTGAATGTTTTATATAAATGCAAGTTTCTGCTGTTAAGTCTACAGCTGCTAATATCACAAACACTAATATCTGTTCTGTGGTGTCAAATTGTTATACTTTAAGGTCAAGGAATGACTTGCAACACCATAGCTGGAATTGTCCACTTTTGCGAGCATCAGCTGATGATTTTCCGTCTTTTTAAAGGGGGTGGAGTAAAATCATGGGCTGGCAAGTTTAGAACAGAAAAGCTTGGCCCACAACTCTAATTTAATGAAGTTTGCATTAGATTGATAGTCAAAGCAGTTGCATCTTTAAGGTTTGTCCCTGTGCCTCCTTTATAAATATTTGCATCCCCTTATATATGTACTGCAAGAGCATTTCAGAGTACCTTTGAACAGCATAAGGGTATCACATTTACTACAATAGTTTAATGGAGTATCTAAAACTCATTGCTACTTACCATTAGAGAGCATAGATTGAATAAAATTCAAATACTACATGATGCTGGAAATTTGAAACAAAATCAGAAAAACAGAGCAGATCAATCAGCTTTTGTGGAGAGAACAGACAAGCTCATGTTTTGGGTGCAGCCCCTTCTTCAGACTGAAACATAAGAGACAGCCAGCCATATTAATACAATCCGAGAGAAACACAGAGAACAATCATGGCCGGTGTGACAGAAGATTTAAGACATTAAAAAACAAAGGATGTGTAAAGTTGAAAAAGCTAGGGTTGTTCTCTTTAGAGCAGAGAAGTTTAAGGGGATATACAATAGAGGTGTTCAAAATTATGAGGGGTATTGATAGAGTAAATAAAAAGAAAATATTTCCACTGGCGAGTGGGCCGGTAACTAGAGGCCGTAGATGCAAAGGCTGGTGGGATGGAATGTGAGGACCAGGACTGAAGGGTCCACACGTCAGCTTGTCTGTTCTCTGCACAGATGCTAACTGGCCAACTCTGTGTTTCCAGGGTTTTCTGTTTTTGTTACAGATTAATTATGCATTACTTTATGACATCCAGTGGTGTAGACAATTAAAACACTCCTGTCACATTTTTAGTTGTGAGTTACTCTCTTGGAAGTATTTGATCAATGATCACAGATGGTGCTACTACAAGGAGACAGTTTCTTGTGAACATAGGAACAGGAGTAGGCAGTTCAGCCCCTCGAGCCTGGTCCGCCAATCAATGAGATTATGGCTGATCTGTGACCTAACTCCATATACCCACCTTTAGCCCATATCTCTTAATACCTCTGGTTAACAAAAAGCTGAAGAAACAGAACTGCCGTTCAACCCTACAAAACTGCATTTACAGCCAGTCTACCTACAGAACAGTGCAGATAATTAAATCAGTAATGAAATAAAATGGTAATGAAAACTGTACTCTTAACCTTCTCTCGTTTACCTTTAGTGAATAAATATGATCACAATTCAATAGTATTCTATGACAAAGAAAACGTCCCAACTAAAAAACAATACTGCAAATCGATTATTTACCTTTAAAGAAAACTTATGTTAGAATTTGCTAAATGAATGAGAATAAAATAATCCCTCTCGACTGGCTATGAAGCACACAAGCAAAATATGCCTGGCAGTTATGAACACACGTCTGTACAGAAAATTCGCAACTCCTTACTTGAATATTTAAGCTCTGAGTGGTCTGTAATTGCTATTGAACAAACAAAATGTTGCCCAATGTACTCCAGGATGTTGCTCTGAGTTTGGTGATTGAATTTGTTCTCTTAAGAAAGAAAAGAAAGAAAGACTTGCATTTGTATAGCGCCTTTCACGACCACCGGACGTCTCAAAGCGCTTTACAGCCAATGAATTACTTTTGGAGTGTAGTCACTGCTGTAATGTGGGAAATTGATTTTGACATTCAGCAGCACAGTCCTTGATTTTCACATTTTTATTAGCTACATAAGGGGATAACATTCAACTTCAGCAGGGGCCGGAAAACTGGTGGTATCAGATTGGCCACCCGTTACACACACCGCCCGATTCTCTTTCCTGTTGTCTTCAGTGGGAAGAAATATCAGGCAGGGTGTATAAAAGGCGGCCGATCCAATTATGCCAGTTTTCCGCCCCCGCTGAAGTTGAAACTTGCCTCAGGGCGGGAAGTGTGTATTCACCAACATCAGCAATCACTTGAACAAAAAGCAAAATGCTGCAGATGCTGGATATCTGGAAAAAAAACCAGAAAATTCAGGAAACACTCAGCAGATCAGGCAGCAGCTGTGGAAAAAACAGACTCGTTAATGTTTCAGGTATCAGAATTGGAAGCCATTACAGATGAACAGAATTTAAAAAGGAACAAGGGGAAGGGATGAGATAAAACACACAAACACACACAAGAATAGAAAGTAAATGATTGATAAAGTGAGTAAGTGGAGGACAGGAGAGGGCTAAATGGCAGGCAATATTAGCATGAAACAATAAGAGGCATAATGAGAGAAATCAATAAATAAAAGACATATATGGCCCCTTAAAATAAATATAATTTTCATATTGTGTATATTCATCAAATTTCCACCAGGAAATATGTTTAGCTATTAGGTTATATACAATATTTTCCAAGTGATTAACCCTAGCATTGGCTGAAAGACAAGTAAGTATATATCAATGAGCTGAACTGATTGGGTTATTTACTGATGACTAAATAATGATAAGAAAATTACACTAATTCTTATTGAAAAGATACAATAACCAATCATTTTGAATATATATTTGTGAAGGTAGATTCATAAGTAAATGGGTCAAGAATGCTTGCAAATGTTTAAAGCACACAAGTTACCATTTTTCAATCAGAGTACAACATTATTTTTTTTCCATTAGTTTAAGTTTTCCATGAGTTTGGACTTTTCCTTCTTGAAAACTTTGCTTAATTTAGCTTAGGATAGCCAACTTGGCCACAGTACTACTCCAAGCTGCACTTACTGCAACCACTGTTTGGTTTTAAAATTATAATTAACTAGCATATTATCAAACCTAGCTGAAGGTATAATTAGAGAATTAGAGATTACATTTTGTGATTACAGTACTTTCTAGATCTTTCCCACATTTCTAAATATTGTTTTCATTTTCTTAAAAGGGTATGACATCCAAGTGCTCTACCCACTGCCAACCAGGACAAATAAAGCTGTCATCTGAAGGCCAACACACGTGTTGCTATGATTGTATAAACTGCAGCTACAATACATTCTCCAAAATAATTGGTAGGTAGTAAATTATTGTCTACATCATCTATTGTACAATCATGTACCTTACCTAAGGAAGGATATACTTGCCATAGAGGGAGTGCAACGAGGTTCACCAGACTGGTTCCTGGGATGGGGGGATTGTCCTATGAGGAGAGATTGAGTAGACTAGGCCTATATTCTCTAGAGTTTAGTAGAATGAGAGGTGATCTCATTGAAACATACAAAATTCTTACAGGGCTTGACAGGGTAGATGCAGGGAGGATGTTTCCCTTGGCTGGGGAATCTAGAATCAGGGGTCACAGTCTCAGAATAAGGGGTCAGCCATTTAGGACTGAGATGAGGAGAAATTTCTTCACTCAGAGGATGGTGAATCTTTCGAGTTCTCTAGCCCAGAGGGCTGTGGAGGCTCAGTCGTTGAGTATATTCAATACAGAGATCAATAGATTTTTGAATATTAAGGGAATCAAGGGATATGGGGATAGTGCAGGAAAGTGGAGATGAGGTAGAAGATCAGCTATGATCTTATTGAATGGCGGAGCAGGCTCGAAGGGCCAAATGGCCTACTCGTGCTTCTATTTCTTATGTATTACACCATATATATGAAGTATGAATGGTATAAAGGAGGGGATAGTATCTTTGCATCATTAGGCTTCTAATGATGAATGGAGTGGGAGCAACGGGTTAGTACTGTATTCCCAGAAAATTCCTCCACCTCTACAGACATAGCCACAGTGACGTACTATGGGGGAGAAATTCAGTATCGCCCCATTTGGGGCGCAATTATCGGCCGGGCGCAAAGATTAGCGCCTGGCGCTAATTATCGCCACCGACTGCAAACTTGACTTTTATCGCCCCTGGAGGTGATTGGAGCGCTAAATCAGGCGCTTCACACCTGTCTTAAGGCGCAAAGGTCCAGGAGCGAGGCGCTACCTCAGAGCGCTGGCGAAGCTCATGTGATGTCAGTCAGCAATGGAACACACACACAATGGCACCGGCCAGTTCTTAAAGGGGATGGTTGATCTTGCTTTCCATCCACATCCTGCTCATTGCAGCCTTGAATCCCGGCCTGGAGAGACCTGCACATCAAATCTGCTGGAAAGAACAATGGAGAGTACCAGGGAAAGAGCTTAGAGTGCAGCCCCCACAGTCTCTTCTAAATCGATACAAGGAAGGGCAAATCAAAATGAACCTGCAAAGTACTGCTCAGTACCCAAAACTCCTTCATACAGCGTTGAATCTCTCCAGAAGTCTCTCTCTCTCTCTCTCAGAATGCGTGGTTCAAAAATGGCACCAACAATAAAAGGCAGGAAGCGGTCGCCTTTAAATAGCGCTTTCCCAGTCCCTTCATGACTGCAAAACGCTCCCCTCAACCTGTCCTTGCTAGCGTCAGGCGGTAAGGCAGGGGGCGCCACTCAATATCTGCTCCGGGGCGATACCGGGGCGTTGCGCACTCGACTGACTTCACGATCTGCTGGCGCAGGAGATCGTGGCGGTAGTGTTTAGCGCCGCCGCAAAATGTCTAGTTAATTTCGCGAGCGGCGCAAACATCGCCGCGCCTGGGCGCTAGATGCTTTGCGCCCCATTAGCGCCCTCTTAAGGCGCTAACGGGAGGCGCAACCAACTGAATTTTTCCCCCTATATCTCTCAACAGAATCTTTGAAAAGAAAACAATCCTAACAGGATCCATGCTATGGAATTTGTGACATATGAAAACATTCACCATTCCTTTCATGCATCTCACAATAGTACACACTTTACCCTGAGCTTTTCTGATCAATTTTCTCCCCTCCTTCTCGCCTCACTGAAGTACAGTTGTACAAGTGCCAGGTGCCAGGTGCCAGGCGCCCTCAATACCTTGCTCAAGTGGGCATTATTCATGTGAGACTTGACAGTGACTGCGGAAGAGAAATCAAAAAAAACAATTAGGAAGGCAAAGAGGAACTATGAAATTAAATTATCAAGGAACATAAAACAAAATAGTAAAATATTTTAGAGGCACACCAATAAAAAAAAAGGAAGGTTGGGATGGGAATAGGGCCATTAAGGGATAGACAGGACAATACCACAGGTAACGATAGGGAGATAGCAGAAATATTAAATCATTATTTCGCTTCGGTATTTACCAGGGAAATAGAACAGGTGGACATGACATTGGATGATGAGATGAGTAATGAGATAAGTGCATTTAAAATAAAAAAGGGGAAATATTAAATAAACTAATCAAACTCAAAGAGGATAAAACCCCTGGTCTGGATGGATTGCATCCACGTATTTTAAAAGAATCTAGGGAAGAGAAAGCAGAGGCATTACTACACATATTTAATAATTCGTTAGAAAAAGGTGTAGTGCCAGAGGACTGGCGGACAGCTAAGGTAATACTTATATTTAAGAATGGGAATAGAACATGTCCAGGGAATTATAGACCAGTCAGCTTAGCATCGGTGGTAGGAAAAATAATGGAATCCCTACTAAAGGAGAGAATAGAAGAACATCTAGAAACGAAAAGTATAATAATGAATAGTCAGCATGGATATCAAAAGGGAAAATCTTGCTTGACCAACCTCATTGAAATTTTTGAAGAGGTAACAGAGAGAGTAGACAATGTTAATGTAGTAGATGTAATTTATCTAGATTTTCAAAAGGCCTTCGATAAGGTACCCCATAATAGACTAATGAATAAGGTCAGAGACAAGTATCAGAAAGGATTGCTAGCTGGCTTCAAGACAGAAAGCAGAGAGTGGGAGTAAAGGGTAGCTATTCACAGTGGCATAAGGTGGGTAGAAGGTTCCACAAGGATCAGTGCTGGGACCACTGCTGTTCACAATTTACAATTTACATTAACGATTTAGACCTTGGAATCAAAAACATAATTTCTAAATTTGCGGATGATACCAAATTGGGGGGATAGTCAATACTGAGGAGGACTGCAACAAATTACAGGAGGACATTAATAAACTTGCAGAATGGGCAAATAATTGGCAAATGAAGTTCAACACAAATAAATGTGAGGTATTACATTTTGGTAGGAAGAATAGGGAGGTCACTTATCACTTGGAGGGTGCGAGTCTAGGTGGGGTAGAGGAACAAAGGGATCTCGGAGTACAAATACACAAATCACTAAAAGTTGCGCCACAGGTTAGCAAGGCCATAAAAAAAGCAAACCAAGCACTAGGGTTTATTTCTAGAGGGATAGAATTGCAAAGTAGGGAAGTTATGCTAAACCTGTATCAAACCTTAGTTAGACCACACTTAGAGTACTGCGTGCAGTTCTGGTCACCATATTATAAAAAGGATATAGAGGCACTGGAGAGGGTACAGAGAAGATTTGCAAGGATGATACCAGAAATGCAAGGGTATACATATCAGAAAAGGATGAACAGGCTAGGTCTCTTTTCTCTTAAAAAAAGAAGGCTGAGGGGTGACCTAATAGAGGTCTTTAAAATTATGAAAGGTTTTGCTAGAGTGGATACAGAGAGAATGTTTCCACTTGTGGGAAAGAGCATAACTAGAGGCCATCAATATAAGATAGTCAGCAAGAAATCCAATAGGGAATTCAGAAAAAACTTCTTTACCCAGAGAGTGGTGAGAATGTGGAACTCGCTACTACAGGGAGTGGTTGAAGCAAATAGTATAGATGCATTTAAGGGGAGGCTGGACAAGTATATGAGGGAGAAGGGAATAGAGGGTTACACTGATAGATTTAGATGAGGAAAGACAGGAGGTGGCTTGAGTGGAGCATAATCGCTGGCATAACTGGTTGGGCCGAATGACCTGTTTCTGCGTGCTATATCCTATGTAATCCTATGATATTCACCAAGGTAGGCGTCAAAGCCAACGTTATCCAGTTTTTGCCTGTAATTCACACAAACGCACTCAGCTGTTTCCCAGAAAGTTCACTGAATAGTAGTAATTAGGTGCAAAAATCTGGCCTACCTCCCTTTCCTAATGTAAGGAAACTGAGGCCAACTATAGCAGTCCTACCACCGTTGTGGCTAAGATCATTTAAGTCATCAGAGATTGGGGATGGAACCTGGGACCATTTTGGCCTGTATGGCTCAACTGATCACTAGACAAATTCACTCAGCCATGTGGATGGGTTATAGTAAATCTGAAATAAGAGTAGGATTAAAAGGACCCTTGGGTAGACCTCAACAAACCTTTTCCACTAAGACCAGAAGGACAGTTTAACTAAATAATTCAATATGTTAATTTTTTTATCATTTTTGATCTTCTTCATTTCAGATGCACAGCAATGTTTTCCTTGCTCAGAAGATGAGTGGGCTCCGATAGGAAGTAATAAATGCAACAAAAAACACGTTGTATTTCTTAACTGGAGTAATGGATTTTCTATCGTACTGCTAATTTTTTCAGCCTTTGGAATTGTTTTAATCATCGTAATAGTTGTTATCTTTATCAAGAATGTCAACACACCAGTTGTTAAGTCCAATGGTGGCAACATGTCCTTTATTATGCTCGTCTCTTTGTTGCTCAGTTTTTTAAGTGTCGGCTTTTTTCTTGGAAAACCGAACAACGTTACTTGCAAAATCAGGCAGTGTTTATTTGGCATCAGCTTTACTCTTTCTGTTTCATGTGCTCTGACAAAATCACTTAAAATACTACTAGCATTCAACTTTAACCCAGCTAATCAAAAGCATTTGAAGAACCTGTACAATCCCTGGCTCATCATAGGTGTCTGTACTGGATTTCAGATTGTCATTTGCACAATGTGGTTGGTTTTTAATAGTCCAAGAGCTCAAAGAGATACCAAAAGATTGCCAAAGGAAATTTTGCTGGAATGTAACGAGGGTTCTTATGTAGCATTTGCTGTTATGTTGGGGTATATAGCATTCCTCGTGCTGATTTGTTTTACATTTGCCTTTAAAGGTAGAAAGTTGCCAGAAAGCTACAATGAGGCTAAGTTTATCACATTTAGCATGTTGATTTACTTCATTTCATGGATTACCTTTGTACCTGTCTATGTAACCACTCATGGCATGTATCTCCCAGCAGTGGAAGTTGTTACAATTTTATCTTCAACCTATGGGATATTATGCTGCCAGTTTTTCCCAAAGTGTTATATAATTCTGTTTAAGAAAGAATATAACACTACCACTTCGTTTTTGAAAAATCTGTATGACTATTCACTGAAAAGCACAGATATTCTAGCAAACAGTCAAACTTCTCTAAACTTTTCAATATGTTCTGTTTCTTGCAAGTCCATCAAAAATAACAACTGTCAAAAGTCAGAAGACATAAATTCTAATTCTTTTGTACAAAGCAACAGAATCAATAGGGTTTCAAGCAAAAGACGTTCTAGTTGGTAAATGTTTAATTGGCGAAAATGATTTGTATTCAGGATAGTCACTTCACATTGAGGCTGTTTTAGGTTTGAGTCCACACTATGGTCAGTTCAATCCTGCCCATTGTAGCGTTAATGCACTTTGCCATTTTTCGGCCTTGGTTGCTAAATGTGATGGCTCACAGTAACAATGGATTACACTTTTGTGATAGGACAGAGACTGATATATCATCCATCTTATCCTCTTCCTATTTCCCCACACCGCAAATATAACACACCAGTTCAAGTTGAAGGAGCATTGCTATTGAAAGAAACACAAGAGTCATTCATTAGCCCACATTCTTGTCCTTCCTGATGGAGAGGAATGCATACAATTAACGATCATGGATGGAGGAGGGAATGAATGTGATACCATTTGATTTTTTGCTACCTTTCTGGAGGATAAGCTTTTTAAAAATTTATCAAAGTTATAAAACAGGTAAAATTTCAGAATTTTGTGACATCACTGGATATCAGAGAAAGGATATAATGTGATATCACAAAATGTGCATTTGCTGATATGTTAATTTTCCATCTTTTCCAATTTCAAACAATAACTTCTAAGAGATTCTTTTTAGGGAAAATTGTGGAAAGATGCAGTTTATTTTTTGTATTAGTATCTCTCATTCTTCATTTTCCCTACCAAACACCATCATATAAGCACCATCACCATACAGACTGCAGCAATTCAAGAAGACCTAGTAGAATCGTTTCAGGGCTACTAGGGATGGGCAATAAATGCAGCTGTGCCCCCATCATCCAAAACGCGAGAACAAAAAGTAGAGTATTATCTCGCGCTTTAGATCCTCCCATTCCCTGACTTGGGGTGCTGACTGGTGGCCTGTGTTCAGACCTCTCTCAATGCTGCTCTGTACATTTCCTGAGGAGATTCCAGGGGCGCAGCCTCTGGTGAATCAGCTGCTGATTCTCCATGCTGACTTGTTGGAAAGTGACAGATCATGATCTCATCGTGCAAGGAAATCTTGCAGATGAACCTGATGGATCAGTTCATCAGTACATCATCAAACTGTATCACCAGATTGATCCAAAACTTGTAGTTTGGTGACTATGCTACAGCGAAAGAAGCTTCTCAATGTAATGTTTAAAAGGTTCTGTTTATGGCAATGATACAAAAATACGTTGGGCAGGGTAGGCAAGTAAGTTAAAAACAGGAAAGAGATGTGTAATTTAATATAGCCATTCAGATATTATTAAATTAATGTGTTGTGTGTTCTGCTTGTGATAATATATATATATAATTATTGATTTTTTTGTGAAATTTATATTTGTGTGATTACAATTAATAAAAAGTCTTTACTCTTTATAAATTACAGTCTCCTTATTAATATTTCTCACGTGCATTTTCTCATATCTTGTACAACAGTACTGTATGATCGTTAGTGATGGTCGCTAATATTTAGCAAAACTAATGCAAATGTAGAATGCACAATAGCCATATTATTCTAAGTATTACTTATACCTTTAGCCACTAGCAACATGGAACTCATATTGGTACTTAGGTAGCTCGATTGTTACGTATCACAGCTGTGTATGTTACGCTATATTTTTATTGATATATTTAAATTTTAATTCTTAAAGAGAATAAAGAATATACAAATATCTCGTATAACGGTATTTACAAAGTGAAAGTATTAATTATTTTTTCAATGCATTTCAAATTACTGTTTAAATAAAGCTAAACCCAAATTAGAGCCCTTTTTGTCTGTGGCATTCTTACACAGAACCATATTGAGGAATTATCCAGTAAAAACATATGGCCCGGAATTTCCTGGATTGCATTTATGCAGAAAGTTACACCAGCTTCTACGCCGATCCTGCTGATGGGAATTTACACAAAAACAGAAAACAGTTTAAACAATTGGGGGCTGAGAAAAGTGCAAAACATACGCTAAGTTTCTTCTTTAGGTCACTCTTTACCTTATTGATGTTATGAAAATTAAAGTTTGAAGCCAGCAAATCATCATTTATGCCTATTAAGCACAATAGCCTGGAGTTTCCGCTTTGGATGCAATCGGCGATCTGGGTGCAAATTGCACCCAAAATGCCACTAATTTTGAGAAGTGTTATTTTTGTCAAGTTTCTGCTCAAACTCATTTGCATATTGCCAAACATAGGCCGCGATCTTTATAGAGGAGGCGGGTTGAGGACGGGCCCGCTGCTCGGCAGCTTTCGGACCCGCTCCCGGCTGCCGCCTCCCAGCAGTTACTATTTTCGCTTGATTGGCCTCGTTATGGCTGACGTGCGGGTTCCTCCAGGCAATTGCTTGGAGCGTGTCAGATTCTCGCCTCTGATGACGCGTTGTTTCAGCTAAAAGTTTAAAGGGCCCATGTCCCCTTTGCAAAATCATTAGGTTTTTCCTCTTAAAGGTGCTGGCTGCTGCAGGAATGGCAGCCCCAAAAACTAAGGCTGCACCCAGGTTCAATGAGGGCTCCCTCCATGCTCTTGTGGAGGGAGTTAGAAGATGTCACAAGATCCTCTTCCCTGGAAATGGAAGGAGGAGGCCTCCTCAGCAAACCAAGGCAGCTTGGTTGCAAATTGCTGAGGAGGTGAGTTCGAAGTCTGTGTGCAGACGCACATGGGTTCAGTGTGGAAAAAGGTTTAATGATCTGCTGAGATCACCTAAAGTGTGGCCTCTGTGTTCTGGAAAATGGAAGTTCAAGAGTGTGGGCTCAGGGAGAATTCCATGTAGAATGTTGGTGGTGACACTGAGCGCAAACCACCGTTTATTGGACAGATGATGCCTGAGATTTTGAGAATGTCGGAAGTTCAAGAGTGAGGGCTCAGGGCGAATGCCATGTAGAATGTTGGTGGTGACACTGATCGCTTTAGTAGACAGATGATGCCTGGGGTTTTGAGGATGTCGGACTTATATTCATCTCCATGTTCCAGCCACCTGTGGTTGAACGAATCTGGCATGGTTGAGTGCATCCCTTGCCTGACGGCCAGCAATGTGGTCGCCTGCTGCTGGATTGGCCACATCTGGCCCCGCAAGACGTCGTTCGCCGTCCTCCTCCTCATCCTCCTCCTCGTCCTCGTTCTCTTCCTCATCCTCTTCCTCTTCTTCCGAGGAGGCTGTGTGCTGAGCCACTTGCTCATCCGGCAGCACTAAGCCGCGCTGCTGTGCGATGTTGTGCAGGGCACAGCAGACCACAACGATTCTGGACACCCTGGCTGGTGCATACTGCAAGGCTCCTCCAGATCTGTCCAGGCATCAGAAGCGCATTTTGAGCAAGCTGATGGTTTGCTCGATGATGCTTCTGGTGGATATGTGGCTCACATTGTACCGCTCCTCAGCATCGTTTGATGGCCTCCTCATCGGTGTCATAAGCCACTTTTTCAGGGGATAGCCCTTGTCGCCAAGAAGCCATCGGAATGTTGGGTTGGCAGATGGAAGAGCGGAGGCACAGTAGACTGGCGCAGGATGAAGGAGTCATGGCAACTGCCAGGGTACTTTGCGCAAACATGCATGATGAACTTCCTGTGGTTACACACCAGCTGGACGTTCAGGGAGTGGAATCCCTTGCAGTTGACAAATACAGCTGGGTGGTGATAGGGGGCCCTAATGGCTACGTGTGTGCAGTCTATGACGCCCTGCACCATTGGCAGGCCTGCCATATTGGCAAAGCCAACCGCGCGCGCCATCACACTTGGGCCATCCGTGGAGAAGTGAATGGAATTGTGCGCCTTGCAAAGAGGGCATCGGTGACCTGCGTGATGCAAGTGTGTGCGGCCGACTGGGAGATGCCGCTGATGTCTGCAGCTGATCCCTGGAAGGAGCCCGAAGCAAAGAAGTTGAGTGCGGTGGTGACTTTGACAGCCACTGGTAAGGAGTGTCCACACACTCCTCTGGGCTCCAGGTGTTGGTGCTGCTGTTGTGGCTGGTTGTGGTGCTGCCGCGGCTGCTCTTCCTCTAAATCTAGTGACCAGGATGAGAGGATATACATGGTCCCCATCCTGTTGCTATAGATTTCAGTCGAGGCAAGAAGCTTGCAGGCGCACAGTCAAAGTGGCCTGAGATTATTCCAATCAGGTCACACTGCAGATGGCTGTCAGCTTGACCAGTCACAAGGTCAGTAGATTTGCAAAATCTTATCCCAAACCTCCAACAATAAAGTTGTTGCATTTGAATGTCAGCCATGTTACAGGAGCGCTTTTAAAGGGCTGCACCAATTACTACAAATCATGTCCTCCAGCAACTCATCTCCTTGCAGCTGGCCTGTTTCTGACAAGACAGGAAACAGGAGCCAGAGGCACAAAAATGGGAAACCACTATAAAAATAGGAGTAGCAAGGCAGTTAACTGTCTTAACTACCTGTCCCACCGGTTCCAGTCGGGTCAGTTTGGGAGCGGCTGACGCGACAGTCACGAAAATCGCGTGGGGGCGGGATGGAGGCGGGTTGTCAGTCTGAAGCCATTTTTTCCGATTTTCACTGCCCACCGGCCTCCAAACCCACCTCTTCAGAGCTATTAAAATCGAGCCCGTAAAATCTGCCATGAACCAATGCAATCAGGCAACGTTTTAGAACGTAATTTTTTTTAAAGAACTATTTTGCTTTAAAAATATTCTTTGATATATGTAAGAGTGGTAACCTGGGGCATTTGATTAATACAGCTGAAAATGGGTTTATCACAAAAAAATAAGCATTTTTAATCAGAGTGTCTAGTCCAACTCCTGTGAGGGACCCGATTTTAAATAACTGAAAATGACTTAAAAAAAACTAAACAGAACCATTTACTAGTTACACTGGTGTACAGTAGTCAGTTTCTTAGTAAATTAAAAAAAAATTATATTCAAATACTTTCAAAACATGCCTATTAGTGCCCACGCGCCGAAGGAAAGATTGGATAGGCTGGGGTTGTTTTCTTTGGAACGGAGGAGGCTGAGGGGAGACTTGATTGAGGTGTATAAAATTATGAGGGGCCTAGATAGAGTGGATAGGGAGGACCTGTTTCCCTTAGCAGCGAGGTCAATAACCAGGGGGCATAGATTTAAAGTAATTGGTAGAAGGATTAGAGGGGAGTTGAGGAGAACTTTTTTAACCCAGAGGGCTGTGGGGGGATCTGGAACGCACTGCCTGAAAGGGTGGTAGAGGCAGAAACCCTCATCGCATTTAATAAGTACTTGGATGTACACTTGAAGAGCCATAACCTACAAGGCTAGGGACCAAGAGCTGGAAAGTGGGATGGGGCTGGATAGCTCTTTTTTGGCCGGCACAGACACGATGGGCCGAATGGCCTCCTTCTGTGCCGTAAATTTCTATGATTCTATGAAAAAAAGCTTAAATTTACGAGCCTCCTCGAAGGCCCACAAACGGGCGCAATTAGCAGAAACTCGCAATGGTGAGTCGTTCGATCTGGGGGCGTGGCCAATCCAGCTCGATGTTTTTTGAACTAATACAAAAGATCGCGGAAACTTGATTTGAGCTGAACGTAATTTGTGCTTAAAATTCCTCGATCTTTTGCAACCTGGCGGAAACTGCTGCCCAGCATGTTTTTAAAAATTCAATTGTGGAAGCTATGCTCTTTTTAATATAACAGATTCTGATGCCATAAAGATGCATTCAAAGATATAAAAAAATACAGTGCAGGTCTCCAAAAGGAGAAATTAAAAACAAATCGCTCAGCAAGAATCACCAGAAATATTACTTTGGGTCCTGCGGAGCCTAACATTTTGGGCGTAAATTTACACCCATTCAGAACTGGCATAAATGCAGGAAGCACAAGTTCTCTGGTGTTTTGCATAGCTGTGGAACTATGTTAACGACCTAAATGGAGTTTTAGTGAGTAGAGCAAATGATCGAGGAAATTCGCACGTAGCAATGTTTCATCATAAAATTGACATAAATCAGTTTCCTTCAAAAAAACGATGCAACGTCACTCTTGCGCCATAGTTACGTCGAAACTTTCCAGGAAATTCTGGGCCCACATTTTCCCCAGGGGCATTTCATTGATTTCTCCTTTTATGGGTAGCTCTTTGGACATCCCTCTGTATTTATAGATTTTGGAGGAACAGGGGAATCAGAGAAGGCATACCAGACAGGTGTACTTGCACCTAAGATGCTCAGCTAGTTCCTATCCATCAGTCACCATTTGTGTGCGCAGGGTCGGACAATCATATCTGGACATATCCAAAGATGATTGCATACGAGGACTACGACTTCAACATTATGGTTCCCACAGCGCAATTGGATTTAAATTTACCAGCTGATAAAATGCATCTATTTTATGCATGTTAAAATCACATTGGGGTCCTTTTTTTAAAATCGTTTTTATGGGATGTGGGCGTTGCTGGTGTAGGGGGTGGTGTGTGGGGTCAGCCTCACCTCTGACTCAGTGAGCGGTTCGAATCGCTCCCACGCCCCTGGTTCTAGACCTTGGACTTATTTGGGGGTTGTGAACAAAGGTGCAGTAGACAACAGGTTTGATGAAAGAACTTTGACTTTTATTAAAAGAAAAGGGTAACAAACTTAAAACACACTTATCACTCTAAAGGTGGGGAACACTTCGGTACAAGCGAGGGAAATAACATTAGAAGAATACTTCACCCCTACCAATCCCACTTCACTAGCTAAGTTGGACTCTGGAGAACCAGGGATAATGCTCACCAAACGAATCCTTGACAGTTTAGAGTTAGGGTTTAGAGTCTTTTGAGTAAAAGGTTTCGTAAGGCCCTTGTTGCCGTGAGGTGTCCGATGGTCACTGAGGCAGTCGCTCTGGTTTCTTCTTGTGTGTCGGTCTGCTTGTGAAGCTGTTGGCCTTCTTTGTTTAACTTCTTGCTGTAACTCTGCCTCTGTTTAAACTGCCTTCTTCCGAGCTGTGGAACTGCCTTCTTGCAGAACTGTGGAAACTGCCTTCTGCCTGCTTGTCCTGAACTCTGTTCAACACAGCCTTTCAATATTGAACTGCAGAACTGACTTCTGTTGAACTTCAACTGTAACTAGAGAACTTGAACTTGTAACTGTTTGATGGGCCTTCAATTATACTAAATTGAAGTGGCCTTGTCACAACCAAATCAAATCCTGGTCATTGTAAGACCTCATTAACAGTAACGACTTTACTAAGTGTCAAATGGCTTGCGTCCTGTCGATCTCTTCGGTTGATTACAGGTGATTGGTTTCGTGTTTTGGGTTTCTAGGCTGGACTCGGGTTTTTCTATAGAATGCTCCTGAGCGATTTGAATTATGCATGGTTTTGATAGGTTTTAATGGGGCCTGTGTTTTGGGTGGGGCTGCCTTCTCCCAGGGCCTATTGTCCAAATGTTAATGCTTGCTGGGGCTTGAGTGAGGTCATCCCGATTCCCAGACAATGCAATTTAACTGCAATACCCAAAACTGCTATCACAGAGGTCGAACCCATCTCCTGTGCCGCCTTTTCTCCCTTACAGGTCCAGACATGTCTTTTTAAAATGCCAAAACTTGGTTTTTGGTCTTAAATTCCTTATGTTACGCCAAAATGCATTTTTATCACTCTGGGGTAGTTCCAAAGTCCTGTTTCCTTAGGTTTTGGGGATCTGCAAATTTTGGAAACCTTACACTGGCAAAGCCAGCATTTATTGCCCATCCCTAATTGCCCTTGAGAAGGTGGTGGTGAGCCATCTTCTTGAACCGCTGCAGTCCGTGTGGTGAAGGTACTCCCACAGTGCTATTAGGTAGGGAGTTCCAGGATTTTGACCCAGCGACGATGAAGGATTGGTGATATACTTCTAAGTCAGGATGATGTGTGACTTGAAGGGGAACTTGAAGGTGGTGGTGTTCCCATGCTGCCCTTGTCCTGCTAGGTGGAAGAGGTCGCGGGTTTGGGAGGTGCTGCCGAAGAACCCTTGGCGAGTTGCTGCAGTGCATCTTGTAGATGGTACACACTGCAGCCACGGTACACTGGTGGTGGAGGGAGTGGATGTTTAAGGTGGTAGAGGGGGTGCCAATCAAGCGGGCTGCTTTGTCCTGGATGGTGTCGAGCTTCTTGAGTGTTGTTGAAGCTGCACTCATCCAGGCAAGTGGAGAGTATTCTATCACACTCCTTACTTGTGCCTTGTAGATGGTAGAAAGGCTTTGGGGAGTCAGGAGGTGAGACACTCGCCGCAGAATACCTAGCCTCTGACCTGCTCTTGTTGCCACAGTATTTATGTGGCTGGTCCAGTTAAGTTTCTGGTCAGTGGTGACCCCCAGGATGTTGATGGTGGGGGATTCGGTGATGGTAATGCCATTGAATGTCAAGGGGAGGTGGTTAGACTCTCGTTTGTTGGAGATAGTCATTGCCTGGCACTTCTGTGGTGCGAATGTTACCTGCCACTTATCAGCACAAGCCTGAACGTCGTCCAGTTCTTGTTGCATGTGGGCATGGACTGCTTCATTATCTGAGGAATTGTGAATGGTGCTGAACACTGTGCAGTCGTCAGCGAACATCCCCATTTCTGACCCTATGTTGGAGGGAAGGTCATTGATGAAGCAGCTGAAGATGGTTGGGCCTAGGACACTGCTCTGAGGAACTCCTAATGACATCATAAGATTTCAATTTGTATTGATGGGGCTCCTGCCTGCTTCTGGCAGTTGCCTCGTCAGCTAAAAGAACTGTGCCATTAAAATGGTGGGATGCGGGAACAGGACAGTAAGTTTCCTGATGAAATTTTAACTCTGCTACCAACAACAACAACTTGTATTTATATAGCACCTTTAACATAGTAAAACATCCCAAGGCTCTTCACAGGAGCGTTATCAAACAAAATTTGACATCGAGCCACATAAGGAGATATTAGCGCAGAGCTTGGTCAAAGAGGTAGGTTTTAAGGAGCGTCTTAAAGGAGGAAAGAGAGGTAGAGAGGCGGAGAGGTTTAGAGAGGGAATTCCAGAGCTTAGGGCCTTGGCAGCTGAAGTCACGGCCACCAATGGTGCAGCGATTAAAATCGGGGATGCTCAAGAGGCCAGAATTGGAGGAGCGCAGATATCTCAGAAGGTTGTGGGGCTGGAGGAGATTAGAGATAGGGAGGGGCGAGGCCATGGAGGGATTTGGAAAACAAAGATGAGAATTTTAAAATCGAGGCGTTGCTTAACCGGGAGCCAATGTAGGTCAACGAGCACAGGGGTGATGGGTGAACGGGACTTGGTGCGAGTTTGGACACGGGCAGCAGAGTTTTGGATGACCTCAAGTTTACGTAGGGTAGAATGTGGGAGGCTAGCCAGGAGTGCATTGGAATAGTCAAGTCTAGAGGTAACAAAGCCATGGGTGAGGGTTTCAGCAGCAGATGAGCTGAGGCAGGGGCGGAGTCGGGTAATGTTACCACCACGTTCTCACTGGGCAGGGGGATTTAAAAATCGCCTCTTATGCAACAAATATCTATTTTGAAAGATCAGTTTACAACACCTCACTACGTTGTTGATCATTAATCACTCACTGGCCATTTTAAGTTTGGCAGGGCAAAATAAAATTAACCAATATAAATCAACAAAACTAACAATATAAAAGTTAATTGAAAACTAATAAAACTAAAACAATATAAAACTGATAGATATATAACCACGTATAACACCAAAATTAAATTTTTGATACCTATAGTTTGACTGAAAGTTTAATCCAATGAAATCATAAACCTGGAAATTATGCAGTGCAGTATTACCAATTGAACCCTTAGCACATTCAGATCAAATTCCTCTGTCTCGTACTAAAGCAGGGGCATTAGCCTTTTCATGTTAAATAGGTTAATATCTCTGTTAACAGAAAAGGAATTTCATATGAATGTGATAAACATTTGCTTGATCATATTACACAGTGTAATTTTCCGGCTATAGAAAGTGTTGATATTTTTAAATTCCAATCATTGGCCTTTGAGCCTATTTACACGTAAGGTGTTTGGTAATGCCTAAAACACACACATTGTTTTTCAACACATTCTAAAGAAAACAGAGAATGGCCCGAGAAATTAAACATCGATGGTTCCCGCGGGGGTAAGGATTCCCCGCGATATCGCACTCCGCGCTTACCTTTTTGTTTCGGGCCCACACGAACTTCAGTTTCAGGGCCTCTCCCTGTTGCCAGTGTGCAGTGCTTGCGTGTCCCAGAGGCGCAATTAGTTCGTGCGAGCTCTGGGATCACGTGATTCAGTTAGAGCCAATGGCAGCACACCATCTTTCATTCATAGTTTTGACAGCAAGGGCTGTCAAAGCTATGAATACTACAAGCCCCAAAAGAACGGCTAAACCTCAATTAAATTTTTTTTAAAAGCCATCACATTAATAAAATAACTATAGTTAAATAAATTAACCACTTTAAACAAAAAATTAAATTTTTGAAAAAATTTAAAATCTTTTTAAAAGTTATAAAAATAAACTTACCTTTCTTTAAAGTCTCTAAAAAAGATAAACCTGTTGAAAAAAATTTAAAATAACACTTAATTAACTACTTACCTTGTTAAAAGGGGGTCCTACGCCTGCTTTCTTTATGTGTAAAATCTTCACCACTTACCTGCGCGTTCAAACCTGAAAAAAAAACTAAGTGCACTGCGTGCGCACAACCTGTAGTGCGCACGCGGTTCACTTAGGAACCGCCCCCTTTGCCATACACGAAGTGCCGGTTTCCCGCGCATGCGCAGTGCATGCAGGAAACCGGCAATTCGGGACCTAATACGCGAGAGTACACAGTGCGTACTCTCGCGTATAAGGTCTAATTTTCGGGCCATTATGTGCTCTGCAGCTCTTTACAGAATGCAAAAGTGTGGATAACTGCCTATACTTTATGTAGTAAATTATATTGGCCCATATTTTCCGATCACAGGCCTCCCGCGGGTGGAGGCCTGCGATCTGGAAAAATCTACGCCCTTACCTGAGGGCTCCCGGGAGGCACACGCTTCCGCTCCTGGGCCTCACCAAACTTGATGTGCACAGGGCCCACGTATCCCAGAGGCGCATGCGGTTCGCAGCGTCCCTGGGATCACGTGGGCCATGAGGAGCTAATCACAGAAGGGAATCTTCCTTCATACACTTGACAGGAAGACCTGTCAAATATATGAATGATCACCCCAAAAACATAGTAAAACTTTAAATAATTAAAAAAAAAAAAAATCACATTTTTAAAATGACTTGAAATTACAATAAATTAAGTATTTTAAACAAAAATTTAATATTTTGAAAAAATAATTCAAGTTTTTTACGGGGCTAAAAATAAACTTACCTTTTTTAAAGTATTTTTAAATGATAAATCAGTGAAATTTTTTTTTTTACTTTTTTCAACTCTTATCCTGGTAAAAGCAGGCCTTACGCCTGCTTTTACCAGGCATAAGAATTGTAAGGGTTTTCTGCGGGCAGAGGGTCTCCAAAAAGCGGAACTATCCGCCCTTCTCCAGGGCAGCCGGAGGATCTGTCAAGACCATTCTTGACAGATCGGAAAAGCCGGTTTTCAGCGCATGCGCAGTGCATGCCTGAAACCGGCATCTCCGATGTCCCTACGGGTGGGTGCACAGCGCGTACCCACCCGTAGGGATCGGAATATCTGGGCCATTACTATACAACTAAATTATTCTCTTTTGAACCATTTTTGTATTCAATGTTATCTCCTGTGTCATTGCTTATGGACAAAAATGGTAGGGCCGATTTTACCCTGCGTGAATGAAGTGAGCAGGTGGTTAAAACGACAGTCGGGCACTTTGACGCCGCCATTTTAACCATGCTGTTTTTGGTCTCAGGAATGGTGCAGGCACAGGCAGGCAGGGCCCTCATTAATATGTAAAAGTTGAGGTCCTATAACACAATTAGGACCCTGACACGATTTTCTCGAGTCCCTGGCGGCTGCCTGAAATCCCGCTCCCGCCCACCGGCCAGCTCCCGCTTCCTGTCGGGTTCAGGCGGGAGACTGATGGCCAAATTAGAAATGAGGCCTAGGACTTAAAATCTCCAAGGCCTCATGCTGCAGGATGCTGACACCCACTGTTGCCACCCACCTCGAGCCCCGCCCGCACAACTCCCAACTGGAGTTAAAATCCAGACTGTTGCCTCTCATTTCTTGTAACTGCTTCTCTCTTTTTCTACCAATCAGGAAGGAGGGGGGACATGTTCGGGATTGCGGGTTTGGAGGGGGGGTGTCGGCTGAACGCGGCAGATGTTTTGCCTGAGAGGCCGGGGGGGTGGGGGGTGGGGGTGGGTGGGGTGGTTGGGTGAGGAGGGAAGCACTCCTGCTATTCCTGGCCCACAAGCAGTGCTATAATAAGCACTTACTTCTGGAACCGGCAGCTCCTACCTTCCTTCAGCTGTCAGGATTTTCAAGCCCTGGGAAACCCAGCCAGCCAACGTTTAATTTAAATCGCTGCCAAAATATCAGGAATGGAGCCTCATTTACATATTAAAATGACGGATCTGCCTCTCCAGAGCAGGTCGCTCGGCCAATCCCAAACCCGCCATGGTTGGGTTGGGTTTCTCAAATTTGCCGATTCATCTCTCCCCCTGACCTTCTCCCGCCCATCGTGGAGGTGGGGGGATTAAAATTCCCCCCATATCTCTCTGTTTGTGACTGTTTTTCTCATTCCTTCTGTCTCTTTCACAGTTTTTCTATCTTTCTCTCTGTATTTGTCTCCCTTTGTCTTTCTGCTGGTATTTCCCCTTTGTATCTCCTGCATCAAAATCAGGGCTCCACTCCAGAGACTGTAGCAGAAATGATCTTGTATCTATCTCCCTGCTGGTGAAGGAAGGACTGGGACCTGGAGCAAGACATACAGACTGGAGGTTAACAGAGCACTCAAAAAAACATACTCACAGGCAGAGACATTTGCACTTACATTAATAAGGTTTCTTTAAAAAAAAATTCTGAATGAAAGTATTTGGGCCTAGAATGGTTTCCTAAGCTTCCAATATGGCGGGCAGGAAGCACATGCTCAATACAAACCAGAGGAGCGCCACCCACCATTGGTAAAGTCCAAAAGATAGGCGTGCAGTGCCCACGCCTGAAACAGGTATTCAGTCCTTTGTATATGCAAACAATAGGAACACAGGAACAGGAGTAGGTCATTCAGCCCCTCGAGCCTGTTCCATCATTCAATCAGACCATGGTTGATCGGTACCTCAAGCCCATTTACCCAGCTAATGCCTGTTTGAGGCCTCCACTGCAAGACTGGTTTTCCCTGAGGCAGGCAGGCAGCCTTAGGCCGCAACCAATGAGATAAGGTTTTAAAATATACTTACCTGAATGTGGAACCAAAAGAGCAGGTGTGCCCCTCCCAACCCCACATTCAAAGAACCCGGGCAACTGCTGGCCACTGCTCCCTCCCCGCCTCCCACCGCCGATCGCTGCCGCTGCCCGGCCACTGCTTCCTTCTCAAGCTGGTCACTCCACTTAAAGTCAAGCCAGAAGCTGTTGGCTTGAAAACGTGAGTGGGGAGACAGTGGCCTGTATTTTCCAATCCCTACGGGTGCGTATGAGCTGTGTACACACCCGTAGGGACCTTGCAAGTGCCGGTTTCAGGCATGCGAAGTGCATGTGCTGAAAACTGGCACTTCCGATCGGTCAAGAATCCTCTTGACAGATCGCACGCCTGCCCTGGAGAAGGGCCTCTGCGGGTGGAGAGTTCCGCTTTCTGCAGAACCTTCGCCTGCTGAAATCCTTTAACAATCTTATGCCTGCATAAGGACTGCTTTTACCAGCATCAGAGTTTAAAAAAGTAAAAAAAACATTTTTTTTCACTCATTTATATTTAAAAAGGTACGTTTATTTTTATCCCCGTTAAAAAACTTTAATTTCAAAAAATTAAATTTTTGTTTAAAATATTTAATTTAATGTAATTTTAACTAATTTTAAAAACGTGATTTAAAAAAAATTATTTAATGTTTTGATGTGTTTTTGGAGTGATCTCCATTCATACTTTTGACGGGTCTAAGCTGAGAGACCTGTCAAAAGCATGAAGGGGGATTCCCTTCTCCCATTGGCTCGCCTGGCCCACGTGATCCCAGGGACGCTTGCGAACCGCATGCGCCCCTGGGATACCTGGGCCCTGCGCATTTCGTAGAGCAGAGGCCCAGGTGCGGAAATATCCAGACCTCCGGAGCCCTCAGGTAAGGGTGTAGATTTTTTCCAGATCGGAGGTCCCCGCACGCAGGAAGCCTCCGATCGGAAAATACGGGCCAGTGTGTTACTGAGTGCACCATTCAGGATTGGCAAGTCAGGAAGATGCCAGGTTAGATCAGTGTTGAGTTGGGCAGAGCTGTAGGGTTAGGTTGGGCTTGGGTCAGATGAATATTTCTGGTATATTAGCTGAAACCTAATACAGGGAAGTATTTTTTTTAAGTTTAAACTGAAAACATAAAGGGGTAAAATTTGAGTCGCGCCCCATTTGGGGCGCTAACCTCGCCGGGGCGTGACTTTTAGCGCCCCGAAAAAATTAGCGGCCCCGCGCCGGAACTTCAGTGGTTGCGCCCCAAGAGGGAAGCGGGGCGCCACTGGAAGCACCCCGCATCCCTCTTGGGGCGCTGCGAGGGAATATCCTGGCGCTACGTGCCGCAGCGCCACGCGCTGCGGCACGTCGCGCCGCGGTATTGCAGGCCTTCCTCCCCTTCTTAAAGGGGAGGGACCCTGCGCAGCGCAAACCGGGGCCCAGCTGGGCCCCCAGGGATCGGGAGTGCCGGCAAAAGAGCTCGGCACTCAAGAGAAGTGCCGGGCTCTTGGAGCGCAGCCGGCACTTCACGGTGGGGGGGCTTCACGGGGGCCGGGGACAGCAACGGGGGCAGGTGCTGGCAGGCGGCCAGCAACAAAAATGGCCGCCTGCCACCTCCCCTTTAAATATCGCCGCCCCGGCCGCACGTACGCCTCCCTGAACCCATCGGACATAGCGTCTGGCGGTAAATCAGGGGGCGCGACTGAAGATCACGGCCGGGGCGCGAGCGGGGTGCTGCGCACGGCGATGACGTCATCGCCGGCGGCGCAGCGCCACAGGGCGCTACCGGCTGCCGCCGCCGCTAACCTCCCACTGAATTTTTCGGGAGGCGTGGGCGGCGCTGCGCCCGGGCGTTAGCTGCTTTACGCCCCATTAGCGCCCTCTTAAGGCGCTAACGGGAGGCGCAAGCAGCTGAATTTTTCCCCCAAAGTATGCCTGCCTTTTGTATACTGTAGGATCTGGTTGGTTCTCCCTCAACACATGGTTAGCATAGACAGTTCCTGGGATCTGATTGTTCTGTGGTGTCAGTTACAGCAAAGCTTGAGGTTCACTGCGGACAGACAATTTTATTTAATAATTTGTGTTTCTTTTCCTTGAACAAGATAATTGCATCACGACACAAATATATTCATTTGACGGTCAGACATATTTGTCCAGATCTGGGGGTAGATTTTCATCCGGGCATAAAGAATTGACTCATGATGGATCCTGTCTGATTTCTCCTTGTTTAAATGAATGGAATGAAAATAGTTAGGTTCTGTTAGCGATGTGCAAGTCTCTCTGCCCGATTATGCTCCCTGTGCTCTATCTCGGCGATAATTCATGCCCAGAGATCATAGACAAAAATCTATCCCTTAGTTTCTATCTTTAGTTATTAGCATCAAAAAGGAATTTCTATAATTTCCTCAATCTACATTTTGCAATACCTTGTGCGTCACTTTGTCCCCCCATAAATTTAATTTTAGATGGAATGTGATCCTATGACAACCAGTTTAACAGGTTTTGATCTATATATAGCTTGAAGCAAAGCTAGGTACAGAGTGTATATCATAATCTTATTTAAACAATAAATAAGATTATGCTGAAGGAATGAGACCAAAGTAACCGAATTGGGAAAATTTGCCGTTTCTTTGAGAATGCCAGATTTTGCCAAATTTAGCTTAGCTTTGATATATCTATCCCATAAATTATGTGTACATTTGCGCGCAGAGGTACACATCGTCATCTCTGTGAACATTCTCCCTACCCGACTGTTGTAATCCTGGGTTTTGGGAAAATAGCTGCTGTTTGTGGCTGCAGTCACACCAACAAGACTCTGATGTAATCAAAATAAAATGCAAAAGTATAATCTAACGAGGAGGCATTCAATTCCTGAGAGTCAAATAATGAAGAAAAGATCCAATGAACAACTGATCCATTCAGAGCATTTAAAGTTGATACCAACCAGTTTAAAGGCAAATATGCATTGGTATTCCTTAATGGTACAATGTGACGATTATGTTTCTTAAATGTTATACGTCTTGTGGAATGTCACACATTTCCTGTGGAAATCTGGCTTTGTCTCTCATTGTACATTTCTGCTGAACGTTTCATGGTGTCTTCAATAGCCGAGTCAGCTCAGTTCAATGTCAAGTTCATCAAAATAATACTTACCTCTGCATAGCATGTGATGAGAATCAGGAGGAGTGTGAAATTAACTTCTGAGTGATGATTTCCAAATTCAACTGATTCAGACTGGCAAAGAAAGAAGAGTGGATGGAGCCTGATAAAACCAAGCTACATGCAACTTTGAAAGGCTTTTCTAAAAATCTGACGAGTCTCGAGTTTGCCTCTGGCGGAATTATTGGGAAAAAGGGAAAGGAAGCAGCACAACGAAAACAGAGATTCCTGTTTGTCTCCCAGTTTGTCTTCAGGGATTCACCAGAGGTCTTCATGTGTGACTTGAAATTTACAAACAGACCTGAAGTTCTGTTTTTCTCTTTATTTTGGATTTCGGACTATATTTATGATTAATGTATTCAGTGTATCCCAAAGTAACAAATTACATTTAAAAAAACAGACAAAGGATGCTTTGCTTCATGTGCAATGACTTTACAATAAATTTCTGTCTTGAGCGTCCTGAAAAAACATTGATATCTTTAATGAGTTGAGAGTTGTTGGCAGGATGCCTGCATCGCCAGTGGTCAATGCCGACTCCCACACTGGCTTGGGATCAGATCTTCAGAATAAGCTTTATTCTTGGCTTTCAAAGCTACATTGAAAGGGAGGGGAATCATTAGTCTCACCACTGGTAGGAAAGTTATTGGTCACCTCAGCAATTAAGTCCATTGAAAGGGAGTGCCTGCTCAGGCACCATTAATTCCCTGCAAATTCTGTTGGAAAAGTCATTCCCATTAAGAGAACTCTAGTATATCATAAATACAATACATAAACAGATACACAATGGCCCCGATATTTACTCGGAGCACATTGGGAGCGGGGTGGTCTGATATTGCATGGTAAACCCGGAAATAAGTTCAGCACATCTGTCTCTGGATTTTGAATGCAGCCACCTCATTATCATTTTACTTCCGGGTTTGGCGTCGATTGCGCTGCAGTGGGCATGATGCGGAGCCACATGATGCAATCTCAACTCCAGTGTTTAAAGGGCCTATACAAAGATGGAATTTACAGGAGCTTGGAGTTGGAAGCAACAGAGGAAGAAAGGTCAGTATGCATTCAGGACGATCAAAGGCTGCGCCCTGCTTTAATAATACCTCACTTGATGTGCTGCTGGGGGCTGTGAGGCGCTGGAGAGAGATACTCTTCCCCAGCAATGGGAGGAAGAAACCTGCTGCTGACACAAAGAAGGCCTGGCTGGAGGTGGCCCAGAGGTCAGCAGCAGCAGCTTTGTGCCATGCTCATGGATTTAGTGCAGGAAGTGCTTTAATAACCTAACAAGGTCAAAAAAGGTGAGTACAGTTGCACATTCACCTACATCCTGCTGTGCGCATCAACCACCCCACCCCCCACCCCCGGCGATCACACTGCCTTGTCAAACCTACTCCATCACATCACTCCTCATACCCACTTACCTTGCATTGCCCCCATCCTCCTCTTTCTATGCACTCCCTCACATCCCCATCTATCCATCCACCACTGCGACTCACCCTCATCCTTATGCAATTTCTTGCCTCTCCCTGATAGTCACCCTCACCAAATGCACTGAATCCATCGAGTGAACATATGCCATTACAGTCACTCATAGGTCTGCTGTTTCCCCCATTGCAGGAGAAGAGAGCACAGAACACGAGGGAGAGGGAGAGAACCAGAGGTGGGCCTCCACAGATCTCGCAGCTCACAACTGCGGAGGAGGAGGCGCTGGAACTCAGTGGTGTTTCGGCGTCCATGACCATTGGAGATGGGGAGACGGGGACCTCCCAGCTACCTGGTGACAGAATTAAATATCAGCAACCCACACGTTATGCGGCACTCGGTCATGTTGACTGGATTTCAGCAGCAAGTGAAATAGGATCATCTTCATAATGATAAGTTGCAACATTCTTACCTTGCCAGAACTAATTCATATCTTTTCTCTCTGACAGGGCCTTCACACGTGCAGCAAGAGTCATGGACTTTGCGGCCGACAAATCCACAGAGGAGCTGAATCCTTCTGAGGGTGCACCTTCATAGGACTCATGCAGACCATGCACCATCTCAGGTACTCGCACTTCGGTGGGACCAGTAAGGCAGACAGCTGGGTTTTCACCTGGTGACTCACACTTCACAAGTGAGCAAGAGCAGATGGTGGAGTCAAGGACAGCAGTGGAAAGTCCAGGTCGGAGGGCGCAGCCCTTTCCAAGCTCTGCTCAGCTGGACACAGATGCTGTACCCCAGGGGATGTCAATGAAAAGGAGAATCATTGAGCAGCAGCAGAGACTGTGTGATGTATTGACGGACCTTCCAAGCACACTGACCCCAATTGCAGAGAAGTGAGGAGTCCGCCTCAAGCATGAGTGTGTTGATGTTGCAGGGCATTGCGACAATGTTTTTATTGATCTTATTGAAATATATAGGGGTAAAAATTGGGCGCTACCCTTGCCGGGGTGCTAATTTTACCGCCCCGAAAAAATTAGCGCCCCCACGGCCGATTTTCCCAGGTAGCGCCCCGAGAGGGAGGAGGGGCGCTACTGGAAACGCCCCACGTTCCTCTTGGGGCACTGCAAGCCAAAACCGCGACGCGACATGCCGCGGTACTGCAGGCCTTCCTCCCCTTATTAAAGGGGAGGAGCCTGGCGCAACGCGTCCCGGTGCCCAGCTGGGCCACCAGGGATCGGGAGTGCTGGCAAACGAGCCCGGCACTCAAGAGGAGTGCCGGGCTCTCGGAGAGCAGCCGGCACCCCGCGGGGGGGCTTCACGGGGGCCAGGGACCGCAACGGGGGCAGGTGCTGGCAGGCGGCCAGCAACAAAACAAAAATGGCTGCCCGCCACCTCCCCTTTAACTAGCGCCGCCCCGGCCGCAGGTAGGCCCCCCTGACCCCATCGGAAATAGCGTCCGGCGGTAAGTCGGGGGCGCCACCCAATATTACAGCCGGGGCGCGAGCGGGGCGCTGCGCACAGCGATGACATCATCACCGGTGATGCAGGGCTAACTGTTAGTGCCGCCGCTAACCTCCCACTGAATTTCGCGGGAGGCGTTAGCGGCACCGCGCCCAGGCGTTAGTTGATTTGCACCCTGTTAGCGTCCTCTTAGGGCACTAACGGGATGCGCAAATCAACCGAATTTAGCCCCCATAAGGATTCTGAAGGGGCTTGACAGGGTAGATGCAGAGAGGATGTTTCCCCTCGTGGGGGATTCTAGAACTAGGGGGCATAATTTCAGAATAAGGGGGCACCCATTTAAAACGGAAATGAGGAGGAATTTCTTCTCTCAGAAGGTCGTGAATCTTTGGAATTCTCTTCCCCAGAGAGCTGTGGAGGCTGGATCATTGAATATATTTAAGGTGGAGATAGACAGATTTTTGAATGGTAAGGGAGCGAAGGGTTATGGAGATTGGGCAAGGAAGTGGAATTGAGGCTAAGATCAGATCAGCCATGATCTTATTGAGTGGCAGAGCAGACTCGATGGGCCAAGTGACATACTCCTGCTCCTACGTCTTATGTTCTTATGTTCTTAATGTTTTCTTGCATGGATAGAGTGACCAATTCCATG
Organism: Squalus acanthias; assembly: GCA_030390025.1. Taxonomy (NCBI): domain Eukaryota; kingdom Metazoa; phylum Chordata; class Chondrichthyes; order Squaliformes; family Squalidae; genus Squalus; species Squalus acanthias. The sequence goes on along the minus strand of CM059433.1, from coordinate 87,122,216 downwards.
GAACATCAAACGCCGCAATCACATGATTCCATGCACGCCTTGACCACGGCCGTGCACACTCTGGATGCCAACACATCTGCCATCTTAAATAGGATGACAGATACATTAGCCTTAGTCTTGGCCTTACAGTACCGCACTGATCTGCACCAGGTGGTCTCCAGCAGAGTGACATGCAGCTGGTCCACGAGAGGGATGATGGCAAAAGGGGACATGGAAGTGGGAACTCTACTCAACGCGCTTCCACTTCTCATCCGTTGCCCCCCTCAGTCAGTAGCCCACATGTTGCCTCGTGTCCCTATGGCCGAGTCTGCCTCTGCACAGGTGCGGGAGGAGCAGTCTTTGGCGGGGCCCTCACGGGCTCCAAAACCCAGAGGACGTCGGCCAAGATCAGCTCAACAGTCAGAGCAGGGATCTGAGCAGCCTGCCTCTACCTCTGCTGAAGCCACAGGTGTATCACCACAGAGGAGCAGTTGGAAAAGGAAGAGCAAGGCTTTGTAGTTGCGCAAGGGTATGTACATGGGTGTATGAGAAAATGTTATGTAGTTAAGTTTCTGTTCTTTAGGTCAATCACATAAATTGAATTCTTTTGCACCACTTTCCCATCTTGCCCATTCTTGGTTGCTGGGTGGCAAGTTGTCTTTTAACTTGTTTGATGATGAATGGGAAGACATGAATTGATGGGGACCAATAGGGGAATGTGTAAGTGATGGTTGGATGTTTACAAGACTGCTTTGTGTCAATGGCATTGGGGGATCAAGGGAACAGTGGCCGTTGCATGTGCTTCTGACATCGGTCCACTGGTGCAATTTTCTGTTCTAAAAGTCAAACTTCATCTATGAATCTAATAGCTATTTCTTACACTTGTCTTCCTCCGCCTCCTCGGAATTGTCGGCAGAGGCTCTGTGCTCTGCGCCTTGTTCCTCCTGCAGGTCCAAGACTTTGCTGCTGCGCAATGCTGTGCAGAGCGCAACACACCACCACCATTCTGGAGACCCTGGCTGGTATGTACTGAAGGGTGCTTCCAGATCTATCTAGGCACCTGAAGCGCCTCTTCAGCATGCCGATTGTTTGTTTGATCACATATTTGGTGGGCATATGGCATTCATTGTAGGGCTGTTGGGCTTCATTGGTAGGGTTTCTGATGGTGTCATGAGCCAAGTTTGAAATAGATATCCCTTGTCTCCTAGCAGCCACCTCAAGTCTGCTTGCAGGTCCGAAGAAGTCAGGGAGCTTGGACTGCCGCAGGACGAAAGCATCATGGTAGCTCCCCGGGAACCTTGCGCACACATGCTTAAATATCTTTTTGTGGTTGCACACCAGCTGCACATTAATGGAGTGGAAGCTCTTGCTGTTAACGAATACTAGTTGATCTGGGGGTGTGCGGATTGCCACGTGTGTGCAATCGATGATGCCCTACACCTGTGGGAAGCCAGCCAGAGCTGCAAAGCCGAGCGCCTGCTCATTCTGACTGGCGCCATCATAGGCAAAATTCACATAATTTCCGGCCCTGGCAAACAACCCATCATGTCTTATGCATTTGTGGGCCACCTACTGGGAGATCCTGGATATGTCTCTGTTAGAGCCCTGGAAGGATCCGGATGCTAAAAAGTTAAGGACGGTAGTGACTTTGACAGCCATTGGTAATGCGTGGATCCAGTGCTGGTCAGCTTGCTCTTCATCCAATGGCCAATCTAAGGCAGCCAAAGTGCCACCCATCCTGATGTCATTCAGAAAACCTCCAATGTGTAGAAAATAAACTCTCAGCAAAAGTACTGTGAACAAACCCTTTCCCGCTATTAGATAAGAATTCAGCTGTGAGTGCTGAGTATTTATTGCAGTATTTCTATGAGTTTGAATCAGCCCCCTCAACTGCTGTTGTGTTCTTACCTTGCTTTCACTGGCGAGTTTCAGGAAGCCTGGGAAGTCCATGGATGCTGCACTAAATTTGAAAGTCAGTTGAAATATCGCTCCTATTGAGCAATTGCCATATGTTAATGGCAACCGGCCTCTCCTGATGGGGTTGCACGCAAGCAACTTAACGCGCTCAAGTTAAACGTGTAAGTCGGTGGGATGGAGCCGGCTTCCCAACTAGCTTCTATTTTACCCGGTTTTCACCCTCCCCCCCCCCACCCGTACCCAAACCCATGCGCTCCTCGAGATTAAAATTCCACCCAATGCATCTGTAAAAAAACCTGGGTAGGTTTGACATACTCTGCAGGATCCTTTACTATGAATTTATGCATTTTGAAAGGGTATTTCAGTAGAGCAGCGATTACAACATTCTGGAGAGGTTGACTGGGTTTATACATTATAATTAATGATTATGCCACGTATGACTCAATTGTTTTTGTGCCAGGCAAAATCATAATTAATCATGTCAACTTTCAATTTATTTTGCACTTCCTGCAGTCCTTAGATTCCTGCCTCCTCAAAGTGGTTTACCTTTCTGTTCCTTCACTTCTGTCCCTCTCTCTCTCTTCCTCCTTCATTTCTGTCACTCGCCTCATTCACATCTGCTTATATGTCTTCGTCTCCCTTTACTTTTTTTGTTGCTTATTCTCAGGATGTGGATGACATTGAGTGGTTTGCTCAGCATTCAGAGGGCATTGGGTCAGTCACAGAGTGTGAGACTGGGGTCACCTGTAGGCCAGAACAGATAGGACTGACAGATTCTCTTCCCTGAAGGACATTACAACAACAATGACAGCAACAACAACTTGCATTTATATAGCGCCTTTAACATAGTAAAACGTCATCACAAGAGTATTATAAGACAAGAAATTTGACACCAAGCCACATAAAGAGAAATTAGGGCAGGTGACCAAAAGCTTGGTCAAAGAAGTAGGAGTCTCTTAAAGGTGGAAAGAGAGGTAGAAAGGCGGAGAGGTTTAGGCAGGGAATTCCAGAGCTTAGGGCCTAGGCAACAGAAGGCATGGCCTCCAATGGTTGAGCGATTATAATCAGGGATGCTCAAGAGGGCAGAATTAGAAAAGATTACAGAGATAGGGAGGGTCGAGGCCATGAATGGATTTGAAAACAAGGATGAGAATTTTGAAATCGAGGCGTTGCTTAACCGGGAGCCAATGTAGGTCAGCGAGCACAGGGGTGATGGGGCAACGGTACTTGGTGCGAGTTAGGACATGGGCAGCCAAGTTTTGGATGACCTCAAGTTTACGTAGGGTAGAATGTGGGAGGCCAGCCAGGAGTGCGTTGGAATAGTCAAGTCTAGAGGTAACAAAGGCATGGATGAGGGTTTCAGCAGTGGATGAGCTGAGGCAAGGGCGATGTTACGGAGGTGGAAATAGGCAGTCTTAGTTATGCTGCGGATATGTGGTCGGAAGCTCATTTCAGGGTCAAATATGACACCAAGGTTGCGAACAGTCTGGCTCCGCCTCAGACAGATGTTAGGGAGAGGGATGGAATCACTGGCTAGGGAACAGAGTTTGTGGCGAGAACCGAAAACAATGGCTTCGGTCTTCCAATATTTCTGTGGGGAAAATTTCTGCTCATTCAGAACTGGATGTCGGACAAGCAGTCTGACAATTTAGAGACCGTGGAGGAGTCAAGAGAAGTGGTGGTGAGGTAGAGCTGGGTGTCATCAGCGTACATGTGGAAACTGACGCTGTGTTTTCGGATGATGTCGCCAAGGGGCAGCATGTAGATGAGAAATAGAAGGGGGCCAAGGATAGATCCTTGGGGGACACCAGAGGAAACAATGCGGGAGCGGGAAGAGAAGCCGTTGCAGGTGATTCTCTGGTTACGATTAGATAGATAAGAATGGATTCAGGCGTGTGCAGTCCCATCCAGCTGGACGACGGTGGAGAGGCGTTGGAGAAGGATAGAGTGGTCAACCGTGTCAAAGGCTGAAGACAAGTCAAGAAGGATGAGGAGGGATAGTTTACCTTTGTCACAGTCACAAACGATGTCATTTGTGATTTGAAGAGAGTCATTTCGGTTCAGTGGTGGAGCGGAAATCTGATTGGAGGAATTCAATCATGGAGTTGCGGGAAAGGTGGGTATGGATTTTGGAGGTGACAACACATTCAAAAACTTTGGAGAGGAAACGGAGGTTGGAGATGGGGCAGTAGTTTGCAAGGACGGAGGGGCCAAGGTTTGTTTTTTTGAGGAGAGGGGTGATGACAGCAGATTTGAGGGAGAGGGGGACAGTACCTGAGGAGAGAGAACCGTTAATAATGTCAGCTAACATGGGAGCCAGAAAAGGAAGTTCGTCGGTCAGCAGTTTGGTGGGAATAGGATCGAGGGAGTAGGAAGTGGGTCTCATGAACAAGATGAATGCGGAGAGGTCATGAGGGGAGATCGGAGAGAAACTGGAGAAAGATGTGAGTTCAGGGCTAGAGCAGAAGGGAACCTTAGAGGACGTTTGGCCCGGTGGGCTAGGGGAAGGAAAGGAAGTGGCAGAGGCAGCTGAGCGGATGGTCTCAATCTTAGACACAAAGAAGTCCATGAGCTCCTCACACTTGTTAGAACATAAGAACATAAGAAATAGGAGCAGGAGTAGGCCATTCGGCCCTTTGAGCCTGCTCCGCCATTCAATGAGAGCATGGCTGATCTTCTGCCTCAACTCCATTCACCGGCCCTATAGCCATATCCCTTGATGCCCTTACTAGTCAGAAATCTATCGACTTCTGTTTTGAATATACCCAATGACTGAGCCTCCACAGCCCTCTGGGGTAGAGAATTCCAAAGATTCACTACCCTCTGTGTGAAGAAATTTCTTCTCATCTCAGTCCTGAATGGCCTACCCTTTATCCTGAGGCTGTGGCCCCTGGTTCTAGACTCCCCAGCCAAGGGAAACATTCTCCCAGCATCCACCCTATCAAGCCCTGTAATAATTTTGTATGCTTCAATGAGATCCCCTCTCATTCTTCTGAATTCAAGAGAATACAGGCCTAGTTTACTCAATCTCTTCTCATACGACAGTCCTGCCATCCCAGGAATCAATCTCGTGAACCTTTGTTGCACTCCCTCTATGGCAAGTATATCCTTCCTTAGGTAAGGAGACCAAAATTGTACACAGTACTCCAGGTGTGGTCTCACCAAGGCCCTATATAATTGGAGTAAGACTACTTTATTCCTGTACTCAAATCCTCTTGTAATGAAGGCCAGCATACCATTTGCCTTCCTAATGGCTTGCTGCACCTGCACATTCACTTTCAGTGACTCATGTACAAGGACACCCAGGTCCCTTTGAGCATCTGCATTCCCCAATCTTTCACCATTTAGGAAATACTCTGCCTTTCTGTTTTTTCTACCAAAGTGGATAACTTCACATTTATCCACATTATATTCCATCTGCCATGTTCTCGCCCACTCACTGAGCCTGTCGAGATCCCCTTGAAGCCTCTTCACATCCTCTTCACAACTGACACTGCCACCTGGCTTTGTATCATCAGCAAATTTGGAAATGTTACATTTAGTCCCCTCTTCCAAATCATTGATATAGATTGTGAATAGCTGGGGCCCAAGCACCGATCCATGCGGTACCCCACTAGTCACAGCCTGCCATCCTGAAAAAGACTTGTTTATTCCTACTCTTTGTTTTCTGTCTGTTAACCAATTCTCAATCCATACTAGTATATTACCCCCAATTCCATGTGCCCTAATTTTGTACACCAACCTCTTGTGTGGGACCTTATCGAAGGCCTTCTGAAAATCTAGATACACCACATCTACCGGTTCCCCTTTGTCTACTCCACTAGTTACATCCTCAAAGAACTCCAATAGGTTTGTCAAACAGGATTTCTCTTTTATAAATCCATGTTGACTCTGCCCAATCTTACTATTAGTTTCTAAGTGCCCAGTTATTGAATCCTTTATAATAGATTCCAGCATTTTTCCAACTACTGATGTGAGGCTAACAGGTCTGTCGTTCCCCATTTTCTCTCTCCCTCCTTTCTTAAATAGTGGTGTTACATTTGCTATCCTCCAATCGGCAGGAACCGTTCCAGAATCTATAGAATTTTGAAAGATGACAACCAATGCATCCACTATCCCAATGGCCACCTCTTTCAAAACCCTAGGATGTAGGTCATCCGGTCCTTGGGATTTATCGACTTTTAGTCCCATTAATTTTGCTAGTACTGTTTTTTTACTAATAATAATTTATTTAAGTTCCTCATTCTCGGCAACATACCATCCTGGAGTCACGTCTGCGGCGACAGAAACGTCTATCTGTTCCCCTTACGATAGAATCCCCTATCATTATTGCTCTCCCACTCTTTTTTCTCCCCTCCTGTGCAGCTAAGCCACTCGTAGTGCCGTGGACTTGGCTCTTGCTGCATTCCCTGAGAAACCATCTCCCCCAGCAGTATCCAAAACGGAAAATCTGTTGGAGAGGGAGATGGACCCAGGGGACTCCTGCACTACCTTCCTAGTTCTTTTACTCTGTCTGGCGGTCACCCATTCCCTTTCTGCCTGTGCACTCTTTACCTGCGGTGTGACCACCTCATTAAACATGCGGAGGTGAGGGTGGAGGAGACAGGGGAGAGGGGTTTAAGAAGATGGTTAGCAGTGGAGAATAGAAGCCGAGGTTTAACTTTGCAATCCAGAATGATTCTGGATTAGTGAGCAATTTTGGAAGTCGAGCGCAGGACCTGATAATGCTTTATGTGGTCCAGCCAGATCTGGTGGTGAATGGGTAAACCAGTTGTCCGCCATATCCATTCAAGTCTGCGTCCCTTAGTGCCACAAAGCATATTTGAAAGTTCTCTATCTGAATGCACGTAGCATTCGTAACAAAATAGACGAGTTAATGGCACAAATAACTACATATGGTTATGATATTGTGGCCATTACAGAAACATGGCTGCAGGGTGACAATGCCTGGGAATTAAACATACCAGGTTATTTAACGATCAGGAAGGACAGGCAGGAAGGAAGGGGAGGTGGGGTGGCTATGTTAATAAAGGAAGGAATCACTGTAATACAGAGTAATGATATTGGGTCAAAAAATCATGATAATGAAACAGTTTGGGTGGAGATAAGGAATAATAAGGGGAAAAAAACATTAGTGGGCGTAGTCTATAGGCCTCCGAACAGTTGCAACTCTATTGGACGGAGTATCAATCAGGAAATAGTTGAGGCATGTAATAAGGGAACATCTATAATTATGGGGGATTTTAACTATCATATTAATTGGACAAATCAAATGGGGCAGGGCTGCCTTGAGGATGAGTTCATTGAGTGTATTAGGGATGGGTTTCTTGAGCAGTATGTAACTGAACCGACCAGGGGGCAAGCAACCTTAGATCTGGTCCTGTGTAACGAGACAGGATTAATTAAAAATGTCCTAGTAAAGGATCCCCTTGGAATGAGTGACCATAACATGGTTGAATTCCATATTCAATTAGAGGGTGAGAAGGTTGGATCTCAAACAAGCGTGCTAAGCTTGAATAAAGGAGACTATGAAGGTATGCGAGCGGAATTGAGTAGAGTGGATTGGGAAAATAGATTAAAGGGTAAGACGACACATGATCAGTGGTGTACATTCAAGGAGTTATTTTACAACTTCCAAAAAAAATATATTCCACTGAAAAGAAAAGGGTGTAAAAGAAAGGACAGTCATCCGTGGCTAAGTAAAGAAATTAAGGATAGTATTCAACTAAAAACAAGGGCATATAAGGTAGCGAAATCTAGTGGGAGGACAGAGGATTGGGAAAACTTTAAAAGGCAGCAAAAAATAACAAAAAGATTGATTAAGAAAGGGAAGATAGATTATGAAAGTAAATTAGCAAAAAATATAAAAACAGATAGTAAGAGTTTTTATAGTTATATAAAAAGAAAAAGGGTGGCTAAAGTAAATGTTGGTCCCTTGGAGGATGAGACCGGGAAATTAATGGTGGGAAATATGGAGATGGCAAAAACACTGAATGAATATTTTGTATCAGTCTTTACAGTAGAGGACACTAAGAATATCCCAACACTGGACAAACAGGGGGCTATAGGGGGAGAGGAGCTAAACACGATCAAAATCACTAAGGAAGTGGTACTCGGTAAAATAATGGGACTCAAGGCGGATAAATCACCTGGACCTGATGGCTTACATCCTAGAGTCTTGAAGGAAGTGGCGGTAGGGATTGTAGATGCATTGGTAATAATTTTTCAAAACTCCCTGGATTCCGCTAAGGTCCCGGCAGACTGGAAAACTGCTAATGTAACACCCTTATTTAAAAAGGGCAGTAGACAGAGGGCTGGTAACTATAGACCGGTTAGCCTAACATCTGTGGTAGGTAAAATTTTGGAGTCCATTATTAAGGAAACAGTAACAGGACATTTGGATAATCATAATTTAATAGGACAAAGTCAGCATGGTTTTACGAAGGGGAAGTCATGTTTGACAAATTTGCTGGAGTTCTTTGAGGAAGTAACATATAGAGTGGATAAAGGGGAACCAGTGGACGTAGTGTATTTAGACTTCCAAAAGGCATTTGACAAGGTACCACACAAAAGATTATTGCTTAAGGTAAAAAATCACGGGATTGGGGGTAATATTCTGGCATGGATAGAGGATTGGCTATCTAACAGAAAGCAAAGAGTTGGGATAAATGGTTCATTCTCAGACTGGCAATCAGTAACTAGTGGTGTTCCACAGGGGTCAGTGCTGGGTCCCCAACTCTTCACAATCTATATTAACGATTTGGAGGAAGGGACCAAGTGTAACATATCAAAATTTGCAGATGATACAAAGATGGGAGGGAAAGTAGTGAGTGAGGAGGACATAAAAAACCTGCAAGGGGACATAGACAGGCTAAGTAAGTGGGCAGAGATTTGGCAGATGGAATACAACACTGGAAAGTGTGAGGTGATGCACTTTGGCAGGAAAAATCCTAGAGCAATTTATTATCTTAATGGCAAGAAACTGGAGAGTACTGAAGTGCAAAGGGATCTGGGGGTCCTGGTGCACGAAACTCAAAAGGTTAGTATGCAGGTGCAGCAAGTGATTAAGAAGGCAAATGGAATGTTGGCTTTCATTGCTAGGGGGATAGAATATAAAAATAGGGAGGTATTGCTTCAGTTGTACAAGGTATTGGTGAGACCGCACCTGGAATACTGCATACAGTTTTGGTGTCCTTACTTAAGGAAAGACATCCTTGCTCTCGAGGCAGTGCAAAAAAGGTTCACTCGGTTAATCCCGGGGATGAGGGGGTGGTCATATGAGGAGAGGTTGGGTAGATTGGGACTCTACTCATTGGAGTTCAGAAGAATGAGAGGCGATCTTATTGAAACATATAAGATTGTGAAGGGGTTGGATCGGGTGGATGCGGGGAGGATGTTCCCGATGACGGGTGAGACGAGAACTAGGGGACATAGTCTTAGAATAAGGGGCTGCTCTTTCAAAACTGAGATGAGGAGGAACTACTTCACTCAGAGGGTGGTAGGTCCATGGAATATGCTGCCACAAAAAGCTGTAGAAGCTACAACATTAATTAAATTTAAAACAGAAATAGACAGTTTCCTAGAAGTAAAGGGCATTAAGGGTTACGGGGAGCGGGCAGGAATTTGGACATGAGTCTAGGTTCGGATCGGTCATGGCCCTGTGGGTAGTGGAGCGGGCCCAGGGACTGTGTAGCCTGATTCTGCTCCTATTTCGTGTGTGCAATTCTGTTAGATGCAGGAGATGGTTCTGTGATAGATAGTAGATTGGCGGTTAGGATCAGATCAGCCATGATCTTATTGAATGGCGGAGCAGGCTCGAGGGGCCGATGGCCTACTCCTGCTCCTATTTCTTATGTTCTTATGTTCTTATGTTCTTAAGGGAGCGAAGATGAGGACCATACCAGGGGGAATGGCCAGGGTGAGAGAAAGTAATTGTTTTAATAGGGACTAGGGCATCAAATTTAGTGATAAGGGTGTGGTTGAGCAGATCAGTAGCTGCAGAAATGTCATGGTGAATGAAGGGTCCAAGGTTGGACAGTTGGGATTTCATAAGTGCAGTTGTAAGAGAGTTGGGAGAGAGTTTTTTCCAGGGGTGGACACAGAAGGAAGTAGGTTTGGGGGCGGGGTGGGGGTGGAAGGGGGATGTGGGTGGAGAGCGGTACTAGGAAGTGGTCAGAGATGGCCTTATCTGCAATTGACATGATGGGAGTAGCGAGGCCACGAGAGATGGCAAGGCCAAAAGGGTGGCCGTGAATATGGGTTGGGGAGTTTACATGGAGGGAGAGATTAAGGGAGGATAGGAGACTAGTGAACTCAGAGGAGAGAGAGCAAACTGAATTGAGCTGGTGGTTGAAATCACCAAGGATGAGAAGTCATACGGTGCAGAGGCTGAGGGAGGAAAGCAGTGAAGATATCTCGGTAATAAAATTTTTATGGCACTTGGGTGGGTGGTGGAGAACGAGTGGGCGCAAAAGGTGGCGGGTCAGGTGGGAAAGTTGTTTTTTTTGACAGCGGGCCAGGAACCTGCTGTCTTCTTGCTCCCACGTGCCTTTCCCACAGGCGCATCTGTCATTGCGGAGCGACCCAATTGAAATCATTATGTGGTACTTTACACATAATGATTAAGAGCCTTTCTCCCCCTACTTTTTAAATTTCTCTGCATGGCCACAGGATTCATGCAGCTCAGGAACCACGTCTGTCAACCTGAGGCGTCAGTTCCGTGGCCATTGCTCCAGCTGATTAGATGACAGCATGGAAAACAAACCAAAATAAAAACATGTTGATTATATCATCTAACAGATTTATGGAGATTCTGTTCTACTTGAAAAGCTACTGGTAAATGTTAATTTTTCACTGGCCTGTTCACTTTTCACTCTCTGCTGTTGCCTTCCAACTTAACAGTAATTGCAGTGAATTGATCTGCACTATAAAAAAATGACATTTCCCATTTAAATACATTTTTGTGTTGTTTCTAGTCAGGTTTTTCTCACAGTATACTGTGATTGTCCAATTACATATTAATTCAAGTCATCAACAATAACAATTTCATTCTCATCACTCATTCCACCGGTTCAATTTGCTTTCAGTCCTTGAATATGACTAATTTAATCTTTCAGTCTGAGATTTTAGGGTGAATTTCTGTGGCGGTTCTCTCACTTGTCTGGTGTTAACTTCAACGGAAGAGCTGCAGAAATACCAGAAACACATTGTAAGCACCACTTACACTGTTTGTCAGGGATTCCGCTGCTCTTCTGCTGAACTTGCATAAGATTGTAATCCACCCTTTACAATTACATTTAAAATCTGCTTAATTTAATATATTACCTATACACACACATCTTTTATTTGTACCAGTTACTGATACAAAAGTCGATGGGGGAGAAATTGGGAGCCTTTGCGCCTCCCGTTAGCGCCTCTGGGGGTGCTACCGGCTTTGCGACCAGCGCGGCGCTAGTACCGACGGCCGCGAGATTAAGCTGGAGGTTTGCAGCGGCAGTAACCACTAGCGCCATGATCTCCTGCGCCCGGAGATCATGACATCATCCGGGTGTGCAGTGCCCTAGCTCAGAAATTCACTCTCGCCCCCTGCCTGAGCGCCTGCCGTTAGCAACGACAGGTACAGGAGGCGGTTTGCAGTTGGATGAGCGCTGGAAGAGCGCGATATAAAGGGGTCAACTTCCATCACAATGCAGAGGTGTTCCGCAACCGCAAAGGCTACCACTGTCTGAACGTTCAGTTGGTGTGCGACCACAGACAGCGCATCCTCGCCGTCAATGCCCGCTATCCTGGCAGCAGCCACGATGCATTCATCCTATGACAGACCAGTGTCCCAGCACTGTTCCACCCACCACATGAAGCTCGGCGCTGGCTGCTCGGAGACAAGGGTTATCCACTCGCGACCTGGCTGATGACACCCCTCCGCAACCCCAACACTCCTGCTCAGCACGCATACAATGACAGCCATAGCGCCACCTGGAACCTGTTCGAACAGACTATCTGGGTGGTAAAGCAACGGTTCCGCTGCCTTGACCGCTCTGGAGGAGCCCTGCAGTACTCCCCTGATCGAGCCTCCCTTTTCATCATTGTGTGCTGCATGCTGCACAACCTGGCCATTCTGAGGGCCCAGCCATTGCCACCAGGGATTGCAGGTCCACCTCAGGAGGAGGAAGAGGCAGAGGAGGAGGAGCAGCAGCAACGGAGGAGGGAGCCACTCAATCTTGCTTCTGCAAGGGCTGTTCGTGAGCGCCTCATTAGACACCGCTTCCAATAAATGATATATCACATGGTGTTTGCGCAGCACAACGACATCATTACATCCAGCTCGCAGCCCCTATCACCGGGTAAAGGTCAAATGAGAAACATCACAAAATGTGCAACGTCAAATTAACAATTTATTAGCGAACAAAACTCTTTCTTATGAAACACAACTATTCATAAAGAAACACAACAATATATTTACAAACACATCAATTTATTAACACACACTATCCCCATTTGCTAATAAAGTATTCTTTACTTCCCCTTCTTCAATGATTTCCCTCCCCTTTGGAGCTCCCCCCTCCAGCCCGCTGGGTCCCGGGGCTTCACCCACATCAGGCCCATGTACCAGGCTCCCCTCCAGTGACCGCGTCTCCCATTATTGGACCTAGCGCCTTCGGGAGACACAGGCAGTGAGGCTCTGGCTTGTTCTTCCTCCTCCTCTCCCCCGTCGCTGCCACTGGGAGGCTGAGGGACAGGCTGGTCATGTGGTGGCTGATTATCTGAAAGCATAAAGGCATAAGAGCGGGGTTAAGGTCAGGGGAGGTGGGCAGGAAGGGAGCAAGGAATGGAGACAGTATACTTAGATGGAAAGTGGGAAAGGTTTGTGGTGTGAGGGGGAAGTGGTATGAGAGAAGAGGGGGAGGTGATGAACATACCGTTGTTGTCCCCAAGGGGGTCGACGTCCACAGCGTCCACGACCTGGGCGGCAATGATGCGGCCCACTCACTCCTCCAGATCTGTAAGGGGGTGCAGGTCCACCTCACCTCCTCCCGTTCGTAGCTGCTCCCTCCTGTTGTGAGCAAGCTTGGCCTGCAAGAAAAAGGAAAGCGTGTGAGTGAGTGTGCAGCTATGTGTTTGGCATATGTGCCTACCATAGTTGAATGGCTGTTAATGTATGCAAGGCGTGAGATGTGCATGTCACTTTTAGTAGGTTTATACAGTGTGTGCACAGAGTGAGGTTGAGATGGTGGAATGTAGAGGTTTTTGAAGCACCTACTCACCCTAACCACTCGAGTAAGGTCATTGAATTTTTTCCGGCCCTGGGTGGGAGTTCTGGGGACCACACTTCTGGCCAACACATGCTGGGCAACCTCCCTCCACATCCTCCTAAAGGCCTGCGGCAATGGCCTCCTGCCAGTGTCCAGGAAAAGCACTACTCGTCGCGTTCCACATCCGGGACCAGAGTCTCCAAGGCGTGGTCGCTGAACCGGCGAGCTCTCTCTCTGGGCCTCTGATCAGCCATCAGTTGCTTGAGTGAAGGCTTGCAGCTCCTTGCAGGCCCAGTTCACAAGCAGCAATGATCAGAGTGAGGCTGTGCAGCATGATTGAACCTCCCCTTTAAGAACTGGAAGGCGCCAGTCTGTCTGAGGACTCTCTAATTGATAGCGCTGGAACTTGATTAGCACTCTGAAGGTAGCGCCCCGCTCTGCGACGTTAGCGCCCTAAGAGAAGTGTGTAGCGCTTGATTTAGTGCTACACTTCCCTCTTGGGGCGCTAAAACTCAATTTCGTGTTCGCTGGCGCTAAAGTTAGCTCCCAGGCGATGTTAGCACCCCAAAATGTTCGATACCGAATTTTTCCCCCTATAGATTTGTGACTAAAGCACCAATAACTTTCCAATTAATCTACTTTTATAATTATGTCATGATCGCATTTGTAGATGGAATCATATTACTTAATGATAATATTATTTAAATATTTCTTTGTCACTCATATATAACTTTTATTATATTATTGTACAGTAAAGATTCAACACCCACTATGTTAGATTTAACTTAAAATTTAATGTGACCATGGTCCCTTTAAGGATCCTGGCTTAAAACACGCCATGAATTACATCACCAGACCTGCTCCAACTCACTGGGCCGGGTAACGCGCTGGGTGGGCTTAATAGGCCCCATTAAGGTAAGTTCGTTTTGTACAGCGTGATGGAGCCAGCAGCGGAGTTGCGACCCACCACCGACACCGGCCGCACTGGACCCGCCAAGGTAAGGAAAGTTCCGGCCTGTGAGTCTGCTAAACGCTGTGTTTTCATGGCGAGCTTAGGACCCAGCGCTGAACTCAGTGCTAAGGTCCAAGTTCGCCGAGGTGACATTAAGTCAGCGTGTGACATCATCTCTCCCTAATTTAAATTTGCACGGCCATCACATTAACCGGCAACACAATAGCAAAATACTGCCGATGCTGGAAATCCGAAATAACAACAGAAAACGCTGGAAAAACTCAGCAGGCTAGGCAGCATCCGTGATGAGAGAAACAGAGTTAACGTTTCAGGTCGAAGACCTTTCGTCAGACGCTGCCGGACCTCGGAAAATGGCGGACAGCACGGGTCCCTCCACCAGCTGGCGAAAGAGTGGCAGCCGCCCTCTTTTCACTACTTTTTGACAGTAAAAGGTGGCGTAAATCCCCCGAATTTTTAGCCCTAAGAAACAGGCTGGATTTAACTCACAGGCTGGACATTGGGCACTTTGGGATTCTGACTGGATTGTTGATATGGTGTTCTTTCTTAATATTGCAAGGAGCTTGATTTTCTCTGGACATTATGTTTAGCATACTGGTTGATGCAATAACTTTAAATCCTGCTGTGCTGGTAGCCAAGTGGTTTAATTTAACTGATTACTAAGTCTGTGAATATAGCACAAGCAGAAATTTACACAAATGCTATAAATGCTGTACAGAGAAAATCAAACCCACAGGTGCGCGCATTGGGATTTTATTGGACTGCTAAATTTATATACATTGGAACAAAATACAAATCCCAATTTAAACAGTGATGTTTACGCAGTACTGTTAGGCTGACAATCCTGGTAGTTTTAAAAGCAATGCGTTTCCTTATGTATTCAGCAATTAAGTTTACTTTGTCTTGTGCTTCCACTGACCAACAGGGCATTTGATGGTCAAACCTGTCTAACGGGCTAGTTGATGTATTTCCCAGCATCTAAAGTGGTTCAAGGTAGCTACACAAATGTTAATTATATGGCTTGCGTGACACTCCTTATTCTGCCAAATTATGTATTGGCTCCATCACAAAGTTTGAGCTAGGGTGGGGACTTGTTTTGAGTAATAATGATCGAACAATTCACCTTTGTGGTGCTGTGTTGGCATTTCTGAGAACTGCAGCAGCTGACTGAATAGAACAAACAAGGCATGAACATTATACAAGGCACAATTCCGGAGTGTGATGGAATACTCTCCACTTGCCTGGATGAGTGCAGCTCCAACAACACTCAAGAAGCTCGACACCATCCAGGACAATGCAGGCCGCTTGATTGGCACCCCATCCACCACCTTAAACATTCACTCCCTCCACCACCGGCGTACCGTGGCTGCAATGTGTACCATCTACAAGATGCACTGCAGCAACTCGCATGGGAACAGCATCACCTGCAAGTTCCCCTCCAAGTCACACACTGCAGCAACTCGCCAAGGCTGCTTCGGCAGCACCTCCCAAACCTGCGACCTCTTCCACCTAGAAGGACAAGGGCAGCAGGCGCATGGGAACACCACCACCTCCAAGTTCCCCTCCAAGTCACACACCATCCTGACTTAGAAATATATCACCATTCCTTCATCGCTGCTGGGTCAAAATCCTGGAACTCCCTCCCTAACAGCACTGTGGAAGTACCTTCACCACACGGACTGCAGCGGTTCGAGAAGGCAGCTCACCACCACCTTCTCAAGGGCAACTAGGGATGGGCAATAATTGCTGGCCTTGCCAGTGACACCCAGATCCCATGAATGAATAAAAAAATATTGTATTTGCATAAATATGCAGGCCCATGTAAGTAGAAAAGAGAAAATGCAACAAATTCTAAAAGATGTTATCCACAGCAGCAATCAACATATGACTAAAATAACAGAGGGGCTCTGACAATCCACACTATTTTTGGTAAGATATGGGCATATGGGGGGAGGGTCCCGGTGGAGAGAAATCTAGAATGCTAAAGAGAAAAGACAAGGAAGCAGTGCAGGAAAGTGATTGGGGTAAGGATAACCAGATTGCGTCAGGAAGGGACAGAGCGTACAAACAAAGGAGTGCACTAACAAATAGGGTCCGGGTAAGAAAATGGTAATAAGACAAATAGGGTCATAGTACAAAAAAATGTTAAGATGTCTAAAAATGTTAAAAAGACAAATCTAAAGGCACTGTATCTGAATGCACGAAGCATTCATAATAAGGTAGACGAATTAACAGCAGAAATAGATATAAACGGATATGATATAATTGCGATTACGGAGACATGGCTGCAGGGTGACCAAGGCTGGGAGCTGAATATCCAAGGATATTCGATATTTAGGAAGGACAGGCAAAAAGGAAAAGGAGGTGGGGATGGCCTTGTTAGTAAAGGATGAAATCAGAGCAATAGTGAGAAAGGATATTGGCTCAGAAAATCAAGATGTAGAATCAGTCTGGGTGGAGCTAAGAAGCACCAAGGGGCAGGAAACATTGGTAGGAGTTGTCTACTGGCCTCCAAACAGTAGTGGTAATGTAGCGGATGGCATCAAACAGGAAATTAGAGATGCATGTAACAAGGGTACTACAGTAATCATGGGTGACTTTAATCTACATATAGACTGGCCAAACCAAATTAGCAATAATACTGTGGAGGATGAATTCCTGGAGTGTGTACGAGATGATTTTTTAGACCAGTTCATTGAGGAGCCAACTAGGGAACAGGCGATCCTAGATTGGGTATTGTGCAATGAGAAGGGGTTAATTAATAATCTTGTTGTGCGGGGTCCTTTAGGGAAGAGTGACCATAACATGTTGAATTCTTCATTAAAATGGAAAGTGAAGAAGTCCAATCCGAAACTAGGGTCCTAAATCTAAACAGAGGAAACTACGATGGTATGTGGAGTGAGTTGGCTATGATAGATTGGGGAGCTTCATTAAAAGGCATGACAGTGGATAGGCAACGGCTAACATTTAAGGAACGAATGCATGAATTGCAACAGTTATACATTCTTTCTGGCACAAAAACACAAAAGGAAAAGCAACCCAACCATGACTAACAAAAGAAATTAAGGATAGTATTAGATCCAAGTCATATAAAGTTGCCAGAAAAAGTAGCAAGCCTGAGGATTGGGAGCAGTTTCAAATTCAGCAAAAAAGGACCAAGAGATTGATTAAGAGGGGAAAAATAGAATATGAGAGTAAACTTGCAAGGAACATAAAAGTGGATTGTAAAAGCTTCTACAAGTATGTAAAAAGAAAAAGATTAGTGAAGACAAATGTAGGTCCCTTACAGTCAGAAACGGGAGAATTTATAATGGGGAACAAGGCAATGGCAGAGCAATTAAACAAATACTTTGGTTCTGTCTTCACGGAAGAGGACACAAATAACTTCCCAGAAATGCCATGGAACCAAGGGTCTAGTGAGAAGGAGGAATTAAAGGAAATTAGTATTAGTAAAAAATAGTGCTGGAGAAATTAATGGGACTGAAAGCTGATAAATCCCCAGGGCCTGATAATCTGCATCCCAGAGTACTAAAAGAAGTAGCCATGGAAATAGAGGATGCATTGGTTGTCATCTTCCAAAATTCTATAGATTATGGAACAGTTCCTGCAGATTGGAGGGTGGCAAATGTAACCCCACTATTTAAAAAAGGAGGGAGAGAGAAAACAGGGAACTACAGACCGGTTAGCCTAACATCAGTAGTAGGGAAAATGCTAGAGCCTATTATAAAGGATGTGATAACAGGACACTTAGAAAATATCAACGGGATTAGACAAAGTCAACATGGATTTATGAAAGGGAAATCGTGTTTGACAAACCTACTGAAGTTTTTTGAGGATGTAACTGGTAGAATAGATAAGGGAGAACCAGTGGATGTGGTGTATTTGGATTTTCAGAAGGCCTTTGATAAAGTCCCACATAAGAGGTTAGTGTGCAAAATTAAAGCACATGGGATTGGGGGTAATATACTGGCATGGATTGAAAATTGGTTAATAGACAGGAAACAGAGAATAGGAATAAATGAGTCTTTTTCGGGGTGGCAGGCGGTGACCAGTGGGGTACCGCAGGGATCAGTGTTTGGACCTCAGCTATTCACAATATATATCAATGATTTGGATCAGGGAACCAAATGTAATATTTCCAAGTTTGCTGACGACATGAAACTAGGTGGGATTGTAAGTTGTGAGGAGGGTGCAAAGAGGCTTCAAGGCGATTTAGACAAGTTGAGTGAGTGGGCAAATACATGGCAGATGCAGTATAACGTGGATAAATGTGAAGTTATCCACTTCGGTAGGACAAACAGAAAGGTAGAGTATTATTTAAATGGTGATAGATTGGGAAATGCTGATGTACAAAGGGACCTGGGTGTCCTTGTACACCAGTCACTGAAAGCAAACATGCAGGTGCAGCAAGCAGTTAGGAAGGCAAATGGTATGTTGGCCTTCATTACAAGAGAATTTGAGTACAGGAGCAAAGATGTCTTACTACAGTTGTACAGGGCCTTGGTGAGACCACACCTGGAGTACTGTGTGCAGTTTTGGTCTCCTTACCTAAGAAAGAATATACTTGCCATAGAGGGAGTGCAGCGAACGTTCAGCAGACTGATTCCTGGCATGGCAGGACTTTCATATGAGGAGAGGTTGGGTCGACTAGGCCTGTACTTACTAAAGTTTAGAAGAATGAGAGGGGATCTTTTTAGAAATCAGCAAAGGAGGACCAAGAACTTGATAAAGAAAGGGAAAATGGAATATGAGCTCAAACTAGCGAAAAATATCAAAACGGATTGTAAAAGCTTCTATAGGTATGTGAAAAGGAAAAGACTGGCGAAGGTAAATGTAGGTCCTTTACAGTCAGAGACAGGAGAATTTATAATGGGGAATGAGGAAATGGCGGTGAAATTAAATAAATACTTTGTTTCTGTCTTCACGGAGGAAGACACAAAAAACCTCCCAGAAATACGAGAAAACCAAGGGTGTGGCGAGAATGAGGAACTTAAAGAAATCATTACTAGTAAAAAAACAGTACTAACAAAACTAATGGGACTAAAAATCGATAACTCCCAAGGACCGGATGACCTACACCCTAGGGTTTTGAAAGAGGTGGCCATTGGGATAGTGGACGCATTGGTTGTCATCTTCCAAAATTCTATACATTCTGGAATGGTTCCTGCAGATTGGAGGATAGCAAATGTAACCCCTGCTATTTAAAAAAGGAGGGAGAGAGAAAATGGGGAACTACAGACCTGTTAACCTCACATCAGTAGTTGGGAAAATGCTGGAATCTATTATAAAGGATGCAATAACTGGGCACTTAGAAACTAATAGTAAGATTGGGCAGAGTCAACATGGATTTATGAAAGGGAAGTCCTGTTTAACAAATCTATTGGAGTTCTTTGAGGATGTAACTCGTGGAGTAGACAAAGGGGAACCAGTAGATGTGGTGTATTTTGGATTTTCAGAAGGCCTTCGATAAGGTCCACACAAGAGGTTAGTGAACAAAATTAGGGCACATGGAATTGGGGGTAATACACTAGCATGGTTTGAGAATTGGTTAACAGACAGAAAACAAAGAGTAGGTATAAACGAGTCTTTTTCAGGATGGCAGGCTGTGACTAGTGGGGTACCGCAAGGATCAGTGCTTGGGCCCCAGCTATTCACAACCTATATCAATGATATGGATGAGGTGACTAAATGTAACATTTCCAAATCTGCTGATGATACAAAGCTAGGTGGCAGTGTCAGTTGTGAAAAGGATGTGAAGAGGCTTCAAGGGGATCTCGACAGGCTCAGTGAGTGGGCGAGAACATGGCAGATGGAATATAATGTGGATAAATGTGAAGTTATCCACTTTGGTAGAAAAAACAGAAAGGCAGAGTATTTCCTAAATGGTGAATGCAGATGCTCAAAGGGACCTGGGTGTCCTTGTACATGAGTCACTGAAAGTGACTGTGCAGGTGCAGCAAGCCATTAGGAAGGTAAATGGTATGCTGGCCTTCATTACAAGAGGATTTGAGTACAGGAGTAAAGAAGTCTTACTCCAATTATATAGGGCCTTGGTGAGACCACACCTGGAGTACTGTGTACAATTTTGGTCTCCTTACCTAAGGAAGGATATACTTGCCATAGAGGGAGTGCAACAAAGGTTCACGAGATTGATTCCTGGGATGGTGGGACTGTCGTATGAGAAGAGATTGAGTAAACTAGGCCTGTATTCTCTTGAATTCAGAAGAATGAGAGGGGATCTCATTGAAGCATACAAAATTATTACAGGGCTTGATAGGATGGATGCTGGGAGAATGTTTCCCTTGGCTGGGGAGTCTAGAACCAGGGGCCACAGCCTCAGGATAAAGGGTAGGCCATTCAGGACTGAGATGAGAAGAAATTTCTTCACACAGAGGGTGATGAATCTTTGGAATTCTCTACCCCAGAGGGCTGTGGAGGCTCAGTCATTGGGTATATTCAAAACAGAAGTCGATAGATTTCTGACTAGTAAGGGCATCAAGGGATATGGGGATAGGGCCGGTGAATGGAGTTGAGGCAGAAGATCAGCCATGATCTCATTGAATGGCGGAGCAGGCTCGAAGGGCCAAATGGTCTACTGCTGCACTTTTTTCTTATGTTCTTATGTTCGTATCTCATTGAAACGTATAAAATTCTGACAGAGCTAGACAGACTGGATGCAGGGAGGATGTTTCCCCTGGCTGGGGGGTCTAGAACGAGGGGTCACAGTCTCAGGATATGGGGTAGGATATTTAGGACTCAGATGAGGAGAAATTTCTTCACTCAGAGGGTGGTGAACCTGTGGAATTCTCTACCACAGAAGGCTGTGGAGGCCAAGTCACTGAATATATTTAAGAAGGAGATAGATAGATTTCTAGACACAAAAGGCATCAAGGGGTATGGGGAGAGAGCGGGAATATGGTACTGAGATAGAGGATCAGCCATGATCATATTGAGTGGCAGAGCAGGCTCGAAGGGCCAAATGGCCTACTCCTGCTCCTATTTATCTGTGTTTCTATGTTTCTATATTGTGGGCTCTTCTCAGGAACTGAAATTCCTTGGGACACAATCCCAGCAAAACTTCTGTGATCACATCTTCCAGTCCTGACCCCACCAGAGTTTGCAGGTTAGTAGATTAACATCTACTGGACAATGGAGAAGAAAAGAGAGTGAAGCAGTATGAAAGAAGTATGAGGCCATCCCCCAGATATTGGGTCTCCGACCTCATCGTCATGAGGCCAGCGTTGTGAGAGGAGCACTCTGGGAAGAAGATACCATGATCGCAGATGCTGCTGACTACTTATCAGCCATTCCATCGAGGAGAAACTTCTCAAGAACAGTGAGTAAAATTTGATCAGAGACATGGAGCATGTGTTGTACAGCATACGTACAGCAGCTATTTATCCCAGCACATCTGCTGTTATAGAAGAAATCTGTAAGAGTGATGGAGGTCGGGGCCAGGGTGGGTGGGGGGGGGGGGGCGAAAAGTGCTGGAGGTCGGGGGCCAGGGTGGGGGGGGGGTGCGAAGAGTGATGGAGATCGGGGCTGGGGGGGGTGGGGGGTCAGGGGGCACTGGCAGCGGCAATGCTCAGGCGCTTACTTGATAAGTACTTACCTTTTTTTACTTACGCAATGTTTAGAGTTGGTTTCTCCATGGCAGCCAGCGCTGGCCTACCGCCTGCTTCAGGCGTGGGTAAACAACGCCTCCTATTTATCCTTTCCCAATATGGCGGGCAGCGCACTTCCAGTCGAAAGTGTACACATGCTTCCTGTCCGCCATTTTGGGGCCTTAGTAGTGCCTGAAAAATGGGTTCTATGCAGACAAATTTAACCCCCATTGACTTTCATGTACAGAAAGGAAATCCACTCGATCAATGTTCAAGTTTTTTGTGACCAGCAGCAATGCATTCTGTATATCAATGAAAAAATTGCAGACAGCACTTTTGTCATGAGGCAGTCCAACCTCCTCACTCCGTTCAGGAAATCCAGTGAAGGTTGAGGATGGCCGTTGGATGACAAAGCGTAGTCCTTTTTTCCACGGCTCATGACATCACTTTGAGTGCCAACTTCAACAACTAAATATTCATTAACTAGAGTGGTCTTTGAGAACAGCATAGGGGATCTGAAGGGAAGGTTTTGCTACCTTGACAAATCTGGAGTGACATTGCACCCGATCAGGTCTGTTGCATTGTGGTTGCATGCTGTGCCCTTCACAATTTCACTATTCAGAAAGATATGGAAATGAAATCCCATGAGTAGGTGGGTCCAACTGCTATGGAGGCTGAGAAACAGTTATCAGGGGACTCCTCCGCACCAGCTGCAAGAGAAATTCATAGATTATTACTAATAGGTTCGGCTCAAATGAAACCTTTCCCCACTGAAAACTTCAATCAATGCATTTCCTCAGCTTTCATTCCAACTCCAATCATTTTATCATAAATCATCGGTCTTTGTGTCTCACTAAACAAGCATGTCACTTCACCCCAACCACACCTCATGATACCTCCAGTGCAAACATCCACATCTGTTTTATTATGATTACTGAGTTTACATTCCTGGGTGTCTGGACGTGCTGTCCTATGACTAGTGCTTCTTCGGTGTTGTAAGAGGTGGTTGGCAACTGGTTTTGTACACGATGCTCTTGAGACTGAGGTGACCTTTCTCTCATAACAACCGAGTCCTGGGAAGGATTCACTGTGGGCTGCATTTCTTGTGTAACTGCCTGGGCAGCTTGGCACTGCATCCTACTTGCTCTTTGAGTAGGCCTCATTTAAATATTTTCGTCAGGCTCCCTGCAGTATTCCCACCTGCACTTTGGCGCTCACCATTGGAGGAAGCTGGCTGCTACTCCATGAATTGAATGCCTAAAGCAGCTTGAAGGTCCAGGCAGTCCTGCCCAGCTAGGACCCTGTTGCTGTCTTCACTACTGCTGTCAAATTCCAGTAATGAAGTGAATATTTAAAATAAATCTCTCACTTCATTTCAGTGTGGGCGTTTGAAGTTTCCTCCGTGTTTCCCATTGCCTGACAACACTGGATGCCCTGTTGAAAGGTGCCGTGAGTATCGTCCAGCCTCACTGAGGCGAAAATGGCAGAATATCTGATCTACAGCATCACTCTGCCATTATCACCCCCTTTAAGTGTACCCACCTGTATTTAGTTGGCTGCTTGTTCTGCCCAGCTGATGTGACACTGGAAAATATGCTGGGCACAGAAGTAGCAGGGATCTGGGATACCAGATTCCCAGCCCATTGACTGTATCTGCCTGTCCCAGGGGTGCGCTGTGCACCCGGTTTCAGTGCAACAAATAATCTGAAGCACTTTTCAATGTTGCAGTTTCTGTAGAATATCGAGTGCATGTTTGAATTTGTTTGCATGTGTCAAAGGCTTCAGGCAACAGCAGAATCTGACCGAAACTAATTGCAACAATGGTTTACAAGCAAATGTTCATTCATTCAACTACAACAACTTGTATTTATATAGCGCCTTTAACGTAGTAAAACGTCCCAAGGCGCTTCACAGGAGCATTAAAAGATAAAAGATTTGACACTGAGCCACATAAGGAGAAATTAGGGCAGGTGACCAAAAGCTTGGTCAAAGAGGTAGGTTATCAGGAGCGTCTTAAAGAAAGAAAGAGAGGTAGAGAGGCGGAGAGGTTTAGGCAGGGAATTCCAGAGCTTAGGGCCGAGGCAACAGAAGTCACGGCCACCAATGGTTCAGTGATTATAATCAGGATGCTCAAGAGGGCAGAATTAGAGGAGCGCAGATATCTCGGGGGTTGTGGGGCTGAAGGAGATTAAAGATGGGGAGGGGCGAGGCCATGGAGGGATTTGAAAACAAAGATGAGAATTTTGAAATCGAGCGTTGCTTAACCTGGAGCCAATGTAGGTCAGCGAGCACAAGGGTGATGGGTGAACGGGACTTGGTGTGAGTTAGGACACAGGCAGCCGAGTTTTGGATGACCTCAAGTTTACGTAGGGTAGAATGTGGGAGGCCAGCCAGGAGTGTGTTGGAATAGTCAGTCTAGAGGTAACAAAGCCATGGATGAGGGTTTCAGCAGCGGATGAGCTGAGGCAAGGGCGGAGACGGGCGATGTTACGGAAGTGGAAGTAGGCGTTCTTAGTTATGCTGCGGATATGTGGTCGGAAGCTAATTTCAGGGTCAAATTTGACACCAAGGTTGCGAACAGTCTGGTTCAGCCTCAGACAGATGTTAGGGAGAGGTATGGAGTCAGTGGCTAGGGAACAGAGTTTGTGGTGACCACCGAAAACAATGGCTTCGGTCTTCCCAATATTTAATTGGAGAAAATTTCTGCTCTTCCAGAACTGGATGTCGGACAAGCAGTCTGACAATTTAGAGATCGTGGAGGGGTCGAGAGAAGTGGTAGTGAGGTAGAGCTGGGTGTCATCAGCATACATGTGGAAACTGATGCTGTGTTTTCAGATGATGTCGCCAAGGGGCAACATGTAGATGAGAAATAGGAGGGGGCCAAGGATAGATCCTTGGGGGACACCAGGGGTAACGATGCGGGAGCGGGAAGAGAAGCCGTTGCAGATGATTCTCTGGCTATGATTAGATAGATAAGAATGGAACCAGGCGAGTGCAGTATCACCCAGCTGGATGACGGTGGAGAGGTGTTGAAGAAGGATGGAGTGGTCAACCGTGTCAAAGGCTGCAAACGAGTCAAGAAGGGCGAGGAGGGATAGTTTACCTTTGTCACAGTCACAAAGGATGTAATTTGTGACTTTGATGAGAGCCGTTTCGGTACTGTGGCAAGGGCGGAAACCTGATTGGAGGGATCCAAACGTGGAATTGCGAGAAAGATGAGCATGGATTTGGGAGGCGACAACACGTTCAAGGACTTTGGAGAGGAAAGGGAGGTTGGAGATGGGGTGGTAGTTTGCAAGGATGAAGGGGTCAAGGGTTGGTTTTTTGAGGGGAGGGTGATGATAGCAGATTTCAGGGAGAGGGGGACATTACCTGAGGAGAGAGAACCATTAACATCAGCTAACATGAGAGCCATTAAAGGAAGTTGGGTGGTCAGCAGTTTGGTGGGAATAGGGTCGAGGGAGCAGGAAGTGGGTCTCTTTTTTTTTTCAATTCGTTTATGGGATGTGGGCATCGCTGGCAAGACCAGCATTTATTGCCCATCGCTAATTGCCCCTGAGAAGGTGGTGGTGAGCTGCCTTCTTGAACCGCTTCAGTCCGTGTGGTGATGGTACTCCCACAGTGCTGTTAGGTAGGGAGTTCCAGGATTTTGACCCAGCGACGATGAAGGATTGGCGATATACTTCTAAGTCAGGATGGTGTGTGACTTGGAGGTAGTGGTGTTCCCATGCGCCTGCTGCCCTTGGCCTTTTAGGTGGTAGAGGTCGCGGGTTTGGGAGGTGCTGCTGAAGCAGCCTTGGCAAGTTGCTGCAGTGCATCTTGTAGATGGTACACAGTGCAGCCATGGTACACCAGTGGTGGAGGGAGTGAATGTTTAAGGTGGTGGATGGGGTGCCCTTGGTTTTCTCATATTTCTGGGAGGTTTTTTGTGTCTTCCTCCGTGAAGACAGAAACAAATAATTTATTTAATTTCACTGCCATTTCCTCATTCCCCATTATAAATTCTCCTGTCTCTGACTGTAAAGGACCTACATTTACCTTCGCCAGTCTTTTCCTTTTCACATACCTATAGAAGCTTTTACAATCTGTTTTTATATTTTTCGTTTGTTTGTACTCATATTCCATTTTCCCTTTATCAATTTCTTGGTCCCCCTTTGCTGATTTCTAAAAAGATCCCAATCCTCAGGCTGACCGCTTTTTCTGGCAACTTTATAAGCTTCCTCCTTTGACATAATACTAGCTTTCATTTCTTTTGTTAGCCATGGTTGGATCACTTTTCCTTTTGGGTTTTTATGCCCTAGAGGAATATATGTTTGTTGCAAATTATGCATTATTTCCTTGAATGTTAGCCATTGTATGTCCACCTTCATATGTTTTAGTGTAATCTCCCAATCTACCATGGCCAACTTGTCCCTCATACCCTTGTAGTTTCCTCTGTTTAGATTGAAGACCTTAGTTTCAGATTGGACTACATCACTCTCAAACTTAATGTAAAGGCCATCTGACAACTGAAGAACAAGGCCTCAGGTGCAGATGGAATCCCTGCCAAGGCGCTAAAGCATGGCGGAGAAGCACTACTGGTAATGTAAAATTCAATCATATTATGGTCTCTTGTCCCTAAAGGCCCCTTAACCACAAGATTATTGATTAGCCCTTTCTCATTACACAGTACCAGATCCAGAATAGCCTGTTCCCTGGTTGGTTCCTCCACATACTGATCCAGGAAACCATCTCGCATGCATTCCAAGAATTTGTCCTCCACACCATTAGTGGTAATTTGATTTGCCCAGTCAATATGTAGATTAAAGTCCCCCATGATTACTGTATTGCCCTTATTACATGCACTTCTAATTTCTTGATTGATGCTGTGCCCTACATTACCATTACTGTTTGGTGGCCTATACACAACTCCCACCAATGTTTTCCGCCCTTTGCTGTTTCTTAGCTCCACCCAAACTGATTCCAGTTCTACATCACGATCTGCCGAGCCAAGATCTTTTATCTCTACCGTACCGTCCTGGTCTTCAAACATTCCCTTCCTTAGGCGAACGAAGGCTGCACTGGCACACTGAAGGTGGTGTTGGATTTTGTCATCGACGTCTGCCCTTGTTGGCTCCCGAGGTATGGAAAGTGGTCCACATTGTCCAAGGCGTCATCTGCATACTGTAACTCGATGACAGAGGTTAGGACGACCTTGGATCTGGGCTGGAGGCGATGGAGGTTGAACAGTTTCCCGTTTGTTCTGTAAATTAGCTCCACTCCAGCGGGGAGCTTACTGAGGGTGAGATGGAGCATTGCAGCAAGGAAGATCGAGAAGAGCGTTGGTGCGATGACACAGCCTTGCTTGACCCTGGTCCGTACCTGAATTGAGTCTGTGGTGGAACCGTTGGTCAGGATCACGGCTTGCATGTCATCGTGAAGCAGGCGCAGGATGGTGACAAACTTTTGAGGGCAGCCGAATTTGGGGAGGACACTCCTTATTCCCTCATGGTTGACAGTGTCGAAAGCCTTTGTGAGGTCAAAGAAAGCCATGTACAGCGGTTGGTGCTGTTCCCTGCATTTCTCTTGTAATTGACGCGCGGTGAAGATCATGTCCATTGTGCTACTTAGTGGGCGGAATCCGCATTGCGACTCTGGGAGGAGCTCTTCATCCACTGGGAGAAGGCGATTGAGGAGGATTTTTGTGATGACTTTCCCTGTGGCAGGCAGCAGGGAAACTCCTCTGTAATTACCGCAATCGGACTTGTCACCTTTCTTGAATATGGTCACAATTACGGCATCTCTGAGATCCCCTGGCATGCTCTCCTCCTTTCAGATAAGAGAAATGAGTTCATGAATTCGCACCAGTAGTGCTTCTCCGCCATGCTTTAGCGCCTTGGCAGGGATTCCATCTGCACCTGAGGCCTTGTTCTTCAGTTGTCAGATGGCCTTTTCAACCTCATGCTGGGCTGGGGTTGTGCTGAGATGGTGGCGGGTAGCATGCTGTGGGATGGAGTTGAGGGCACTCGTGTCGAAGACAGAGTCTTGGTTAAGGAGATATTTGAAGTGCTCCTTCCAGCGGGCACTGACTGCCTCCCTGTCCTTGATGAGTACCTCTCTGTTCTTGACCCACAGTGGGGTAGGGCCTTGGGAGCTTGGGCCGTAGGTGGTCTTGACTGCGCTAAAGAATCCGCGCACGTCGTGGTTGTCGGCTAGCTGCTGGATCTCCTGCACTTTCTCCACCCACCATCTGTTCTTTAGGTCGCGAGTTTTTTGTTGGACCTCGACCTTCAGGCGTCTGTAGAGCTGCTTTCTTGCTCTCGAGTTCTGTTGCTGTTTCCAGATCAGGAATGCCTTGCGTTTGCGGCTTATTCACTCCTGGATCTCCTGGTCGTTCTTGTCGAATCAGTCTTGTTGTTTCCTGGTCGAGTGACCGAGCGTCTCTTCACAAGTGCTGATTATGGAGGCCTTGAATACAGACCAGGCGCTGTGGACACTCTGTGTCTCTGCATCACTGGGAGACGTCAGGTTGTTTGTGAGGCGCAGGCTGAATACTGCAGCTTTGACTCTGCTGAACTGGTTCTACTGGTATTTCAGCTCTGCTGGCTTGTAGGTAGCAGCTGCTGTTTTCACTTGCTGTCCGGTGACTCATTCTAAAAGTTTTCAGCTTTGCTGGTCGCTGGCTTGTGGTCTTACTTTTTCTCCGCCGCTTTGATCTACGGTGACCTCCAACTTGCGTCAATTTAGCCATCATCTTTCTGTACTGCTACCGACTCTCATTCCTACGGCAACAACCTCCATCCTTGAACTCTCTACCCTTCAAATAGCTTCTGGACTTCACTCACTTGCTTTGGACAGCGGTTCGTTGATGCTCCGGGCCGGCCCCATCCTGCTTACGTCGGCTTTGTCTTTCCATGGGACCTCTGATTTTGACCCTGGTCTCCCTACTATTGTCTCCAACCTATTCCCTGCTACCAGGAAATATGTATTCCATTAATTATTACACTCAAACAGGCCTATGTAACCTGGGCTTTTCCCGTGTCCATTCGCGTGCGCACTTTGGCTGCCGCTCCGAACCTGAGCCATTCAATACTTTTCCACATTTTCCCCCTCTTTTCCTTCCTCTCTATCCCTCCCTGACCGCTCTCCCCTGTCTTCATGCCTCCTTTCATCTCTCCAATCTCAGATACTCTGCCCTGGGGTGCAGGCTCGAAGGGCTGAATGGCCTACTCCTGCTCCTATTTCTTATGTTCTTATGAGCTCAAACCCAGCACCAAGCTCATGGTCTACAGAGCAGTAGTGATACCCAACCTCCTGTATGCCTCAGAAACTTGGACAAGGTACAGCAGGCACCTCAAAGCACTGGAGAGGTACCACCAATGCTGCCTTCACAAGATCCTGCAAATCCATTGGCAGGATAGGCGCACCAACGTCAGTGTTCTCGCTCAGGCCAACATCCCCAGCATCGAAGCTTTGAGCACGCTCGATCAGCTCCAATGGATGGGTCACATCGTCCACATGCTCGATACGAGACTCCCAAAGCTCTACTCGGAGCTCCGTCACGGCAAGAGAGGCCCAGGTGGGCAGAGGAAACACTTCAAGGACACCCTCAAAGCATCCTTGAAAAAGTGCAACATCCCCACCGACACCTGGGAATCCCTGGCCCAAGACCACACAAAGTGGAGGAGAGCATCCGGGAAGGCGCCAAACACCTCGAGTCTCTTCGCCGGGAGCAAGCGGAAGCCAAGCGCAGGCAGCGCAAGGAGCGCACGTCAACCCAAGCACCCCACCCAGCCGCCCCTTCAACCACCGTCTGCCCCACCTGTGACAGAGACTGTAGGTCCCGCATTGGACTCATCAGTCACCTGAGAACTCATTTTTAATGTGGAAGCAAGTCATCCTCGGTTCCGGGGGACTGCCTAACAAGAAGAAAGGTAAAAATCCCAGTCATCAAACGTACTGATTTTCTTACGCCATTAAAGAATGATAAATATAGTTAAAGCTGACTGGGATAAATTCTTCCAATAACTTTACTCTGGCATCAGTTGAAGTTTCAATCTAGTCAGTGGAGAGAATGTTACGCCTTGGTAAAATGAAGCTCGACAGGAAAAACCATAAGTTTGTAATAATCAGGCATGACTTTGATATTGTTTTCTTAAACATCAGGTTAAATATTCTACAATAAATACCATTGCTGCTTACTACAATGTCATGTCAATGTCATGTCATTTGACTCATTATCTAGCTTAAATCTCAGTTGTTTCTGTCATTTACAATTGAGCCAAAATTGGTATACCAAAGTTCATGATATGCAGTGGAATGCCCTGTCTACATAGAGATTTCATCAAACTGTATGTTAGTTTCCTTATTGAATTAATATTGTTTAATGGGGCACAAGATTGGAGTTAAAATTTTATCACTTATTTGGATTATTCACTTATCCAAACAATGATGTGCCCTGTACTGTTTAAATAAATTATTTCACTGCATTAAAGGCAAGTCCTTTGACTTGATACTTGTGATTTGATTTACATTGTCGGTGAACTGACCTATCATTAACTAACTGTAATTAATTTCTGCACCGAGATATAGTACTGAGCTGAATTTTCATGTCATTGGTAGTATTGTAGGTTTGCAGCGGGCAGGACCTTTGTTTGCCCTCCCACTAACCCCATCGTAACCACAACACATTTTCTTGGGTCGGGTGTCATCAAGTATGTAGGTTGGGCTCCTAGTCATCAAGCAGGAAACTATCACTGCAAGAGTGGAAAATTCTAGTGGTGTTGCAGCACCTAAAGAGGTGGAACCAATTTGAAAGGGATTGAAGAGCCCCAAAGATTAAGGAATCAATTTTTTTAGGTCTTGGACTCATCTCAAGCCACAGAATGTCAGTGTTTGGGGTCTATATGGAGGGAGAGGAGCTTAAAAGTAGCCACTCACCTTGCATTCTGCCACTGCTACCTCACAAACTCTTGCCGCCCTTATCCTGGCAGTCGCTGGAGTCAGCAGCAACAGAAGCGGTGAGTAGGGAAATCAGGTGGCTTGTCAGGTTCCACCTCCCTCCAACATGGAATGCACTGCCTGAAAGGGTGGTGGAGGCAGATTCAATCGTGGCTTTCAAAAGGGAATTGGATAGGTACCTGAGGAAAGAAATTTGCAGGGCTACAGGGAAAGGGCGAGGGGTGTGGGACTAGCTGAAGTGCTCTTGCAGAGAACCGGCCCGGGCTCAACGGGCCAAATGGCCTCCTTCTGTGCTGTAACCATTCTATGATTCTATGATTTCCTTTCATCAAGCAGCAAAGGGGCAGCTTGGATTGTGGGAGGGAAATAGAGGTCAGGGCCACCACTGTCCCACCTGATTTTGGGTAGGACAGCAGAAGAATATCCAGCCCTGTAGCTCAATGAGTCTAGTTTTAGAAACACCTCCTCCATCAGTAGGATAGATTTTCCTGCAGAAAGGAACCTGCCAGATTTTCCTCCATTTAAATTAATGGAAGGGAAATCAGGTGGGGGAGGGGGGGGGGGGCGAGGAGGAAAACCTTCCCTATTCGATCCATTAGATCGCACCAACGCTCTTCTCGATCTTCCTGGCTGCAATGCTCCATCTCACCCTCAGTAAGCTCCCTGCTGGAGTGGAGCTAAACTACAGAACAAACAGGAAACTGTTCAACCTCCGTCGCCTCCAGTCCAGATCCAAGGTCGTCCCATCCTCTGTCATCGAATTACAGTATGCAGACGACGCTTGCGTCTGTGCACACTCTGAGGCCGAACTCCAAACCATCGTCAACACCTTCACCGAAGCGCACGAGAGCATGAGCCTTACACTAAACATCCGTAAGACAAAGGTTCTCTACCAACCTGCCCCCGCCACACAGTACTGCTACCCGATTATCAAAATCCATGACGAGGCCTTGGACAACATGGACCACTTTCCATACCTCGGGAGCCTACTGTCAACAAGGGCAGACGTGGATGACGAAGTCCAACACCGCCTTCAGTGTGCCAGTGCAGCCTTCGGTCACCTGAGGAAGAGGGTGTTTGAAGACCAGGACCTCAAACCCAGTACCATGCTCATGGTCTACAGAGCAGTAGTGATACCCACCCTCCTGTATGCCTCAGAGACATGGACCATGTACAGCAGGCACCTCAAAAGCACTGGAGAGGTACCACCAATGCTGCCTCCGCAAGATCCTGCAAATCCATTGGCAGGATAGGTGCACCAACATCAGTGTTCTCGCTCAGGCCAACATCCCCAGCATCGAAGCTTTGACCACGCTCGATCAGCTCTGATGGACGGGCCACATCGTCCGCATGCCCGATACGAGACTCCCAAAACAAGCGCTCTACTCGGAGCTCCGACATGGCAGGAGAGCCCAGGTGGGCAGAGAAAACGCTTCAAGGATACCCTCAAAGCCTCCTTGAAAAAGTGCAACATCCCCACTGACACCTGGGAATCCCTGGCCCAAGACTGCACAAAGTGGAGGAGAAGCATCCAGGAAGGCGTCGAACACCTCGAGTCTCTTCGCCAGGAGCAAGCGGAAGCCAAGCGCAAACAGTGGAAGGAGCGCACGTCAACCCAAGCACCCCACCCACCCGTCCCTTCAACCACCGTCTGCCCCACCTGTGACAGAGACTGTAGGTCCCGCATTGGACTCATCAGTCACCTAAGAACTCATTTTTAGTGTGGAAGCAAGTCACCCTCGGTTCCGAGGGACTGCCTAAGAAGATGAAGGATATGAAAAATAACTGCAATGTCACTGTGGTGGAAGTGAAGCGAAGCAGGTTCGAGCTGGAAGTCCAATGCTAGGTTTTGGCATTTGAAAAATGACTCACGTTGACTGCAAAGGACTGTAGATTGTGACCCCCTACAGAGGTTTTTTTGTGGAAATAAATTTTCAGTTGTGCAAGTTCAGCTATTATTCTTGCTTTCATATTGAGTCTTTTACCAACTAATGTGCCTAAATTAACAATCACTGTACTTATAACAACAGAATCAGATGACATCTTACACTTCTTTAGTCAAGTATGTAACCAAATCACAAGAACCCAATTCAGTGAAGGCATGGACACATTTTTAATCAATCTATTTAGATGTAACTGTGATCTCTTTCATTTCGAGCCATACAAAGCAAACATTGTGATTTAGAGATCATATGAAATTAATGGATTCCAAGATAAGTGTTTGAAACAATAAAGGCGTAAGGTATTTCATTTATTTAAAATATTATGTTTTAGATCACAGAAAAAGTTACGGATCATCGTAAAATGCATTAGCAATAAAACTCCAATCAGACTAATTGTGACTTGTAAGGTGAGGGAGTTGTTATTATTTGATACCATGACCTGGAATATCCAAGGGGTTTTCCCAGTCTCCTGCCCTAACTTATTACAATTAAGTTCTGTTCATTGGTTTCAAAACAAGATTATTCATACCATAGTAATTAATGAAACATAGGCTGCGATTTTTCCGGTGCTCAGTGGACGGGATGGGTGGGGTGCCGGTTATGAAATTTTAAATGATTGACAGCGGGTCGGGAACCCGCTGTCAAAACGCACACACTTGCATTTCTTGATGTCGGGTCTGCCAGTGCTGAGCAGACCCAACAGGCAGCGGCGGGGCACCCAATTCAAATCATTAGTGGCTTGTTTACAGCCACTTATCAATATTTTTCCCCCCAGCTTTTTGAACTTGACAGGTCGCCCACCGGTTTCCCGCTGTGCCTAGACCTCGTCTGTGAAGCTGAGGTGGGAAGTCACTCACCATTGAATAAGCTGATGAGTTAACAGCTTCAAATGTCAAGTCAAAGCTCCCAGCTGATTGAGAAATGTTCCCTTAACCGTTAAGTTCTCTAAACTGCATTTCCACTACAGATTCAGAATGCTGCAAGTCTTTACACAAGTCTCTATCCAGTCTGACCTCATTACTTCTCCCACCATTGACAGATCGCTTCTGTCATCTCTACTTCACCTGCCATATATTCCATCAGCATGGGTGCACTTTATACTCTCTCACCTTGGTCCTCAGAATCTGACCATGGCCTACTCCTGCTCCTATTTTTTATATTCTTATGTTCTTAATACTGGCTTTGTCTGCCTGCCCCATATTAATTATTCACTAGTTAGATAGCTAGCTACCTACCTTTTACTTGCTCTTTGTCTGATCGTGATGGACCAACCAATATAGCCTGCAATTTTCAGTACAATAGCGTTTCAAAATTTGATATATTTTAATGTCAATAAGGCTTTTTAGTAAAGTTTTTGTATTCATGAGAGTGTGTGTGTGTGCTGAACTATATATAATAAACCGCAAGCCTCTGGCAAACATTCCATTCACCCTTTATAGAAATAGTTAGTAACAAAATCTTATTTGACTATTGCAAACCCTGAGGCCGCGATTTTCCCTGCGGAGGCGGGTTGGAGTCGGGTTGAGTGGTCGGCGGCTTCCGGGCCCGCTGCCGGCTTCAGCCGCTCCAAAATCATGACTTTAAATTAATTGGGCTCATTAAACCCGCCGTGCGCGCTACCCGGCCCAATCAGTGGGTTCGGGTCTGCTGCTCGCCTCTGCTGACGTCTTCCATTCAGGAGCTTTTAAGTGGCCCATGTAGCCTTAGCTTTTCATTTGGTTTATGCTGCTCCTGAAAACGGGTCCTCTGAAAATGACTGCTGTAAGATCTAAGGCTGCTCCTAGATTTGATGATGACTCCCTCCATGCTCTTGTGGAGGGAGTAAGAGGGTGCAGGGATGTTCTGTTCCCTCTTGATGGCCGGAGGAAGCCTCCTCAGCAGACAAAGCAGCCTGGCTGCAAATTGCTGAGGAGGTAAGCGCAAGGTCGTTGTGTTAACGCACCTGGGTGCAGTACTGAAAAAGGTTCAATGATCTGCTACACTCAGCAAAAGTAAGTATCACATCACACTTACCTTCAATCTGCTCCCCATCTCCTCTCATCACCAGCACTCTGCATTGTCAACCTACATCTCCACATCACAACTTACTCTTACTTCCCTTGCACCCTTACCTATCCCTCTCTCTCTATGTACACAATCACTTCACCATCCTACTATGCACCCCTCACACTCGCTCTCACTGTTATGCAATGACAACAACTAATGTAAGAATAAAAATATATGTGTGATGGACTCGAGACTATTAATATAAGATGTATGTAATAAAGATAAATTTGATGTGTATGGATCTCCCCGGGTAAGGCAACGGGGCAAAACTTAACAAAGGAAACCTGCATAAGAGGATAACCCCCCACAGAGACAACATCGAAACTCACCATCGAAACTCAAGAGCCACTAAAAGGTGTCAACAAACAATTAACTTAAGCAAGAAATGGCACCAGCCTCTGCAGACAGACACATGTTCAAAGGAAAGCCAATCAAGAACTGCCATGAATCTAAGACCCAATCCTGAGGCCTTAGCAATAGACAATGGACTTAAAAAGATATAAAACAAGGAACCCAAAGGCTCTCTCTCTCTCTGGACGACCACATGAAAGAACAAGAAGCCCACCCTCTACAGACCAGACCAAGAAGCAAGGAACTCTACGGACCAGACCAAGAAGCAAGGAAAAAGGCTGCGTGCATTGCTTGACTCAGGGAGGTACCAGTCTGTGTAAATTACTTTGTGTTGTAATCGAGTAGAGTCCATAAATACCAGTAGGCTATTGTTTTGATGTGCATGAGTGTGTGTGTTTAATAAACTTGCATGAGTTTGTGTGTTTAATAAACTTATTCCAAATTGTTTCAAAAGAATTGGTCTTGCTGTCAATTTAATGCCAGTCGAAATAAAAAGCTTACACTAACAAGGCACAGGGAGGCACCTTGGTTTTGGCACCTCACTCAATCTTTGTCTCCCTCTAAGCTTCAATGTTATGTAATCTTTACACTCACTCCATCAATCTTGCTGAAACTCCAATACAAAAGCAAAGTACTGCGGATGCTGGAAATCTGAAATAAAAACAGAAAATGCTGGAAATACTCAGCAGGTCAGGCAGCATCTGTACAGAGAGAAACAGAGTCAACGTTTCAGGTCGATGACCCTTCGTCAGAATTGGAAAAAGCTGGAGATGGAACATGTTTTTAAGCAAGTGCAGGGGCAGGGAAAGGGGGGAGGGGAGGAAAGAGCAAAAGGGAAGGTCTGTGATAGGATGGAAGGCAGGAGAGGTGAAGAGACAAAAGGGATGATGGTGCAAGGCAAAAGGCAAGGCTACGTTAATATTCTTTTGCCGAAAACACCAACAGCTGCAGGAGGCGTGCATCAGTCGGCCGGCCGCTTTGGGGACGATGGCTAAAGGCGAGGTGGCCGAGGTAAGTAAAAAAAAACTTACCTTTCTTGTTACGCTTTTTTTCGCGGGTTTCAGCCTGCGATCGATCAACCCGGCACCTGGTGCTTATTTTCCAAACTTTTAAGATTTAGCGCCCCAAACAGGGCTATAATGAATTTCTCCCCCAAGGTTTCTTTCTCACAAACTGAAAACTAATTGATCCTCGGTTCTGAAGAAGGGCTTCGCCACAGATATCAGCCTGTCCTTTTTCTTCACAGATGCTGACTGACCTGCTGTGCATTTCCACCATTTTCTGTCTTTATTACTGATTGACTTGATTTTGTCCCCTTGTAGGTAGCTCGCAACAGATATTAAAGAGCTGTTTAACAATTTACATGAGTATCCCTGCTTTGATTCCATCCTTGTTACTTTCACAGGCAGCAGGGGTGATTTTCCACTGCTCAAAACGGACGGTCAGCAATTGAAAATCCCAGTGATGCAATTTTCAGACAGGCATGTAAATGGGTGAGCAGCCAGCCTGCCTGTTTCCGGCATGAGGTTGCTTAAATAGACAAATGGAAAAGGAAACTCCGATTGCAATTTTCAGGCACAAATGAGCGGAGTGGGCGCGGCGAGCGTTCTCCCCATTTGTAGCAGGTATTGGCCGGCCTAACCGTAGAATTATAGAACCATAAATAGAATCATCGAATCACAGATAGAATTATAGAATCATAAATAGAATCATAGAATCACAGATAAAATTATAGAATCATAAATAGAATCATCGAATCACAGATAGAATTATAGAATCATAAATAGAATCATAGAATCACAGATAGAATTATAGAATCATAAATAGAATCATAGAATCACAGATAGAATTATAGAATCATAAATAGAATCATCAAATCACAGATAGAATTATAGAATCATAAATAGAATCATCAAATCACAGATAGAATTATAGAATCATAAATAGAATCATAGAATCACAGATAGAATTATAGAATCATAGAATCACAGATAGAATTATAGAATCATAAATAGAATCATCGAATCACAGATAGAATTATAGAATCATAAATAGAATCATAGAATCACAGATAGAATTATAGAATCATAAATAGAATCATCAAATCACAGATAGAATTATAGAATCATAAATAGAATCATCAAATCACAGATAGAATTATAGAATCATAAATAGAATCATAGAATCACAGATAGAATTATAGAATCATAAATAGAATCATAGAATCACAGATAGAATTATAGAATCATAAATAGAATCATAGAATCACAGATAGAATTATAGAATCATAAATAGAATCATCTGATGTGTCACCCATGGCTCTGTCAAAGGTGAGCTCTTGGCTCCTGTCGGGCCTCCAGGGACAGCTTGCCCGATTGCAGCATCCAATTTGGGTTGCCGGCTTTGTCGTCATCGGCCCGCAGGTAAGTTCGGACACAGGGGATGATAACAGAAGAGCAGTGATCGCAGGCTGGAAGCGGCCCTCAGGAGTACTGTGGAGCCATGTGTAGCACTCCTGCTCCTCCTTGTTCCACAGGAAGGTAAGTAAAGAAAAAATTGCATTTTGGTGGCAGTTGTTAGGCTGCAGCAACCCCACCAAAACCTGAGTGGAGGAGGCCCAGCGCTGATGGGTTTTGCTGAGGAGTCTTTGAACAGGCGTTAGGCCTCTCACTAGCATAGCCAAGGAGCCTAATGGCTGTTTAAGGTGGCCGAGCGGGACACCTGAAAATCATCCAAGGCCAATATGGCCCTTTGCACAGAATCCTAGCTCATAATTTAGAGAGTAATGGCAGAGGTGAATTTCCTTGGGTCTCCTCCTTCATTGCCATAACTTCGGCAGAAGTTCGACAGAAACACTGGTTAAACGCATAAACAGGATTTCTTTCGCACATTTGCCGAAGTTACAGCAGCGGAGCAGGAGAAGACCCAAAGAAATTAGTGGCAAATGTGTTGCAAACACATTCAAAGGGTTTCATAGAAAGATAGCACACAGAAGGAGCCCATTCGGCCCATCGTGCCTGTGCCAGCTCTTTGAAAGAGATAACCAATTAGTTCCACTCACCTGCATTTTCCCCATAGCCCTGCAATTTTTTCCCTTCAAGTATTTATCCAATTCCCTTTTGAAAGTTATAATTGAATCTGCTTCCACTACCCTTTCAGGCAGTTCATTCCAGATCATAACAACTCACTGCATAAAAATATATTTCCTCATGTCGCCTCTGGTTCTTTTGCCAATTACCTTTAATCTGTGTCCTCTGGTTACTGACCCTTCTGCCACTGAAAACAGTTTCTCCTTATTTACTCTATCAAACCAGTCATGATTTTGAACACCTCTATCAAATCTCACCTTATCCTTCACTGCTCTAAGAAGAGCAAGCCCAGTTTCTCTAGTCTCTCCACGAAACTGAAGTCTTTCATCCCTGGTACCATGCTAGTAAATCTCCTCTGCGCGCCTTGGCATCCTTCGTTACGTGTGATGCCCATAATTGGCCACAATACTCCAGCTGGGGCCTAATCAGTGTTTTATAAAGGCTCACCTTAACTTCCTTGCTTTTGTACTCTAGGCCTCTATTTATAAGTACAAAGATCCCATATGCCGTTTTAACTTGTCCTGCCACATTCACGTACACCCCCAGGTCTCTCATTTCCTGCACCCACTTAAAATTGTACCATTAATTTATATTGCCTCTCCTCATTCTTCCTACCAAAATGAATGCCTTCACACTTCTCTCCATTAAATTACATCTGCCATGTGTCTGCCCATTTCACCAGTCTCTCATGGACTTCAATTTTTTTTAACAAGTCTATCATGTGGTACTTTATCAAATGCCTTTTGGAAGTCCATATACACAACATCAACTGCATTACCTTCATCAGCCCTCTCCATTACTTCATCAAAGAACTCAATCAAGTTAGTCAAACACAATTTTCCTTTTTTAAATTAGTTTATGGGATGTGGGCGTCGCTGGCAAGGCCAGCATTTATTGCCCATCCCTAATTGCCCGTGAGAAGGTGGTGGTGAGCCACCTTCTTCAACCACTGCAGTCCATGTGGTGAAGTACTCTCACAGTGCTGATAGGTAGGGAGTTCCAGGATTTTGACCCAGCGATGATGGAATGGTGATATATTTCCAAATCAGGATGGTGTGTGACTTGGAAGGGAACTTGGAGGTGATGGTGTTCCCATGCGTCTGCTGCCCTTGTCCTTCTAGGTGGTAGAGGTCGCGGGTTTGGGAGGTGCTGTTGTAGAAGCCTTGGCGAGTTGTTGCAGTGCATCTTGTAGATGGTACACACTACAAGTGGTGGATGGGATGCCAATCAAGCAAGCTTCTTGAGAGTTGTTGGAGCTGCACTCATCCAGGCAAATGGAGAGTATTCCATCACACTCCTTACTTGTGCCTTGTAGATGGTGGAAAGGCTTTGGGGAGTAAGGAGGTGAGACACTCGCCGCAGAATACCCAGCCTCTGACCTGCTCTTCTAGCCACAGTATTTATGTGGTTGGTCCAGTTAAGTTTCTGGCCAATGGTGACCCCCAGGATGTTGATGGTGGGGGATTCAGCGATGGTAATGCCATTAAATGTCAAGGGGCGGTGGTTAGACTTTCTCTTGATGGAGATAGTCATTGCCTGGCACTTGTGTGGCACAAATGTTACTTGCCACTTATCAGCCCAAGCCTGAATGTTGTCCAGGTCTTGCTGCATGCAGGCACGGACTGCTTCATTTTCTGAGGAGTTGCGAATGGAACTGAACATTGTGCAATCATCAGTGAACATCCCCACTTCTGACCTTATGATGGAGGGAAGGTCATTGATGAAGCAGCTGAAGATGGTTGGGCCTAGGACACTGCACTGAGGAACTCCTGCAGTGATGTCCTTTCATTTATTAATCCATATTTTTCCAAGTACCAATTAATTTTGTCCCAGATGATTGTCTTTAAAAGCTTCCCCACCACTGACACTGGCTTGTAGTTGTCGGGTTTATCCCTCTCCCTTTTTTGAACAGTGGTGCAACATTTGCAATCCTCCAGTCCTCTGGCACCACTCCCATATTTAAGGAGGTTTGTATGATTGAGACCCAGCTTGCCACACACAGATCAGCTTTGAACACACTCCCACAGATTTATTTTGTATATAAATTCCTGAGCTGTTTACTTAAGTTTCCTTTGTGCTAATTGTAGATTTTTTTTATTGACACTAATAACCACAGCAGTTACCATCAAGTTTCATGTTACATTTGTGTCACTTAATAGGTAGGTGGTGTTTCAAAGGATTTTGAAACTCTAATGAAAAAATATATTGACAGTCTGGACTGTATTACTATATTCCCATGTTACTCCAGAACATTGTACAGGGCGAATTTTAACTCCCAGCGGAAACTAAGCAGAATGGGAGTAAAATTCAAGTGGTACACTTACTGCTCATTTCCCATTCCATGGCTATTTTAACGTCGCTTTTTTTCTTGGACAGTTGAGCTGCTCACCTGGCTCAGATGGGAAACTCTGAGATGCAAATCGGAGTCCTAGCACGTAGTTCCCCAACTTCCCACTCACAAAACCCTCCCAACACTCCCCCCACCCCAAAATTAGGCCCAAAGTTGGAAAGCCGCCTCTGGATGCAGGCCCACCCATCCCGCCGGCTTCCCACCCAGGAGTTAAAATTTCCCCCTTTATATTTTTACATCAGAACATCGAAGTGACTGCTTCCAAAAACAGCAGTCTTGCACCTCTGATGTAACAGATCAGTTTACATTCAGTAGCATAGGCGTTGAGGGTGAATTTCCTCGGGGCTGTCCCCTGCTGATCTGCTGTAACTTTGGCAGAGCTTAAACGGGGTTTCTGCCGAACCTCTGCTGAAGTTATGGAGTGGTGG
Organism: Squalus acanthias; assembly: GCA_030390025.1. Taxonomy (NCBI): domain Eukaryota; kingdom Metazoa; phylum Chordata; class Chondrichthyes; order Squaliformes; family Squalidae; genus Squalus; species Squalus acanthias. The sequence goes on along the minus strand of CM059433.1, from coordinate 87,081,350 downwards.
AGCAGGAGAGGCCCCGAGGAAATTCATCCCATTTGTTACCTGCCTGTGCAGTTTACCTATCCACCGGTTTGTGAGAAGACTGGATATATTGCACAAGATCATTAGGCGTGGTGTAATACAAGGCTCCCTATCAAACAATATCAATAAGGTACCTTGATTTGCAGTTTTCAGGGAAAAATGAATGAAATTGTGAAATATGATTGCCAAACACCTGTAAAAATTCTGGAAATGCCATGTGATGAAAATTGAATTTGGCTTAGTTTGTCATCATAAATCAGTGGGCTTAATTATAAATAGACGGAATCCTGCAATACTAGCTCCAAAAAACTGCAAGAATCCCGTGTAATGAAAACATTGTAAATAGTGGCCCCGAATATGAGTTTCAATTCTCTATCGTCAAGTCTCTATTGTCGTTTAAACTCAATTTCCCTCTATGGGTACATTTTCTAAGTCACCTGTGGCTCCACCCACCCACCACTCGTATATACCTAGCTTCAGTTAAACCAACTTTGTAAGAGTTAAATGGTTTCAAACACACCTGGAAATGCCGGAGAGACAAACAAAGGCCAATTTTGTTACATTCACACGCAATGACAAGCCTCGCCCATCTGAAATGCACATCAGGAAACTGTGAGTGCAATCCCTGCAATTAAAAGTAATGGGTGGAAAATCAAGAGGATTGCGGCTGTGATTGCCTGATATACTCTTCCACCAGCCACGATCCCAGCAGCCAGGAGCTTGCACTTGGAACACTCGCCATTTTAAACTGACCATCCTAACGTCTCCAATGCCCTTAACCACTGCTTTATCACATTCGCTTCACAATGCTGACTTCAGCAAGTAACACTCTGCAGCCTTCAGTTGTTCTAAAATCTGTTCTTTAATGAACTACTGAAACTAATAAAAGAGTGCTATCATAAAATCATACAGTGCAGAAGGAGGCTGTTCGGCCCATTGTGCCTGTGCCGGCTCTTTGAATGAACTATCCAATTAGTTATGAAAACAGAAATGCTGGAAATACTCAGCAGGTCAGGCAGCATCTGTGGAGAGACAAACAGAGTTAACGTTTCAGGTCGATGACCTTTCGTCCAATTAGTTATATTGAAACAGTGATGGATTTTTTTAAATGTCAGCAATTATTGAAGCTTTATTATTGAAGATTTTTTATTAGGTGACCTGAACTGATGCCTTCCATTTTTTAATAAAATAATATACATTAAGTTCTTTTTTTCTCTGTGTTCAGGTAATGATACGTTAAACTTCAAGGAAGCAATGTGTGGAATGTGAACCAGATGATGAATCCTTGGAGACTATCTGATCCCATAAGGTACCAATCTGTAACCAATTAAAATAAATTCCTTCACAAAGTGTAGCTATTTCCTTCGTCTTGCCTCACCCCAGCATGTTGAGAGTTGTGGGAGTGTTTGACCTTATTATGTATTGTTAAGATGCAATAATAATGTTACTTTAAGCTGAGTCTCCTGTTACTAATATTTTCTGTGTCACTTGGCAGATTTTTGCCTAGTCCTTTTAACTGACACCATTGTTCAAGATTTTTCTTCCTCCCTGTATTAATGCATTCATTTGTAAAAAAAAGAGGCCAGTTTTTATGTTTTTAATAGAAGGTACAAATTAGAGTACGCTAGTTTACATAACATTAACCATCCAGTGACATGGGCTCTCAGCTCTGGTAACAGTGCTACAATTAGAATATTCCAGTAATCAAAAACATTCCAACCTAATGGGCCCCAAAATACATGGGCCTGCAATCCATCAGTTTTTCCAAGATTGTTCCCACTAGGAACCTCTGCTGCTGACCCTGGCAGACTTTCTGGGTTAGGGTCACCTATTTTTCATACTAATGGAAGGTGCCCAGGACCCTACAGACACATTTCAGGAGCCAGATTTCCCCCAAAGGCTGGAAAATGTCATATTCTGTGCACCGTGAGGGAGATGTCAATGCCTGCCCCCAGAAAGAAGTTTAAAGTATCGCAGTGGCCCTGCTTTAAAAAAAAAAAAATTTTTTAATTGGTATTCCTCTTCAGGGCACTATGCCATGATCCCAACCTGGACCCCCGGATGGGTACCAATTCTGCCCTTTGGTAACCTGGTATAGCTGGTCACACCAGGCATTCCACTGCTGATGCAGTGGGTCCCTCTGCAGGCCAGAGACATAGAAATTCCTGAGAAGTCGCACAACACCAGGTTATAGTCCAACAGATTTATTTAAAATTACAAGCTTTCGGAGCTGTTGCCCCTTCGTCAGGTAAAGGTACAATGAGGGAATCTACAGTATTACACAGTATATAAACACAGAAAGCAATTTGTCTGCAGAGATACAATCTTTCAGGGAGGCATTACATCAAAGACACACCAGAGCACAGTCAAGACAATGAGATGGGTCACAGGGGGTCCAACGTGTCAAATCCTGCCGTCTGCAGTTGAGCTTTTAACCTTTTTTTTGTTTGTTTTTTTTTGTGTTTTTTTTTAAACTGGAAAGACAGACAACGATGTCGAGTCACGTTCTGTAGCGTGACATGAACCCGATATCCCTATTGAGGCCGTCCTCATGGGTGCGGAACTTGGCTATCAGTTTCTGTTCGATGATTTTGCGTTGTTGTGTGTCTCGAAGGCCGCCTTGGAGAACGCTAACTCTCAGATCCGAGGCTGAATGTCCTTGACTGCTGAAGTGTTCCCCGACTGGGAGGTAACAATCCTGCCTGGCGATTGTTGTGCGGTGTCCATTCATACATTGTCTCAGTGTCTGCATGGTCTCGCCGATGTACCATGCTCCGGGGCATCCTTTCCTGCAACGTATCAGGTAGACAACGTTGGCCGAGTCACATGAGTATGTACCATGTACCTGGTGGGTAGTGTCCTCACGTGTGATGATGGTATCTGTGTCCAACACCGGCATCTCCGCATCATGACCACTATTGACACCACAAACTGCCGGCTCAAAGTGGAGAGAATCTCCAAGAAGATCGCGCATATTGACACAGACATCAAGCATCTACAGAGATGCAAGAAAGCAGACAAGATTCCGAAAGGACTACAGATCACGAACCCACTCAAGTCGACATACAACACAGACTACGCTGAGAGACTTTGCCGTCGTACCTCTCGCACACTCCTCAACCATCTCGTACACCAGCTCTACAGCAGACGCCGCAACCTCGAAACCAAGATAGAGTCCATGCTCTCAGCCTGTGCTCAGGACACAGCAGACCAGCTACGAGACACCGCCAAACAGACGAGGCAACGGAACTACGCTTCCTACATGCGCATCAAGAACAGGAAGCTTGAGAAACTCGGCATCACCACCAGCAGCAACCAAGCCTCCCCCGGTACCACGGTTGCAACCACAGGGAAGTCCATCGTCAACCTGTCGGACCACACCCTTCAACCAGATGAAATCAAAGTTCTCGCCCTAGGGCTCAAGTTCTGTCCCACCACCAAAATGGACCCCATCGGTCTCGCGGCAGACACAGAGGAATTCATCAGGAGAATGAGGATCCGGGAATACTACCACAAATCCCAAGATGTCAGCAACAAACCCAATGAGACAATCAATGATCCGGAACAGCAGACAGAGGGAACCACAGTGCAGCAATGGAAGAAGAAAGAGTCAAATTGGACCCTTCCGGAGGGTCGCTGCCCTAAGCTTGACATGTATGGTCAAGCTGTCAGGAAATGCATCAACGCCAGATTCATCAGCCGCACTCAAAAGACAGTCCAGAATGTCACCCGAGCACAGCGCAACGCCATCCACGCTCTCAAGACCAATCGCAACATCGTCATCAAACCAGCGGACAAAGGAGGAGCCATTGTCATACAGAACAAAATGGACTATTGCAAAGAAGCATACCGACAACTGGACAACCAGGAACACTACAGACAGTTACCCGCAGATCCGACCAAAGAACACACCCGCCAACTCAATAGACTGATCAAGACCTTCGATCCAGACCTTCAAAACATCCTACGCGCTCTCAGCCCACGTACTCCCCGCGTAGGAGACTTTTACTGCCTCCCAAAGATACACAAAGCCAACACACCCGGACGTCCTATCGTATCAGGCAATGGAACCCTGTGTGAGAACCTCTCTGGGTACATCGAAGGCATCCTGAAACCCATCGTACAGGGAACCCCCAGCTTCTGTCGCGACACTACAGAATTCTTGCAGAAACTCAGCACCCATGGACCAGTTGAACCAGGAACACACCTCGCCACGATGGACGTATCGGCACTCTACACCAATATCCCCCACGATGACGGCATCGCTGCGACAGCCTCAGTACTCAACACCAACAACAGCCAATCTCCAGACGCCATCCTACAACTCATCCGCTTCATCCTTGACCACAATGTCTTCACCTTTGACAACCAGTTTTTTACCCAAACACACGGAACAGCCATGGGGACCAAATTCGCACCCCAATACACCAACATCTTCATGCACAAGTTAGAGCAAGACTTCTTCGCTGCACAGGACCTCCAACCAACGCTGTACACCAGATACATCGACGACATCTTCTTCCTTTGGACCCACGGCGAAGGATCACTGAAAGGACTACACGATAACATCAACAGGTTCCATCCCACCATCAAACTCACCATGGACTACTCCTCAGAATCGGTTTCATTTTTGGACACACGAATCTCCATCAAAGACGGACGCCTCAGCACTTCACTCTACCGCAAGCCCACGGACAACCTCACGATGCTCCACTTCTCCAGCTTCCACCCTAACCACGTTAAAGAAGCCATTCCCTATGGACAAGCCCTGCAAATACACAGGATCTGCTCAGACGAGGAGGAACGCGATGGACACCTACGGACACTGAAAGACGCCCTCGTAAGAACGGGATATGACGCTCGACTCGTCGATCGACAGTTCCGACGGGCCACAGCGAAAAACCGCATAGACCTCCTCAGAAGGCGAACACGGGACACAACCAACAGAGTACCCTACGTCGTCCAGTACTTCCCCGGAGCGGAGAAACTACGCCATGTTCTTCGCAGCCTTCAACATGTCATCGATGACGACGAACACCTTGCTAAGGCCATCCCCACGCCTCCACTACTCGCCTTCAAGCAGCCGCCTAACCTCAAAGGTACCATCGTTCGCAGCAAATTACCCAGCTGTCAGGAGAACAGCGACCATGACACCACACAACCCTGCCACGGCAACCACTGCAAGACATGCCAGATCATCAACACAGATACCATCATCACACGTGAGGACACTACCCACCAGGTACATGGTACATGCTCATGTGACTCGACCAACGTTGTCTACCTGATACGTTGCAGGAAAGGATGCCCCGGAGCATGGTACTTCGGCGAGACCATGCAGACACTGAGACAACGTATGAACGGACACCGCGCAACAATCGCCAGGCAGGATTGTTACCTCCCAGTCGGGGAACACTTCAGCAGTCAAGGACATTCAGCCTCGGATCTGCAGGTTAGCGTTCTCCAAGGCGGCCTTCGAGACACACGACAACGCAAAATCATCGAGCAGAAACTGATAGCCAAGTTCCGCACCCATGAGGATGGCCTCAATAGGGATATCGGGTTCATGTCACGCTATAGAACGTGACTCGACATCGTTGTCTGTCTTTCCAGTTTAAAAAAAACAAACAAAAAAAAGGTTAAAAGCTCAACTGCAGACGGCAGGATTTGACACGTTGGACCCCCTGTGACCCATCTCATTGTCTTGGCTGTGCTCTGGTGTGTCTTTGATGTAATGCCTCCCTGAAAGATTGTATCTCTGCAGACAAATTGCTTTCTGTGTTTATATACTGTGTAATACTGTAGATTCCCTCATTGTACCTTTACCTGACGAAGGGGCAACAGCTCCAAAAGCTTGTAATGTTAAATAAATCTGTTGGACTATAACCTGGTGTTGTGCGACTTCTCATTTTTGTCCACCCCAGTCCAACACCGGCATCTCCGCATCATAGAAATTCCTGACATGGATGTCCCCACCTGTGGCCCCACCCTCTCTGATGCTCCCTTTGTAAGAGGCCTGGTTGTTATCTAGTGACTACTGCTAGAAAGTGCAAATACATTTAAACAGCTCACCATATATCACTATTGTAAACAGAACAGAACAAATGATTCTAGTACAATAGAGTTTGACACACAAAACATTGGGCTCAATTTTAATTCCCGAGGCGGGTTGGAGTCGGGTTGCGTAGTGGGCGGGTTCGGGAGCCGCTTCCGGCGGGAACAGCTGCAGAGTTTCAATTTTTATTAAAGTACCTTGTTGATTTCATGGAGACACACTGGCCGGTCCAATGAGTGGGCTCGGGTCGGCTGGCCGCCTCTGATGACGTCATAATAGCAGCTGCTTTTAAAGCTGCCTTCCAGCCTGAGCCTTTCCATTGTGGTTTCCTGCACTTCTTTTCAAAGCTATGACTTCTTCCAGAGGCAAGGCAGCTCCTCGGTTTAATGATGAGTCCCTCCAAGTTCTTGTGGATGCTGTCAGAGGGCACAGGGAGATTCTCTTCCCTCCTGATGGCCTGAGGAAGTCTCCTCAGCAGACCAAGGCAGCCTGGCTGCGCATTCCTCAGGAGGTGAGCGCAAGGTGCATTTATGCACGCTCATGGATCCGGTGCCACAAAAGGTTTAATGATCTTGTGAGAACATCAAAAGTGAGTATCCCATCTCACTTGCCTTCACTCTGCTTCCCTTCTCTTCTCATCACCTGCACTCTGCTTTGGAAGCCTCCTCCTTCACATCCCACCTTACTCTTACTTCACTTGCACCCTTTCCTATCCATCTCTGTCTCTGCACTGAATCACTTCAGCATCCTGCCTATGCATCCCTTAGACTCACTCTCACTGTCATGCAGTGACAACAACTAACAACACACAGGGAGCTACCTTCCTCTTGGCACCTTACCCCATCTTCGTCTCACACAAATCTTCTATGGTAGGGATTAATCACACTCACTCCATCACTGTGGCTGAAACACCGCTTGTGTCCCTCCTTGCAGGAAAAGATAGCCCACAATAAGAGGGAGAGAGCAATGACTGGAGGAGGAACACCTACCTTAGCAACATTGACCAGTGCTGAGGAGGCAGCAAACGAGATTGTTGGAGGTGGCGAGACCTGGAAGTCGGCGATGGAGAGATGGGCAAACTAGAGGAAGCTGGTGACATAATAGATTTTCATCCCTCTCAGAAAGCAATGCAATATGATGTTCATAGAGAATCGCTTTTTATCATCTGCTCAAAAGGATGTGTCTGCTACATCAATTTCAGATGTCTAATTCAAGCCTTTACTCTTCCACAGGATCATCGAGCGCCCCCCTCCCCACGATCCAGGACGAAGGCCCAGACATCTCCTCAGAGGAACCTGAAGCCTCTGAGGGACCAGCGTCACCAGGACTCAGGCACACCCAGCACCAGCGCAGCAACGCACACCTCGGTGGGGCCATCACGAGTTAGAGTAGTGTTGCCACCTGGTCTATCACAGCGCACAAGTGAGCATCAGCAGATGGTGGAGACAGCGACAGCAGTAGAGAGTCCTCCTCGGAGGTCACAGGACTCTCCTAGCTCTGCTGAGCTGCATGCAGATGCTATGCCTCTGGGGCCATCCAGAAAAAGAGCGGTTCGTGAAATACAGGAACAAGTGCAGGTGTCTCTGGTAGGTTTGCCTCTAGTGCGAGTGTGGAGAGAATGGAGGAGTCCATCTGTAACATCAGCACTGCCATGGTGAAGGCAATGGCGCATGAACGTACCACCCTGGATAGGATGGCAACCTCCGTGGAAAGGATGGCTACAGGCCATGGAGGAAATAAGTCACCAGAGTCAGGAAACCACAGTGACTGTTTAGAATAGAATGAGATCTCTGGAGGAGCGATGGGCAGCTATTAAACAGAGACACCAGGGCTTCATGGATGTCCTTTTGAGGAGGACTGCCAGTGCAGATACGAGTCCTTATGGCCCCCCTGAAGTGCAGCAAAGTGCTCTCCTGCCACTTGCCAGCACTGAGGTGTGGCTGATCCATGAGAGGGATGTTGTTGGCAGGACAGAAGGAAGTGTGGGCTCCTCTCAAAGCACTCGCACGACCATGCCACTACGGAGCCCTCGGGCAGAGACCCACTTTGCAGAGACAACTGAGATGACCGTTTCAGCCCCTGCACAGCCACAGGAAGAGCAGACTGTTGAAGAGCCCTCCCAGGCTCCTAAGCCCAGAGGATGCCCGCCAAAGGTGACTAAGCAAGCACAGCATCCAAGTCAGCAAGGTGCCTCTACATCTGCTGAAGCCACAGGGGAAGCACCACGTAGAAGCATGCGCAAGAGAAAGATTTAGCACCTATAGACACAAGGGGACTCACTTGCATGATGTTTCTTTTTTTTCTGACGGTTGTTGGTATATTTTGTCATGTGTTAAAGATAAATTATGTTAAACAGTTGATTGTGTGGCCTATGTCTTTGAGGAAATGGCAAAAGCGCATTGAGGGCTCAGGGCGACTTACATTTGTAATGCTGATGGTAAAAGTGATAGGAAATAAGAGCGTCTAGCAGAGATAAAGTATGACATTGGACAAGTGTCACCTGCAATTACAAAGCCATATGGTGGCCACCTATGGTCGAAGAGTAAGCTTATGGTAGTTTGGCATGGCAGTGTGCATACCCTGGTTGACGTGCAGCAGTGAACTGGAGGGATGCTGCATTGGTCACAACAGGGCATGCAAGGCTCCCCTCATCCTCCTCCTCCTCCTCTTCCCAGGAAGATCTCTGGTGAGCCACGCGGCTGCTACACCCCCAATTATGAGGACCAGGATGAGAGGGCATAAATATTTCCCATCCCCTTCCTATAGATTTCATTTGAGGTAACAATCTTGCAAGCGCACAGTCGAAGTGGCCTGAAATAATTCCTTTCATGATGCACTGCAGATGGGTGTCAGCTTGAACAGTCAGAAGGTCAGTAGATGTGATAAATGTTATCCCATACCTACAACAGCAAAGTTGTTGCATTTGAATGTCAGCCATGTTTCAGGGGCGCTTTTAAAGTGCTCCACCAATGCATACAAATCATGTCCTCCAGCAACTCGTCTCCTTGAACCTGGCCTGTTTCTGACTAGTTGGGAAACAGGAGCCAGAAGCAGGAAAATGGGAAACCATGATGAAAATAGGATTAGCAAAACAGTTAACAGGCTGTTAACTGCCTTAACTACCTGTCCCACCAGTTGGAGACGGGTCAGGTTGGGAGCAGCTAAACAGACACTCAGGAAAATTGGGTGGGGGCGGGATGGATGCGGGTTGGGTGCCTGAAGCCATTTTTCCCGATTTTTCCCAACAGACCCGCCTCCAAACCCGCCTCCTCGGGGCTATTAAAATCGAGCCCATTAACTGCCTTTTCAAAAATGTGTTCTTTATATGAAGTTTTGACTTCATCAAGGTGAGGGACAATACTGTTGGGAAATGGAACAATTTTGATCTCAAGTGCATCTAGGTCATTGTTGAGTACACCTCCCTCTACCCTCTCTGAAAATATCACGCTGGTTTAGTAAGGGAAGGCCTTCTGAGGTTACAGTTGAGGGACATTGTTAGGGGCTGTGTAGACGGTGCTTTACTCTGCAGCTAACCACACTATACATGACCTGGCAGTGCTTGATACTAACATTACTCATCTTTGATGAGCACAAAATGTATTTAAAAAAATCATGTACCCGTTTCTTTAATGGGACCCACACCTATGGAGTTGCTTGAGCACTTCTGTTCCTCCTGGCTCCACAGAAAGGTGTTTTAAAAATTGTTTTATACAACAATCTATCTATGTCTTCCTGTAATCTTTTACAGTCCTCCTTACTGTTTGCCAAACTTCCACTTTTGCTTTGTCAGCAAATTTTAATATTGTGCTCCCTATGTCAAAGTCCAATTCATCTATAAATAGAGAACGAAGGTGGACCTAGCACTGACCCCTGGGGTACACTGCTTCCAATCCTTTTCCAATCCGAGCAATACCAATGAATTCTAATCCGTTAGTTTCCTCTTGTACCATACATATCTTGTAATAGGCCTCCTGAGACACCGACTGAAAATCTATATACACGACATTTAAATGCAAGTTGTTGTTGATTTGAAGCCGACAACAGAGGAAGTACAGACAATAATATGTGCAAGGGTTGAATAAAGTTCAGGAAGAGAACATGAATGAAATATCAGGAAAGATGACCACCAATTATGACTCACCACAGATGTACTCCTGCGGTAAACCAACATCACAGAGGGAGACAAAACTGCCAGAACCTGCAGCCAACTTTCTATATAAGGAATGTGGTTGTCTGGTTTTATGTCAGGGAGAGGCTTAACAGCACCGCCATGTGATAAGAGTGTAAACTTAATTTCTTCAAGTCCATACTGTAGTTTTGAGCATCGACTGCTATCATTACCCTTTAATACTGTTATTAAGTTAAATCATGTTGATGGTGAGATTTTGTAATACTTAAAATTAAGTTTATTGTGACGCTTAACAACATTTAGATTTTGCCAATTTATGTTATCAGTTGCTTGTAACCATTGATACTGAACTCATACTCTATGCATCGCAGATGCAGTTGAATAAAGTGGTGATAGTGATACATCTCTATATCTGACTCAATCCTTGATGCCTCTGGGAGTGAACAGTTAAGCTACACTTCACTCAGGGTTGTATGGTGGGCCGACTGGTGGCAAACTTGGCTTAATAATAAATATACTTTGGACTTGGTTTATGGAGGGTAGCTTGAAACTAGCAATTTGGCATCATCGTGCCAATGGTCTGTGTGTCTGCTCCCAGTGCAGAGCCTCACTCACCACGAGTGCATATCAAGAAATCATGGGCACCATCCTCATAATGTTCTGTCCATCCAAATTAAAACAGCTGACATACGTCAAACTCTATACACATAGGAACAGGAGTAGGCCATTTAGCCCCTCGAGTCTGTTCCGCCATTAAATGAGATCATGGCTGATCTGTGACCTAACTCCATATACCCGCCTTTGGCCCATATCCCTTAATACCTTTTGGTTAACAAAAATCTATCAATCTCCAATTTAAAATTAACAATTGATCTAGCATTAATTGCCGTTTGAGGAAGAGAGTTCCAAACTTCTACCACTCTTTTTGTTTGTCGAACTGTTTCCTAATTGCACTCCTGAAAGGTCTGGCTCTAATTTTTAGACTATGCCCCCTAGTCCTAGACTCCCCAACCAGCGGAAATAGTTTCTCTGTATCTACCCTATCTGTTACCCTTAATATCTTGAAAACTTCGATCAAATCACCCCTTAACCTTCTAAATTCTAGGGAATACAACCCTAATTTGTGTAATCTCTCCTCGTAATTTAACCCTTGGAGTCCAGGTATCATTCTGGTAAATCTACGCTGCACTCTCTCCAAGGCCAATATATCCTTCCTAAGGTGTGGTGCCCAGAACTGCTCACAGAACTCCAGGTGTGGTCTAACCAGGGTTTTGAACAGCTGCAGCATAACTTCTACCCCCTTGTATTCTCGTCCTCTAGATATAAAGGCCAGCATTCCATTAGCCTTTTTGATTATTTTCTGTACCTGTTCATGACATTTTAATGATCTATGTACCTGGACCCCCAAGTTTCTTTGGACCTCCATTGTCTTTAGCTTTTCACCATTTAGAAAGTGCCTTGTTCTATCCTTTTTAGGTCCAAAGTGGATGACCTCACATTTGCCTACATTGAAATCCATTTGCCATAGTTTTGCCCATCACTTAATCTATCGATATCCCTTTGTAATTTTATGGTTTCATCTACACTGTCTACAATGTCGCCTATCTTTGTGTTATTGGCAAATTTGGATATATGGCTTTCTATGCCATCATCTAAGTCGTTAATAAATACTGTGAATAATTGAGGCCCCAACACAGATTCCTGCGGGACACCACTAGTCACATCCTGCCAATTAGCGTATCTACCTATTATCCCTACTCTCTGTCTCCTGCCGCTCAGCCAATTTCCTAACCAGGTCGATAATTTGCCTTCAATTCCATGGGCTTCTACCTTAGTTAACAGTCTCTTATGTGAGACTTTATCAAATGCCTTCTGGAAGTCCATATAAATAACATCCATAGACATTCCCCGTCCACTACTTTAGTCACCTCTTCAGGTTTGCCAGGCATGTCCTACCTTTCACAAATCCAAGATAGCTCTTTCTGATCATCTGAAAATTTTTGAGGTGTTCAGTCACCCTATCCTTAATTATAAACTCTAGCAATTTCCCGACAACAGATGTTAGGCTAACTGGTCAAAATTCCCTGGTTTCGCTCTCTCGCCATTCTTAAATAGCAGAGTGACATGCACAATTTTCCAATCTAAAGGAATGGTTCCTGAATCAAGAGAACTTTGGAAGATTATAGTTAGGGCATCTGTAATGTGCTCACCTACTTCCTTTAAAATCCTGGAATGGAAACCATCTGGTCCTGGGGATTTGTCACTCTTAAGTGCCATTATTTTCTTCATTAGTGTTATTTTACTTACGCTAATTTTATTAAATCCCTGTCCCTGATTCAATATTAGTTTCCTTGAGATTTCCGGCATGCTATCCTCTTCCTCTACAATAAATACTGACACAAAGTAATTATTCAACATGTCCGCCATTTCCTTATCACAATTGACAATATTACCGATCCTGACTACCCTCTTTTTCCTAATATAATTGTAAAAATTCTATGTTGATTTTGATATCCCTTGCAAGTTTCTTTTCATACTCCCTTTTTGTAGCTCTAACTATTTGTTTTGTGGCCCTTTGCTGTTCTTTGTATCTTTCCCATTCGTGAAGATCTGTGCTTTTTTTTGCATTTTTGAATGCTTTTTCTTTTAGTTTTATGCTGGCCCTTACCTCTTTAGTCATCCATGGCTGGATTTTTTTGCAAGTTCTTGCCCCATCATGGGTATAATCTGGTTTTATTTCACCTTAAATTATTTTTTGAACATCTCCAACTGATCTTCTGTCATTTTGCCCATTAATAGATTTGCCCAGTTTACTGTGGACAGTCTCTGCCTCATCCCGTTGAAGTTGGACTTACCCAAATCTAGAATCTTACTAGTCTTTCTCCTTTCCAAACACTACACTGAATTCGATCATGTTATGATCACTATTGGATAAATGTTCATGCACCATTAGGCTGTTAACTAAATCTGGCTCATTACTCATTACTAAATCTAATATGAGAAGTCGCACAACACCAGGTTATAGTCCAACAGCTTTATTTGAAATCACAAGCTTTCGGAGTGCTGCTCCTTCGTCAGGTGAAGTGACGAGACATCTCTTCACTTCACCTGACGAAGGAGCAGCGCTCCAAAAGCTTGTGATTTCAAATAAAGCTGTTGGACTATAACCTGGTGTTGTGCGACTTCTCACATTTGTCCACCCCAGTCCAACACCGGCATCCCCACATCATAAATCTAATATGGCATGCCCCCTTGTTGCTTCTAGGACATATTGTTGTAGAAAACTATCCCACAAACATTCAAGAAATTCGCTACCTTTCTGACAGGTGCCAATCTGCTTATCCCAATCAAATGAAAGTTAAAATCCCCCATTAAAACCACTCTACCTTTACTACAAGCTTGTCTAATCACTGCATTTATACAATCTAGCACTTCACAGCTGCGACCAGGGGGCCTATACGCAACTCCCACTACAGTCTTAAATCCTTTCCTATTTTTTAATTCTACCCATAAAGTCTCCACTGCCTGCTTACCTCTCTTTAAATCCTCTCTTATCATTGAAGTGATTTCATCCTTAATCACTAAGGCCTATCCACCCCCTCTACCATGTTCTCTATCTTTCCTGTAGACCTTATAACCCGGTATATTGAGTTCCCAGTCCTGACCGTCTTGCAGCCATGTCTCAGTAATGGCTACCATGTCATACCCTCTAATTTGAATTCACTCCTGCAGTTCATTCAATTTATTCCTTATACTCCGTGTGTTTGTATAAAGAACGCTTATTTGGGCCACACACCCTAGCCTGTCCTTCAGCTCTAATGTTTTACTCACGTGTTTCTTATTTCTCTCTCCTGGTTTAATCACTTTACATCTTTTAGTTTTCCCTTTACCTGTAGTGCCTAAAGCATAATTTCTGACTGTTACTCTACTCTCTTCGCCTTTGTCTGTTTTTGAACTATTATTTGTACTACAATTTCCACCTGAGCTCTCCCCCCCCCCCATTTACTGGTTTAAAGTCCTTGTGAGCGCCCTATTTATCCTTTCCGCGAGGACCCTGGTCTCAGACCAGTTCAGGTGGAGCCTGTCCCAATGGTACAGTTCCTCCCTGTCCCAATACTGGTGCCAGTGCCCCATGAAATGGAACCGCTCTTTTCCACACCACTCCTTCAGCCACGTGTTCATCTCCCTAATCAGCTTATCCCTACGCCAATTTGCTTGTGGCTCAGGTAATAATCCAGAGATTATAACCCTTGAGGTCCTGTTCTTTAATTTAGCTCCTAGTTCCTGGTACTCTACAAACAGGACCTCCTGCCTACTCTTCCTTATGTTGTTGGTCCCAACATGGACCACACAACTGGATCCTCCCACTCCCTCTCCAATATCCTTTCAAGCCAGTTTGAGATGTCCCTCATCCTGGCACCAGGTAGGCAACATACCATGTGGGACTCTCAATCTTGCTTACAAGGATGCTATTTGTCCCCTTAATTATAGAATTCCCTACAACTACCACATTATGCTTTCTCTCCCCTTTGGACAGCCTCCTGCTGCAAAGTGCCAGGGTCTGCATTCTGGCTGTCCTTCCGACAGTCTTTATCCTTATCCTCACAGGTAGCAAGTACATTGTACCTGTTGGGTAGGATCAGTTTCTGTGGATCCTCATTCTCTTTCTCACCTGGGTTCCCCTTACTCTGTACCTATCGGTCACACCAACCCCGTCCTGAACCTGCACCTCGCTACGAGGTGTGACCGAAGTCTGGAGCAAACCGGCCAGATACTCCTCCCCCTCCCTTATGTGTTGGAGTGTCTCCAACTCACACTCCAGCTCAATGACTCTGAGCCGGAGAGATTTGAGACGGAGACATCTACTGCAGACGTGTTTGCTCAGGACAGTCTCGCTGTCCACAAACTCCCACACACTGCAGTCCAGACACACAACCTGCTCTGCCATGTCTTAGTCTAACCTTATTTTATTTATTTAATTAGTTAAAGTCTTTATTCAAACGATTATTTATTGTTATATACATTAGTTTATTTAGTTAAGTTATTAATTCAATAAAGAACGAAATCATTTCCCAGCTCTTAGTTTAAAGTACTGTCCTAGCTTAGAGAGAAAAAAAGTTACTGCTCACCAACCAATCACCTACCTACTGTCCTGTGACATCACTCCTTGGGAAAAATTTGGTTGCTTTGCGCCTCCCGTTAGCACCCTGAGAGGGCGCTAACGGGGCGCAAAGCACCTGGCGCCCGTGTGTGGAGCCGCTAATGCCTCCCGCAAAATTCAGCGGGAGGTTAGCGGCAGCGGTAGCTAGTAGCGCCCCCTGACGCTGCGCCTCCGGTGATTACATCATCACCGTGCGCAGCGTCCCGCTCGCGCCCCGGCTGCAAACTTGGCTCGCGCCCCCTGACCTACCACTGGACACTATGTCCGACAGGGTCAGAGTGCCGTGTTTGCGGCCGGGCGGCACAAATTAAAGGGCAGGTGCCGGGCGGCCATTTTTTGGGGGGGGGGGCTGCCTGCCAGCACCTGCCCCCTCTCGCCTCCTCCTGTGGGGTGCCGGCTGCGATCGGTCAGCCCGGCACTCCTCTTGAGTGTTGTGCTCTTTTGCCGGCACCCCGCTCCCCAGTGGTCCAGCAGGGCCCCGGTGCACGCTGCGCTAGGCCCCTCCCCTTTAATCAGGGGAGGGAGGCCTGTAGTACTGCGGCGCTACGTTCCGGCGTGCGTGGAGCTGCTGCACGTAGCGCCGCGATATTCAATGGGAGCGGCCCAAGAGGGAGGCGGAGTGCTTCCAGTAGAGCCCTGCCTCCTGCTTGGGGTGCTACCATTCAATTACGGGGTGCGTGGGCGCTAACTTTTTCGGGGTGCTAAAACTAGCGCCCCGGCGAAGTCAGCGCCCCAAAAGGGGCGCGAGTCAATTTTCCCCCTTGTTGTTTTTGAGTTCATTGCAGATACTCTGCCTCCGCTGCTGCCCCACTCAGGTCTGCACTGTCCTCGGCCTCCCCCTCAGTTTATACTCTGCTGTCTCTGCTGCTGCCGCCATTCGCTCCCAATCCCAATCCATATTGCCTACATTAGTAAAAGGAGAGGGGGCAAAACTCATCTGATACCCTTAAACCAATATATGTTATGCAAGGGGATTTCGAATTCACTTTCTCCACTTAGAACACTTACAACTGCAGGGAAAGGATACTTTCACCCCTTTTGTTTGGATTAAATTCAAGACCAAGTCCCAGACATTAAAAAGGCTGTGTTCTAACTCAGTGTACTACCAATTCCCCTGGATACTTACATTTGAAATGTTGCCATACATTTGGAAACTTGTTTATTTAACAATGTAGTACAGAGTGAACTAAATCAATTTCTGGTAAATAATCAAAACAATTGCACTCTCTGGCATCTATTATCTCTAATAAATGTTGAGAGAAATTGTCTAATTACACATTTACAACTGATTACAGAAAGCAGGATTTGTCTCAATATCAACTGATGAGACAACATGCACCATTATTGTACCTATTAGGCCCTAGTACATCTAATTCACTTTAGAATAACATTAACTGACATGTAAATTAGTAAAATATTATTGAAACTTATTTTGTATAAAAATTCACATCCTGCTCCCTGGATTTCACATTACTTCAAGTTTAAACAACAAGAAGGCATGAACACATATAGTTAAAAAAATGACCTTTGCAACTCATTTGGATACAGTCAGAATACATCAATGCTTCATGTTTTTTGTATTAAATCTCTTTGCTGTTTTAATGAATGCGTTAACTCTTATTTTAAATGAGTTAAAACCTTGATTAATTCAGCAGGCAAAGTAATATCTTATTCATGCTGCAGATAGACGATGTGCTGAGCCAAATCTACCTCCCAGTAAGTGATGGCACAAATCACAAAGGTGATCAAACAACTGTGCATGGTTTCCTGTAACCCAATCTTACAAGCAAGACTCGGTGAGATAAGAACAGAAACTGACAAAGAATGGCCGGTATAAAAATTGAAATCTTTGATCTTAGAAGGATTTCTAGACGTAAAATATGAAATTGATCCTGAGATACAACAGTTACCGGACTTCTGAGAGGAATTGGCATTCTTCAAAAGTGACAAAGCTCTGGTGCCTGCCAGCCTGAGAAGACTCATATTAGTAAAAATGCATCAAAGCTAGCACGGAATTGAAAAATTCAAAAGGTAAGCTTATTCTAGCTTGGCATGCTGTCACAAATTGCCGATGTCTAACATGTAACATGTACAGAAGGAAAGCATGCAAAGAACCAATGAAAGCACATGACAGTCCAACCTTTCCTTGGCAGACAGTTAGGAATTATAAATAACAACAGAAAACGCTGGAAAAACTCAGCAGGCCAGGCAGCATCCGTGGAGAGAGAAACAGAGTTAACGGTTTAGGTCGAAGACCCTTCGTCAGACGAAGGGTCTTCGACCTGAAACGTTAACTCTGTTTCTCTCTCCACGGATGCTGCCTGGCCTGCTGAGTTTTTCCAGCGTTTTCTGTTGTTATTTCGGATTTCCAGCATCCGCAGTATTTTGCTATCGAGTTAGGAATTACATATTTGAACCTCATTCAAATCAATATTTAATCACTGCCGACTACTTTTTAATTTTTTCAACTCAATAAATAAACCAATATCAAGAGTTCAAAAGTGAATGAAGTAGTTTCAAATAATGGACTCCAGTTTGCAAGCGAGCAGCTAGAAAGCTAGCAGTAACACAGAGCAAAACCCTGCCTCATCTGCTCAAAGAAGGAAGCAGGCATTTTGAATAAACATCAAGACAGAAGAACATAAGAAATAAGAGCCAGAGTAGGCCATACATCATTCAATAAGATCATGGCTGATCTTTGACCTCAACTCCACTTTCCCGCCCTATCCCCATATCGCTTGATTCCCCTAGAGTCCAAGATTTATCGATCTCTGCCTTGAATATACTCAATGATTCAGCATCCACAGCCCTCTGGGGTAGAGAATTCCAAAGATTCACAGCCCTCTAAGTGAAGAAATTCCTCCTTATCTCAGTGTTAAATGGCCAACCCCTTATCCTGAGACTATGCCCCCTAGTTCTAGACACTCCAGCCAGGGGAAACAGCCTCTCAGCATCTACCCTGTCAAGCCTCGCAGAATTCTATATGTTTCAACGAGATCACCTCTCATTCTTTTAAACTCCAGGGAGTATAGGCCCATTCTACTCAATCTCTCCTCATAGGACATACTGCATGCTGTATGTGAATTGTTGTTCAAACCTTTATATGACCAAGACTTTTCCTGATGTTAAGAGAAGGCAGTACTAGTCTGTATGGGCAGAGTGACATCCACCCATGTCCAAACACGTAATAATATCCTGATCTTCCTTCTATGATCAGCGGCACAAGAGTAAACCCCCTCTCCCCATTACAGGGTTGCCTCCAACATCAATTTTGGGGCAATTATGGAACACTCAATTATGGAACTAACATTCAATTTTCTGACCTTTTTGTCCATATTTACACCATAAAGAAACTCTCAAAATGCTTAACTTTGACACATATTAAAGGTACTTTAAAAATGTGGATATCAACTAAAACTAGAAATGCTGCACACAGGTTTGTCAACTTCAGCCTGTTGTGCCTTGAAGCTATTGACTACAAGTTCCCCTAGCTATTCCCTACCCTGAGTTTTCTACTTCAGCTGCCTTATAATAGGGAGGAATTGAGGAGTGGACAATTTTTCCAATAGAGAGGGAGGAAAATCAGAAGGCTTGCCATTCCAATCAAAAAATGGAGAGTTGTTCTGTTCTCCAGCTTTACTGAGCTAACTTTTCTGACTTTACACTTCTGAATGCACATGCCGGAAATCCTGGCGAGCACTGCGTATGATTCTTCAATAGTTAGAAAATCATGTGCAATGTGCACTGGAATTAGTCATTGGCCTAGAAATTGGATCGCACCCAAATGGGGAAAGCGATGCTGGTGCAGTGCACACTGAATGCGCTCAATAAGGCCAGAGGCTGGGCCATGGCAAATCAGTCTGCCGGCCTCATTAGGATAGTGGTCATGATGCGGAGATGCCGGTGTTGGACTGGGGTGGACAAAAATGAGAAGTCGCACAACACCAGGTTATAGTCCAACAGTTTTATTTGAAATTACGAGCTTTCGGAGCTCTGCTCCTTCTTCAGGTACAGGTTCAGGTACCTGAAGAAGGAGCAGCGCTCCGAAAGCTCGTAATTTCAAATAAAATTGTTGGACTATAACCTGGTGTTGTGCGACTTCTCATTAGGATAGCACCGGCATACTGCAAGTGCCTGTCACGACCCCTGAGGCAACTCATCAGTCATGGGGGTGGGGGGGACTGAATTGTGTTGGCGGCCGAGAGGGGCGGAGGCAATCGGGAGGGGAGGGTGAGTGGTGGTGGTCAGCAGCCCGTGGGTTTTAATGTGGAGCCAGGAGGATCACTCCTAATCCTCATGGCTCCACATTCAGGCATGTAAAAAAAACTTTAAAGTTACCTTTTGGGTGGTGCCCTCCAGCGGTCCTGTTAAGGATCGCTGGTGTGGCTGTGCACCGAAGAAAACTGACTGCAACATGCACAATGCACATGCAATCCAAAAACAGGCACTGCACAATCAAATTTTTAGACCACTTTTTTATGCCACAAAATATAAATATTCACCCTATGAAATATGACGTATTTAACACATATTGTAGTTTCCCAAATGCAGTCTGGAGTCTTGGCTCAATCAAAAATATAAATTTAGTACAAATTGTACAACAATTGATGGAATCTGTTTTGTGTTTGAGGCTTTGCCAGTAGATGGCGCCATTGCAATAAAGTGGAGAAGACTGGCTGATCTGATTCACACAAGGCTGAGATTTTCCCATTGAGTGATTCCATTTAACTCTCTGAAGTGGCCTAGCAAGCCACTCAGTTGTATCAAACCGCTATCAGCAGTTCAAAATGAAGGCCCACCACCACCTTCTCAGGGCAACTCAGGTTAGGCAATAAATCCTGGTCTTGCCAGCGATGCCCACATCCCCAGAATGAAAATTAAAACCTCACTAATTTCTAGCCTTTCCTCCGCCTCTTGTATTGTATGTTCCTTTTCCATCATGAAGACCAAAATAAAATATTCATTTTAGTAATTCCACTATGTCTTTATCATCTACTATTGTTGTGCCTAAATCTGTTTTAATAGACCAAATTTCTCCTTTCTCACTCTTTTTTCTTGCTATACTTATAAATATCTTTGTTGTAAATCTTGTCATCATCTGATTCTTTCTTTTCATAAACACTCTTCGGCCTCATGATTTTCTTGAGCTCCTTTTGCTCTGTTCTATTATCCTCCAAATCCCCCTTCTTGCCATTTTTCTTTGCCCTCGCATAAGCATTTTCTTTTAATACTGTTTCCTACTATCTTTGTCGATTGTGGTTGCATCCAAAGAACTGACTCAAATCTAAAGTTGCCGGCCATCAGAACCCCAGGTACCAATACTAATCAATAATCAGGATTGATCTGGTAATTCCTTTAGTTAAAAAAAGCTTTGGTTTGGAAAGATTTATGAGATAATGTCATCTAGAGTCTGCAGATGTTTAGATTCAGTATGTTTGTAATGGCAAGTGGGTAAAGGTTACATTCAGTGAGCCGTGAATGAGTGGGTGCATTTCCCATATAATGACCATTATTACTTAAAGAACAGTTCAGTAAACTTCCCACTGTAAGTGGAAAAGTTCATTGTGATTATCATAGAGTGCATTTTACTTGGATGAAAATTTTAAACTTCTCCACTTATTGAATAAAGTTCTGGACTCAATGGATCTCAATATAAAAAATGAAGAACTGTCTTTAAGCTGAACCCCATGTAATATTTTTGATGTTTTTAGCAATTTGGCGGCTTTGCGATAGGCACCATACAAAGGAAATTCAAACACCATTGTTTTCTGGTATACAGATCTGTAAATGTACAAGACTGCACAAGGATGCTGTGATTTGTAGATCATGGTGCTTACATCAGATGTGCAAACCAGATCCTGCCATACGATCAATCTGCTCTTGCCAACACTAGGATATCCACACTGTAGCCTGGACAGACGGCCATAATTGTTTTTCCTCCCTCACTTTAATTCAAGTTGAGATCAGAAACACATGAAGTGAATTTCTATTGAACCAATCTTTTACCACTCCATTACACAATGTATTGATACACTAACACAGTGGATAGAATGGTTCTGAAACAAAGACAGAGAAAACACTTCAAAAATAATATTCCAAATATTATAACTGTGGTTGTAAATGTGTTTGAATATTCCCAGAATTTCATTTATTTGACATCAAATTATGCAAACATTGTCATTGAAACCTAAATGAATTAAAATAGAAACATTGATAGAATTGATCTTTAGAAATCAAAAAAATTAGATTCAAAAACTGATTATCTACTTAGATTGAAAATTAAGTTTTATAGTTAATCTATTTTTAATATGCTTATTTATCCTTTTGAATTCTTGAAGCTCATATTCCAGAAAATCTTGTTATATCCAATAGCACATTATTTTAGTTAATTCATGAGGTATTAATATGCATTGATTGATTTAACATTTTAAAATATATTAGATTTATTGCAAATTTCAGTGGAATTCATGAATCCAAAGTATCAGTTGTTATCATATATGTTAATTTCCTGTCTAAAAGTCTTACTTCCTGTTACCCCGATTTTTGGTCACACTTTTTAGTCAACATTGTAAATTGCTTTGTCCACATTTCCCATTCAATTTTGCCATGTTAACTGTCCTGATGTAGTGCAGCCTTTCCACCATCTACAAGGCACAAGTAAGGAGTGTGATGGAATACTCTCCACTTGCCTGGATGAGTGCAGCTCCAACAACACTCAAGAAGCTCGACACCATCCAGGACAAAGCAGCTCGCTTGATTGGCACCCCATCCACCACCTTAAACATTCACTCCCTCCACCACCGGTGCACTGTGGCTGCAGTGTGTACCATCTACAAGATTCACTGCAGCAACTTGCCAAGGCTTCTTCAGCAGCACCACCCAAACCCACGACCTCTTCCACCTAGAAGGACAAGGGCAGCAGGCACATGGGAACACCACCACCTCCAAGTTCCCCTCCAAGTCACACATCATCCTGACTTAGAACTATATTGCTGATCCTTCATTGTCGCTGCGTCAAAATCCTGGAACTCCCTCCCTAACAGCACTGTGGGAGTACCTTCACCACACGGACTGCAGTGGTTCAAGAAGGCGGCTCACCACCACCTTCTCAAGGGCAATTAGGGATGGGCAATAAATGCTGGCCTTGCCAGTGACGCCCACATCCCATAAATGAATTAAAAAAAGGCTCTCCCAGTTCCATCCTTTATACTGAAAACTTGGATGTCGAGGGAGATAGAGAAGATGATGAAACAAAAAAAGAGGGTGTATGACGCATGTCAGGTGTATTCTTCAAGGGAGAACCAGACCAAATACAATAAGTTGAGAGGTAAAGTGAAGATGAAAATAAGATTGGCAAAGAGAGAATATGAGGGTAGAATGGCGGTTAACATAAAAGGGAACCCAAAAATCTTCTATCGGCATGTAAACAGTAAGCGGGGAGTAAGAGGCGGGGTGGGGCCTATTAGGGACAAAGAAGGTGATATATGCTTAGAGGCGCAGGGCAAGGCGAGAATACTCAATGAGTACTTTGTATCAGTGTTTATTAAGGAGGTGGTTGCTGATATAATATCGGTAGAAGTGGAAAAGGTAGAAGCAATGGAAGGGGTGAAAATTGATAGACAGGATGTACTAGAAAGGTTGGGTATGCTTAGTGGATAACTCACCTGGTCCAGATGGCTTGCATCCCGGATTGTTCAGGGAATTGGGGAAGGAGATAGTGGAATGGCTTGCCATAATTTTCCAATCTTCCCTAGATGCGGGGGAGGTGCCTGAGGATTGGAAAGTGGCAACTGTGACACCATTGTTCATGAAAGGGTGTAAGGACAATCCTAGTAACTACAGGCCAGTGGTGGGTAAAGTTTTAGAAACAATAATCAAGGAAAAAATTAGAGAGGTTTAAGCTAATTAAGGAGAGCCAACATGGATTTGTAAAAGGCAGATTGTGTTTGACTAATCTAATTGAATTTTTTGATGAAGTAACATGGAGGATTGATGAACGGAATGCAATGGATGTTGTCTACATGGATTTTAGGAAGGGGTTTGACAAAGTATCACATAGAAGGCTGGTTAACAAAATTGAGGCTCATGGAATAGGTGGGTCAGTGGCAGCTTGGATAAGGAATTGGCTTAAGGACAGAAAACAGCGAGTTGTGGTAAATGGCTGTTTTTCAGACTGGAGGATGGTAGACAGTGGTGTCCCCCAAGGGTCAGTGCTGGGGCCACTGATTTTTTTGATGGATATAAATGACCTGGATATTGGAATACAGAGTAGAATTTCTAAATTTGCCGATGACACCAAACTTGGGGGTGTGGCAAACAGTGAGGATGATACCAATCGACTGCAACAGGACATAGAAAGGCTAGCAGAATGGGCAGACAAGTGGCAGATGGAATTTAATACAGAGAAGTGTGAAGTGATGCATTTTGGCAGAAGGAACAGGGAGAGGCAATATACACTTAATGGCACAGTTTTAAAGAGTGTGCAGAGACAGAGGGACCTGGGAGTTAATGTGCATAGGTCCCTGAAGGACATATTGAGAGAGTGGTTAGCAAAGCATATGGGATCTTGGGCTTCATAAATAGAGGTATTGAGTACAAAAGTAGAGAAGTTATGCTGAGCCTTTATAAAGCGCTGGTTGGCCACAACTGGAGTATTGTGTCCAGTTCTGGTCACCACACTTTAGGAAGTATATGAAGGCCCTTGAGAGGGTGCAGAGGAGATTTACCAGAATGGTTCTGGGGATGGAGGATCTTAGCTAAAAGGACAGGTTGGAGAAGCTGGATTTGTTTTCATTAGAGCAAAGGAGGTTGAGGGGTGATTTGATAGAGGTGTACAAGATTATGACGGGTTTGGATAGGCTAAACGGGGAAAAGCTGTTCCCACTAGTTGATGGTACAATGACTGGGGAACACAGATTTAAGGTTTTGGGCAACAGATACAGGGGGGACGTGAGGGAAAACTTTTTTACGCAGCGAGTGGTGAGGACCTGGAACTCGCTGCCAATGGAAGTGATGGAAGCGGAGACACTCAATGTTTTCAAGGGGAGACTGGATAGGCACTTGAGGGAAATAAACTTGCTGGGCTACAGGGATAGAGCGGGGGAATGGGACTGACTGGATTGCTCTACAGAGAGCCAGCACGGACTCGATGGAACGAATGGCCTCTTTCTGTGACGTTATGACTCTATGGCCTAAAAATTCGGTTGCTTTGCACCTCCTGTTAGCGCCCTAAGAGGGCACTAACGGGGCGCAAAGCAACTAGCGCCTGGGCGCGGCGCTGCTAACACCTCCCGCGAAATTCAGCGGGAGGTAAGTGGCGGCAGTAACCGTTAGCACCCCGTGGCACTGCGCCGCCGGCAATGACGTCATCGCCGTGCGCAGCGCCCCGCTCGCGTCACGGCCGCGATCTTCGGTAGCTAAGTCCAACGGGGTCAGGGGGGCCTACCTGCGGCCGGGGTGGCGCAAATTAAAGGGGAGGTGCCGGGCGGCCAATTTTGTTGCTGGCCACCTGCCAGCACCTGCCCCCGTTGACGTCCCCGGCCTCCTCGGCAGCTCCCCCACAGAGTGCCATATTTTTGAAATAATTTGCAGGGGAGCAATTGTTATTTACTCTTAATGATAAGTTAGCTTTTTAACAAGTCAAAAACAATAGTCCATTATTTGTGCTAAGTCATTGAAAAGCGAAGCTTTTACAGGACTTCAACTGAATAGGAACAGATGAGAAAAGAAAGCAAAAAGAATTTTGTCCATTGCCAACTGTCACAAGAGCTCAGAGAGCCACGAGGCATCGAGGTGTAAGCCGCATCGTCCCAGGCAAATGGAGGAATGCTGGATGACTCTATATCAAATGCATTCCTTTCCTGCGATCTCTAACTCTTTCCTTTACTCCTCCACAGGACCATCGAAAGCCCCCGTCCCAACTGTCTCGGAGGAAGAGTCTGAGCTTCCAGACTCCTCAGAGGAAGCTGCAACCTCTGAGGGCGCAGCGTCAGCAGAATTCAGCGCACCCAGCACCAGCGCAGACACTCACACCTCGGTGGGACTTTCACGAGATAGAGTAGTGTTGGCACCTGGTGTATCACAGCTCACAAGTGAGCATCAGCAGATGGTGGAGACAGGGACAGCAGTGGAGAGTCCTCGTCAGAGGGCGCAGGACTCTGCCAGCTTGGCTCCGCTGCATGTCGACCCTGTGCCTCCGGGTCCATCCAGAAGGAGAGCGGTGCTGGAACTCCAGGAACAGGTGCAGGAGTCTCTGGCAGGTTTTGTCTCCAGGGTCGCTGCGAGTGTGGAGCGAATGGAGGAGTCCATCGCAAACATGAGCAGAGCCTTTGGGGAGGCATTGGCGCGTGAACGCATCACCGCGGAAAGGATGGCAACCTACGTGGAAAGGATGGCTAACTCCGTGGTAAGGCTGGCTACCGTAGAGGAGAGGATGGCTACGGTAGGGGAGAGGATGGCTACGGCCATGGAGGAGCTTAGTCACCAGGGTCTTGAAAACATGGTCATTGTTCAGAATAGAATGACATCTCTTGAGGAGCGATGGTCAGCTATTGAGCATAGAAACCAGACCTTCATGGAAGTCCTCAGGAGTAGGACTTCCAGTGCAGAAACATGTCCTCAAGGCCCCCCTGAAGTGCAGCAAGGTGCTGTCAAGCCACTTGCTAGCTCTGAAGTGGGGCTGACCCATGAGAGGGATGTTGGTGGCAGACAACAAGGAAGTGGGGGCTCCTCTCCAAGCGTTCACACGACCATGCCACTGCAAAGACCTCGGTCAGAGCCCCACCAGAGTCCTCACCCAACTGATATGGACGTCTCAGCCCCATCACAGCCGCAGGAGCAGCAGACTGTTGCCGAGCCCTCACAGGTTCGCAAGTCCAGAGGACGGCCGCCAAAGGTGTCGAGACAGGAGCAGCAAGAAAGTGAGCAAGGGGCCTCCACATCTGCTGAAGCCACAGGGGAAGCACCATATAGGAGCATGCGTAAGAGGAAGATAATGCACAAGTAGTCACAAGGGTAGTCACTTGGGTGCTGTGATGTATTGTATTTGGACCAGCCATCCTTGTCACGGTATCATAAACAGATTTGATGGCAAACTGTTGAAGTTGTGGCCTGTGTCATTTCGAAAATAGGACTTTCACATTGAGGCTTAGGATGACTTGTAATTGTCAGTATGGTGGTCAGATTTATAGGAATCCGTAGGTTCTTGTCCATTGTCGATGCTCTGGTAAGAAGGTGTGAGACAAAAGTGTTTGATTGTGCAGGCTAAGCAAATCTGGCCAACATGAGTGCGTCCCTTGCATCCCGGGCAGCAATGTGGTCGCGCTCTGGCGCCTTCTGGCCTGTGCAGTTTCAGGTGGATGAGCAGCAGCTTGGCGCTCCTGTTGTTGCTCCTGCTGTTGTTCAGGATTCTGCTGCTGCCGCGGCTGGTCTTTGTCCAAATCTGATATCCAGGAGGAAAGGAAATAAATGGTTCCCATGCTTCTGCTATATACCTCAGTTGAGGAAGCGCTCAGTCAAGGTGGGGAGAGGGGTTTCCCATGAGGTCACACTGGAGATGGGTCTCAGGCTCCAAACTTCCACAACAATGATTAGGCCTGCTAAAAGCTCCCCCAGACCTGAGACAACAAAGTTCTGCCACCTGCAAATGATGTTTGTTGAAAACTCATTTTTAATGGTGGAGCTGCAGCTGTTACTAAGCAATCCACTTGTGAGGCCGTCAGGATTACCTGGCGTGTTCCAGAGGAGGCGTGTAGGATGGGGGAAAATCTAAAAATCAGAAAGGCCTCTCAAAATTGGATTATAGAGGCAATTAAATGGTTGTTAAGGGCCTTAAGGGCCTATCCCGCCTCTTGGAGGCAGGATGGAAACGGGGTCTGAAACCCTGATTCTGGGAAAATTGCTCGGAGGTGGGATGGAGGCAGGATCGGGCTCACACGCCATTTTTTGTGATTTTAACACCTCACACGCCTCCAATCCCGCCTCCTCGGGCCTGGCAAAATCGAGCCCGTTGACTCTGTTTCTCTCTCCACGGATGCTGTTTGGCCTGCTGAGTGTTTCCAGCATTTTCTGTTTTTGTGTGTGTAGCAAATGTATTTATACCAGGTATAGTATTGTAGTTGGTTATGTTACTGAACTAGTAATCTAGAGGCCTGGACCAGTAATCCAGGAAATGTGAGTTCAATTCCCACCATGGAAGTTTCAGAATTTTGATTCAGTTTTAAAAATATTCTGGAAGCTGTTGGATTTTCATAAAAAACCCAACTGGTTCACTAATGTCAATTAAGGAAGAGAACCAGCCATCCTTACCTGGTCTGCCCTACATATGACTCCAGTCTCATACCTATATAGTTGATTCGTAAGGACTGGCGGATAGCTAATGTGATTCCTCTATTTAAAAAGGGAGATAGAACAAGTCCAGGGAACAGTTAGCTTAACATCGGTGGTAGGAAAGATAATGGAATCCTTACTCAAAAATGTAATAGAAAAACATCTAGAAACTGACAATATAATAAAGAGTAGTCAGCACAGATTTCAAAAGTGAAGGTCATGTAGGTAATGTAGTAGATGTCATATATTTGGATTTTCAAAAAGCCTTCGATAACGTACTGTATAGTAGACATGTGACTAAGGTCAGAGCATGTGGAGTTAGGGGACTGGCAGCAGAATGGATAGACAGCTGGCTACAAAACAGAAAGCAGGGAGTAGAGGTTAAGGGTAGCGACTCTGACTGGCAAAAGGTGGGAAGTGGTATTCCATAGGGATTGGTCCTGAGAGCACAGTTGTTCACAACTTACATTAACGATTTGAATTCAGGAATCGGAAGTACAATTTGCAGACACCAAATTGGGAAGTGTAATTAATATAAAGGAAGAATGTGACAAAATACAAGAAGACATTAATAAACTTGTAGAATTGGCATCTAATTGGCAAATTAATTTCAATATAGAGAAGTGTGAGGTGGTGCATTTTGGTAGGAAGAATAAGGAGGCAACATACTGCTTGGATAATAAGAGTCTAAATGGGGTAGAAGAGCAAAGGGATCTAAGGGTTCAGATACACAAATCACTAAAAGTCACGAAGCAGGTTAACAAGGCCATAAAAAAGCAAACCAAGCACTGGGGTTCACTTCTAGAGGGATAGAATTGAAAAACAGAGAAGTTCTGTTAAACTTGCATCGAACCTTGGTTAGACCACACGGAGTACTGTGAACAGTTCTGGTCTTCGTATTATAAAAAGGATATAGAGGCATTGAAGAAGGTGCAAAAAAGATTCACAAGGGTGATACCAGAACTGAGAGGATATAACTATCAGGAAAGGTTGAACAGGCTGGCACTCTTTTCTCTAGAAAAGAAAAGGCTGAGGGGTGACCTGATTGAGGTCTTTAAGATAATGGGCTGGATTTTCAATGACCCGTGGAGTCGGGTTTGGAGGCGTGTGAGGGGTTAAAGTTGTAGATTCGGGGGTCCCGACCCCATCCCGACTCCATTCCGCCTCCACGCAATTTTGACAAAATCGGTCGCGGGGTTCCCGACTCCGTCCCGCCTCCAAGAGGCGGGAGAGGCCATTAAAGCCCTTATCAAGCCCTAAATTGGCTCTGTAATGCCATTTTGAAACGTTTTAGCTAGTTTAACCCTTTTCCAACATGAAGTACGCCTGATGTGAAACACGCCAGTGAAACCTGGCAGGAGCACAAGTGGATAGCTGACTATCAGCTGCAGGTCCACTATTACAACGGAGATGTGATGAAGGTAGTAGTAGTATTAGGTCTGAAAGTCGCCTCTGATGCTACTGCATTGAATGTCTTCAGAGACTGCCTGGGAGGACTTGGTTGCAAAAAAATTCTCTCTCTCTCTCTCTCTGAGATGCTGCTCATTTTGCATCCAGGTCCTCTCACAGCAAAGGCCAGGCAATCTCTGAGACCAGGCAGTCAGTCTCTGACCTGCAATGATGACATCATCAGAGGCGACTTTCAGACTGAAACCACTAATTGGGTCATGGGTTCCCACATGCTGGAACTCAATTGCCCAATTAAGTGAAAATTGCGTCATTCATCCACATTAATCTGGAGTCGGGGGGGCAACACGAAATACAGGTAACACGACCCCAACCCGACCCCAAGACAAAATCCAGCCCAATGAAAGGGTTTGATAGGGTAGACACAGAAAATGTTTCCACTTGTAGGGGAGTCCAAAACTAGAGGCCCCAACAACAACAACTTGTATTTATAGAGCGCCTTTAACGTAGTAAAACGTCCCAAGGCGCTTCACAGGAGCTTTATAAGACAAACATTTGACACCGAGCCACATAAGAAATGTGGGCAGGTGACCAAAAGCTTGGTCAAAGAGGTAGGTTTTGAGGAGCATCTTAAAGGAGGAAAGAGAGGTAGAGAGGCAGAGAGGTTTAGGGAGGGAGTTCCAGAGTTTAGGGACTAGGCAGCTGAAGGCACGGCCACCAATGGTGGAATGATTATAATCAGAGATGCTCAAGAGGGCAGAATTAGAGGAGCGCAGATGTCTCGGGGGGTATAAATATAAGATAGTCACTAATAAATCCAATAGGAAATTCAGAAGACACTTCTTTACCCAAAGAGTGGTAAGAATGTGGAACATGCTACCACAAGGAATAGTTGAGGCAAATAGCATAGATACATTTAAGGGGAAGTTAGATAAGCACATGAGGTAGAAAGGAGTAGAATGGTAGGCTGATAGGTTTAGATGAAGAGGGGTGGGAGGAGGCTCATGTGGAGCATAAACACTGGCATAGACCAGTTGGGCCGAATGGCCTGTTCCTGTGCTGTAGACTCGATGCAGCTCTATGTAACAGAAACACTCACTGAACAGGACCGAGTTTCTACACTAGCAGCCTTTCTGCTGCCTTGGCTGATTACCTTCGGGTGTCTGTTGATTCTTAAAAAGTCATCCTTTAAGGACTCGCAGAGATCAAAGACATTTGTCAACCCCAAGGTGCTAGATGCTTCTGAATGACCAGACATTGCTAATGGATTTGTGTAAAACAACTGCCCATCCTGCATTTAAATTACCTCTCATCTGCCAGTGGAAGGCCAACCCAGCATAGGGCCAACTGGGAAAACTATTCACGTTCAGGCCAGTTTCTGTCCAAAACACAAATTAAAATCACATATTTCCAAGTTTTTTTCGCAGAATAATGTTCGAAGAATTCTGAACTGTGACATATCTCCCTCCCCTTGGGTAGGTTCTTTGCAAGTGAGCCCTATGGCTTGCTCTCAAAAACTGTGCTCCACCCCTCACTAGGTGGGCCACCATGCCTCTTTTGGCCACCTTTGACCCCTTGCATCAACTAAAGTTCCACATATTGTGTAGTGTGGTACACCTGTTCCATCTGATGGGCCCTGAATTGGCGATGCGCCCCCCCATTGCCAATCAAACACGCACATCTAACTTTGCCTGGGACTTAGCTGGGTGCTGCTCCTGCATTTCTCCATAGGCTGCTTTCGCCTGTCCGTACGTCACCTGGACACAGGAGCTGCTCCCTATGAACAGTGCACCCTGCCCCCGCCCGGTGGACAATCTGCCATGCAGTCTCCCATGTCTCCCCCTAGAGCAGGTAAGACATAGAAGGCTTTTTCCTTCTGCATGCTGTATGGTGCAGACTGCTGCCTTTCTGCTATCTTGGCTGACTGCATTCGGATGTCTGTGTTGATTCTTAAAAAACCTCTCTTCAAAGACTGGCTCAGGTGAAAGACATTTGTCAACACCAAGATGCTCAATGTCCCCTAAATGACTAGACATTGCTAACCAATAAATTGAAAACCGCTTACTTCCACTTCCATAACATCGCCCGTCTCTGCCCCAGCCTCAGCTCATCTGCTGCTGAAACCCTCATCTGTGCCTTTGTTACCTCCAGACTCAACTATTCCAACGCTCTCCTGGCCGTCCTCCCATTTTACACCCACCATAAACTTGAGCTCATCCAAAACTCTGCTGCCCGTATCCTAACTCGCACCAAGTCCCGTTCACCCATCACCCCTGTGCTCGCTGACCTACATTGGCTCCCGATCCAGCAACGCCTCAATTTAAAAATTCTCATCCTTGTTTTCAAATCCCTCCATGGCCTCACCCCTCCCTATCTCTGTAACCTCCTACAACCCTCCGAGATCTCTGCTCTCCTCCAATTCTGACCACTTGTTCATCCCTGATTTTCATCGCACCACCATTGGCGGCCGTGCCTTCAGCTGCCTCGGCCCTAAGCTCTGGAATTCCCTCCCGAAATCTCTCTACCTCTCTACCTCTCTTTTCCTTTAAGACGCTCCTTAAAAACCTACCTTATCTCTCCTAAAATCTCCTTATGTGGCTCAGTGTCAAATTTTGTTTGATAACACTGCTGTGAAACTCCTTGAATGTTTTATTACATTAAAGGCGCTATATAAATGCAAGTTGTTGTTGTTGTTTGAAATTGTGCAAAACAACTGCCCATCTGAAGAGATCGCAAAGTCTCTGTTTGAAGAATGGACTCAGTCGGGAATATTTTGTGGACTTTATGGGATTTTCTGAGGGTATTTTCCCTGTGATGGGATCACCCTGTGCAGATATGTGAAAAACTGGTTTGTTAAAACTCCAGAGAACGCATGGCAGTTGGACAAAAGAACTGTCAGTCATCCAGAATGTATAGGTTTGCCCGACAGTCCTGGAAAAGGGAAGGGGGCCATTGACCAGTTGAACTTGAACCTGTTAGAAAGCCACTCTAATATGCAAAAGCACTTCTCACCTCCATCTCATAGAGTCATAGTCATAGAGTTATACAGCACAGAAAGAGGCCCTTCGGCCCATCGTGTCCACGCCAGCCATCAAGCCCTGTCTATTCTAATCCCATTTTCCAGCACTTGGTCCGTAGCCTTGTATGCTATGGCGTTTCAAGTGCTCATCTAAATGCTTCTTGAATGTTGTGAGGGTTCCTGCCTCTACCACCCTTTCAGGCAGTGAGTTCCAGATTCCAACCACCCTCTGGGTGAAAAAGGTTTTCCTCAAATCCCCTCTAAACCTCCTGCCCCTTACCTTGAAACTATGCCCCCTTGTTATTGACCCCTCTACTAAGGGGAAAAGTTCCTTTCTATCTACCCTATCTATGCCCCTCATAATTTTGTACACCTCAATCAGGTCCCCCCTCAGCCTTCTCTGCTCTAAGAAAAACAACCCCAGCCTGTCCAGTCTCTCTTCATAGCTGAAGCGCTGCAGCCCAGGTAACATCCTGGTGAATCTCCTCTGCACCCTCTCCAATGCAATCACATCCTTCCTATAGTGTGGCGACCAGAACTGCACACAGTATTCCAGCTGTGGCCTAACTAGCATTTTGTACAGCTCCATCATAACCTCCCTGCTCTTATATTCTATGCCTCGGCTAATGAAGGCAAGTATCCCATATGCCTTTTTAACCACCTTATCTACCTGTCCTGCTGCCTTCAGGGATCTATGTACATGCACACCAAGGTCCCTCTGATCCTCTGTCCTTCCTAGGGTCCTACCATTCATTGTGTATTCCCTTGCCTTGTTAGTCCTCCCAAAATGCATCACCTCACACTTTTCAGGGTTAAATTCCATTTGCCACTGTTCTGCCCATCTGACCAACCCGTCTATATCGTCCTGTAGCCTAAGGCTTCCCTCCTCGCTATTTACCACCCCACCAATTTTCGTGTCATCTGCGAACTTACTGATCATACCTCCTACATTCATATCTAAATCATTAATGTACACTACAAACAGCAAAGGACCCAGCACCGATCCCTGCGGTACACCACTGGACACAGGCTTCCAGTCACAAAAACAACCTTCGACCATCACCCTCTGCCTCCTGCCACTAAGCCAATTTTGGATCCAATGTGCCAAGTTGCCCTGGATCCCATGGGTTTTTACCTTCTTGACCAGTCTCCCATGCGAGACTTTGTCAAAAGCCTTACTGAAGTCCACGTAGACCGCATCAACTGCACTACCCTCATCCACACACCTAGTCACCCCCTCGAAAAATTCAATCAAATTGGTCAGACATGATCTCCCCCTGACAAAGCTATGCTGACTATCCTTGCCTCTCCAAGTGGAGACTAATTCTGTCCCTCAGAATTTTTCCAATAATTTCCCTACCACTGATGTTAGGCTCACTGGCCTATAATTCCCTGGTTTATCCCTACTACCCTTCTTGAATAATGGTACTACATTAGCTGTTCTCCAGTCCTCTGGCACCTCCCCTGTGGCCAGAGATGTTCTGAAAATTTGTGTCAGAGCCCCTGCAATCTCCTCCCTTGCCTCACACAGCAGCCTGGGATACATCTCGTCTGGGCCTGGGGATTTATCCACTTTTAAGCCCGCTAAAACCGCTAGTACCTCCTCCCTCTCAATACTAATTTGTTCAAGTATATCACAATCCCCCTGTCTGATTTCTATGCCGACATCGTCCTTCTCCATAGTGAACACAGATGCAAAATATTCATTTAAAACCCCACCTACATCTTCTGGCTCTACACACAGATTGCCACTTTGGTCCCGAATGGGCCCTACTCTTTCCCTGGTTATCCTCTTGCCCCTAATATACTTATAAAACACATTGGGATTTTCCTTTATTTTGCCCGCCAGTGTTATTTCATGCCCCCTCTTCGCTCTCCTAATTTCTTTTTTAAGTACCCCCCTGCACTTTCTATACTCCTCTAGGGCTTCCACTGTTTTTAGTCCTTTGTATCTGCCAAAAGCCTCCCTTTTTTTCCTAATCCATTCTCATATATCCCTTGACATCCAGGGTTCCCTGGGCTTGTTGGTCCCACCCTTGACCTTTACGGGAACATGTTGCCGTTGTACTCTCTCTATTTCCTTTCTGAAAGACTCCCACTGCTCTGATGTGGATTTTCCTACAAGTAGCTGATCCCAGTCCACTTTGGCCAGATCCTGCCTTATCATATTAAAATCGGCCTTCCCCCAATTTAGAACCTTTATTTCCGGTCCATCTTTGTCCTTTTCCATGACTACCTTAAATCTCACCGAATTATGGTCACTGTCACCAAAATGCTCTCCTACTAACACTTCTACCACTTGCCCGGCTACATTCCCTAGAATTAGGTCCAGTACCGCCCCCTCTCTTGTAGGACTTTCTACATGCTGGCTCAAAAAGCTCTCCTGGATGCACTTTAAGAATTCTGCACCCTCTAAGCCTTTCACACTCTGACTATCCCAGTTAATATTGGGGAAGTTGAAATCCCCTACTATTATTACCCTATTATTTCTACACTTCTGAGATTTGCCTACATATCTGTTCCTCTATCTCCCCCTGACTGTTTGGGGGCCTATAGTACACTCCCAGCAAAGTGCTTGCCCCCTTTTTGTTTTTGAGTTCTACCCATATGGCCTCATTAGAGGAACCTGCTAAGATATCATCCCTCCTTACAGCAGTAATTGACTCCTTGATTAATATTGTGACACCCCCTCCTCTTTTACACCCACCTCGATCTCGCCTGAAGATTCTATACCCCGGAATATTGAGCTGCCAGTCGTGCCCCTCCCTCAACCATGTCTCTGTGACAGCAACAATATCATACTCCCATGTGTTCATCAACACCTTCAATTCATCTGCCTTACTCGCAAGACTCCTTGCATTAAAATAAATGCCATCCAGCCTTGCCATACTCCCTTGTGCCGTTACATATTTGCTCTGCCTTCCAGGCTGACTTGTTTTTTCCTCTATATTTGGCTGTGCATCACCCCCTACTCTAGCTCCACTCCGTATCCCATCCCTCTGCCAAGTTAGTTTAAACCCCCCCCCCCCCCCAACAGTACTAGCAAACCTCCCCGCAAGGATGTTGGTCCCGTTCCGATTCAGGTGCAACCCGTCCGACTTGTACAGGTCCCACCTTCCCCAGAAGCAGACCCAGTGATCCAGGAAACTAAAGCCCTCCCTCCTGCACCAACTCTTTAGCCACGCATTCATCTGCTCTATCCTCCTATTCCTATACTCACTAGCACGTGGCACCGGGAGTAATCCAGAGATTACAACCTTTGAGGTCCTGCTTTTTAATCTGTTACCTAGCTCCCTAAATTCTTGTTGCAGGACCTCATCCCTCTTTCTACCCATGTCGTTGGTACCAATGTGAACCACGACCTCTGACTGTTCGCCCTCCCCCTTCAGAATGCCCTGCAGCCGTTCAGTGACATCCTTGACCCTGGCACCAGGGAGGCAACATACCATCCTGGAGTCACGTCTGTGGCCACAGAAACGTCTATCTGTTCCCCTTACGATAGAATCCCCTATCACTATTGCTCTCCCACTCTTTTTCCTCCCCTCCTGTGCAGCTGAGCCACTCGTAGTGCCACGGACTTGGCTCTTGCTGCATTCCCCTGAGAAACCATCTCCCCCATCAGTATCCAAAACGGAAAATCTGTCGGAGAGGGAGATGGACCCAGGGGACTTCTGCACTACCTTCCTAGTTCTTTTACTCTGTCTGGTGGTCACCCATTCCCTGTCTGCCTGTGCACTCTTTACCTGCGGTGTGACCACCTTGTTAAACGTGCTATCCACGAAGATCTCAGCTTCGCGGATGCTCCACAGTGACTCCAGCCGCAGCTCCAGCTCCGAAACGCAGATTTCGAGTAGCTGCAGCTGGAGACACTTCCTGCACATGTGTTCGCCCTGGACACCTAAAGTGTCCCTGACTTCCAACATAGCACAGGAGGAGCACTCCACGCTGCCGAGCTGCCCTGCCATGTCCTACCCTTAATTTACTCCTTTTAAATTAAAGAATATTAAATACACTAGGGACCTTACTTCCCTTTAAACACTACTTACTCTAAACTAGAGACCTTACTTTTACTTTAATGACTGGAATGTAGAAAGACTGTAGAAATACTCACCGCTGGTTCTCTGTCCGCTCTTGTGCAGCTTTTTAGCTCCTGCTCTCCTGGAAGCTGACAAAGATGGAAAAAGAAAGGAACACCTCGCTCCCCAAACTCCCTCACTCACCAAACTCGCAGTTTAACACTCTGTTCCGATCTGCACTCCATGACAAACTGCACTCTAGCCTCCCTTATTTATACTGCTGAGATTTAAATAAGTGAGCTCTCTGGCAGTTACAGAACCAGATTAGACCACTTAATTAATTAATTACTCTCACCTGCTCTCCAGCACAGAGCTTGATTAGCCCTGCCCAAGCCTGGAAGAAACTTAAAACTTGAAACAGTAAATTTAAATGCTAATTGCAAGCACACAAGACTAGAATTTATAAAAATAAGAGATTAACCTTTAAGATTTACTCCCTCACTCACCAAACTCGCAGTTTAACACTCTGTTCCGATCTGGTCTATTCCGAGGGTGGGAGCTTCGTTTAGTTCAGCCAGGCGAAGGGCCTTATGCGACTGGGTAATTCGTTGGTAGGGGTGGAATTAGAGTCCACCATAGCAACAAGGGAATTACTGCTTGTCATAGTCCCCAGTTGGGTACTGTATGTATGTTGTTTGTAACCTGGATTTTTATTCTCCACAGAGACAGTGATTTCGTTTAGTAGTGCATGTTTTAGCCAGTGTATGTTAGACCAAATAAATATAAGTTTGATTTTTCACCGAAGCATTCCTGTCCGTGACTTATTTCATTTACACTCTGAATAATAATTCCCGGGTATAGAACTTTCGTAAGGCGGGGGCGATTCGAACCGCCCATCTAGCTATTGGGCTAGGATCAAAACTGCTTACATCTCTTGGCGACTGTGGCAGGGACCTGGGTTAAAGGAGTGTAAATCAGTTAAGGACAGCGCTTCTGGCGAAAGATCCCAAATGGAGGAAAGGATTTCTTCATATGTGTTTAAGAAGGTTAACGTCACTAAGAAGTGGGTGCTAGACTTGTTGTGTGCTGAGCGTCCGGTGGACGCAGCGGCAGAATGGACGGAGGGCAAGGAGCATAGGCGCAGCATTGAAAAGGCGATATGGCTCGTCTGTCGACAAAGACAAGTCCAACTACTAGATAAGCAGGTTGCGAAGTTAGTGGCAGAGCTCAGGGAGTCCGAGGCACAGTCAGACGCAAGGGCTGTAGTAGGGAGCAGGTTATGCACGGAGCTAAGGGATGAGAAGCAGGGAAGAATAAGCCAGGAGAAAACCTTCTGTAACCATAAGGAGTTCCTGCAATGCCAGGTAACTGAGGCAAAGGGGAACGAGAGGGTGGTTAGGGAGGAGAAGGCTCGCTTGTCGAGTGAGGTAAAGGTGCTGGGAGAGCAGTTGAAGGATATTCAGGTGGCATACAGAATCGCCAGCACTGGAGGGTTTGATACGGGTAATCATGGTCCTTGCCAGGAGCAGATCCGGAATTTGACCGATGCTCTATCTAAGGCCAAAGGCATGGTCTGCTTGGTAGCTCCGGGAATGGCCCGGGTAGATGAGGAAGAGCAGGAGGGAGATAAGGAGGACTGGGAGGCAGAGGAGGACGCTCGACCGCCGCCCGAAGTGCCGGGACCAGGACCCATGTGCCCTGTCCGGCAGCGGAAATACGGTGCGCCCGTCGACGGTCAAGAGCAAGGACCACTGCAGAGTGACTTCGTGGTCCCGTATACGACCCCCCAGCTGCAGGCAATGGTCTCTAACCTGACCAAACTGACCAGCACAGGGGACCCATCTGTCCATTTTATGGATGTGGAGCAGGTGGGGGGGATCAATAATTGTAATGAAGCTGAGACAGCCAAATTACTTTTATTTTCCCTGGATAGTAGGTTGTACCAGTCGCTCTCAGTGGGTAGCAAGAGGGGGCAGGGTACATTAGAGGGGATAAAAGATGACATCCTAGAGGCTATGGGCCTCAATGATGGAAGTCCCTTCTCTCGAGTGGAAAGGACACTGCAGTCAGCTGGGGAGGCACCGCAGGCTTTCGCGGACAGGCTTTGGCCCGTCTACCAGAATGCCTGTGTGGGGGTGCCCGACCGGGCGCAGCTGCAGGGGGAGCCTAGGGCTCATTGGCTGAGGACCCTGGTGGCAAACAGCCTGCCCAGGATCAAGGCCAAAGCAGAGGGGTGGTTCGATTCCAGGGATCCCCAGACCACAGAAGAGAGTGTGATCCGGCAGTTAACTCTCTTTTAAGAATGGTAGGGGTGAGGATGACAAACCAAAGGGCAGAATACAAGAGTTAAAGCCTAGTGGAGGCAACGTTAGAAGAGAGTGGCGCCAGGAAGGGGGTAGCTCAGAGAAGAAATAGGGTTGTTATGGGTGCGGGAGTAAAGGGCACTGGAGGAAAGACTGCCCAGTCTCTGACAAAAGGAGCGGGAAAGGGGATCTTCCAGCGCCAGTGCAGAAAGCCACAGCTGTGGCAGGAAGCAGCACTGATCCGTTCGCGGTATTAGTAGCTGCTCTCCGCGCAGTCTTTCCGGCAGGGCAGGGTAGGGTGGACGCGGCAGCGGGCCGCGTACTCCCATCCGCCCCGAATAATCCCGACCCATGACTAGGGGCTTCTCAGCCCATTTACCTGTGCCCACTAGATTATGATGCTTGGAAGAGACCGTGCGTGAAGATGGGGGTGGAGAAGGTGCAAGGGACCTATCTGCTGGACACTGGAGCTTCAAGCACCATTGTCTATGCGGATAACCCAACCACATCACCTCTATCGAGCGGGGTCCCATATAACTTAGTAGGGTTCACCGGGAACGAACAGGCTGGGTCTTTCTCCATCCTGCTAGCCATCGATCTGGGTACACTCCATACGGAGTGGAAATGTGTCCTGATGCGGTGGGAGTGGGAGGGAATAGGCATTTTGGGGGCAGACTTCATACTGGCCCACAAGATATTGGTGGATTTCCGGAATCACTGTCTTTGGGGGGCAGTATGCACGGGAAAGGAGAAGGAGGTGGTAGTTATACCAGGGAAGCAAGGCAAGGGAACTGTATGTACGATGAAGCCCAAAGGTAGTTATGACCTTGAACATTTGGTCACTTCTACCCCGGCGGAGTACATAGCGGATGTGCGAGCCAACCTCGCGGCATTCGCTACACACAAGCATGACTGTGGGAGGGTAATAGGGGTGGAGGTCAGAGTAGAAGGAGACCCCATGGCCCGACCACAGAAACAGTACAACTTCCCCAGAGAGGCAGAGGCGGATTTAGAGACGGCTTTGGGATCATTGGTTGAGCAGGGTGTGTTGAGACCCATAGCGACCCATGTGAACTCTCCGATTTGGCCGGTTAGGAAACCGGACAATTCGTGGAGAGCCACTGTGGACTATCGGGTTCTTAACAAGAACATTCCAGCCTGTTCCCCCACCGTCGCAGCCGTAGCCGACCTGATCGGGAGTATCCCAGCATCCGCGAAAACATTCACGGTGCTGGACATTTCGAACGGATTCTGGTCTATCCCTCTCAAAAGGGAGGACCAGTATAAGTTCGCATTCACTTTCAAGGGTCAGCAGTACACATGGACCTGCCTTCCCCAAGGATTTCATAACAGCCCTTCTATTTTCCACCAATGTATGGCCAACTGTTTAAAAGGGTTTAGCAGACCGCAGCGGCTTGTGCAGTACGTGGACGACCTGCTTTTGTTCTCCAACGAGGGGGAGGAGCATGGCCCCCTGCTGGCTGAGCTGCTGAGTCTGTTAAAGGAAGCTGGGTTCAAGGTTAATCCCAAGAAAGCACAGATCAGCCAGCAGGAAGTAAAATTCCTCGGGCTGACCGTACGTGCTGGGGAGAGGGCCATCGATGAGGCGAAAAGGAAGGCGGTACAGGAGCTACCTGCCCCGACCACGGTAACGGGGATAAGATCCTTCCTGGGACTCACAGGGTATTGCAGGGATTTCATAGAGGACTATGCCGCTACGGCAGCCCCTCTACTCCGGCTCCTCCACAAGGGAGTGGGCTGGGAGTGGGATGAGGACTGCATGGCAACTTTTAGTCGTCTGAAGAGAGATCTGCAGACCGCACCAGCTTTAGGAGCGATTGATGGGGGAAAGGAGTTCTTTTTGGAGGTAGCTGCCACAGGGGACAGTTTGAGCGCAGTGCTACTCCAGGAGCGGCATGGCAAGCTGAGGCCTGTGGTATACTCATCAAGAATCCTCACAGATGTAGAGAGGGGGTACTCCAATTGTGAGAGGCACCTGCTTGCCACACATTGGGCCGTGAGGAAATCACAAATCTTCATGGGGGCGTCCCCGATAACTCTCTTAACCCATCATATGCCCACTCAGATGCTTCTGGATGGAAGGATAAAGGACGGCACGGTGAGCAGTGCACACATTGCTCGCTGGACTTTATCGCTCTCTCAGACGAATTTGAGTGTGAAAGGCCTCTGTGAGCCCAAGCTCGCCGCAAATTTGATCTACCCAGGGGTGGCCCACAAATGTTCTGTTGAAGGGGTATGGGACGTAGACATTGGGTTTCGGGCTGGGATCCATCCCACGGGCCGCGAGATCTATGTAGATGGTCCAGTACAGTGGTGGCAGGGGAGCGACTCACTGGATGCGGGATTTTTGACCCAAAGGCAGACATTGCCAAGGCCATTAAACTCCCGAGCACCATGAGCGCCCAGCACGCTGAACTGTCGGCGGTGGTGTATGTGGTTACCCACCCCGAAGAGTTCCCTACGCCCTACACGATTTGCTCGGACAGCATGTTCACTTGCAATTCGTGTACAGAATATTTAGGCATTTGGTCTCGTCGCGGGTTCACATCTGCAGACAGGAAACCCCTAGCAACCAAGCCATTGTTGCAACAGATCATAACATCGATAGGAACCCAGGGGGATTTCTATATCCACAAAGTCAAGGCCCATTCTAAGACAGAACCCCGTGCGGAGGGCAATCAGCAGGCCGACGTGCTGGCCAAAGAGGGTGCTCGAACGGGCACGTTTTGGGATCCATATGGGTCGAGTCCGGTAGCAGCAATCAGAGACAGAGGTGGGACCCAAGGGAGTGCAGGGGTAGCATTGGCCCCGGACCTAAAGATGGTCCAGACACGGGATCCCACCCTAAAGACTGTTCTGGAGACGCTGGCTAAGGGA
Source organism: Squalus acanthias (assembly GCA_030390025.1). Taxonomy (NCBI): domain Eukaryota; kingdom Metazoa; phylum Chordata; class Chondrichthyes; order Squaliformes; family Squalidae; genus Squalus; species Squalus acanthias. The sequence continues at coordinate 87,040,017 of CM059433.1, read as the reverse complement.
GATAAGGTAGAGGGTCCATATGGAGAGGCAGGTATTACGGTAAAGGAAGGGATGGTTTTCAGAGGGGAACAGTGGGTAGTTCCGCAGCAGCACCAGAGAGAATTCCTTCAGTTGGCCCACGAGGGTCCAGGAGTGGGGCACCCCGGGCCGGAGACCACCTAGCAACAGGTGGAACAGGCAGGGTGGTGGCCGCAACTGAGGGAGGACGTCCGCGACTTCTGTGCGGATTGCTTGGTGTGTGCTGCAAACAATCCTGACCCCCCAGAAAAGGAAGGTATCCATGGGACACACTAGGAGAGTGGAGGGACCATGGCAGTCCATACAGGTCGATTATATCGGACCGCTGCCCACCGCACAGGGGGGTTACAAGTACTGCCTGGTCCTGGTGGATGTGTTCTCTAAATGGGTAGAAGCCTTCCCATGCTGAACAGCCACAGCTTTGGGGACCGCAAGGACTCTAGTGAGAGAAGTGTTCTCTAGGTGGGGGCTACCACAGTATGTGGAGTCCGATCAGGGGAGTCACTTCACAGGGGCAGTCATGCAGGCGACTCTGAAGATGCTAGGTGTAGAGGGTAAATGACATGTCGCACACAACCCGCAGTCATCGGGGATTGTGGAGCGGATGAATAGGACCATCAAGTAAAAGGTTACGGAAGGAGACGGGAGACTCGCCTAGAAAATGGGTGGAGGTCTTGCCATTAGTTTTGATGGGGGTCCGAGCCAGCCCGTCTAGAAGCAGAGGATCTTCCCCGCATGAGCTCGTGACTGGCAGGGTCATGAGAACGCCCAGCCATGTACTGGCCCCGGTTCTCACGGAAGGTCAGTTGAGAGAGGTGAACCGGGACAGGTTTGTTAAGAATTTACTTGAGCATCTCAGACAGATCCATTGGCAGGCTGCCAGTAACATGGGGAAGCAACATCGTAGAAATCGTTTATTGCTTGAGCCTCAGAGGCACCACGAGTGGAATGTCGGAGATCAAGTAATGGTTAGAAACTTCGCCAGGGTAGGGACTTTTGAACTGCTATACATGGGACCGTACAGTATCGTGGATAGGGCAAGTCCGATGGTATATGCCGTCAAAATGCCTCGATGCACTAAGTGGTTCCATATCAATCAGTGCAAGCTTTTCAACGCTGGGGAAAGAGCTGATAAGAGGAGGAAACAGGAGGGAGTGGTGAGCTGCGCTACAGGTGTGGGTTTCCAGCCCATAATCTGGGACTGTGAGGAGCCCACAGAGGGACCAGTCGTTCCACCTGTGGGGGCAGGAGTGAGAAGGAGTGCCAGGAGCCCACGGCCGAGGGTGCCGTGGACGCCTTCTTACACACCGGTGAACGAAGGAAGCTGGAGTCGTAAGAGGCCCAGGGTCGAGGAGACCTAGTGTGGCCACCCGGAGACGGGTGGCGCTGTACATAACTTCTTTCTTTCCTGTCTGTTGCCTTAGCTTGTCTGTATAGTTTGGATATACATGTATGCTGTGGATACCAAATGTAATCGTGTGTAGCTGCGTCTGGAAAGGTGAGGCATCACCCAAGGACAACGTTGCATTCTGTGTGTTTTCAGGGAACGCCTAAGAACAAGATGAAGTCAGCCATGGTAGTCCTGATCATCATGATTGAAGCCAGCACGAGTCACAGGGGCGACATTGAGGAATCGGTTATCTTCGGCTGCACCAGCGGAGACGGACTGACCGTGACCACTGGAGGTGGCTCGAAGGATGGGGCGAGCGTCTATCTCCACGAGGGAAGATGGCCTGGATGGCTGGGGTCGAATTCCACCTGGTATTCCAGCCATGACAAGTTCACCTATGGTGAAGCGTCCATCCCATGCCCGAGAATAGGGGTTACCACCTCCCGGGTTAGGGTAGCAGAGGGTAAACGGGTGTGCCTTAGCTGTAGGGGACACATTCCACTGGGAAGGTGGTGGTGGCTCAGGAAACTGAGCGCGGATACAGGGGACCAGACAGCTGACTGGGAAAGACAAAGTAATGACACGTACCGGACGATCACGGGTTCTCAGGGAGGAGTGAATGTGTGTTGGGATAAGTGGTGGGTATCCGAGGAAGGGATTTATGTGTGTATGTGGGGGTCGGAAAAGATCTGCCCAGCGGGTGTGTCGATCGCGTTTAGCAGGCGATGGCAGGACGCCGGGGGTGGGATCGGTTGGGATCGGAGTGTGGACTCCTGTGTGATCCCAAAACCCCCGAACACCATCAACGCCACAGAGCTCATCTCATACACCAGGAAGCCCCCGCCCAGAGCCCCGACGGTACAGACGACTGTAGATGGGTGTCCCACCACCACCAGGGGTCCAGGGAATGGGTTGGTGTTAATCCCTACTGAAAAAGTGTTGTTTCAGAACGTGCACTACGCCGTGGCATCCGTGATCCTGAACCTGACTGAAGTCCATCTGCCTGTGTGGTGTCCAAGGAAGGCGGAGAAGCTTTATGAAGCTCTGTTAAAAGCGATGTTTCAGGAATTTTATGAACTGGACGATGGAAATGTAGAGAAAGAACAGCTTTATAAACTGAATGTTGGGGATAGTGTGGGGTCCGGGAGGCAGAGAAGAGGGACCTGGAACGATTCCTTTTCTGCCGGAACACCTCACTGAGTTAATAAAGACCGTTGAGCTCTCCCAGAAACATTTTTACACTTTAGAGCAAAAGACAGTAGAAGTGGGGGAGGAGATCAAGGGGATTGTCTCGCCACCATGGTGGGGCATCGGTCTGAGTATAGAGATTCCTCCCTGGATCCGCATCTGTTCCCATGCATTAGTTATCATACAATTGTTGCTTGTGAGCTACTTGTTTTACACCAGCTGCAGGCGACAAAGCCGGATGCTCCGAGCGCGGTGGCAAGGGGTGTTAGATCGATCCGGAGCCGGATGCTCCGAGCGCGGTGGCAAGGGGTGTTAGATCGATCCGGAGCCGGATGCTCCGAGCGCGGTGGCAAGGGGTGTTAGATCGATCCGGAGCCAGATGCTCCGAGCGCGGTGGCAAGGGGTGTTAGATCGATCCGGAGCCGGATGCTCCGAGCGCGGTGGCAAGGGGTGTTAGATCGATCCGGAGCCGGATGCTCCGAGCGCGGTGGCAAGGGGTGTTAGATCGATCCGGAGCCGGATGCTCCGAGCGCGGTGGCAAGGGGTGTTAGATCGATCCGGAGCTGGATGCTCCGAGCGTGGTGGCAAGGGGTGTTAGATCGATCCGGAGCCGGATGCTCCGAGCGCGGTGGCAAGGGGTGTTAGACCGATCCGGAGCCGGATGCTCCGAGCGCGGTGGCAAGGGGTGTTAGATCGATCCGGAGCCGGATGCTCCGAGCGCGGTGGCAAGGGGTGTTAGACCGATCCGGAGCCAGATGCTCCGAGCGTGGTGGCAAGGGGTGTTAGATCGATCCGGAGCCGGATGCTCCGAGCGCGGTGGCAAGGGGTGTTAGATCGATCCGGAGCCGGATGCTCTGAGCGCGGTGGCAAGGGGTGTTAGATCGATCCGGAGCCGGATGCTCCGAGCGCGGTGGCAAGGGGTGTTAGATCGATCCGGAGCCGGATGCTCCGAGCGCGGTGGCAAGGGGTGTTAGATCGATCCGCAAAGGTGTCATTGATTTATGTTGATGATGGTTTCTCCCTGCAAAAACTTGTAATGTACCAAAGTTCTGTAAGCAAGTGTATTGTATTCTGTTTATAGTTTTACACTCTGCATTGCGCGATGTGCACTGTTGCATTTTTATAATGTGTTACCACCTGTCAATGCTGTATTGTGTGATGTGCGCGGTGACTTTTGGTAATGTCCTGTGGATCTCATTAATGTTCTGTATTTTGACTTGAAGTTTGTCGGTGGGAATTGGAACCCAGCCGTTTGAATGTGTCAAGAAGCCGTTTCGCTGATGTTTTGACTCGGTAGAAGGGAACTATGACACGCAGTAAGGGGTACAGTTCTGGGGTTTAAAACGTAAAAACAGGGAAACAGCTTCACTTGTGGGAGACTTTGGCCTTTGCTCTCTCGTCGAGTGATGCTTTGTGGAAAGAAAAGCATCAAACGGGGGACTGAAGAAATCGCAAAGTCTCTGTTTGAAGAATGGACTCAGTCGAGAATATTTTGTGGAATTTATGTGATTTTTCTGAGGGTATTTTCCCTGTGATGGGATCACCCTGTGCAGATATGTGAAAAACTGGTTTGTTAAAACTCCAAAGAACGCATGGCAGTTGGCTGTGACAAAAGAACTGTCAGTCATCCAGAATGTATAGGTTCGCCCGACAGTCCTGGAAAAGGGAAGGGGGCCATTGACCCGTTGAACTTGAACCTGTTAGAAAGCCACTCTAATATGCAAAAGCACTTCTCACCTCCATCTCAGAAGAGAAGCAGAACAATGAACCCACTGGCCTAGCCAGCCGGAGAGGAGCCAGTTTTTCCCAACACAAAGACCGAGAGATGTCCCAGACTTAGGGCCATTAGTCCAATCACGGAATACTCATGGGTCTGAGGATGGCCCATCACTGATTAAGCACCGGTGTGCTTAGAAACAAAAGGATTTTAAAGATTGGCGGGAAAGATAGGGGTAGCAAGACTCCTATAAAGATAGACCCTTTCCCACCATTCTCTCTCTCTCTCGCTCTCGCTGCACCAAGATCGACCTAACAAGAAGTACCAGAGGAGCCTCCAAGCGGAGCGATCGAAACCGACTGCGTGTGGGGGTAAGCATGGTCTCGAGTGTCCCAAGCCGGTAACCCAATATCCCAGGCGAGCTGGGTGAGCTGTAAGGGCTCAGAGTTTTCTCAGAAGTGAAGCTTTTGGGCTATTCCGGGGTGGGAGCTTCGTTTGGTTCAGCCAGGCGAAGGGCCTTATGCGACTGGGTAATTCGTTGGTAGGGGTGGAATTAGAGTCCACCATAGCAACAAGCTTGTCATAGTCCCCAGTTGGGTACTGTATGTATGTTGTTTGTAACCTGGATTTTTATTCTCCACAGAGACAGTGATTTCCTTTAGTAGTGCATGTTTTAGCCAGTGTATGTTAGACCAAATAAATATAAGTTTGATTTTTCACCGAAGCATTCCTGTCCGTGACTTATTTCATTTACACTCTGAATAATAATTCCCGGGTATAGAACTTTCGTAAGGCGGGGGCGATTCGAACCGTCCGTCTAGCAATTAGGCTAGGATCAAAACCGCTTACACATCCCACATTCAAATCACCTCTTATCTGCCTATGAACTGCTAACCCAGCATGAGGCTGTCTGGGGAGATGGTTCCCTTTCAGGTCGGCTCCTTCCCAAAACACATAGAGGGAAAAATTCGGTATCGACCATTTTGGGGCAATAACATCGCCTGGGCGCTAACTTTAGCGCCTGGCACTCGAACGCAAAATTGAGTTTTAGCACCCCAAGAGGAAAGTGGAGCACTAAATCAAACACTCCACTTCCTTCTTAGGGCACTAATGTTGGAGAGCGGGGTGGAGACTTCAGCAACGTTGCACATTGGGCCGTGCAGCGCTGCCGCGTTCAAAGGCTCCTTCCCTCCCTTAAAGGGAAGAGCCATCGCTGCAGGCTCTACAATTGTAAAAGTATCTACCTGGACCACCAAGGCAGCTGCGATCCCGCGCATTCAGCCCGACACTCAAACAGAGTGCCAGGTCTGATCGATCGCGGGCAGGCACCCATGAAAAAACCTAGAACAAGAAAGGTAAGTTTTTTTCCACTTACCTCGGCCACCTCACCTTTAATCATCGCCCCCGAAGCGGCCAGCCGCCCGATGCACACCTCCTGCAGCTGTCGGTGTTTTCGACCGGCGCTGCTGCAGTGGACGGAAGTTAATTTCGGGTCTGGGGCGCTACCGGGGTGATGCGCATGCCGATGACGTCACGATCTCCGGGCGAAGGAGATCGGGGCGCAACGCCATACCGCTGCAGCAAAATTCCCACCGAATATGGCGAGAGTCGGTGTCAGTGCCGCGCCCAGTCGCAAAGCCATTTGCGCCCCATTAGCGCCCCCCAGGGGTGCTAACGGGAGGTGCAAAGGCACCCAATTTCTCCCCCATAGAATCATAGAATAGTACAGCACAGAAAGAGATCATTCGGCCCATCGAGTCTGCACCGACTCTTTCGAAGAGCAATCCAGTTAGTCCCACTCTCCCCTGCTCTTACCCCATATCCCTGCAATTTTTTGTCGATCAAGTATTTATCCAATTCCCTTTAGAAGGTTACTACTGAATCTGTATCCACCACCCTATCAAGCAGTGCATTCCAAATCCTAACCACTCGTTGCATAAAAAAGTTTTTCCTAATATTGCTTCTGGTTCTTTTGCCAATCACCTTAAATCTTTGCCCTCTGGTTATTGTCCCTTCAGCCATTGTAAACATTTTTCTTTATTTACTCTATCTAAACCCTTTTATGATTTTAAACAACTCTATCAAATTTCCTCTTAGCCTTCTCTGCTCTGAGGAGAACAACTCCAGCTTCTCTCGTTTATCCACGTAACTGTAATCCCTCATCCCTGGAACCATTCTAGTAAATCACTTCTGTACCCTCTCCAAAGCCTTCACGCCCTTCCCAAAGTGTGGTGCCCAGATTTTAATATGTAATCAGCTGGGGCCGATCGAGTGTTTTATGTAGGTTTACATATTAAAATCACTTATTCCCAAATCTTTTTCACAGAAAAATGGCCAAAGACCCCATGTCTCCTGGTTCTTGAGTTTGTGGTAATCATAAAAGTATTATCGGGGTTTCATTTATCTATTCCTTTAGAAATCTTGAATTTTTGAACACTATCTCCGCTGAGCCTTGTTTAAATCCCAAGGTCTTGAATCTCTCCGCATAGTTCAGATCTCTTAAATTAGATACTAGTTTGGCTGTCTTTTTTCGCACTGTCTATGATGTCTGGCTATCCTTGCTGTAGTATGAACAGAACATACGAACATATGAAATTGACAGGTAGGAACAGACCAGCTGGACCATCAAACCTGCCCCACACTCTTGATGGCCGGAGCATTACGACTAAACACTTCTTTCCTTCCTCCCCGTCTCCCACCCTAGAGCCCTGTAATCTCCTGGGAGAGGGAAAGAAACAGAGAAAAAATCCAGCGCCAATATGGGAAAAAATACTCTGGAAAATTCCTCTCCGACCCCCCTCAGGCAATCAAAATCAGTCCAGGAGATCCCATAGACCAAGCGTTACCTATAAAGACACTTACCTTCTAGATGATGTGATCCCTGCTCCAGTCAAGAACCAGTCCATCTCCCTCTTGAAGGCCAGCAGCGAGTCAGCACCAAACTCACCAGCCGGCAAAGTATTCTAGAGACTCACAATTTTCTGGGAAAAGAACAACCGCCTAATATCCAGTCCATTCCCACTCTTACTGGTCCCCTGGTCCTCCCCAATCTGTTAATCTGGAACAATCTATCTATAGGGACACTATCCAACCCTTTAATTATTTTATAGACCTCTATCAGGTCATCTCTAAGTCTACACTGCTCGAAAGTAAATAGAACAAGGTCCTTATGTCTATCTGAGTAGCTGAGGTTCTTTAAGCTAGAAATCATTTGTGCATTTGCAAATCTAGTGAGTTGATGACAGAATATTTGGATTTTGGATTTTGAATGGAAATCTACTTTCCTGTATTTTTGGTTTTCTGAACATTTATTTTCCCTTTTTGTAACTAATGCTTCAGCACATCTTTCATTAAATGAACCCACCAGAGGTGATGGCACTGTGGTATACAGTCAGGAAGGAGTGGCCCTGGGAGTCTTCAACATTGACTCCGAATCACATGAAGTCTCATGGCTTCAGGTAAAACACGGGCAAGGAAATCTCCTGCTGATTACCATCTAACACTCTCCCTTAGCTGATAAATCAGTACTCCTCCATGTTGAACACCACTTGGAAGAAGTGGTAGCAAGGGCACAGAATGTACTCTGAGTGGGGGACTTCAATGCCCATCACCAAGAGTAGCTCGGTAGCACCACTACTGACCGAGCTGGCCGAGTCCTGAAGGACATTGCTGCCAGACTGGGCCTGCGGCAGGTGGTGAGAGAGCCAACACAAGGGAAAACCCTACTTGACCTTGTCCTCACCAATCTACCTGTCGCAGATTCATCAGTCCGTGACAGCATTGGTAGCAGTGACCACTGCACAGTCCTTGTGAAGACGAAGTCCCTTCTTCACACTGAGGACACCCTCCATCGTGTTGTGTGGCACTACCATCTTTCTTTCTTTCTTTCTTTAAATGGGATAGATTCAGAACAGATCTAGCAGCTCAAAACTGGGCGTCCATGAGGCACTGTGGGCCATCAGCAGCAGCAGAATTGTATTCCACCACAATCTGTAACCTCATGGCCCAGCATATCCCTCACTCTACCATTACCATCAAGGCAGGGGACCAACCCCTGGTTCAATGAGGAGGTCAGAAGAACATGAGGTACCAATCTGGGGAAGCTGCAACACAGGAATACATGCATGCTACACAGTGGAAGCAGCATGCTATAGACAGAGCTAAGCGATCCCACAATCAATGGATCAGATCAAAGCTCTGCAGTCCTGCCACATCCAGTCGTGAATGGTGGTGGACAATTAAACAACTAACGGGAAGAAAAGGCTCCATGTATATCCTCATCCTCAATGATTGCAGAGCCCAACGCATGAGTGCAAAAGACAAGGCTGAAGCATTTGCAACCATCTTCAGCCAGAAGTGCCGAGTGGATGATCCATATCAGCCTCCTCCTGAGGTCCCAACCATCATAAAAGCCAGTCTTCAGCCAATTCAATTCACTCCACGTGATATCAAGGAACGGCTGAGTGCACTGGATACAGCAAAGGCTATGGGCCCCGACAACATCCTGGCTGTCGTGCTGAAGACTTGTGCTCCAGATCTAGCCGTGCCTCTAGCCAAGCTGTTCCAGTACAGCTACAACACTGGCATCTACCTGACAATGTGGAAAACTGCCCAGGTGTGTCCTGTCCACAAAAAGCAAGACAAATCCAATCCGGCCAATTACGCCTCATCAGTCTACTCTCAATCATCAGCAAAGTGATGGAAGATCTTGTCGACTGTTATATCAAGCGGCACTTACTCACCAATAACCTGCTCACCGATGCTCAGTTTGGGTTCCGCCAGTACCACTTGGCTCCAGACCTCATTACAACCTTGGTCCATGATGTGGAGATGCCGGTGTTGGACTGGGGTGGACAAATGTGAGAAGCTGCACAAAACCAGGTTATAGTCCAACAGCTTTATTTGAAATCACAAGCTTTTGGAGCGCTGCTCCTTCGTCACCTGACGAAGGAGCAGCGCTCCAAAAGCTTGTGATTTCAAATAAAGCTGTTGGACTATAACCTGGTGTTGTGCAGCCTTGGTCTAAACATGGAAAAAAGAGCTGAATTCCAGCGGTGAGGTGAGAGTGACTGCCCTTGACATCAAGGCACCATTTGACCAAGTGTGGCATCAAGGAGCCCTAGTAAAATTGGTCAATGGGAATCGAGGGAAAACTGCAGGAGTTCCTCAGGGCAGTGTCCTAGGCCCAACCATCTTCAGCTGCTTCATCAATGACCTTCCCTCCATCATAAGGTCAGCAGTGGGGATGTTCACTGATGATTGCACAGTGTTCAGTTTCATTCGCAACTCCTCAGATAATGAAGCAGTCCATGCCCGCAGGCAGCAAGACTTGGACGACATTCAGGCTTGGGCTGTTAAGTGGCAGGTAACATTCACGCCATACAAGTGCCAGGCAATGACTATCTTCAACAAGCGAGAGTCTAACCACCGCCCCTTGACATTCAATGGCATTACCATTGCCGAATCTCCCACCATCAACATCCTGGGGGTTACCATTGACCAGAAACTTAACTGGACCAGCCACATAAATACTGTGGCAACAAGAGCAAGTCAGAGACTGGGTATTCTGTGATGAATGTCTCACCTCCTGATTCCCCAAAGCCTTTCCACCATCTACAAGGCACAAGTAAGGAGAATGATGGAATACTCTCCACTTGCCTGGATGAGCGTAGCTCCAACAAGACTCAAGAAGCTCGACACTATCCAGGACAAAGCAGCCCGCTTGATTGGCAATCCATTCACCACCTTAAACATTCACTCCCTCCACCACCGGCGCACCATGGCTGCAGTGTGTACCATCTTCAAGATGCACTGCAGCAACTCGCCAAGGCTTCTTCGGCAGCACCTCCCAAACCCACGACCTCTACCACCTAGAAGGACGAGGGCAGCAGGAGCATGGGAATACCATCATCTGCAAGTTCCCCTCCAAGTTACACACCATCCTGACTTGGGAATATATCTCTGTTCCTTCATTGTCGCTGGGTCAAAATCCTGGCACTCCCTCCCTAACAGCACTCTGGGAGTACCTTCACCACACGGACTGCCGCGGTTCAAGAAGGCGGCTCACCACCTTCTCAAGGGCAATTAGGGATGGGTATTAAATGCTGGCCTTGCCAGTGATGCCCACATCCCAGGAATGAATTTAAAAAATGAAAATACCAAGAGATGAGACATAATGCTCCACACCACTAAATATGACCAATCTGACCTCAGCCCAGCTAAAATCTGAATCTTTTGACTAATAGGTAAGATGCTGATCCCACATAGCAGCTTCCTAGTTGCGACCATTCCAATTCGCCCTATCGTACAGCCAAACCTTATACTTGCTCCCCTTGCAAGATAACAACAAAAGGCTACTTGGATTCAGTGGTGGCGAGAGAAGGCTGCTAGCGCTTTGTTGGTGGCTTTCAGGTAGGCAGGATATTCGGACAACAGGCCCAAGCCAGCATTAGTTACTGTTGGAGAACAAACCCACTGAGTGAGGCTGTTTCAAACTGTGATGAGGAGGACAGCTGATCATGATGGTTAGTATATAATGTACAACAAATTTAAAATACTGCAGATGCTGGAAATCTGAAAGGTCATCGACCTGAAACGTTCTCTCTCCACAGATGCTGCCTGATCTGCTGAGTGTTTCCAACATTATCTGTTTTTGTTTTATATTATATATAATGTATATCGCCTTGCCATTTTCTGCATTATTCAGTACAGAGCATTACATATATATCCCCACCGTATTGTTTACGACTGAGACAGCCATTGGGTGTCATTTTGTACAATGTACCCAGAAGCGAATATTTTAAAACGCATTTATCATTGCACATCCTTTGGCTGGGTATAAATTAGATTAGCACTGACGAAGAACACTGATTGATTATCTACTTATTATCATTGCACATGTTTTGCAATGAGTGTAGCTGGCTGCAGTAACATTGTACAGATCTGTTCTGGACACGGGAGTGGGGGCGTGATTGACAGCTTGTGGTCTGTTTAAATAGATGACTCAATTGATCAGAGCGGGGGAAACGGTTCGGGCTGAAGAACGGTGAAGATGATTCGCGCTGTGTCAGGTCAGTTAAAAATAAGTTCGGCTCTCTGTCGACTGTACGGGGCTAAAGCAACGGACAGGCGGGCTCTGCTCACCAAAAGCACAGGGAATCTGGAGCGGGCTTTCGATTGTGATTTGCAAATCATGGCTGTGAGAGGAGTTCGCACAGGTAAGTTTGATTTAATGTCAACCTTCTTAGAATCTACAGATGGACCAGTCTATTTCACTCAATGGAAATCTATTTCTCACAAAGCGATCGTTGTTGTTTAAATGACTGCTTAGCGCCAATGAATCCAACTCTTTCCAAACGTATTCTCTGAGGATATTAAGTTTCAGACATTTCGTTTTCCACTTGTAATGTTCTCCTTCTGCTTTATATGTATTTTTTCACCTTTCGGTTATGTCACCGGCGTGGTTGTAAACTATTATTTAGCAATCCATTCCTTCCGTTTTTCTGATTTGATATTGTGCAGAATTTCTGTGCGGCAAAACTTGCACTGGACACTGGAATTAGTATTCGGGCTCCTTTCCACTATCGAGTACATTTGATGAATTCACGCCCCTGGCGAGGGGCAGAGTTTCTCCCACAGGCAGCGTGTATCAGAACTCCAGTGTCAAGATTAATGGAACTATTCAATCTTTCTATCCATTAGAATGAATGGATAGAACATTGTGCGGGCTCACTGGACTCCTTGATACGCACTCCTGTCACGTGAAGCACTGCACTAACTTGTAAAGTTAGTGAAAGTTAAGAGAAACCATCTATGTTCTGCAAATTGGTTTCCACCTGGCACTAATACTAGAATTACAGTAAAAGTCCGATCTCACTCCTTGGAAGAAGGTGGGGTTTAACAGTGCATGGAATGTAACTCCATTGTACTGTTAAACTGGGGTTAAAAGTGCCCAGGGGTCCCTTGCACCTCCTGGACATTTTTTAAAAACCTATCTGTAGTTAATTTAAATGTATGGCAATGTGGACACTCCTACTTCTGTCCTCTAAATACTTAACCATTGATTGAGAGAGGAGCTCTGCACAGCTCAGTAACCACACCTACAGAACTCCTTCCTGAAGAAGAGAATTGTAATTCTAATGAATGGGGTACAGCTTGGCTGTTCTGAGATTGGTAGCTGCTGTATCAATACAACTTTAAATCCTACAGTTCACTCTGTGACATGGCCACACTCTGGTCAGTTTTTTATAAAGGCTGTCTGATTAATGTTCATTATCATAGAATATTACAGCACAGAAACAGGCCATTGGGCCCATCAAGTCTGTGGCAATTTTTTTTGTCATATGAAGCATATCTGACTTCCCAGCTCGTTCCCCATACTTTTTAATTTTCCTCTTTTTCAAGCAACTATCTAATGCCCTCTTTAAAATAATTTGTGGATTTTACTTTAAAATATTTACAGACAATGCCACGTTCCAACTATTAAGTAAACAATACAACAACAACTTGCATTTATATAGTGCCTTTAACATAGTAAAATATCCCAAGGTGCTTCACAGGAGCATATTCAGACAAGAATTGACACTGAGCCAAACAAGGAGACATTAGCACAGGTGAGGTTTTAAGGAGTGTCTTAAAGGAACAAAGAGAGGTGGAGAGGTTTAGGGAGGGAATTCCAGAGCTTAGGGCCTAGGCAGCTGAAAGCACGGCCACCAACGGTGGGGCGAAGGAAGTCGGGGATGCACAAAAGGCCAGAATTGGAGGAACGTAGAGTTCTTGGAGGGTTGTAGGCCTGGAGGATGAGAATATTTAATTTGAGGTGTTGGTGGACTGGGAGCCAATGTAGGTCAGCAGGCACAGAGGTCAGAAGCTCAGCTCAGGGTGAAATAGGATGCAGAGGTTGTGAACAGTCTGGTTCAGTCTGAGACAGTGGCTGGGGGGGATGGGGGGGATGGTGGCTAGGGAATGGATTTTGTGGTGAAAGGCCAAAGACAATGGCTTCAATCTTCCCAATGTTTAATTGGAGGAAATGTCTTCTCATCCAGTACTGGATGTCGGGCAAGCAGCCTGACAACAAAGAGGCAGTGGAGGGATTGAGAGAGGTGGTGAAGATGTACAGCTGTTTATATATTAGTTTAGTCAACCCTGCTCATAACAAACAGTGCTTTCAAACCTCCCATTATAACAAACTTCACCAATGAGGTTGGATTAATCTATCATAATTGGTATAGGTATCCAAATTTAAATAAGGATCTTTGATTCAAAAGAATTACTTTCGTCCCCAAGAGTAATGGTATCAATCTGATTTTCTTCAGTATTTGGGTAAAATTTACTTGAATTTGAATCCATTGTTCAAGCATTAAAAACCTTGGAATCCTACTCAAAAGAGTGACCCATACTTTGTACACATGTTCCTTTTGGTAGGTAAAACCTGCAGCCCCACCTACAAGTAAGAACCATTGGCATTTCCGGGGTAAATTTCTGACTGTACTTTCGGTGGGGAGTCTCAGCCATCAGGAGCAAATATTGTAAATTTGGGGATAGACGGCATATTAATTTAAGATAGATTGAAAAATTATGTTCATTGTCCTGCTAAATTTCCATTAAGTGCTCCCACTGGGAGTGCAAAGTTGGAATAGGATCCCTTTTGTGTTGTGTTCTATAGAATGGATAGACACATCAGTACCAAGAAGCTGCCTAGACCCTTCCCATTAGACTACTAAAACACCCACAATATTACATAGGATTGGATATATACTGTGGCAGGAACTGAACACTCCCTCCTAGACTGGGTGTCCGAGCTTTTTGTCTTTGTAAGCCACATAGATGCATGCCATGGAAACTCTGGCGTCACATATAAGGGTCAATTCCACGGTCCTATGATTCCAACAGGGACTGGAGCCCCACTTGCAGGGGGCACATCAAAAATGTTCCACCCATTAAACATAATTAATTATATTAGCCTGTGATTTCCTTTAATAAACCCCATTCCCTGTGAGGCCCACTCCCTGCTGGGAGAATGGGAGTATGGAATTTGTCCTGTAAATCCATGTTCCCATTAATGTGAATATCTCAAGTTGCTGATCATAACAAATCTTGGTGTTGATTTATGCATCAGTAAGGTAACATCTGTAAAAAGCCCTTTTCAAACCTCCAGTTCAACAAAATTCAAGCAGGACAAACCAGTGAATAAGAAATATAAACATACATATGACTCAGTTACCTGAGCTCGGAAGGTTGGCTCAGGGGCCACATGGCCCGCAAGTTGGACTCTCCTATCTTAGACTATCAACTGGCTCGTTGCTTTTAACTTTTAAAATACTTTTGTTCTTTTTAACTAACCAGAGCATTCCATTGTTTATTAACTGCTGTTACTTGGAGTCATGATGTGGAGATGCCGGTTGGACTGGGGTGGACAAATGTGAGAAGTCGCACAACACCAGGTTATAGTCCAACAGTTTTATTTGAACTCACAAGCTTTCGGAGCGCTGAAGTTCACCTGACGAAGGAGCAGCGCTCCAAAAGCTTGTGATTTCAAATAAAACTGTTGGACTATAACCTGGTGTTACTTGTAGTGGGATACGTTTTGTGATCCAGAGACCTTGATTAATAATCCAGAGAACGTGAATTCAAATCCTTCCATTGCAATTTGAGAATTTGAATTCAGATTTTTTTTTTATAAAAATCTTTTTTTTAATCCACAGCCCACGACAAATCTGAGATGATCCAAAATTTGTGTATTTCAAAGAAACATTAAAATGCCCAGTTCCAGGTTTCTCCTTTAGTTTGGATCTTACCCCTACTCGTCAGTTTGTAGCAACAGGTTTGACTGTAGATATTGTGCCTTGTAAATGCAATAATAAGTAGGATTTCTGCCTTTCTGCCCCCATCTCTAACATTCAGAATACTCTGACATAGTAGGATTTTAACTCCCTGCCCCATTTATTTGTTAATAAATGATAAATATTCCTATGATATAGTGATTCAGCAGAGCATGACTGAGCCTAGAGACAGCTTATAGAGATCGCTGATTTATCCTTAATTTGTGTTCTGCTGCAGACTCATCCATTTTGCTTCCACTTGTAACCTGCAGCTTTTATCCTGGGGCAATTGCCATAGCCTTGAATGCTAACAAAATGTCTGGGTACAATGAATGCAAATCAATTTGATCAGTTTCAGCCACACAAATAAGGAGAAGCTGTTATATATAAATCTATCAAGCAATTCTATTAACTATATGAATCATTTCTATCATCTCAATATGTCTTGAATATTGTCGCATTAATGCATTTTGTTCCTGTACTTCTCTTGAAGTTCGTGACACCCAGAAAGTTCCAGGATACAGGCCCACAAAGTTTGACAAAAAGATTCTTCTCTGGTCTGGTCGTTTCAAGAATGAGAAGGATATCCCTGCCATTGTGTCGTAAGTTTCCCTATTTCTGTAGTTTTTTGCATATTAAAAATGAATCTACTTCAATTTTTTTTCATGTGGCTTAGCTATGATGTACAAAGAAATAAATCATAGAAATGTTCTCTTCCTGGATTGTTTAGGACTAATACCAATGTCTAATTGACACACTGCATTAAACCAAGTGTGGAGGAACATATTAAAACTGAACAAAAGCAAAATACTGCGGATGCTGGAAATCTGAAATAAAAACAGAAAATGCTGGAAACACTCAGCAGATAGAAACATAGAAACATAGAATCTAGGAGCAGGAGTAGGCCATTCGGCCCATCGAGCCTGCTCCACCATTCAATACGATCATGGCTGATCATCCAAATCCAGTACCCTGTCCCTGCTTTAATCCCCACAGTACACATATCCCACCCTACCCCCGTAACCCCACGTATTTAATTCCCCCTAACATATCCCATCCTATCCCCATAACCCCACATATTTAATCCCCCCCTAACACTAAGGGTCAATTTATCATAGCCAAATCAACCTAACCCACACATTTTTGGATCAGGCAGCATCTGTGGAGAGAGAAACAGAGAGCGTTAATTCTGTTTCTCTCTCCACAGATGCTGTCTGACCTGCTGACTGTTTCCAGTATTTTCTGTTTTTATATTGAAACTGAAACTTGCAATGGAGCATTGGCCCGGATTTTGCAGTTGTAATGATGGTGAAACTGTCAGCATTCGCCGTCATTACTCTGTAAAGCTGACAGCAACTTCTGGCGTCTGCACATGCACAGTTAAATGCAAAAATCCAGAAGTTACTGTCAGTGATTCCCCGCTCCTCCAGAGGGTGCGCTGTTGAAGTCCCCACAGACGGCAATCTTTAGAAATCACTTGAACTGACGTAAACTTCCCCTATTACGCTGTTATATCACTTATAAAACCCCCCCAAAAAGGTTAAGCCTTGTTAAATGAGGTGTAACTGGGTTTTTAATGGTGTACTAAGTCATAACTACTGCTGAACAAACTCTCTGGTCCTAAAAAACTAATTTTATATTTGTGGAATGTCAAATTTTCCATTATGATAATTCCATAGGTTTTTAATATTTTTTTTAAGTTTGTTTATGATATTTCAGCTTCCACCTAAATCCCATGTGTATATCCCAATCTTTATTTCACTCTGTGTAAAATTTATAAAAAGTGAACGAAAATTAGTGCATTTTACTTCCTGGTTTGCTGTCTGTGAGAATTCTTCAGTGTGATTGGCTGCTTGGCCTGCTTGATGACATCACTGTTGATGGACGCTGGAGATCCACTAGAGTTGGTGCCAGAATCAAACCAACTTCAGGAAAGGTGAAATCTACGCCACAGATATCACTAGCACTTTGTGGGCAGCTTTCTTCGAGGTCAGCTGCGAGTGCCGTCATTTGCCACTGACCGCAAACTCCGGGCCATTGTGTTTCAATCCTTAGCACCACCTGTCGATTTTAGCACTTTCAGTAGATAGTACACTGGTCCTCAGCACCAAAGACGGCTCCTGTAAGGGCATCCTTACACCCTATGAACCAAAGTGACCAGATACACACAATGGGGGAGAAATTGGTCCTCGCTGTGTCCGTTTTCCGTTCTTTATGTACAACCACTCTTAATGAGTTTTCAATCAAAATGTAGTTGAATAAGAAATTGTCTCACTCAATGACAATTTCCTGGCCTGAGTGATTGTGAAATGTTGGCAATTGTGGTCTAAATTGTGAGACTTCCACTGAGACCACTGGGCCCATTTGCACTGTGGCAAAGTGCTGCAGCAAAATCCCTGTCCATTCCCCCCACCTGAGGTCATTACCCCATCGGCGTTGAAAATGAGGGGGACTCCCACCCACAATATGTTAATGCCGCTGACCTTGGGATATTAGAAAGGGTCAGGTTGCATCCATGGGTTGGAAAGAAGTTCTACCCCATCACAGGTCCACCCCTAAATGGGCCCCCCTTGAAATTTCTGGGCCAATAACTTTTTGTCCTGTAAGATCATTGCCCGAATGGACCATTCAGCTGCGTAATGTCTCATGAGCAGTGTGATTGTGCAACCTTCTATAGTAATTTATTTTTATTTGTTAGTTCAGTCATTTGTGTTTCAATTTATTTTGTGAACTGCTTATTTTTTAAAGTAGAGATGAGTATAAATGAATAGAACATTTCTTTACACTCAAACCTCAGTTATGGTGTGGATGAGGTATGATGCTACCCCCCCACCCCCCCACTCACACTCACACACACACACACACGGTACCAAACCATGCTCCTCAGAAGAACATTTCTTACTGTCAGTCCAAATTTTCAATCTGGCCTTGTAGAATAAATTTGTTACATTAGCATAGAAATGCACTGTTTTAAAAATTTACTCCAAGTCTTGATAGTGCATGAATTGCACTCTTGGTCTGTAGGGTACAAGACCCCCCCCCCCCCATGGAAGTTTTATTTATGCACTGGATGCTGCAATTGTATCATGCTGAATTTTCTTGCAGCTTTCTTCTGTGGATACTTTCCACTGGACTTGAGCTGAGACTGCCAAAATCAATTTTCCCAAGAACTCTTAATTAATAAATATCACTTTCCACGCTCCAAGCTTGGTTCTGACCCAGGGCTATGAGGGGAGAGAACAGGGCAGTGGGATTAGTTTTGGATTGCTCTGGCAAAGAGCCAACACAGACACAATGAATCACATGTCCTCTTTCTGTGGTGTAGCCTTCCATGACTCAAAAGCATTTATGTTGTATCTAATCATGTCTCTCTGAAATGTTTCAAAGCACTTCACATACTTTAAATTGCAGTTTGTAGGCAAATGCCATTTTGCATATAGCAAGATACCACAAAGAGTAATGAGATGATTAACCAACCAATCATTATTTTTTCAGTGGTATTGGTTAAGGGAGGAATGTTGGCCAGAATATGTGTTCTTGGTCCTGTAAATTTAACGGGAGTCCATCAGAATGTTTTGTCTTTCTTCGTATTCGTATTTTCTTATACCAGGCTGCATCCTAGTGAATCTGTTCTAAAGCCTCAATATCATTCCTATAGTGTGTCTAACTGAGGTCTTAATAAAGTTTCACATCAACTCACAATTACCGCTTTGCTTTTATTTTCTATACCTCTCATGATAAAACCTAGAATCCCTTAGCATGAATGTTCAAAATGCTACTACAGTACTTAGTTAAACTTAGCTCTTCAGGGATTTAATTCATATAATAGCAAGGCTGTGTAGTGTAGATTAAGATTCAGATGCAGTGTGCTTTAGTTTGACATGAAAATTAGATAGGACATTTCAATGATCATTCACACCTATTCTGGTTGAGATGACTTGATTTCATTTGAGCTCAGCATGGGTAGTTGCCAGGATAGTCTGGTGAGATTTAATTCCTGGGGTCAGAATTAACAAAAAGGAGGAAAACCCACATCAAGGTCAGTCAGGTCTAACGGAGGCTGTGAGAAGGCAGGTCTGGCCATGAGCTGGAATGAAGAGATTGCAGGTGGTTTTCCCAGCTAGAAGCTGACCCAAAAGGAAATAAAACAGTGTTATCTGGAATAGCATAGTATGTCTTTTTGTATTGTAACAGGAAGCTTTGTAGAAAACACTTGACAGAATCTGGAATTGCTACTTTTGTTCAGTCACGTGTATTGATTCTACCTATCAGAAGATTGCAGCTTGTGAAGACATGTACGAGTTTTCGGTATTCAGTTCCCATGTCAAAGTGGATGCATTGTTACGTCTCCTGGATTATGCTAACATATAAGTAGATATTAGGTAGTGTGAAGCCCAATATTTTTAGCCTCCTGAACAGGGTTACAATAAAAAAACACAGAATGGATTTAAGCAAATAGGAACTCATGAATATTATATGCCAGATGTTTTATCTCTGTTATTGTAACAGTGCCACATACATTGTAACAGTGCATAATGTAAATGTAAACACTTACAGCAGCCAAGCTATTTGAACTAAAACAAATATAGCACATACAATTAAAACTCCTTCTCACAAAACCTCCATTCCAAAGTTCTTGCTTTAAAAGCATGTTTTCCCCAGGGTTTGGCTTTTGCTTCATTAATTTACAAAGGACCTTAAACCCTTATAGGATGAATATTTGATAAGAACTGTTACTTTGCCAGAACACAGAAATTTATAATCACATGATTTGGCTGCAAATATGTGATCAGTTTACACACTTGATATGAAAAATACAGCTTTTAGACCAGTTAGCTTAATGTTGGTGGTAGGAAAGATAATGGGATCGTTACTCAAAGATGTCATAGAAAAACATCTAGAAACAGAAAATATAATAAAGAGTAGTCGGCACAGATTTCAAAAGGGAAGGTCATGCTTGACCAACCTTATTGAATTCCTTGACGAAGTAACAGAAAGAGTAGACAAGGGTATTGCAATAGATGTTAATAAATTTGGATTTTCAAAAGGCCTTCGATAAGGTACCGCATAGAAGATTCATGACTAAGGTCAAAGTATGTGGAGTCAGGGGGCATGTAGCAGAATGGATAGCAAGCTGGCTACAAAACAGAAAACAGAGAGTAGGGGTTAAGGGCAGCTACTCAGATTGGCAAAAGGGGGACCTTTTATTCACAATTTACATTAACCATTTGGACTTGGGAATTTGAAGTACAGTTTTAAAATTTGCCACTATTTAAGGTGCCGGTGAATAGAGTGCGGGTTTTCTGTAATGTGAACTGATTATTTCACCAGCTGGTAACCTCTTTCATGGTCAGATAGGTTGGGATTGGAAGAGGCAGAGCATCTGGCGGGAAGCATGGCATCGCAACATGGAGCATGCATGATCTTCAGTCCTGCTCCCCTAGTGTTTGGCACATTTTGGCGCCTATGAAACCAGTTGCATATTAGTGTGGGGCATCACAATTGGCCTCATTATCATCAGGATAGGGAGGGGTGAAAAATATCCGGGTTCCTGCTCCTGATCACTATCCAGTGGCTCCTGTTGGAAAGTGCACTTGTGTGGGTGTTGAGTGAGAACTGAATTAAGCTCAGCAAATAGTCTAGCCTCACACATTCCACTGGTGGCTAGTGCAATTGTACCTCAGCATGAAAGCAGTTGTATAGAGAGAAAATAAACAGTAAAACATATCTTTTACATGTTCCTTCCCTGCTCGGTTGTCTTTAACATATTGATTATGAAGCAAACTGGGTGAAAACTATGTTGTAAAGATGGACAATATGGCTAAACTTTTATTGTGAAGAAGAGATAGGATAAATAAGTCTAACTCATTGAAGTTCATTCTGATTCTCATCTCAACATAGCGTTTGCATTACCGCCTTGTGAAGTCCCACCTATGTATCAATTCATTGCTGATGCTGTCTTTGTTTATATATTACAAAACTGCTCTGCTTTTTATTAAATTATAACTTTTTAGCTATTTTCAGCACATTCTAATGATAATACGATGTCAAATAACATTTACAGAGTAGTATTGCCTGTCACTTATGATACAATTTCTGCAGGGTAAAGTGAGTTATAAACTTGTATTACAATCAAGGTGCCCTGATATCATCAACTATGAGAGTAAATATTTGGTTGTGTAACGTCACCTAAATACTTAGATTGAAGCAAACTTCTACACATATCTAAATACTTTCTAGTCCATACAATACAAACATACCCAGGGCATTGAATTTACAAGTTCATGCGCAGTGAGAGCATGCATTTCAGGAAGATCATAAGCTGAACTTCACTGATTGCTGAGTGCTCTATGCAAATTGCAAAGGAAACTGTAAGAATCTGTGTAAATTCAGTCTTGAGAGAAATTAGTATCACTTTCAAGATGACATCTGGTTGCTTGCAATTGGATTTATCTAGGCAACAGCTAAAGGGCTACTGTTAATTTTAAATCTATTACACCTGTTCTGTTTTGGTAGCCCCGCGATTTGCTGTCATTTTGTAGCTTACTTCAATAGTTTTTGTATCTTCTGAAGAACAGCAGTGGAATGTTGAGTCTCGGCCATTTTTCTGACTTTTTTTTGTTTTTAAACTCCCCTTTTTTCAAATAATTCTGTAACTGGCAGTGCATAACCTGTTTTTGAATTGTTTTATCTAGGTAGCTGTAGTATGTAGCACCAAGTGTGCATGAGACCTGAGCAGCACAATAGCCCGCATACACACTACCCTATTCGTGCAAGCTGCTCCTTAATTTACTGTGCGATCCCTGCGACTCACTTCACACATACACCATTGCCTCCTGTTGTGAAGCGCACAGCCGCAAGAAGAGGGTTGACACCTCTGTCTCCCTTTAGAAAAAGACACTGGCACCCTGAGGCCTGCTTAAAAATGGAGCCGATTGTATTTACACCTTTGCCATGTAATACAATTGGGTTGGGAAGTACATATCACCTCAAACTAGCTACTCATCTTGACACAACAACAAAAAGCTATTAATAGACTATTCCCCATACAATAAATATTTAACATAAAAACTAGCTGGCTATGGGATAAATCAATAAGGTGTGTGTGGTATATGTCCCTTCATTAATTTTGTTTGTGTGTGCCACTCCATAATTACATAGAATGACATGAAAATTACAACAGGCCATTTGGCCGAATCAGCCCATTCTTATCCTCCACATGAACAGTAGTCCTAATCCCATGTGCCTGCCCTGTTCCCATACCCTTTTCAACAATCACCTATCTAACCTAGTCTTAAATGTTTACGTGGTTGCTGCTTCAATCACTAACTTCTGCATTCTGCACCTTCAAAGACCTCTGTTAAATCTCTTACATTTAATCTTATATCTAAGACCCCTCATTCTAGACCCTTCAACCACTGGAAACAGTCTGTTTCTATCCATTCTGTTCCACCCCTTCATACTTGTAAACACCTCGATCAAATCACTCCTTAATCTCCTCTGCTCCAATGAAGACCGACATTTTATCGGGTTTCTCAACTGCAACTACTCTGTAAGGACTGTTTATAGAGAAAAAAATTCCTAACATCAGAATGTCCCCTGGTTCACTTGTGTGGAACTTTTCTTTCCCACACTGTCAGCTTTTGTGGTCTGTGGTATTAAGTGGTCAAAGGGCCAATGAGGAAAACTATTAACTGAATGCCAATTATTACTGAGTTGTGGAATTACTTCTTTTTTGCTACGGACTTAATGTCCATGGGGAACTGGGTTCTTACTTCCCTAGCTCCCTTAACTTAAGACCTTAAACAGATGTCATGAAGTGGAAATTTCACCTTTCAGTCAAAGATGGATTCACGCCTCAGGTAGCAGAGGTCAAGTAGTTGGAGCGATCGGGACGCCCGCCCAATGTTGCCAGCGAGAGGCCCGAACCATTTTGAAGGTCGGGCCTCACTTGCGTTCTATTGGCGAGCTGCCCATGTATTTCCAGCGCTGATAGGCGGCTCACCGTTAGGGAGATGGGATACTCAGCAGCCCTCATTTACTTAAAGCAAGCCTGCTCCTCTTAAAGCTGAGGTGTCTTTTCATTGGTGGTGTTTGAGGCACAATTTTTCACATTTTCTATAAGTGACAACTGCCAGGGCACCACATTCCTGTAATGCTGCTCTGGAGACTGGGCAGGAGCTGTGCATGATTTTCTGACTATTAATTTAAAAACATAAATGATCATTTTATGAAATGACTCACCTGGTACAGAACCTCATCTGCCAGGAATTCACGCATGTGTTTCCTCTCCTACCCTCATAATTTCCTGTTCGCCATTTTTAATGGATGGAAAATCATGGGGAAGGTGCACTCATATTCCTGATATGTGTACCTAGCCCGGAAGGCTCTATTCCAGGAATGCAATTTTGTAAAATGACTATGTATAATCTCCATTCATATACATATTTTCATGACATGAGATTTCTCCTCTTCATAAGCTTAATTATTAATTAAAGAGGGTTGATAAGAAATCCCCAACCCACTATTAAATGGATAATTATGAATGGTTTAGGGTCAATAAATTGATTTATATCTACCAATTGCTCACATTTTATTATGATTTATTCTTTCTCCTGACATTTTTAATGTGTTCACTGCAAAAAATAAAAACAGCTTTCAAAAACAAACTGCGTCTTGTATGAACTAAAACCTGCATCCTTATGAACACTGTGGTGGGATACGATGCTCCAGGACTGGCAAATTATCCCTTATCTAATGTATTTCACACCGGATATATCACACACCGTATATCACACCAGATATATCACACCGGATATATCACACCCAGTATATCACACCAGATATATCACACACAGTATATCACACCAGATATATCACACACGGTATATCACACCAGATATATCACACACGGTATATCACACCAGATATATCACACACAGTATATCACACCAGTATATCACACACAGTATATCACACACAGATATATCACACCAGATATATCACACACAGTATATCACACCAGATATATCACACCAGATATATCACACACAGTATATCACACACGATATATCACACCAGATATATCACACACGGTATATCACACACACACACCATGTTCTCCTGTCTACTCCAAAAGGCAGTAAATACAACAGTGTCAGACCTTTACATTAAGGCTGAAACAGATTTATTTACAAGTAGGATGATTACACAGAAGCGAAGTACTCAGTAAGCTCATAATACAAATATTTTTTTTAAAAATGGAATCAGTCCACAAATGGTTGAAATTGTTTATTCAAAATGCATTCCTTGCGTTGATAATCTGTAAGATTTTTGGACGAAACAGTCCTTTGCAGACTTCCTGGCAGATGACAAAGTCAAGGCAATGCAGATAGCAATCTTCTCAGGAAGATTGTAAGTCTCTGAGGAAGTTCCTGTCTTGAAGGGGCATTTTAATATTATACTAGTAAATTATTAGTTGTTCATTTTAAGACTAATATCTATAAATTACCATTGATGATATTAATGAACAAGTGTTTAATGCATTTGTTTGACATTTTTTTTCTGTTCATTTAATAGAGGCATTAACCAGTTGGAATTAAATGGGTTAACAGGGGCATTAAAATAGTGAGCAAAGAAATAGTGCATTAATGTGTTAAGTGTTTGCCAAGTAATATCACCAACAGTCATTTCTAGGCTCAAAAAAGTACAGTGGTATAGAAAGAAATAACTTGAACAAGAAAAAAGTTTATTATTTTGTTAATAGTAAATTACGACAATGTACATGATTCAGCATCATAGTTGTTTCTGTCCAGATTGGTGAGGTAAATTCCCTCAAATCAGCCCCACAACCCCACAAGATAGCTGCTCTCCTCAAATTTCGCTTTCTTGAGCATCCCCGATTATAATCGCTCAAACCATTGGTGGCCATGCCTTCAGCTGCCTTGGCCCTAAGCATTGGAATTCCCTCCCTAAACCTCTCCGCCTCTCTACCTGTCTTTCCTCCTTTAAGCCGCTCCTTAAAACCTACTTTTTTGACCAAGCTTTTGGTCATCTGTCCTAATTTCTTATGTGGCTCGGTGTCAATTTTTTTGTCTTATAATACTCCTGTGAAGCGCCTTGGGACTTTTTACTATGTTAAAGGTGCTATATAAATACAAGTTGTTGTTGTTGTTGCAGTGAGGCCTATATATGACTGCCCTCTGAAATGGCCTAGCAAGTCACTCAGTTGTAACTAACCACTACAAAACAAAATAATAAGAATGAAACCGGACGGACCACCCGGCATCAACCTCGGCACCGGCTACGGACACGGCAACAGCACACCCAGCCCAGTCAACCCTGCAAAGTCCTCCTCACCAACATCTGGGGACTTGTGCCAAAATTGGGAAAGCTGTCCCACAGACTAGTCAAGCAACAGCCTGACATAGTCATACTCACAGAATCATACCTTTCAGCCAATGTCCCACCGGCAGGACAGACCCACCAGGGGTGGTGGCACAGTGGTATACAGTCGGGAAGGAATGGCCCTGGGAGTCCTCAACATTGACTCCGGACCCCATGAAGTCTCATGGCTTCAGGTCAAGCATGGGCAAGGAAATCTCCTGGTGATTACCACCTACCGCCCTCCCTCAGCTGATGAATCAGTACTCCTCCATGTTGAACACCACTTGGAAGAAACACTGAGAGTAGCAAGGGCACAGAATGTACTCTGGGTGGGGGACTTCAATGTCCATCACCAAGAGTGGCTCGGTAGCACCACTACTGACCAAGCTGGCCGAGCCCTGAAGGACATAGCTACCAGTCTGGGTTTGCGACAGGTGGTGAGTGAACCAACAAGAGGGAAAAACCTACTTGACCTCGTCCTCACTAATCTACCTGTCGTCGGTGCATCTGTCCATGACAGCATTGGCAGCAGTGACCACCGCACAGTCATTGTGGAGACAAAGTCCCGTCTTCACACTGAGGACACCCTCCATCGTGTTATGTGGCACTACCACCGTGCTAAATGGGATAGATTCAGAACAGATCTAGCAGCTCAAAACTGGGCATCCATGAGGTGCTGTGGGCCATCAGCAGCAGCAGAATTGTAATCCATAACAATCTGTAACCTCATGACCCAGCATATCTCGCACTCTACCATTACCACCAAGCCAGGTGACCAACCCTGGTTCAACAACGAGTGTAGAAGAGCATGCCAGGAGCAGCACCAGGCATACCTAAAAATGAGGTGCCAACCTGGGGAAGCTGCAACACAGGACTACATGCATGCTAAAAAGCAGAAGTAGCATGCTATAGACAGGGCTAAGCGATCCCACAATCAACGGATCAGATCAAAGCTCTGCAGTCCTGCCACAGCCTGTCGTGAATGGTGGTGGACCATTAAACAACTAATGGGAGGAGGAGGCTCCAAGAATATCCCCATCCTCAATGATGGTGCAGCCCAGCACGTGAGTGCAAAAGACAAGGCTGAAGCATTTGCAACCAACTTCAGCCAGAAGTGCCGAGTGGATGATCCATATCGGCCTACTCCCGACGTCCCCACCATCACAGAAGCCATTCTTCAGCCAATTTGATTCACTCCACGTGATATCAAGAAACAGCTGAGTGCACTTGATACAGCAAAGGTTATGGGCCCCAACAACATCCTGGCTATCGTGCTGAAGACTTGTGCTCCATGACTAGCCGCGCCTCTAGCCAAGCTGTTCCAGTACAGCTACAACACTGGCATCTATCCGACAATGTGGAAAACTGCCCAGGTATGTCCTGTCCACAAAAAGCAGGACAAATCCAACCCGGCCAATTACCGCCCCATCAGTCTACTCTTAATCATCAGCAAAGTGATGGAAGGTGTCATCGACAGTGCTATCAAGCGGCACTTACTCACCAATAACCTGCTCACTGATGCCCAGTTTGGGTTCCGCCAAGACCACTCTGCTCCCAACCTCATTACAGCCTTGGTCCAAACATGGACAAAGGAGCTGAATTCCAGAGGTGAGGTGAGAGTGACTGCCCTTGACATCAAGGCAGCATTTGACCGAGTGTCGCATCAAGGAGCCCTAGTAAAACTGAAGTCAATGGGAATCGGGGAAAACGCTCCACTGGCTGGAGTCATACCTAGCACAAAGGAAGATGGTTGTGGTGGTTGAAGGTCAATCATCACAGCCCCAGGACATCGCTGCAGGAGTTCCTCAGGACAGTGTCCTAGGCCCAACCATCTTCAGCTGCTTCATCAATGACCTTCCCTCCAAAATAAGGTCAGAAATTGGGATGTTCGCTGATGACTGCACAGTGTTCAGCGCCATTCGCAACTCCACAGAAAATGAAGCAGTCCATGCCTGCATGCAACAAGACCTGGACGACATTCAGGCTTGGGCTGATAAGTGGCAGGTAACATTCACGCCACAGAAGTGCCAGGCAATGACTATCTCCAACAAGCGAGAGTCTAACCACCTCCCCTTGATATTCAATGGCATTACCATCGCCAAATCCCCCACTATCAACATCCTGAGGGTCACCATTAACCAGAAACTTAACTGGACCAGCCACATAAATACTGTGGCAACAAGAGCAGGTCAGAGGCTAGGTATTCTGCAGTGAGTGTCTCACCTCCTGACTCCCCAAATCCTTTCCACCATCTACAAGGCACAAGTAAGGAGTGTGATGGAATACTCTCCACTTGCCTGGATGAGTGCAGCTCCAACAACACTCAAGAAGCTCGACACCATCCAGGACAAAGCAGCCCGCTTGATTGGCACCCCATCCACCACTTTAAACATCCACTCCCTCCACCACCGGCGTACCGTGGCTGCAGTGTGTACCATCTACAAGATGCATTGCAGCAACTCGCCAAGGCTGCTTCGGCAGCACCTCCCAAACCCGCGACCTCTTCCACCTAGAAGGACAAGGGCAGCAGGCACATGGGAACACCACCACCTCCAAGTTCCCCTCCAAGTCACACACCATCCTGACTTAGAAGTATATCACCGATCCTTCATCATCGCTGGGTCAAAATCCTGGAACTCCCTACCCAACAGCACTGTGGGAGTACCTTCACCACATGGACTGCAGCGGTTCAAGAAGGCGGCTCACCACCACCTTCTCAAGGGCAACTAGGGATGGGCAATAAATGCTGGCATTGCCAGCGACGCCTACATCCCATAAGCGAATAAAAAAAATAGTATATACATCATAAAATATTTACGTATATATAAAATGTTTCCTCTAAAATGCTGGAAAATGTACCAGCAAGATTCAACATTTCTGTGGAACCACGGCTCAGACCCTCCTAGAAAATAAATCCTGTATATGACGTACAGTATACCCACCTCTAGAATTGCCACTACATCACTGAATGTTTCAGTAGGGTCTTCAGAGCGAGAGCTCCAGGAGAAGTGAGCACAGTTGGTACCAAGATAGAGGCAAGAAAAAACGTCTAGGTTGGCCTCATCACATTCATGCCCTTTGTAACAGTTGGTTACAAAGAAATAGGCTCTGGTGTAATAACCTCAATAGGTGAATAGCTTGCTAGTACTTACAGTCTAGGTTCACACTTGACGAATGGTCAAATGGCGGGGAAGGGTACCGGAAGACTAGAATTACTTAAGGAACAGTGTCCCAGTGCGAGTCGGCATTTTGAGGAGAAGAGCAGAAAAAATGGAGAAATAAAAACAAACTGAAAATGTCCTGGGAAAGCTAAAAAAAATTGGAAAAACGTGAACACTACTGATGTGTAATAAAGATGGATATATCTTAAAATGTTATTAATTTGAGGTGCATTGGGCCAGTAAAAGGAAAGATCAGTTAATTTGAAGTATGTTGTTTATAATATACTTCATAATTTAAATTAATAAAATCTGGTCCAACTCATTTATAGGGATGTTTCTTTACCCACGACCTATTTGACCTAATTGGATCTGAGTGAATGGTCCTTGTCACAGGCAAGCGGTTATGTTCTGTACTCTCTGTTCTACAGCTGCCACATATTATAACTAAAGTCCCTTACTAATGACTGCCTGTAAATAAAATTGAGAGGTCGCACAACACCAGGTTATAGTCCAACAGTTTTATTTTAAATCACAAGCTTTCGGAGTTACAACTCCTTCGTCCGAAAGCTTGTGATTTAAAATAAAACTGTTGGACTATAACCTGGTGTTGTGCGACCTCTCAATTTTGTCCACCCCAGTCCAACACCGGCATCTCCGCATCATGCCTGTAAATAGACAGAGTTGTCTTTATTATGCTAAACCTTTTTTTTATGTTAATATCTCTTCAGTTCATCAGTTACTCTAAAATAATAATTGCATGTTAAAGCTATATACTACAAAATATAATTTCAAAGTTTAGTGCTTTGATGTAATTTTTCTGAAGAGAATTTTGAGGTGCTAATTGTTGGATCCTGCATTGAACCAGAGTTGGTGGCTGGTTAATGGAAATTTGTTCTAAAACATTAAGGTGCCCTTTTAGTCATTTAAATTGAATTAAAAGCAGTAAATTGAATTAGTTACACAAAAATTAGAGTTTTCTGTCTGGTACTTTTGCAGTAGTAAATGATAAAAAAGCCATCTGTCAAACCAAATTTTGTACAAATACAACATATAAAAACCTTGACACATGATTGGAGAATTGTAGTCTTTATTCTGAAATAGCTGACCATCATTTAAATATCCTGATTTGTAGAGTATTAATGGGAGAGCAAGAGAGAAAATAACAAACTGAGTGATCATTGATACCAGCAGCATTGCGGTATTGCTGCAGCAGGTTTTAGATAAATTTGTCCAAAATATCGTTTGGCCTTTGATCTCGATGCAAGTGCTGGGATGTGCCCACTAGGAAGCTCTGCCACTGGACCTCGATCGGAGAAGGATCCATATTTAACATTTTGCTGCTGGGCACCTGCCCAAGCACCCTGAGTGTTCACCAGAGCTGGGCGCCTGCCCAAGCACCCTGAGTGTCCACCAGAGCTAGGCATCTGCCCAAGCACACTGAGTGTCTACCAGAGCTGAGCGCCTGCCCAAGCACCCTGAGTGTCCACCAGAGCTGAGCGCCTGCCCAAGCACCCTGAGTGTCTACCAGAGCTGAGCGCCTGCCCAAGCACCCTGAGTGTCCACCAGAGCTAGGCACCTGCCCAAGCACCCTGAGTGTCCACCAGAGCTGGGCACCTGCCCAAGCACCCTGAGTGTCCACCAGAGCTGGGCACCTGCCCAAGCACCCTGAGTGTCCACCAGAGCTGGGCACCTGCCCAAGCACCCTGAGTGTCCACCAGAGCTGGGCGCCTGCCCAAGCACCCTGAGTGTCTACCAGAGCTGAAAGTAGGGTTGCCAACTCTGGTTGGACATATTCCTGGAGGTTTGATCATGTGACATTTGATCACACGATGTCTCATTAGGTGATGTCTAATCATATGGCACTTGCCCAGTTTGCAAACGTTATTGCATTTACCTTATAAAGGTCGGGTCCCATGTAATTTCTTTGCTTGCGGTTTCGGCTAGCAGCTGTCATGCGAGAAGCTCCGAGAACCCGTTTGTAACCAGGCAAAGGAAGTACGCAGGTACAAACTACAGGTACGAAGCTCTACTTTTCTCCCAGATTGCTAGCAGCTGTGCTACGGACATTTATCTTCCATTCTGGGCGACTCCAGACAATCTTAGCTGTAACGGGTGCAGGAGATGTGGCGCTGGCCAGCTACTCTAATTGGCTCCAGCAGCCCAGGCCAATGTAAGAAATTACAGGCCAGAAGGCTGGAAAAGTTCTTCAGGTGTCCAGGCTTGGACCATCCTTTCACCTGATGTACCAGCCATCTGGTGAATCCCAGCCCAGGGCCAGGGAAACTTCTGGCCTTGGAGTCCCCTTTGATGTACTGTTCCATGCTTGAGGTGGAGGGAGATTCTGTCCCAAACAAGGATGGTACCAGGATTGTGGGACTTCAGTTACGTGGAGAGACTAGAGAAGCTGGGATTGTTCTCCTTCGAGCAGAGAAGGTTAAGGGGAGGTTTAATGGAGGTGTTCAAAATCATGAATCATGAATGGTTTTGATAGAGTAAATAAGGAGAAACCACTTCCAGTGGAAGAAGGGTTGGTAACCAGAGGACACAGATTTAAGGTAATTGCAAAAGAATCAGAGGCGAGATGAGGAGAAATGTTTTTGCGCTCCGGGTTGTTATGATCTGGAATGCACTGCCTAAAAGGGTGGTTGAAGCAGATTCAATAGTAACTTACAAAAGGGAATTGGATAAATACTTGAAGGGGAAATCATTGCAGGGCTACGGGGAAAGGGCAGGGGAATGGAACTAATTGGACAGCTCTTTCAAATAGCTGGCACAGGCACGATGGGCCGAATGGCCTCCTGTGCTGTATCATTCTATGATTCAATAATAACCTCAGCATGTTCTAAAGGACCTTTTAAAATATGCTTCCACATTGTTGGGCCAGTTTCACCTCGAGTTCAGGGATTTCTAATAACAAAAAAAATTGCTTTATCCTTAGCAATGTCTTTTGCAGTGTCATGATTTTCCGCACTTTTGTTGAACAAGTCATGGGGGGTCCCACTTCAATACAAGTAGTCCGTACTTTGTGTGTTCTTGTTTCCATTAGGTCACTGTATCTGCTGGGGTAAAATCGAAGGAAAATAAGAAAACTGACAGAAGCCCTGGTCATGACATTGGCTTCACATCTGTGTTTAGAATTAAGATTTCCTTTGAGAGCTCTTGGACAGATTCACATGCTGGTTATAAAACTTGTTTATGTGTGGTAACTGAGGGAGGCCACAGCAGTCACTAGAGTTGATACAGTTTTCCAATCTTGTTTATAATACCATTTTCAAATGTCTGTGTGGATGAGTCAGATTTATTTCAGGTGATGAAAATGTGGATAAGGATTTTAGCGGCAGTGGGGTTAGGTAAGGTCAGAAGTAGGTGATATTTTTGCAGGTGAAAATAAGTAGTCTTGACGATGGACTGAATGTGGGATTTGAAGCTCAGATCAGAGTCAAACTTAACACCAAGATTGCACGCTGTCGTGTTTAGCCTGAATGAGCAGCCAAGGAGAGTGATGGAATCAAGGGCAAGGGGACAGGATTCCAGGTGTGAACTGAACAGGCTAGCTCTAATCTTGTCAATTAAGCTGGAGGAAGTTCTGGCTCATCCGTGACTTGACATTGAATAGGCTGTCATACAGCATAGCAGCAGTCGTGGCTACTTGAGTTGTTGAAGGAGAGGGACAATTGGGTGTCATCAGCATACATATGGAAGCAAGTTGATCCTTTTATAAACAGTGCCCAAATTCGTCAATTGTCAGTCCCACTGCTAATGATTACCTAAAACAAACACAATGGCCTAGATTTTGCTCTCAGCAGTGAAGGAATGGCACTTGACGCTCATCTCACTGACAGTTGCCCACAGAGTTTTTGCAGGCTTGTCAGCGGAGATTTCCACTAATCCATGGTTTGTTTCAGTGTGGTGCCCTCTACAGGGGATCTGTGGCATCTGTGAGCAGGAAAAAGAAACAGCGAGGCTCTTCAACCAATTAGATTGAAGAATCCTCATGCACAGTCCAAACCAGGAAGTATAAAGCAGGAAATATAAATTAGATTTAAATGATGTACAGAAAACAAAATGAAGATTGGGAAATACAGATTGGTTTAAGGGAAAGAGATAAAAGAGACAGATAGAAAAACTATTTTTTTAAACCTCCAACATTAATTTTCTTCTGAAGGAATTAGACTCCACACTTGTAAAATTAATTTTTCAGGGCCAGAGAGGTTGTTCAGCAGTAATTATCATTTATTACACCGTTAAAAACTCCTAAATGTACCAACCCTAGCTTTTTTTCCAGCTATTTTTAGTACGGAAGTAGTGGGCAAGTACAGCAAGTTCACGCATTGCAGTCATGTCAATGACAAGTCTATCGGCGAGGACTGCAACAGCGCACCCTGTGGAGGAGCAGGGTATCTTTGACAGCAACTTCCAGATTTCCATGTTTAACTGCGCATATGTGTACTCCAGAAGTTGCTGTCCGATTTCCTCCATTTTAACGGTGAGTGCTGATAGTCTCACCGTTATTCTCATCGCAAATTATGGGCCAATGTTTTCTGCCATGGAAGCATCATTTATGTTTGGGTACCAATATTGTACCAATAAAGTGACAGTTATTTGTAGGGAGTATGCTCATCGCAAATTCTGGGCATTTATAATATTGAATAATCACATGAAAATACTTTGGCACTGAATTTTAAACGTGCAACTCTATAATTTGATTTGTTCTATTTATAAAGAAGTGTGGAAGCTTCTTTGCGCTTCAAACTCAAGCTATCCTTTGCTCCCATCTCTTCCTCATCTACATGCTACCCCTTGGCAACTTCATCCTCAGACCTGTGGTCAACCTCCACATGTATGTTGACAACAATCGGCCTTGACCTGTCTACCACCTCTCTTGAACCCTTGAAGGACAAAGGCAGCAGATGCATGGGAGCACCATCACCTCCATGTTCGCCTCCAAATCACACAACATATTGGACATATGTCGCCATTCCTTCATTGTCACTGAGTCAAAACCCTGGAACTCCCTCCCTAACAGCACTGTGGGAGGACCTTCACCACACGGACTGCAGCGGTTCAAGAAGGCGGCACACCACATTTTTCTCAAGGGCAACTAGGGATGGGCAATAAATGTCGGCCTTGCCAGCAACGTCCACATCCTGAGATTGAATAATAAAAAAATGCAGTAGCCTCCACTTAGTGCTTTCCTTCTCCACACAGCTTAAATCAGAAAAAAACAATTATTTGTTTTCAAATGCTAAATCACGGTACACTTGAAAATGCTGTAAAATGCATCAAATATAAAAATTTTCTGGGGGCTATACCCCACAAATCCTCTTTGAAATAAATTTTGCACCAATTTCCCGGTCAAGCATTTCTAAATCCACCGCTATAAAATTTGCACATTTGTGTACTTCAGGGGGGAAAAATTCGGCTGATTTGTGCCTCCCGTTAGCGCCCTAAGTGGCTGCAAACGGGGCGCAAAGCAACTAGCGCCTGGGCGCAGCGCCGCTAACGCCTCCTGCGAAATTCAGCGGGAGGTTAGCGGCGGCAATAACCGTACGCAGCGCCCCACTCGCGCCCACTCGCGCCCGGCCGCGATCTTCGGTAGCACCTCCTGACTTACCGCCAAACACTATGTCCAACAGGGTCAAGGGGGCCTACCTGCAGCCGGGGCAGCGCAAATTAAAGGGGAGGTGCCGGGCGGCCATTTTTGTTGCTGGCCGCCCGTCAGCACCTGCCCCCGTTGCTGTCCCCGGCCTCCTGTGAAGCCTCCCCGCGGAGTGCCGGCTGCGCTCCGTAAGCCCGGCACTCCTTTTGAGTGCTGGGCTCTTTTGCCGGCACTCCAATCCCTGGTGGCCCAGCTGGGCCCCGGGTCGCGCTGCGCTAAGCCCCTCCCTTTAATAAGGGGAGGAAGGCCTGCAGTACCGCGGCACGATGTGCTGTGATATTCACTCGCAGCGCCCCAAGAGGGAGGCGAGGCATTTCCAGTAGCGCCCCGCCTCCCTCTTGGGGCGCTACCAGTGAATTTTGGGCACGGGGGCGCTAATTTTTTTGGGGCGCTACAGTGAAGTTAGTGCCCCAAAGGAGGTGCAACCCAATTTTGCCCCCCAGGTCTTTTTTCTATAATACAACTGATGGAATATTGACTTCAGTTTAAATCATGACAAGTTCATGTTCCGCTGGACTCCATTGTAGCTAATTATTTTCAAATGTCATACGTGAGTCATTGAGTTTCAGTTTTTAAAGAAAAACAAACCAAATTGTGGAACCTGATCCCAAAACACTAACAAAAATCCTGAAATCCAATGAAATAAAAAGACATTTGATTAATTCAGTCACTTTGAAGCAGGAACCTTGGTCCTGGGATTTTATTGAGGGTTGTTTTCCAGTTGTAAATTTGTTTTGAGTTGTTACATTTTGCAGGGCTGTGTCAGGTTTATCATCGCACAATTTTTCTAATTTTTCTGGAAAGCTAAGTCTTTCATCCATTCAGTTCACAACACAACACAGAGTAGTAACTTTGTGATTACATCTGACTTTGATGATTAGCTGTCAGCTGATGAGTCGAGGAGAGATTGAACAGAGACATAAAACCCAGAAGCCTACAATTGGAACAGATGTTCTTGCTACAGAAAGTACAAGGAGGTGATTTTTATTGCCAAAGACATAAAGACCCAATTTTTCCGAACACTCTGCCATTTGTCAGCAGACTTTTATTGAAAGTAACCTTGTTGGAAATTTAGACAGAAGATAGTTTACATAATATCATTATGTATTTTATAATTTTAATGTTTTGTTGGATGCTGTCATTAGTGAGCAGAGTTGCCTGATAGCTTTATCTAATCACACACTTTTGTCATTATCTGTGTTACAGTGTATTCTCAATAGTTTATTTGTTTTCTGTTGTAAAATAATAATTGTAATCTGATAAGGTTTATCACATAATGTTATATGTCTCCAGGCCCTACATCACTACTGGTTTTACTACTTTCCGCTAATATTATCCTTCGGTCACTAATGTGTCAGTGCGAGTAAAGAGCTTCCCTGTTTTATACTTGCATTGACTTTCCCATTCACATTTGCAACCAGATGAAAATGTACCAACTCACTTGTGAACTTGCACGCAGCACACCACTATACAATAGTAAATCATACTGTTTTGAGGTGCAGTTCATTACCAAATAGCTGATAGCAATTTTAAGACTACCATTCAGTTTCAATGTTCAGTGACTCTTAAAGCCCGTTCAAGCTCCGCTTTGTGCTTTATGATATTCTGTGAACCAATTAATTGAATTGCAGATGTAAAAACAAATAAGCAGATAGTTAGCTGAACAAAATTGGGAAAGGCAAAGATAGGTTAATCATTCGGGTGGGATCCTACATTAGACTGATTGCCAGTGATAGATTATCTTATTTCTGTGAAGTGAAATTGCTGTTCTTGTCTTCAAATCATTGGTTAAGTCACAGTTAGAATATTAGAGCTTATTCTGCAATTGGGTGTTCCCGATGCTCGCAGGGAGTGCTGGCTCAGAAATCGCAGATATTCAGTGCCTAATTGTTCATCCATTAATTTAAATGGACGGAAATCAAGTACTCCGCGTTTGTAATTTCCTGGCCAGCTCTTCCTGCAAGCACCGGGAAAGCCCGCCTATAGAATCATTTTGGGTGCCTTACCTTAGTAAAGATGTCAAGGCCATGAAGAGAATGCAGAAGAGATTCACTGAGATGATGTCGGGATGAAAGGCTTTAGGTATGAGGATAGATTAGAGAAACTGGGGCTCTTTTCATTC
Organism: Squalus acanthias; assembly: GCA_030390025.1. Taxonomy (NCBI): domain Eukaryota; kingdom Metazoa; phylum Chordata; class Chondrichthyes; order Squaliformes; family Squalidae; genus Squalus; species Squalus acanthias. Next base: position 87,003,556 of record CM059433.1, on the reverse strand, counting down.
AAATAAAGTAGATTAAAAGGAGATCTGATCTAAGTATTCAAAATTATGAAGGGTTTTGATGAAGGAAATCAGGAAAAACTATGTCCACTGGTTGGTGAGTCAGTGACTAGACGACTTAAACTTAACATCATCACCAAAAGAGCGATGAGTTGTTCAGATATGGAATGCTCTACCACAAATAGTAGTGGAAGCAGAATCCACAATAGCTTTTAAAAGGGAAGTGGGCAGGGGAATGAATTGAAGTGGAAAGCTCTTTCAGAGAGTTGGCACAGCCACAATGGGTCGAATGGCCTCATTCTATGCTGTAAAATTCTATGCTTCTATTCACAGAATAACTCAAAATTCTTACGGTTAGTTTTACTTGCTTCAACTGACTGCTGGCAAACAGTAGTGAAATAGACACAGTGCACTGAATAGTTTGAGCAACTCCATATACAATACATAATGTTCATTAAAATGCCTGGGTTTTTAAAGGAAGATTCAGAAACAAACCAAAGAAATATGTTATCATAGTATAATCACATTTAACAAAGCTTTTTCCTCGGATGTTGTCATCTATATCTGTTTACTGAGGCCCTTGATGCCCTGCAGAGAAAGCACGTGGTATAAAGCTGTCCAAATCAAGCCTAGAAAACGGTCAATATTTCCAGAAAATCACTTCAGTCTCTAAAAATTATTGCACAATAAATCATTTAGTGAAAAAAAGTAAAGAAAAGGGTTTCTTTAAAAAAAAGCATGAACATAACTTATATTACAATTCACAAGTATGTGAGATAAATCAGTCAGTGAAAAAAAGGATTACTTTAAAAAAAAGTATGCATATGACTTATTACAATTCACAAGGATGTGTAAGATAAATCATTTATCTCAGCCTAAAAATTAATAAGCGTCACGATTTCTCAAGTGATATTGCTTGTGCTGTCAGAAGCGATACTGTTTTGTAACGGGAGCTTTATACTATGTAACAGATAATGTCAGTTAACTTATTTCAAAAGGGGCTCAATGACCATCCAAATATGAAAGGAATTAAAGGTTGGACGGATAAGTATTGGCATAAATGATCAAATGCTCTGTAGTGCACTAAGGTTCTATCTGAACATAGAAAGAAACAACTTGCAATTATTTTGCAGCTTATCACATCCTCAGGGTGTCTCAAAGTGCTTCACATCAACGAATTACTTTCAGAAGTGTAGTCACTGCTGTTATGTAGGCAAATGTGACAGCCAATATGCACACAGCAAGACCCTACAAACAGCAAATGAGATAAAAGGCCATAGAATTCTACAACATAGAAGGAGGTCATTCAGCCATTCCACTTCCTCTCTGAAAGAGTTATCCACTTAGTCCCATTTCCCAATATATCCTTTGAAAATGTTCTTTTCAAATATTTATCCAGTTAATCTTTTGATGGTGTTGTTGTTTGGTTGAGTGTTGACCAGGACAACAAGGCAACTCCTGCTTTTCTTTAAATAGTGCCATAGATCTTCAACAGGCAAAAGAGGCCTTGGTTTAATGTCTCATCTGAAAGACTGCATTTCCAACAGTGCAGCACTCCCTCAGTACTGTAATGTCATTTCTAGAATATAACAAGGCAGGATTGAATCATATAGATTGATGTACTGTACTGGAGAGTTTTGCTCAGTTGCCTTCAGGGTCACGGAGATTATTTCAGTTTTATCTAGCAACTTTTGCCTGTATTTATTTGTCTCCCTCAGGAGCTAAAGAAAAAGACATATTTATATAGTATGTTTCATGTCTCCACATACAATGAATCACTTTAAAGTGCAGCGGCTTTTGTTATGTGAGAAAACGCCACAGCCATTTGCATACAGCAAGATCCTACAAACAGGAATGAGATAAATGACCTGTTAATTTGTTTTTGCTGGTGTTGGTTGAGGAATTTTGGCCAGGACACCAAAGATACCTCCTTGCTCTTCTTTGAATAGTACCATGGAGCTTTTTGCGTCCACTTGTACAGGCAGACAGGCCTCGGTTTAACATCTCATCCAAAAGGCAGCAGGTCCAATGATACAGCGCTCTCTCAACACTGCACTGAAGTGTTAGTCTAGATAATGTGCTCAAGTCACAGACTGGGGCTTGCAGTTATGACCTTCTGACTCAGGGGCAAGAGTCCTATCAACTGAGCCAAGCTGATCGATGTTAAACTGTCTATTCTCATTCAGGGTGGTATTGAGGATGCTAGGATTGAAGATGCTACAATTGGTCACAATTCTGTTATAGTCTAAAGGACTTGCCAACTGTGCGTCTGTATGGTCTGGCACTACAAATATCTGCACATCAAACACTAATGATGGGAAAATAAAAAAAATCAACCACAGTTCCAGCCCGTTTGCTACCCAGAAACTCTTGCTGCATACATGTGTGTGTGTGTGTGTGCACCCCAGAGGGTTGGATTCAGGGAATTGAAAGATAGCAAAAAGTAATGGGCATGTTTGAGTCTCATAGGTTTCTTGTTGGTAAACTTTTTTTTAATTGCACTCCTTATGCTTGGTCTCAAGTTTTTTCTTTGTCAGAAGCTTCCTCTTGTAAATATTATTCGAGTTTAAATAATGGAGCATAGCATTTACAGGCCCATGAATTGCAAAATTCGATTTCCCTGCAATAAAGTGATTGGGGAAATGTAAAATATTGCCACTCTATGATAGTTGCTATGGCTTGCAAGTACACTTAGTTCCTAGAATGTGCAGTCTTAATCTCACCTGTACCAACAAAAAGACCAGCTCAAGCTGGTCCTCACCAAACATGTACATCTTTGAGCAGGCATCACTGGCTAAGAATCAGGAATGGGAACACTGGCTAATTTTCCCCTTCCTAACCTGGTACATTGGGGTCAGTTATAGCATCTCTACTGCGCTGAGTGAGATCAACCAACTCAGGGCAGACCAGAGATTGAACCTACGATCTACCTGATGTATACGGCTCAGCTATTACTGTCGTAACCAGCTGCGATCACTTGCCATCCTTAAGTTATAACTGTGACGGATCTATAAATGTTGCGCAACTGCTGATATCCTACTTTGCCAAATACTCAAGGGAAAAGGAATGCTTAAAAGTAAAATAGAAAGGGGGAGAAGTATGCTGTTGATAATTAGTTATAAACTGTTAGTATGATGGTAATTGTTTATTTATTTGTTCTTGCATTTTATTGTCGATCCCTAGTTGCCCTGAGAAGCTGGTCATGGGCCTTCTCCTTGAATTGCTGCAGTCCTTGTCCTGTTGGTGCTCCCACAATGGTGTTAGTAGGGAATTCCAGGATTCTGACTCAACGCTAATGAAAGAATGGCAATGTATGCCCAAGTCAGGATGGCACATGACTTGGAGGAAAACTTGGCGGTGATGGTGTTCCCACACATTACTGCTCTTGTTCTTTTTGGTGGTCGAGGTCACAGGGTAGGGAAGGGCTGTTGCAGTGCATCCTGTTGAATCAAAATGTAAACTTAATATTGTCTATTACTTTGACTTTTTGCCTTTGCTATTGGCAGGTTTGAAATGCTGAATGCAGCAAGAAACAGGGCGCGAGTCAAGACTTGCTACATCATGATTGGTTTGACCATTATAGCCTGTTTTGCTATGATTGCATCTGGAAAACAGGTATGAAAAATAAGCATTATTTCACAGTAAACTACACGGGTATTTGTAAACCTGCTACTATACAGAATTCTGGTGAGATCTTATCTTCAGTCCTCTAATATAAGGGTATAGTGATGTGGCAGTTATAGTACTGGATTAGTAACCCTGAGGTCATGAGTTTAAATCTTTCCACAGTAAATTGTGAAATTGAATTCAGTAAATCTGATATTTGAGGGCTGCCACCAGTAAAAAAATCTGCCGGATTATTGTAAAAACCCAACGGGTTCACGAATGTGCTTCAGAGAAAGGAACCTGCACCCGCTACCTAGGTCTGGCGTTTGTGACTCCAACCAACTGCATGGCTGAATCTTAATGCCCACTACTACGGCATAGCAAGCCCCTCAGTTGCAAAAACAATTGCTACCACAATGAGAAATGGGTAATCAGTGTAGCTGGGTAATCAGTGTAGCTATGCCATCACCCATAACCCGAGAACAAATTAAAAAAGCCATAAAACATTTGTAAAAGTATTTTCCATTTAAGTGTGATATTGGGGGTTACTTTCAACAACAAAACAACTTGTATTTATATAGCACCTTTAACGTAGTAAAACGTTCCAAGGCGCTTCACAGGACTTTTCCACTTCGGCGGGGGGCAAAGAACTGGTGAGTCAGATATCAGCAATTTTCCACCCCCATTGAACTTCAAAGTTAGCCAGTTTATATTAAGTACTTGTACAAGTGTAGATACTTTAGTAGGTACAATAGTAGCCAAAAATAGGGACTTTATCAAATAATGGCCTTTAATTTTCTGGATCACACTTCTGTAGAAATTACACTGAAATTTACGCCAGTTTGTGTCCAAACTTGCCGACAGGAATTTACACCAAAAATTCCTACGGAGCTCATTTGCATACATAGAACGCCTACATCCAGGCCCAAGGGTAGAGATAGTTTTCCTACCCAAGGTTGTTGCGCCCGGCCCTCAAAATTTTGGAAATCATGTCGCACTGTCTTCCCATGAGACCAAGCACCTTGCCTACCACCATCCTGTAGCTACTGCCACCATGGCCTTCCACATTTCTGCTTCCAGCCTTCACCTCCATAAATCGGCTAGGTTTGGTCCAGTGGCCCTGGCTCACTGGATTTGTGCATCACTTGCCACTTTAAAATGGTCTTCCATGGCAGTCTTCCTCAACCCCTCCTTCAATGCATCTTCCTCCCCCTACTCCAAGTATCTCTTGTAAAGCCACTGGACCTAAAAACTACACTTGGAATTGACTTCTCATGTGCAACACCACGGGAAATCGAATGTTATCAGTCTACATTCCTTATGAACTTTTAATCAATTACAATTGTGTTCCGAACCCTGTTGCATTTGCAATTGCTTGTGACACCTGTAGATGGCACTCCAATGGGTGTTCCCATTCAGCACATTAACTTATTTGCCATATTTTTCAGTCACTAAAGTCTGTGACCAATGTTCCTCCTAAGCTGCATGGCTGCGCAGTAATGGGAAAGGTCCCGCGCACGCCGCGCACCAGCTTTGCCATTATAAATACTGTGCATACGCAGAAAGTTAGAGACTGCGCATTAAAAGAAACAGACCGCGCAGAACAAAGTGCAGCTTACAGGGAACATCGTCTGTGACTCTGAAATTCCTCAATTGCCTTGTAGTAATTCAGCATTGTAAAATTATTTTTTGGCAGACATCCCAGAAAAGGTCAGTATTTGATGAGTATAGACATTCTTCCCAGGATGGATTCAGTCTTGACTATCATGTTGGAAAAGTGCTTGCTTATTCACAACTTCATATGGGGAGGAAAGCTATATTAGAGAAAGGATGGTAGGATAGAGATGGCAATTTTGAGCGTTGAAGGGTCAGAGCCTGAGCAGAGGGAGTGATTGATCATGTCCGGGAGCAGTTGGGCAAGAAAAGGCGGTTGTGTTATAGGGAGCTGGGTCAGCAGGGGATCAAGGGCACACTAAGTGGAGGTGAACTTGGTGGGCGAAGCTTTTTTTTTGGGGGGGTGGAAGGGAGAAGCTAGAGTGATGAAAGGTACATAACAGGGCTGGCAGGGGATCCAAAGTAGATCAGAAGTGGCTGGGGCTGCTGAGTAGATAGTTTCGAACTTCGGAGACAAATATGCTTGAGCTTCTCCGACTTGATGTTGGAAATGTGAATGAGGAGCAAAGGAAGAGAGTCAGGCTAATTTCCTCGATAATCCTAGAAAAAGAGAATTTGTCTGTTAACAGAGCTAAAATTTAAAAAATGGCAGACTTTGAAATGTGTTTATACATTCATATAAAATTACTTGATCTATTTTAGCAGAGGCTAAAATAAATGAGTTAATGCCTTAGTTAAAATAGGTATTTCATTCAAACGCATTAAGCATTCAGACTAATCTTTGTGGTGTCATTTTAAGGCAGCATAGACTGACATCCAACATCTTCAAATGATGTACAAACTTTGGCCACGAAACAGCTACAGTTAAACTACTGGATTTAAAGATTTTCACATTGACAATCCTTAAAAGTAATTAAGAGCACTTGAGCAGCATTATTGAGTGCTTTCCCTTCACCCTGCATTTTTTGTACTCCCCAGGCTGCTGAACGGCATGAATCGCTTGCCAGCTGGAATAGAGCAAAAAAGGCGAAATGGAAAGAAGAAGCTCTGCGTGAGCAGGCGGCTGCAATGGCCATTTCTGCTGCTAAATCCCGATAACCTTATTAAAGGAAACCATACAACTAACTCTTACAGCTCTCTTTCAAAGTTATCTCTCCTCATGGACAATGTAATTCCAATGAAGACTCATCCTGATAAGATCAAGTTCTACATCTCAATGAAAGCAAGATCACTGCAAGTTTTAGGTGGCATAAAAAGTGTACACAGAAATAAGCTAAGCAAATGAGTGGAGCAATATACAGAAGTGATGTTTTATATTATTCTAGTCATATTTGGATTCTTTTGCATTGGGATTGTTTTACAATAGTAATTCTCAAACTTCATATTGGAAAAAAGACCAAAAGGCAAGCCAATATGGTTCAATTTCTTAGCAACAAAATGTAAGGTTAAAATCTTACACCAGTGATATGGCTTCTGGCTTTAAAACATCAGTTCTGGTGAAGGGTATGCATCCAAAACATCATAACTTGTCTTTTCTCTTTACAGATGTTGATTGACCTGCTGCACGTTTCCAGCATTTTTTAAAATTTCGTATCAACACTTTATAGTAACATCGAATAGTATTTTAAACTAATACAAACTGCTACTTATTACAATAAGCAGGTAAACAGACTTTTAGAAAATAGAGCCCAACAGCATGAGGCAGCTTGTAGATAAGGCTCACCCTACGCTTTGTAACTTTTGTTAAAAACTGTCATTTAGCACCCTCTCTAGGTCAGCCGTAGCAACATTTAAGAAATTACTGATTCCATTAATACACAATTTAAAGCAGCATTCTGATAGAGGGGAAGCACCAACTAGTTAGAACATCTTGAACAGTTTTTTTTTTAAAAAGCAGAATTTGATAGTCTCATTGGTCACAACAAAAATTGTCAGGCATGACAGCAAATATTCCAATTGCTTTCTCAGCTATCCGACATAAAAGTAATCAAGGAGGGGGAAAAAAACTGTAATGGCTGGTGGAAGTCAAGTCATTTGTGCCTTTGCCATATCAGACAGAACTTCAAGGCATGCAAATAGCCTTATTTTACAATTTAATATTTTATATATCTTGGCGAGGTCCTTAAACCTCCTGTCTAGATTGCGGATTTTCTAATCTTTACTCATGTTTCATCCCCTTTATACTTGGGACAATTCTTGTTGCTCTTCTCTACACCCTCCCCTATGCCCTTTATAAAGCATGGTAATCAGAATTCAACACAGCATCCCAAGTGTGATCTGATCAAAACATTGTAAAACTGTAACAATATTTTAAGATTTATAATCCAGTTCTACATACTCCAGCAGTTTTTAGTTGCTTTGTTGCATTATCCAATCACTGAAAGGGATTGGTCAAAGGGACAATTCCAAATCTCCTGGTGGCAATTCTATTTGATTAATTTTATACTTCATAACTTTCCCCCCATTCAACATGTAATACTATAAGTGTCAACATTAAATTTAATTTGCCATCTACTCAATTGCATAACACTTTTGCAAATCTTTAAATAAATCTTTTAAGTCTCTTCTGTTCTCACTGATTTAGTGTCTGCAAATTTGACCGGTTTAAAAGATGTTAGAAATTGAGAATAGAACAGTAGTTTCTTCCAGCAAAAAAATAAAAATATGCTAGTCATTTTTCTTTTGTGTTTAAGCTTATTTTTTTATATATAAAGTGTAGTAAGAGAATTAACAGGGAACTGGATGGTACATTCTATCAATACATTCTTATTTCACCTCAGCAAACTGGGTTTGAATGTAATCCAGACCGTCAGGCCTCATGTGGCAGTCCTTTTAGCTTAGGCAGTCTTAATCACATTTTTTGTGGGAAGTCAACAAATGCATCCACAATTCAGCAAGGACTGGAGAAGCCACAATACCAGATGTTGAAAATGAAAATAAAACACACCAGTCTGAATTGCTTTTCGGAGGTTGGTACTACAGCACATCGCTGGAGTAGTATAAAGGGAGAAGAAATGTAACCCAGTGTACATAGCAATGCTGAATGCAAAAAACTGTATAAAGGAAAAACAAGTGTTCCATTGTGTAGAAGTCATTACATGAGACTGTTGCCAACACTTACCAGATTCAAACCCTACTCCAGGACTTGAGCACATAATCCAGGCTGATATGTCAGTGCAGTACTGAGGGAGTGCTGCACTGTTGGGAGTCTTTCAGATGAGATATTAAACTGAGGCCCCATCTGACTGGATATAAAAGATCCCATGGCACTATTTAAAGAGCAAGGATTTCTCTTTGTACTGGTCAACATTGCTCCCTGAACCACCATCAAAAACAGATTAACTGGTTGTTATTTCATTTGCTGTTCATGGGACCTCGCTATGTACAAATTGGCTGCTATGTTTGCACAAAAAACAAGAATGGCTACTAACTACACTTCAAAAGAAATTAACTAATTGCAAAGTGCTTGATAGCCTGAGAACGTGATATGGTGTTATGTAAATGCAAGTTCTTTCTTCAGAGACGACAAAATTAACAATTTAGAAGAGGGCAAGGGTTTGATGAAAGTAGACACAGCACGTGTCAGAAAAGACAAACTTGTTCTTTGATATAGGCATCTTCTGTCAGAGATGCAAATTCAGAAGAGGATCAGAATCCAATCTTCTTTTGAGCCATTCCAATAAATATACATTACAGAAATATTAGTGCTTTCATCACAAGCCAGAACACTTTTCTATCGGGATAAAACTTTTGGCTTTTCCATGTGAGTTAATTATAATTTGGGTCTTTAGTGTTTCAGCACATGCTTCAGCCATAAAAGAATTAAAATGTTTAAAAGATTAAACATCATTAGTGAGACATAGCACATAAAAGCAAGCACACTGAACAATTAAAACCCAAAACATGAAGTTAAACAAACAGCAAATCAAAATCATGTGAATGGATTTTATTTTTTTCTTCGCTTTCCAGACATCTCCAAATCCAATACATTCCAATGCAACTCAATAATTCATTAGCTTGTGTATGCTTGCAAGATATTCACTAGAAAACTATTCCCCAGCCCAAAAGTGGAAAAAAAAAGTAACATCCTTTGCACATATACAAACAATGCACAGAACAGATTTGAAATATTTTGCATGATATTTACCCTTTCCCAACTTGGCTTGATGTATCTATAGAGTTTCAGGGCTGTTGATTCCAGGGCTGTTGCCAGCAACAGTAGAAAAAAAAAGTAATTCCAAATGAAAGAAAATAGATCCAAAAGCATGAATACTCATGTCAAACTGTACAGCTCTGGTCATCGTAAAAAAATATATACACACAAACATTAGCTTTAATGATGTAGAAATGTTAATTTAGAGCACAGATTTTTCAAATCTTTAGAAACTATTCACCATGATTTATGTAACTATTGCTAGTATAGATGTACTGTTATTATACTTTGTTTAATAAATGAAGCTGTATTAAACACTTCTACCTTCAGATACATCTGGTACAGTAATATTCGTTTTCAGGTTTAAATTATTTTGTAGGATACAACATACATACTGCAAGATACAGCTAGGTAGCCAATACTAAACTGAGCTCGGCAAGTGAGGCAGAGTTTATGACATATAGCTAAGGTAGCAAACAAAAAACACAAAATGCTCCAACACTTCTCTTTTTCTAGTCATTGCTATGTCAGCACTTGTATTGTGATTTCTCAATTCTACAGCAGATACACAAACTGGGCGGGCAGCTGAGCAAAACAGCCACATATATTTTCCAAGGGAAGATTGGGGCAAGAGTACAGAACGTTTTAAGACAAGAAAATGGAAAATAGGTATCCCTTTATAGTATTTTTATATACATATCAAAGTTTTATCCCAGTCAGATTAAAGTTTTTCATGAAATTGAAGCAGTTTCATGTTAAATATTAACTCTCCTTTTAATGGACAAAAATACTTCTCAGCATTTAATTTTAAAGTAATACTGTCAGATTTTAAACTAACATTTGGTCATGGACGTCAAATACTGTGCAAATGAAACATTAAGTGAGTGATCTTTTAGAAGTAGTGACACAAGAGTAATCAAGTAATATACTTTATGCATGTAGCCTTGGTGATCTGGAACTGTATATCGAAACAGCCATGCATAAATAGTACGTGCAAACATTATAACTTTGTATTACTGTTCTATAAATTTCTAGAGTTTAGCTGTATCCAAGACTCTCACAGCTACAACTGCAATTTCAAAAAAACTTCCCCCCCCTCAAACCTATGAATGGTACACAGTACAGAAGACACTTTTCATTGAAAGGCATCAGCTGTATTGAAAAACACCATATATAATGCAAAGAAACCAAGACATTCACAGGAAGAGATGTCTCCTTTGTTGAATGGACATATTGCTAATTACAACTGTATGCATTCCAGTAATGTAGCAAGGAGTTTTTAAAAAGTGTTTTTCCAAATACTGATTTTTTTTATACAAGTACACACACCTGCCAGCATACAGCAGTTACATATCATAATGTTTTCTACTTTCAGACCATACAGGTTAACAATCTTTTCCACTTATCAAGTTGAGATACTCTTAAGAATTACTGTTGGTAACATTCGTGGATGACCAATAACACATTTATGTCGCATGCACCTCCCTTAAAATAGCAATAGAGGAATGCCCCACGAACAGGTTAAGCACTCAGTTGCTAATATTATCAGTCATTTTGAGCTTTTTTCTTCCTTTTCTTAGTCTAACAGTAAAATTAACGTTAAATTCTGACAAGCAGTAAAATTCAGTATGCAGGTCAATAGTGAGAAAATCAAAACCTATGTTGAATATAGGATAGAATTAACCTAATTTTTTTTTAGAAAAACTAGATTTAACCAAATTTATTTTCATTTGAATGATTTAAATTTAATGCCCCACCATTAACTTGACAAACGTTAAAAAAAGGATTCTTGCTGGCATGGTGGACAAAAACATTGGATTTAGTAGAGAAGAAACATGAAACCAGTAACGTTTTATATATTTACACTGTGAACTTTTAAGCACACAAAATTCAATTTTCTTTTCACAAAAATCAAAATCACAGTACAGCATTCTTCACACTAAAGTTTGTCCATTTGCCTTCCCTATTGACAGAAAAAAGGAATCTTAGGATGCTGCAACACATACGAAATGACATCAGAAACTGTGGCTGTGATTTTAAACTGCAGATTATAAATAAGAGATTCAAGAGAATCACTTCTGCCACCATAGTTGAGTCTTCAAGGTTACTGTAGCGACAAGACCCAAGATTTTCTAATCGGCATTATTTTTAACACCAGCCGGAAACTCAGTGTAAGTATCTACCAACCAATTTAGTGATGAAGCAAACAAAAGGAAAGTAGTTTATAGACATATCTAGTACATAAAATGAGCTTTAAGGGGTATACACAAATGTTACCTCTAGTGAATAAGACAAAGGGAATTTCAGTAGTGCTATTAAGAGAAAAACATGGCAAATGCACAATAAGACTAAACAGCATTGTTCCAAAATCCCACTTTAGTCATTATTAACCAGTAACCTGCACCCATTTGGTTATTCAAAATTCTTATGTTTACTACTAAATTTACTTGAGCTAATTTCACAAATTGAAGTATCATTATGTCTCCACCTACATTAATGCATTTTTTTCCGGGGGGGGTGGGGGTGGGGGGTGGGGGGGGGTGGGGTAAGAAAAGAGCAAAACTTACATATTGCTTCTGATCATGTATTCCTAATTAGGTGACCCTACCAGGGTTTCAATGATTGCCAATTATTTCACTTTCTACAAACATTTGTGCACATATTCTACACACACCTAATGCAATTGTAGTCGGCAATGCTACAATTTCAAGTCTCCTGTTCAGAGTGCACTTATGAAATTATCTTCCAGTAAGTTATAAATAAAACATAAATTTACAGATTTCCGTATTGAAATATAGCCTAGCAAATGCTGATAATCATTGTTTTCATTCACATATAATTGACTTGTACTGTAACAAATATTTCAACAAGTCAGTAACTTTTAAACAACAGTGTCCTAATTTAAAGAGAGGTAGATCTATCATCAGGGGGGCACCTGTAAATTCTGTTTACAGACACTAGTGTTGAAAGTTGCAGTGCTAAGTAAATTTGCTCAAACCATGTATTTTACAAATTTGAAAATACAATTTTAGGATCTTTAGAAAGGATTTTGGACAAATAGTTTTAGACTTAATTTCCATTATTCAACACAAAGGAAACCACACCCTGTAATAGTATTTTGAGGCTCTAGAAACAAAGAATAAATAAGCATTCTGTTTAAATTAGGGCTGTAAACAGTTCAATGAAACAGTACTATTTGGATGCCTGCAATTTCAGTTTAAATATAGGTGTCTGCTGCTCCAACACCTCACTCTTTGGAGCAATTCAGAGACAACACAGTTCAGATCTCTACGACTCTAGATACTTAAATGAATATTAAATATGCAACATGAACAGCCCCAGTTTAAATTTCATCTTAAACTGCAAATAGAAAAGTGCATAAGCTGCCTCACATTTTTGCCCTTTCAAAAATGTTCCTAACTTTAAACACGATTACAACAGCTTCTTCATAATTTTGGCTCTGAGGATTTATGAAGTTCTGAATGTGGTGCAATGGCGGTATTAATAGACAATTTCACCAATCATGCATTTACAACTGGAAACCTTCCATTGGGGCCTCTTGTTGCTGGAAGATGAACTGTTGCTGAGTTTCATCCACTTGTGGTGCAATGCTCGAGTCCTCCTCCTCTATACCAAAATAATGCTCAATCAGATCGAAGGCCTTCTGATAGATCTCCTGGTTTTCATGACTTTGGAGAAATTCAATTTTGTCCAGACCTGAAATTACAATGTTTACAATGTTATACACAAGTAGCACTATCTACCATTACTTTTAAGTAACCTACACAATGTGAATAAAATGCTATGCACTATGCATTTGTGGGGAGAAGTCATATGATTTCTTGCCTGAGGAAAATTTGCCTAACCAATTATTCCAAAAGGAATAAATCAGTGCTTCTCTTATTGGGGATGGTAGAGTGCAGAGGTGAATATGAACCAGTACATGAAAATGGTAGATTTTAAAAAATATATATAAACCTTTTTTTCCTCAGCTACACAAAGGCCAGGTCGCTACACTGGGTAATTTTCAGGCAGAACCAGCTCTTGAATAAGCATACTGCAAAAACTATTCAAAATACCTTTCTGCTAACCACCGGGATATATCTGCATTACAAAAAAATATTTGCAGAAGTACCACTTTTGCAGTGTAGTTTTCTGGTTTTAATTTTTATAATACTTTATTAAATAAATAGAAATATTTCATAATGGTAGAAGTAGAGACATCACTTCTGGATATACTTTTCCACTGCGACAATATCTTCACATTACAAGGTAATTTCTTCAGTTACAGATGAAAATGACTTTCCTTAAGGGTCAGAGATCACACTCTTATGCAGAAGCATTATTACAGTAATAAAGCTACTCCTGACAATTGAGTAACTTAATTACTATATTAATCCTAAAGTACAAAAACAGTTGAAACAATTTTAGATAAAAACATTTAATTGTTTACTTCTGCTTCCCCTTTCTCTCCATCACCCATCTAGGCCCCCATTTTATTTCAACATCTTTAATTTTCTACTGAAAATCATTTTCCTCAAAAAAAAAAAAATCTATAAAATCCTTTCCTTACCCATTTTCTTTGCCCTGCCCATTTTACTGGTCAGAGGAACTTTCAATAATTGGTCTGTGATTGTCTGAAAATCAGATTCGAGACTGGTTTGATATGACTAATTCAACAATTGATATTTAAAAACATGCCAAGCCAGGAAGCGTTGCTGCCACATGTAAATTTGTTTGCGGCTCCAATGCCCAAACAGAATCAGAAGTTTTAACTCCTCCATTGCCAACTAAGAATTATTTCATTTCAGTGAGGCAAAAAGACAGTTCTTCTCTTCTAGATATACTAGTTGCTCTGTAATATTAGGAGTTTTCTCACCATAGGCTTCTTCAATAAGGGCACAGTATGGATTGATACCAGTTCCATTCTGTTTGGCCTCTTGCTCTCCTAATCGTAGAATGTTTTCTAGTCCATTCAAAGCAACCTGGACTATTTTGGAGTCCATGACTGTAAGTAAGTCACACAGAGGCTTGATGCAGCCCAATTCTACTAAGTACCTTCAAAGGAAAACAAAGGTGGCAGTTAATAACCGTTTTCAGCAAGCCAATTATACAACATAGAAACATAGAAGATAGGAGCAGGAGTAGGCCATTCGGCCCCTCGAGCCTGTTCCGCCATTTAATGAGATCATGGCTGATCATCCAAATTCAGTACCCTGTCCCTGCTTTCTCCCCATATCCCTTTAGCCTTAAGAAATATATCTAACAGAATCTGAATATCCTCAAATCATTTACAGGAAGGCATAAAAGTGTTGAGCATAAACAGATTTGGTTTTAGCAGATATTCTAAGCTTTTTATTGCTGTAATAATAAAAAGGATAATAAGCTAGTTTTCTTTCTGCCATTTAACTACTTAATGTCCACTGTTGAGTGATCCAATGATATTTATTTCAGTTATTTGTACCAATTTACTCCAACATACAATTGATTAACGCAAGTTTCTTTTTTAAAGTTCCAAATTTACATTTTAGTAGACATGTAAACATTTGTAAATAGACAATTAACCACCCATAATAAGCATTCGTAACACTTATGTTTTGCTCATGATTTGAAGTACAGGGTTGAAAACATGAATAGTAAAGATTACACCATTCACGGTTTCATTTACAGATTTATGTTGAGAACACAAAGACAGACAATTGGATCTTGAATGACAATAGACTAAAAGTAGTGCAAAGTGTTTTATCCCAAAGACTATCTAGACATGTATCCTAAGAAAATGAGTGAATTGGAATGGCACTGTAGGTGGGCATTTCATTTGACTTGTGGAATTTTCTATCAGAGCTGATGTGAAGCTGGCGGTACAGAAGCATTTTCCTATAGATTAAAGGTTTAAAAATACTGACTATACAGTAACTTGATAAAATAAAACAGACTTATTGTGCAAAACTTCAAAACTAAGTACAGTATATCACAAAGAACCAGTGATCAATTATTGATTTCCAAGCATTGTAAAACAAGAGTTGTAAATAGAAAACAAAACAGATGTTCAAGTTACACCATTTCCAAAGGTAGAAGCATCTCTCAACAGTTATATGCTTAAGCTAAAAACTCCTAAGTGGGTGGGGTGGAACAAGACATATGCATACACATTGAGTCTCCCATTCATTGGTTAGTTACCTGATCTGTTCTGGAGTGCCTCCAGAAGTTGCATTTGTGATAGCCCAAGCAGCCTCCTTCCTAGTGCGGAATTCAGCCTTTTGGAGAACATCAATCAGCACTGGGAAAATATTTGCATCTATTACAGCCTATTAAGTATAAAACAAAATATGATTATCAAATCAAGTAGTCGGAGCATATTACATTTAAAAAACGCATCAGGCAATGGCTGTTCAAAATAAAATTTGAACCGAGTGTCTCATCGTTCCTTCTCAAAAAACTGATCTATGCAATTGCTATTGTATTTCATTTTGCAACTAGGGGCTTCTAGAAGGGTGAATACATTGAACATTTCCAGCAAAAGTTGAATATAAATATCCCACACAACTATCTTTACCAGTCTGACAGATGTCTGCCATCTGTCTGCCAAAGTTCTTCCAAACCAGAACTAGCATGTCATATACTATTCCCTAAGTGATAGGGTGGCTGGGCAAACAGTTTCTGCTGCTCCTTAACTGGCCACCAGGAGGTGCAACAGACTTATTTTTTTCTTTCCTTTTAGCATAGGACAGGATCTACCCTTGAATTTAATCGCTCCACCATTGGTGGCCGTGCCTTCAGCTGCCGAGGCCCTAAGCTCTGGAATTCCCTCCCTAAACCGCTCCGCCTCTCTACCTCTCTTTCCTCCTTTAATACGCTCCTTAAAACCTACCTCTTTGACCAAGCTTTAGGTCACCTGCCCCAATATCTCATGTGGCTCGTTGTCAAATTTTGTTTTATAACGCTCCTGTGAAGCGCCTTAGGATGTTTTACTACAATAAGGTGCTATATAAATGCAAGTTGTTACTATTGTTGGGAGATGCAACATTTTAAAATTTACTTTTTACTTTGTACAGTACAATTTAAGACATAACTGGCTGACTCTAGTTGAGAAGTTGGGCTGAATCTCGAAAGAAAAAACCTGACAAGTATGGAAAACACAGATTTAGCATTTTCTGGACAAGCTCCATTATGGAATTTACCATGAAAATGTGTTAATCCACCTGACTGTGAACTTTAGAAATAATGCATAATCTTGATTTCCTTTATCCTGGCACTTGCTTTCATTTGTGGATTTTGATCGGTTCCCAAGAGAGCCAAGTTTATAGTAGTACACAGGAACATGAGTAGGCCAGCCAACCCCTTGAGCCTGTTGTGCCATTCAATTCGATCATGGCTGATCTGTATCCTAACTCCATTTACCCACCGTTGTTCCATATCTCTCGATACCTTTACCCAACAAAAAACTATTGATCGGTCTTCAAAATTTCAACTGATCCAGCATCCGCTGACTTTTGGGGAGAGAATTCATGATTTCCATTACAATTTATGTGGAAAAAGTGCTTCCTGATTTCACTCCTAAATGGCAGAGCTATAATTTTAAGATTGTGCCCTTTGTTCTGATTCCCCCACCAGAGGAAGTGGCCCAAAAATTCGGCCGAATACGGGAGAGTACCCGCTGCGTACTCACCCGTATTCGGTCCCGAAGTGCCGGTTTCCTGCATACACGGGAAACCGGCACTTCCGGTATGGCGAAGGGGGCGGTTCCTAAGTGAACCGCGTGCGCACTACAGGCTGTGCGCACGCAGCACACTTAGGTTTTTTTTCAGGTTTCAACGCGAGGGTAAGTATGGAAGATTTTACACAAGAAAAAAGGAGGCGTAAGACCCCTTTTGAACAAGCTAAGTAGTTAATTAAGTATAATTTTTAATTTTTTTCAACAGGTTTATCTTTTTTTTTTAGAGACTTTAAAGAAAGGTAAGTTTATTTTTATAACTTTTACATTTTTTTAAAATTTTTTCAAAAATGTAAATTTTTGTTTAAAGTGGTTAATTTATTTAACTATAGTTATTTTATTAATGTGATGGGTTTTAAAAAAAATTTATTTGAGGTTTAGCTGTTCTTTTGGGGTCTCTTTCAATTCACAGATTTGACAGGTCTCCTGTCAAATCTATGAATGAAAGATGGTGTGCTGCCATTGGCTCTCCATGGCCCACGTGATCCCAGAGGTCGCATCGCACTAACTGCGCCCCTGGGACACGCAATCACTGCGCGCCGGCACTAGGGAGAGGCCCAGGACCCGAAGTTCCTGTGGGCCCAAAACACAACCGCCGGCGCGGAGTGTGATATCGTGCGCGATCCTTACCCCCGCGGCAAGCCTCCGAGTCAAATTTCTGGGCCATTATATACTCTAGTGAGCCCCTTTATCATTTTAAACAACAGCAACTACTTGCATTTATATAGCACCTTTAACATAATAAAACGTCCCAAAGCTATTGACACCGAGCCACATAAGGCGATATTAGGGCAGATGAAAGAGGCAGGTTTTAAGGAGTGTCTTAAAGGAGGAAAGAGAGGTAGAGAGGTTTAGAGAGGGAATACCAGAGCTTAGGGCCTTGGCAGCTGAAGGCACGGCCACCAAAGGTGAAATGATTAAATCGGGGATGCTCAAGAGGCCAGAACTGGCAGAACGCAGAGATCTCCAGGGGGGGGGGTTGTAGGGCTGGAGGAGGTTACAGAGATAGGGAGCGCCGGGGCCATGGAGGGATTTGAAAACAAGGATGAGAATTTTAAAATCGAGACGTTGCTTAACTGGGAGCCAAAGTAGGTCAGTGAGCACAGGGGTGATGGGTGAACGGGACTTGGTGCGAGTTAGGACACGGTCAGCAGAGTTTTGGATGACCTCAAGTTTACAGAGGGTAGAACGTGGGAGGCCAGCCAGGAGTGCGTTGGAATAGTCAAGTCTAGAGGTAACAAAGGCATGGATGAGGGTTTCAGCAGCAAATGAGCAGAGGCAGGGGTGGAGTGTGGCGATGTTACGGAGGTGATGGCACGGATCTGTGGTCGCAAGCTCATTTCAGGGTCAAATGTGACACCAAGGTTGCAAACATTCTGGTTTAGCCTCAGACAGTCGCCAAGAAGAGGAAGGGAGGCAGCGGTTAGGGAAGAGTGTTTGTGGTGGGGACTGAAGACAATGGCTTCGGTCTTCCCAATATTTAGTTGGGAGGAAATTTCTGCTCATCCAGTACTGGATGTCGGACAAGCAGTCTGACAATTTAAAGACAGTGGAGGGATCGAGAGAGGTGGTGGTGAGGTAGAGCTGGGTATCGTCAGCGTACATGTGGAAACCGTGCTGTGTTTTCAGATGATGTCGGCGAAAGAAAATTACACCTCAATTAGATCATCTCTCAACCATCTAAATTCAAGGGAACACAACCCAAGTTTAAGCAGCCTGTCCTCATTAATTAAAGTTGTTCTTTCACAGTATAATGATATTTGCAAACATATGAAAATGAAGAACAGACAAACACCAGCTGGTTCATCACGCCTGCCCCATACAGACGTGATGCCTTAAGCAGGACACCTCCCCACCTACCAACAATCGCCTGGGAGGCAAAAAAATATTTCTTTAAAACCCACAGCCAAATAAGGGGGGAAAGAAAAATCTGGAAAATTCCCGACATCAAAAGTCATAACAGATTACCACACAGAAGTAGGCCACAATATACACCAACATTCAAATATCATTCCATTTTATTCAGTGAAGCTAAAAAAAAAGGCTCTAAAATAAGACAATAGGAGTACAGCAAAGTGGAAGTACATCACCTGGATTTGTGCTCTATTTCCTGCAGTAATGTTGGAAACTGTCCAACAAGCTTCCTTTCGTATAGATTCTTTCGGGCTGCTGAACAAATGAAGGAGGCAGGGCAATGCAGAGCAGTTCAAAATCACCTAAATGAAGTAACAAAAAGTAAAAATTGACAAGACATTTATACTTAGTAATTTTGAAATGTGAAAGTTTGCACAAATACATTTACAAAATCAAATGAAACAGCTATCCAAAAATAAGCTGCAAATAAAAACATTTTCAACTCACACCAGCTCAAACTAGAGCATCTCCGCATCACAGCTCAAACTAGGTATATTATAGAGAAAAACATATACACCAGAACCAGTAAAGTGGTCTCCACACATTTAGTTTACACTGCAGAATTTGCTATTTTTTTCCCCCACAAATGAAAATTTTAGACTACATTATTGCAGCAGCAGAATTTAAATATTTTGATTCTGCCACAGAACAGTATATAATATAATATAACCCTACATCCCCTCCCCAGGATGAAATATAGTCCCTTAACACCTTTAAAACAAAAACAGAAGGCAGCTAGATCCTGGTTTCAGTAAAGGATTGCATGTCATTATATTAATCCTACTACTTGTAATGACCTTACGAGAAAGATCATATTTGCTCCGCTCATCTACCAGACGATTTGCGATAGACACCCACTCAAGCGCAGCCTGATGGTGTACAACCTTGGTGCCGTTTGACCCAAAGATGAGCTTCAAACCCACATCCTCGAAATATAATCTGCCTTCATCCCTGCCTCATCCCAATGCTACTGATATCCTGATTCATGTATTTGCCAGCTTAGCTCACTTCCTAGTCAAAATTTGCATTCACGCCCCATTATGGACTCAAGTGCATAATTTATTTGACACTTCAATGCAGTACTGAGGGAGTACTGCATTGTCAGAGTTTCCACCGTTTGGATGAGACAAACAACTGCTTGCTCTTGTGGACGTAAAAAGATTCCAGGGTACTATCCGAGGTTGGCAGCTTTCCAGGTGCCTTCACCAACAATCCTCCCTCAATCAATGCCTCCAAAAACAGATTATCTGGCCATTTGTTCATTTTGCTGTTTGTAGGACCATAATAGATGCAAATTGGTTGCATTTGTTTACTTAACATTGACTGCACTTCAAATGTAATCTGGGATGTCCTGAGGACATGGTAAGGTGCTACAGTATATATATGTACGCAAGTTCTTTGTCCTTCCAGACTTGACTTTTCCAATGCCTTTTTCACCAGCCTCCTAAATTCCACCATCCATTAACTTCAATTTATTCAGTCTGCCACCCACACCCCATCCCAAAATCCAAGCATCGACTTCAAAATCCTCATCTACAAATGCCTCAACGGTCTCATTTCTGCTTACCTCTACAACCACTCCTAAATCCCAGCTAGCACTTTCTGCTCTTCCAACTCTGGCATGTGTGCTCCCTCCTCTCCACTTTACTACATGTTGGAACTGCATCAACTTGTCACCATACTCGTTAAACCCTGCCATCTTGCTACATCGCTCCCCACATTTAAAATCACATTAATACCCATCTCTCCAACAGCACCGTTGCTCAATCTCCCCAATTTCCCTCCCACTCTGATCGCCAACGGTCAATTATTGTATCCTCTCTGTAGATTTGTATATACTTTCTGCTGGGGTCATGCCAGTGTCACTAATTATCATTCCAGGTGCATTAGTAAAACTTTGGCTCACCACTTTTTTAAAATTTTAATTAGAAGTGATTAATTTTCATCAGCAAACATGAGACAAGATCATCTGTGGCAAGGTTGAATGCTAAATCTAGGGTGACATTTGCTTTCTCCTACCACTGATTGAACAGCAATTAAATTATGTAGCTAAGAGGCTGTTCATACAGGTCACTACTGGCTACAAAACGCAGAGGGAAGGGGTGAAAACATCCTCTCAGAATTTACCATTTGCTGACTTCAATGTAAAAACAAGTTACATTTATATAGTGCCTCATCATGTCTCTTAATCATCCTAAAGCACCTCTCATGCAATAAATTACTTTGAAGTGGAGTTGGAGAAATTATTTGAGTTATTTGGGAAAGGAGACAGCCATTTTGCACACTAAGATTCCATTAAAAAAAGTGACGAATGATCACTTAATCTATATAGATGATGTTAGTTGAGAAAAAAATACTGGCCAGGTCACCAGGATAAATGCCTACTCTTGGGATCTTTAACATCCCCCTAAAACAGAACAGGCAGATAGAGCTTTGGTTTAAAATCTCAACTGAAGCAAAACGCAACAGAACTCCCTCAATACTAAGCTGAAATATCAGCCTAGATTATGTGCTTAGGTCCTAGATGAAGCTTGAACCAATGACCTTTTGACTCAGGTCAGAGTGCTATCAACTGAGTCAAAATGACACTTATAACCCCAAACCAAAAAAAAAAGTAATTGAATAAATAATAAAAATGCCAGGTGTGTAAATTTTGGGGCAGGGCGAAGAAGGTATAGTTAACTTGTACAGACTATTGGGAGATTACTTCAAGATATTTGGCTCAGTTGATTTCAAGACCAAGTGCAAAAATGCCATATGCAGTCATGGAAAGCATAGTGTTTCAGCACTAGATTCAATTATAGTAATGCATGCAAAAACAGAAATTGCAGTTGTGCTGGAAGAAAAGATGAAAACAGTAACAGTCTCTCAAATCTATTGTAAAACTGGAGGGCAGAATTTGAAAAATGTGTTTAAACTCTATAGTGTGCATGAATCTGCTCTTACCTGTGTCTGGATGTCATCTCCAGTAACTATGTTTCCTACAGCTCTCAGTGCAGGCGATACAACCTTATAATCATTATGCCTATTAAAGAAATGCAGAACAAATTAGTGCAACACTCATCCCCACATTTGAAAGCAAAATATCTACAAATTGTTAAATACTTCTGTTCTGCAAGAGTAGACATACAGAACAGATGTGACTTTATTAAAAACTTCAAGCCTCCAAATAAAATCATTTTATTTAAGACAATAAATATTATTGGTGCCAAATCAGATCCACTTTTTATCTGAAACTATATAAAGCAGACTATATGAATTGTACAAAATCAACAGCAATATATTTTGGGATTCTGCGCACAGATTAGTTCCGACTAAGTAGTATTACTTCCTACTACAGGAACTTGTCAATATACATGACCAAGTTATGACTGGTTTACAGTGACTAAGTCAAATTCAATTAAATTATAGGGGATTCTGACATTTTACACGGCAGGGGAAGAGAGAATCACATTCCACAATTCTGTCCATTTTTCTGTGAAAACCATAACTCAATGGTCTTATGATTTAAATAAAAATGCTTTTGAGACAGAAAAAGAACTGGTGTCACAAGGTTAAGACAACACTAGTTTAGTAAACTTATTAAAAGCCAAGAAAGAAAATCCAGATACTTACATCAAAAGCTCCACTAAACGCCTGCAAACTCCAGAATCAATAACTATTTGTATTTTCTCATTGGGTCCATCGGAAAGATAAGAAAGGGCCCAGCAGGCATCAGCCAAGACATCAGGATCACTGCTAAATAATAGTCTTGACAATACGTTCAAGCAGGGCGACACCTAAAACAGGGTAATACAAATAGTAAGATTTATGTTGATTAAGTCACTGCACAATGGAATAATTTTACATAGGGTTCAAGATTGTTGGAAGGGTATGGAACACAGTTCTGAAGACAAATTGAGATTACTCTGACCAATATGGATGTTGAGTGTCCCACCTTCAGAATGGATGATGGGCTCCTGAAGGCACAAACAGGTAATTATTTGAACTTCAAGAAATAGAAATGCTGATTGGGATAAAATTAAAAATAAAAATAGTTTCACTTCTTAGTTTAGCGCCGACTTCAACGCTGAAAACGTTGAGGAATATGCAATGTTTCTTTTCATTTTAAAACGCATTAACGAACAATAGTTTAAACTATACCTTTTCAAAATCTGGGGGTGGATTCTTTCCCCTGCATAAGTTGGACAAAGCCCACACAGCATTTCTTGTTGTAGTAAGTCGGTTGGACTTGGTTAATAACCTGGAGTTTAAAAAAAAATTAGTCTATATTAAAAGAAAAAGGTTTCTGAGCAAGCAATACTATTTTACAATCTTAATTATGGAGCCACAGCTATAAAATTTATCAAAATAAAACTGATTTATTAAAAATGGCTTTGAAGACAATGGTTCTGGCAACACTTCCAATGTGTTACATTTTGCTTTCAAAATAAAATGCTAGATTACTTACTGCAATAACAGGTTTAGGAGAAGTAATCTAACATTCTTCAGTTGTTCAGCCTCTGCACAGAAAGCTGTACAGCATCAATGGTGCAATCTAAGGTCCCACACCATCAAGCCAGCTTGGAGCAGAACAGCACCAAAGTGTCTTTAGCACTGATATATCAAATCAAAACAGTAATACATTTATATAAAGCATGGAAACAGTTCCAGCAGCACAAGAGGAACCCTCAATATGTTGGCACAATAAGTGTGCACTGTACAGATAGGGTGAACCTTAATTTTCTTTGTCAGCTCTCCCCTAGGGAGGGAAGAAAGAAAGACGGAAAGAAAAAGTCTTGCATTTTTCTAGCGCCTTTCACGACCACCGGACATCCCAAAGCCAATTAACATAGAAACATAGAAGATAGGAGCAGGAGTCGGCCATTCGGCCCCTCGAGCCTGCTCCGCCATTCGATGAGATCATGGCTGATCATCTAAACTCAGTACCCTGTACCTGCCTTCTCCCCATATCCCTTGATACCTTTAGCTTTAAGAAATATATCTAACTCATCCTTGAATATATTTAATGACTTCGCCTCAACTACCTTCTGTGGTAGAGAATTCCACAGGTTCACCACTCTCTGGGTGAAGAAATTCTTCCTCATTTCTGTCCTAAATGGTTTACCCGTTATCCGTAGATTATGACCCCTGGTTCTGGACTCTCCGACCATCGGGAACATTCTTCCTGCATCTAGTTTGTCCAGACCTGTCAGAATTTTAAATGTTTCGATGAGATCCCCTCTCATTCTTCTATACTCCAGCGAGTATAAGCCCAATCGACCCAATCTCTCCTCATATGTCATTCCTGCCATCCCAGGTATCAGCCTTGTGAATCTTCGCTGAACTCCTTCCATGGCAAGAACATCCTTCCTCAGATAAGGCGACCAAAACTGCACACAGTACTCAAGGTGTGGTCTCACCAAGGCCCTGTACAACTGCAGCAGGACATCCCTGTTCCTATACTCAAACCCTTTCGCTATGAAGGCCAACATACCATTTGCCTTCTTCACCGCCTGCTGCACCTGCATGCTTACTTTCAGCGACTGGTGCACAAGGACACCCAGGTCTCGTTGCACTTCCCCTTCTCCCAATCTATTGCCATTCAGATAATAGTCTGCCTTTCTGTTTTTGACACCAAAGTGGATAACCTCGCACTTATCCACGTTATACTGCATCTGCCACGCTTCTGCCCACTCACCCAACCTGTCCAGATCATCCTGGAGTTTCTCGCTATCCTCCTCGCTGCACACACTCCCACCCAGCTTTGTGTCATCTGCAAACTTGGAGATATTACATTTAATTCCCTTATCTAGATTATTAATGTATATTGTGAATAGCTGGGGTCCAAGGACCGATCCCTGCAGTACCCCACTAGTCACTGCTTGCCACTCGGAAAAAGACCCATTAATTCCTACTCTCTGCTTTCTGTCCGCCAACCAGTTCTCTATCCAAGTCAATACCTTGCCCCCAATCCCATGTGCCTTAACTTTACCCGCTAATCTCTTACGCGGGACCTTATTGAAAGCCTTTTGAAAGTCCAAATACACCACATCTACTGGTTCTCCTTTATCTATTTTCCCAGTTACATCCTCAAAAAATTCCAGTAGATTAGTCAAGCACGATTTACCTTTTGTAAATCCATGTTGACTTTGTCCGATCCTGTCACTGTTTTTCAAGTGCTCAGCTATTACATCCTTTATAATGGACTCTAGCATTTTCCCCACTACCGATGTCAGGCTTACCGGTCTGTAATTCCCCGCTTTCTCTCTACCACCCTTTTTGAATAGTGGGGTAACATTAGCTACCCTCCAATCCATGGGTACAGTTCCAGATTCCATCGAATGTTGGAAGATGATCAGCAATGCATCTACTATTTCTAGGGCCACTTCCTTAATGTACCTAGGATGTAGATTATCAGGCCCTGGGGATTTATCGGCCTTCAATACCGTCAATTTCCCTAACACCATTTCCCTGCAAATACTGATTTCTTTCAGTTCCTCCTTTCATCAGACCGTATGTTCTCCAACATCTCTGGGAGGTTATTTGTGTCCTCCTTTGTGAAGACAGAACCAAAATATGCATTTAATTGGGCTGCCATTTCTTTGTTCCCCATTATAACTTCCCCCGCTTCTGACTGCAAGGGACCTACACTTGATTTCACTAATCTTTTTCTCTTCACATATCTATAAAAGCTCTTACAGTCAGTTTTTATGTTCCCAGCAAGCTTACTTTCATATTCTATTTTCCCCTTCTTAATTAATCCCTTTGTCCTCCTTTGTTGAATCCTAAACTGCTCCCAATCCTCAGGGCTACCGCTTTTTCTGGCCAATTTATATGCCCTCTCCTTGGATCTTATGCTATCCCTAATTTCCCTTGTTAGCCACGGTTGAGTCACCCTTTTTGTTTTATTCTTATGCCACACTGGGATGTACAAATTCTGTAGTTCATCCATGCAGTCTTTGAATGTTTGCCATTGCCTATCCACCGTCAACCCCTTGAGTGACATTCCCCAATCAATCCTACCCAATTCACGCCTCATACCATCGTAGTTTCCTTTATTTAAATTCAGGACCCTAGTCTCTGATTCAACTACTTCACTCTCCATCCTAATGAAGAATTCTATCATATTATGATCACTCTGACCCAAGGGGCCTCGTACAACAAGATTGCTAATTAATCCTTTCTCGTTGCATAATACCCAGTCTAAGATGGCCTGATCTCTGGTTGGTTCCTCGACATATTGTTCCAGAAAACCATCTCGTAAACATTCTAGGAATTCCTCCTCCACAGTATTTTTTACTAATTTGGTTAGCCCAATCTATATGTAAATTAAAGTCACCCATGATGACTGCTGTGCCCTTACTGCATGCTTCTCTAATTTCCCTTTTAATGCCGTCCCCAACCTCCGTATTACTGTTTGGAGGTCTATATACCACTCCCACTAACGTTTTCTGCCCCTTGTTATTTCTCACTTCTACCCATACAGATTCCGCATCATCAGAGCTAATATCCTTCCTTACTATTCTGTTAATCCCCTCTTTAACCAGCAATGCTACCCCACCTCCCTTTCTTTTTTGCCTATCTCTCCTAAATATTGAATAACCCTGGATGTTGAGTTCCCAGCCTTGGCCACCCTGGAGCCATGTTTCTGTAATCCCAATCAAATCGTATTCATTTACCTCTATTTGCGCAGCTAATTCATCCACCTTGTTCCGAATGCTCCTTGCATTAAGACACAAAGCCTTCAGGCTTGTTTTTTTAACGCTCTCAGACCTATATGAATTATTATTTACTGTGACCATGTTTGATTTAAACCATTGAGTTCTTTGCCTTCTACTTTTGTTTTTCTCCTTCCTGTCTTTAGCTTTTATCCTTATTTCCCTTTCCTCTGTCTCCCTGCTCAGGTTCCCAACCCCCTGCCACTTTAGTTTAAACCCTCAACAGCACTAGCAAACACTCCCCCTAGGACATCGGTCCCAGCCCTGCCCAGGTGCAGACCGTCCCGTTTGCACTGGTCCCACCTCCCCCAGAACCGGTTCCAATGTGCAAGGAATTTGAATCCCTCCCCCTTGCACCATTCTTCTAGCCACGTATTCATTTGAAATATCCTCCTATTTCTACTCTGACTAGCACGTGGCACTGGAAGCAATCCTGAGATTACTACCTTTGAGGTCCTCTTTTTTAATTTACCTCCTAACTCCCTATATTCTGCTTTTTGGACCTCATCCCGTTTTTTACCTATATCGCTGATGCCTATGTGCACCACGACAACTGGCTGTTCGCCCTCCCCCTCCAAAGTGTTCTGTAGCCGCTCCGAGACTTTTTGAAGTGCACTCACTGTTGTAATGCAGGAAACGCAGCAGCCAATTTGCACACAGCAAGCTCCCACAAACAGCAATGTTATTATGACCAGATAATCTATTTCAGATAATTTTTTTTAGCGATGTGGATTGAGGGATAAATATTGGCTCAGACACCTAATGCAAAACCTCCCCTCAGATTAAATGGGTTGGGTACAGTGCAGGATAGGATACATTTTACACGGTCTGTGGAAGGAAATGGCTTGACGGACCAAATGGCTTTTCATTGGCATAAAATGCTAATGCTCTGCACACATCTATGAAAATCAATGGCTCATAAAATGCTTCTGCATTTCTATTTTTTCCCCCTAGAGCCTGACCATTGGCAATTGAAATTTGTGGCAGGAGATGAGAAGTCAGGCCCCCCGCCATGTCACACCTCGACAGGTCCCCATCCACTCGGCAGCCCGAGTACCATTGCCTTAAAAAAGTGTCCTTACGGCACATTCATCTGATGTCCTGCTTTTTGTCCCAGACTCTTGTTCGTATGTAGCCTTGATGAGTGAGGCCACTGCTTATCAAGTCTAATCTCATTTCTCCATACCGAGAACAAAGATGCGACAATAGGCTAGTTTCGAGACCCATCAAAGGCATCTAACAAGGCTAAAGTCAGGAATGTGACCCGTGTTTGGACAGGTGCAGCTGTAACACTCAAAGTTCGACACTATCCATGACAGAGCGGTTTGCTTTATCAGTGCCACTGGAATCAGTATCCACTCACTGCATCACTAGTGCTCTGTGGATGCAGCATGTACCATCGACAGGA
The DNA here is from genome assembly GCA_030390025.1 of Squalus acanthias. Lineage (NCBI taxonomy): Eukaryota > Metazoa > Chordata > Chondrichthyes > Squaliformes > Squalidae > Squalus > Squalus acanthias. Next base: position 86,975,450 of record CM059433.1, on the reverse strand, counting down.
TGCTCTGTGACAATTCAAGACTGCATCAACAGCACCTCTCTCCCCTGCAACCTCTACCACCAAAAAGGACAAGAACAGCAATAACCTGAGAACATGATCACCTCCAAGTTCCCTCCCAAGTCACAGTGCATCCTGAATTGGAAATTTATTGCCATTCCTTCATTTTCATTGGGTTGATACACTGGAATTCCCTACTTACCACCACCAGTGGGTCAGGGGCAAGGCCCACCACCACCTTCTCGTGTCAACTAGCGATAGGCGCTAAATGTGGTCTTGCCAGCAGTGCCCACAGTGAGAACAAAAAAACACCCGTGTACATTTATTGATCAACTGCCATAAACTTACTGTAAGAGAGGCGGAAGAATTCCACAGTTTAATACAAAGTCTCTGCATTCAGCATTGTCACCTGCAATGTTGCCCAGTGCCCAGACTGCCTAGAAGACAATACAATAACCAAAACTAATGAAAGGTATGCCAACTTAAAAAGTTACATTTTGACATTTAAGAGGGATTAAAGTGTCACAAAAGCTATTTGTTTTCAATTAAATTGCTCCCTTGGCTTAATTCTGGATGAGCATAAAATGCTGGATTAGATCACAGACTTGTAAGATAGATTCTTCTTGAAAAAAACTAAACTTTTCAAATTTGAGGCACACAGTCAGTGCTAATGTTGATGGGCACCATCATGTTATGATGGGACAGAATAAGTAAGCACCTGACAAAGGTCTTGTTGCCTTTTTCCTTTCCTCAGTGTACTTGTATTTTACATTAAAGAAACAGAAATAAAATTTAAACATCAATATTCACTACTTCAGAGATGTTACTTTTCCAATGTTCTAAAATTATTCCAATGCTCAATGCGTGAATGTCTGAAAATCATTTCAGAATCTTGCATTTTTCTACCTGCACTTTTGATATATACTTGAGATGTGATTAGTCTAAACATTCATAAGGTGACAAAAAAGTTTTAAAATACATAGTTTTTGTTTTCTGAAGTATAGTTCTACATTGTAAATTTGGTTCTGTCTGTGGTTTAAAAAAAAAAGGACCAATACCACTTGACTATTTTTAAAAAATGAGCTGGATATAAAAAAAATGTATAGGAATTAAATAACAATACAATATATAGATTAAAGGGAATACCTGTTCTTGCACATCCTCGTATTCGGAGTTAAGTAGCTCAATGAAGATAGGAACAGCATCAGCTTCTATAACTACTTTAGTATGGAGAAATGTTCCAGAAGCGATGTTTGTTAAAGCCCATGCAGCCTCAAACTGCAGATATAAAATAGCACAGACGTTAATAATCCAATGAATTACTATAGTTCTTTAGCCATTATATGAAGCCTTAAAAAAGGCACCAGTTTTAGTTTGCTATTCTTACACATATATGTTCAGGATAAGACAAACATTTCATTCTAATTATTTATAACATACTAACAACTTTTCACTGTAAATTATAGAATATAAAATAATCTGCTGCATGGAAACTCAATACAATTCTCAAGAGTGCTTTAATGAGGCTGGAGCTGTAAAGATGCAAAACTTTTTTGGGGGGGCTGGCTGCACATAGGCTAAATTTAAAAATGAACCAGAAATGAAAATTCAAAAGTCAGTGCAATACAATGAGAAAAGTTTGTAGCTAGGCTTGGGAATGAAAAGGCACATTATAAAAAGGCCTGTAACAAAAATATTTGTAATTGTTAATCTTAAAGTCTGAGCGACCATAGAAAACCATGATACACCCATAGAACTGAAATTCTGCTGCTTACCAACCATTTTCCTTGCTGAAAAAGTAAATAATTTACAATGAAATGATATCTACCAGCAGTGATCTTTTTCGATTCAAAGACAAAACCTAAAATAGATTTTTAAGGTCATAAAAAAAACTGTTTTAAAAAACTTAAGCCGTCGTTTTCGTCATTCAAGTGTGTGGCAGATTTTGGAACAAATTGGACAAAGTATAAAATGCACGGTAAAGAAACAAAAAAAATTGCAAATGCAGGAACTCTGAAATAAACAGCAAGTCCAACACCATCTTAAAATAGCAAAGATGTTACAGGCATAGGCTAATCAAGAGCAATCAATGTGGATTTTTAAAAGGTAGGTCGTTCTTGATTTTTGTTTAAAGAAATTGTTGTATAGAATGCTATGGATGTTGTGTACCTGGATTTCAGGTGTTTGATAAGGTGCCACACAAGAGGCTTGTTATGAAAATTAAAGTGCATTGTATCAAAGGGGAAGTAACCACACGGATAGAGAGATGCCCAAGGAATAAAACACAAAAAGTAGGGATAAATGGCTGATTTGTTATTGGCAGGATATAGATAGTAGTGTTCACTAGAGATTTGTGCTGGGACCATTTTTATAAATGATTTGGACATAAAGATAAAAGGATATTGAATTTGCTGAGGATGCCTAGTTAGGGAGTATTGTAAACTGTGAGTAAGAATGCAGGAGGGCACAGTAGAGTAGAAAAATAAGTGGCAGGTGAAGTTCAATGCAGAGAAATGTGAAGTAATATATTTTGGAGAAACAAAAGTGATGGGAAGCATACGCTAGATGGTTAAGTTTCTTAAAAGTGGAGGAACAGAGATCCAAGGATGCGTGCAGGTAGAAGAGGACATTAAATAAAAGCAAATGGAATTCTGAGGTTTAACCAGAGACATTGAATATAAAAGCAAAAAAGTGATGCTGAATTTGTACAAGACATCGGTTAGGCTAGTTGAAAGTTGTGTAGTTCTGGGTACCGGATTACTCCCCCAGACACGTGCTAGAATAGGGAAGGATAAGATGATTAGGGAACTCAACATGTGGCTAAAGGAGTGGAGACAGGAGAAAATAAGATTGTTTTATAGGGCATGGACACCTATTTTAAAGAATACAGGAGACATTCTGCAAGGATGGGCTACATCCAAACAGGAAAGGAGCTAATGAACAGGCAAAACAGAAATCAGGAAGAAAATAGGAAGGAAGGGGAAAGGTAAAATAAAAACAAACATTCAGAAAGAGCAAGTAAAGGAGGTAGAAATAGATGAGGACTGACCGGATACATCATAGAAGATAGGAGCAGGAGTAGGCCATTCGGCCCCTCGAGCCTGCTCCACCATTCAATGCGATCATGGCTGATCAGCCAAATTCAGTACCCTGTCCCTGCTTTCTCCCCATATCCCTTGATCCCCTTAGCCTTAAGAAATATATCTAACTCCTTCTTGAATATCTTTAATGAATTGGCCTCAATGGCCTTCTGTGGTAGAGAATTCCACAGGTTCACCACTCTCTGGGTGAAGAAATTCCTCCTCATCTCAGTCCTAAATGGCTTACCCCTTATCCTTAGACTGTGACCCCTGGTTCTGAACTCCCCCGCCATCGGGAACAGCCTTCCTGCATCTAGTCTGTCTAGTCCTGTTAGAATTTTATAAGTTTCAATGAGATCTTCTCTCATTCTTCTAAACTCTAGCGAATACAAGCCCAATCGTCCCAATCTCTCTTCATATGTCATTCCTGCCATCCCAGGTATCAGTCTGGTGAATCTTCGCTGCACTCCCTCCATGGCAAGAACATCCTTCCTCAGATAAGGCGACCAAAACTGCACACAATACTCAAGGTGTGGTCTCACCAAGGCCCTGTACAACTGCAGCAAGACATGCTTGCTCCTGTACTCGAATCATCTCGCTATGAAGGCCAACATACCATTTGCCTTCTTAACCGCCTGCTGCACCTGCATGCTTACCTTCAACGACTGGTGCACAAGGACACCCAGGTCTCGTTGCACTTCCCCTTTTCCCAATCTATTGCCGTTCAGATAATAATCCGTCTTCCTGTTTTTGCCACCAAAGTGGATAACCTCACATTTATCCACATTATACTGCATCTGCCCAATCACCCAACCTGTCCAAATCATACTGGAGTTTCTCTGCATCCTCCTCACAGCACACACGCCCACTCAGCTTTGTGTCGTCTGCAAACTTGGAGATATTACATCTAGTTCCCTCATCTAGATCATTAATATATATTGTGAATAACTGGGGTCCAAGGACCGATAACTGCGGTACCCCACTAGTCACTGCCTGCCACTCGGAAAAAGACCCGTTTATTCCAACTCTTTGCTTCCTGTCTGCCAACCAGTTTTCTATCCAAGTCAGTACCTTACCCCCAATCCCTGTGCTTTAACTTTGCACGCTAATCTCTTATGCGGGACCTTATTGAAAGCCTTCTGAAAGTCCATATACACCACATCCACTGGTTCTCCCTTATCTATTCTACCAGTTACATTCTCAAAAAATTCCAGTAGATTAGTCAAGCATGATTTATTTACCTTTTGTAAATCCATGTTGACTTTGACCGATCCTGTCACTGTTTTCCAAGTGCTCTGCTATTACATCTTTTATAATGGACTCTAGCATTTTCCCCACGACCGATGTCAGGCTTACCGGTCTATAATTCCCCGTTTTCTCTCTACCACCTTTTTTAAATAGTGGGGTTACATTAGCTACCCTCCAATCCACGGGAATTGTTCCAGAGTCTATAGAATTTTGGAAGATGACCAGCAATGCATCTACTATTTCTAGGGCCACTTCCTTAAGTACCCTAGGATGTAGATGATCAGACCCTGGGGATTTATCGGCCTTCAATCCCATCAATTTCCCTAACACCATTTCCCTACAAATACTGATTTCATTCAATTCCTCCCTCTCATTAGACCCTATGTTCCCCGACATCTCTGGGAGGTTATTTGTGTCCTCCTTTGTGAAGACAGAACCAAAGTATGTATTTAATTGGTCTGCCATTTCTTTGTTCCCCATTATAAATTCCCCTGATTCTGACTGCAAGGGACCTACGCTTGACTTCACCTATCTTTTTCTCTTCACATATCTATAGAAGCTTTTACAGTCAGTTTTTATGGTCCCTGCAAGCTTACTCTCAATCTATTTCCCCCCTCTTAAATTAATCCCTTTGTCCTCCTTTGCTGAACCCTAAACTGCTCCCAATCCTCAGGTTTGCTGCTATTTCTGGCCAATTTATATGTCCTCTCCTTGGATCTTATGCTATCCCTAATTTCCCTTGTTGGCCAAGGTTGAGTCACCTTTTTTGTTTTATTTTTATGCCAAACAGGGATGAACAAATTCTGTAGTTCATCCATGCGATCTTTAAATGTTTGTCATTGCCTATCCACCGGCAACCTTAAGTAACGCTCCCAATCCATCCTAATGTTCAAACTCACTAGGTAAACACTTCTAATAGAAAAAGCCTAAAGATGCAAACATCTCCTTCACAAGTTTAACAAACCAAATCACTCAAAATGCATTAGATTTTTTTTTGCCCAGCAGTTTTTCAGTAAATGAAGTTTCTAATTTCCAAGATAAGAGTTTAAACAAAATGAGTAGCGAAAAACTACATATTTCACAAAAATATGCTTAAATTTATGCACTGAATTCTCTTGTTTATTTTAATACTTGAAGCATCTCTCCCTCCCTCCCAGACCAAAGCCTCTCACAAAAGGCTGGCCTTGGCTAGATTTTTTAATTTAACCTCCTAGTAGTTGGAGAAAGTTTTGAGCGACATTGGTACATTCTGGCCATTTGCAATTTGTAGGATTTCCCTGCAGGCAATCTGTCCATCAACAAGCAAGGTCAAAGGGTGTTTCCCTCATCCTAAGGATACAAGAGTTGCTTTGGTTTTTCCAAAAGACATTAAAACAAATCGAATACTCAAAGTTACTTCAGGCAATATTGTCATTTATCTAAATTTATTAAAAATGCTGTTTTTCTTTTTTGTGAATTGTTCAAACAACTAGACACAGCAGCCCTTATGATCAATGATTCTGTTTCTAAGTCAAAAAAAAATTGTTTGGAGAGAACAGATTGGTTATTATTTGCAGTTGAAAATTCAGTTTGAAAAACATCCATGCAATCTTTAAATGTTTGCCATTGCCTATCCACCGTCAACCCTTTAAGTAACATTCCCCAATCCATCCTAGCCAACTCGCGCCTCATACCATCGTAGTTTCCTTTATTTAAATTCAGTACCCTAGTCTGAGTCAACTACTACTTCACTCTCCATCTTAATGAAGAATTCTATCATATTATGATCACTCCTCCCCAAGGGGCCTCGCACAACAAAATTGCTAATTAATCCTTTCTCATTACATAATACCCAGTCTAAGATGACCTGATCTCTAGTTGGTTCCTCGACATATTGGTCAAGGAAACCATCCCGTATACACTCTAGGAATTCCTCCTCCACAGTATTGTTACTAATTTGGTTAGCCCAATCTATATGTAGATTAAAGTCACCCATGATAACTGCTGTGCCCTTATTGCACGCATCTCTAATTTCCCGTTTAATGCCATCCCCAACCTCAGCATTACTGTTTGGGGGTCTGTATACAACTCCCACTAATGTTTTCTGCCCCTTGGTATTTCTCAGCTCTACCCATACAGATTCCACATCATCAGAGCTAATATCCTTCCTTACTATTGTGTTAATCTCCTCTTTAACCAGCAATGCTACCCCACCTCCTTTTCCTTTTTGTCTGTCCTTCCTGAATATTGAATACCCCTGGATGTTGAATTCCCATCCTTGGTCACCCTGGAGCCATGTCTCTGTAATCCCAATTATATCATATCCGTTTACATCTATTTGCGCAGCTAATTCATCCCAGGATCCCAAGGGAAATGGGGGAAGAAATAACGGAGTCCCTAGGAATTATATTCAGGATTCTATTGAGAGTGGATGTGCAGAGGACAGGTCAGTGGCTAATACAATACCCATCTTCAGAATGGGAGACAAAGCTAACCTGGGTAATTACAAGCCATTTAATTTAACATCTGTTATATGGAAAATTTTGGAATCTATTAAAAATTAAATTACTAAATATGTAGAAGAGGAGAAAATAATTAGAAGCAGCCAACGCAGATGTCAGAAGGGAAAAAATCACGCTTGACAAACCAGAGTTGTTTGAGAAGATGACAAATATGGTGGATGGGGGAAATACAGAAGATGCGGTGGACGTGGACTTTCATAAAGCCTTTGAAAAGATAATGGCCCAAAAATTAGTGAGTGAGCCTTCGTGCGAGGGTAAGGCCTTCCCGCGATCTCTCACTGCGCGCTGGCTTTTTCAGTCCGAGCTCCCACGAACTTGATGTTCTGGACAGCAGCTGTGCAGGGCTTTCGTATCCCACAGGCGTAGTTAATTCGTGCGAGCTGTGGGATCACGTGACTCAGTTAGAGCCAATGGCAGCACACCATCTTTCATTCATAGCTTTCACAGCACGGCTGTGAAAGCTATGAATACTATACCCCCCCAAAAGAACAGCTAAACCTCAATTAAATTTTTTTAAAAACCCATCACATTAATAAAATAAGTATAGTTAAATAAATTAACCATTTTAAACAAAAAATTAAATTTTTGAAAAAATTTAAAATCTTTTAAAAAGTTATAAAAATAAACTTACCTGTCTTTAAAGTCACTAAAAAAGATATACCTGTTAAAAAAATTCAAAATAATACTTAATTAAGTACTTACCTTGTTAAAAGAGGGTCTTACACCTCCTTTCTTTATGTCTAAAATCTTCCATGCTTACCTGCGCGTCCAAAGCACTAAGTGCACTGCGTGCGCGCAGCCTGTAGCGCGCACGCGGTTCACCTAGGAACCGCCCCCTTTTGAATTCACCAAGTGCCGGTTTTCAGCGCATGCGCAGTGCATGCAGAAAACCGGCAATTGGAGACAGAATACGCGAGAGTACACAGTGCGTACTCTCGCGTAGCGGCACTAATTTTTGGGCCATTATTAGAGAGGATTAATTGGTACGGAATTAGGGGGAGGGCAGCAAATTGGAATAAACAACCTCCTTCCCTTCTTACCTCCCATGCATTGTTACTTCCAATGAACTGCAAGGATCTATAATTTGTCCCCTCCTCTTTCTCATTTGTCTAATTTCCCTCCATGACATCATCAATAGGCACAGGGTAATTTTCCCACATGTATGCTGATGACACCGAGCACAACTTCCCACAACCTCTATGCAGTCAGACTACGTGTCTAACATTTGGCCTGGACAAGTCATAACTTCCTCAAACTCAACATTGGGAATGCTGAACTAGTCAATTCGGAACATGGCATGTTGCTTGACCATGAGCTGAGCTTTAAGCCCATATCCTTTCCGTCACAGAGCTTAATCCCATCTCTGCAACATTGTCCACCCTAGCCCCAAAAACCTTTATACATTCATGGTAGTTCCAGACATGACTTTTCTAATGCTTTTACTGCTAATCACCCATCCTCCAAGAACTCAAACTTGTCTGAAACCGATGCACAAGTCCTGTCTCACACATGACTTCATCTTTAAATTCCTCATGGCCCCACCCAATCTGCAATCTCATCTAGCCCTATATCTGCCCAGCTGAACACTCCATTCCTCTAGTTCCAGCCTTTTGTGCAGTCCCGACTTCCTTCACCCTACCATGATTGCAAAGCCTTCAGCTGCCTGGGTCCTTCTTTTCCTCCCTCCCCCTTTTTCAAAACCTTCTCAAAACTCACCTTTGCATCCAAGCTTTCGGTCCCACTCTAATCTCTGCCTTCTTGGCTTGGCATTTGTTTTACCTGCACCTATCTGAAACGCTGAGCTACTTTTAAAGAAAATGTTAAAGGTGCTATATAAATGCAAGTGGTTTTCTTTATACCACTCCCTCTAAGCTCAAGCTGCATTTCCAAATTCAATGCCATTTACAATATTGAGTGCAACCCCTGCTTGCAATACAAGTGCTGCAGAGCAGCTCTCAATTCAGCTGTATGCATGCTTAGTTCAGCAGCACAACGATTTTGTGGGTGCTCTCTTTTCAGCTGAATGTCGACCACATATATTTAGTTTTACTCAATAGGATCAGTGAACGGGCATGATTTCAAGGAGCTGTTTAGATTACTCTCAATACTGCAGAGTCTTGAAGTAGAGCTGAGCAGTGAGTTTCTTCAACATTTTCAATTGCAGTGTATGGACAAGGGGTCATTTTCATGCAAGCATACTCGTTCCTGTGCAAGCAATTCATGACAGCTGAGGCATGTAGCTGGTCCTATACTTTAAACACACATTTCCAGCAAGGCACACAAAATTTGCAATGTTAGTTGTAAAATAACAAATGTGTTCTCCTGTAGCAGACACAAATAGTTGCATGAAAGTTGCCACATAGTGCAATGTCCTGAGATTAGCTAGTAAAACATACAAGCATTTTATTTTGTTTTAAAAACTCACTTGGAGGGTAAAATTCTCATTCCTCTTCAAAAACTCCACAAATCTCGGCACAATACCAGGTGTATTTATGACCTCATCTATGGGAGGATTAGGTTCTGGAAGGGGAAAAATTATAAAATGTCAAAAAGTAAAATCCTACAATGCCATCTTTCCACAACTCCAAACATCCTGTTTTATGGCAGATCATAAAAATTAAATCAAATATTTCAGTAAAATACATAACTTTATTTGCAGGAAACTGAACTCATTCTTACCATCTTGAAGCATCGATCTTATTTTTTAAAGCACAAGGACAGAATCATGCAGACAATTTGGACATATGAATCATCAATACTTTAGCAGGCACAAAAATTCAGCCATTTTTTGTCAGTCAGGCCAGCTAAATGATAGTCTACAGTAAGCTATTCAGCAGGCAACAAAAGCTGAAACATCGACTGGAGCAATAGGGATTATCCTAATTACTCTGATTTTTGATTCACTAAAAAAGGCTTAGTGGCCATTATAAGTGATGAGACAGCAATCTCACTGAACTGATGCAGGTAAGGAGACAACATTATTACTTAAAAAAAACTGTAATCTGCAACTAGACACAATTCAATCTTAAAATTGGTTTAGGGTTTCATTGCCTACATTTAGGATTAGATGGATTCGGCAAGGATAATTTCAGCACAATCCATGGGCGAACTGGCCACAGTTACTGTTCACAAGAGCTCTACTGCCCATATCCCTGTAACTGGGTTCAGCACAATTAGTTGTACTTTTATTTGTGGACTCACCCATATTGATTGGCTACCCAAAGTATTTCATACTTAAGGAAGGGTTAAAAAAGTACTTTTTATTTCAAAGTCTTTTGGAAAACCAAAGCCACTCTCAAATTTAGTGATTGAAATTTCTCTCTGTTGTGGGTTTAAAATATCCAGTCTGAGCTCAGGCTTTGAGACAGGCCGAGACCATTAAGTAAAAAATATAATGAAGGCATTAAAAGACAGACGGATAAATTCAATTGACAAATGTAATTGTTGTTGTGAAATATGCAATTTTTTGATTTCATTTTGTTTAAAACACTTATTTTGGAAATTAAAAATGGAGAAAAATGGTGCATGAACAAAATTTCAGATGAAATTTTCCCATAAGGAGGAAAGATGGGGCATACAAAGCTAGCTCCCTGGATGACAAAGGAAATAGAGGTTAAAATAAAACAGAAAAAGGAGGTTTATGACAAATGTCAGGTACAGAATACAGCAGAAAACAAGGCAGAATACAGAGTGCAGGGGGAAATTGAAAAAGGATACAAGGGAAAAGAGAGAGCATGAGAAAAGATTAGCAGGTAACATAAAAGGGAACCCAAAGATCTTTTTATAAACATATACAAATTAAGATAGTTAAAGGAATGGTGGGGCCAATTAAGGTAATAAAAGGAAATCTTATAGAGGCAGAGGGCATGACTGAGGTACTGAATGAATACTTTGGATCTATCTTCGCAAAAGATGAAGTTAATGTTGCAGTGGTGGGGGGGGCGAAGTAGAGATATTGGATAGGATAAAAATAGATAGAAAGGAGATGTTAAATAGGTTGGCATCACTCAAAGTTAACAAGTCAAACGATGCAGATGGGTTGCATCCTAGGTTGCTGAGGAAAGCTAGGGTGGAGATAGAAGCTCTGACCACAATCCTTCAATCCTCCTTGGGTATGGGAGTGGTGGCTGAGGACTGGAGGATTGCAAATGTTACACCCCTGTTAAAAAAAAAGGGGTGAGGGATAAGCTTGGTAACTACAGGCCAATCAATCTAATGTCAGTATTGGGAAAACTACTAGAGACCATTGTCAAGGAAAAATTAATTCTCACTTGGAGAAGCCTTGTTAAAGGCAAATCGTGTCTGACTAACCTGATTGAGCTCTTTGATGAAGTAACAGAGAGGGTTGAGGAAGTTAGTGCAGTAGATGTTATATTTATGAACTTTCAAAAGGCATTTGATAAAGTACCACATAACAGAATTATTCAGAAAATAGAAGCATATGGTACTGAAAGGACGGTGGTAACTTGGGTATGAAATTGACTAAGGGATAGGAGGCAGGGAGTAGTGGTGAACGGATGCTTTTCTGACTGGAGAGAAGTATGCAGTGGGGTTCCCCCAGGGGTCAGTATTAGGACCATTGCTTTTTTTTGTTATATATAAATGACCTGGAGTTGGGTATAGGAAGTACAATTTTGAAGTTTGCGGATGATACAAAACTTGGTAAGGTAGTAATTAGTGAGTAGGAGAGCAGACTTCAGGAGGACAGACAGTCTAGTGAAATAGGCAGACACATGGCAGATGCAATTTAATGAGGATAAGTGTGAAGTGATGCACTTTGGGAGAAACAATATGGAGAGGCAGTTTAATCTAAATGGTACTATTTTGAGCAGGGTGCAAGAGCAGAAGGACCCGGGGGGGGAGGGGCATATTCACAAATCCTTAAAGGTGGCAGTGCAAGTTGATAAGGTAGTTAAGAAAGCGTGTGGGATACTTAACTAGGAAGTCATGCTAAACCTTTACAAATCACTGGTTAGGCCTCAGCTAGAGTATTGTGTACATTTCTGGGCAACACGCTTTAGGAAGGATGTCAAGGCCTCGGAGAGGGTACAGAGGTGGTTTGCCAGAATGATACCAGGGATGAGGGTCTTCAGTCACGTAGAGAGATTGGAGAAATTGAGATTGTCCTCCTTAGAACAGAGATGGTAAAGCGGAGACCTAATTGAGGCATTCGAAATTATGAGGGGTTTTGATAGAGCAAGTACGAAGAGACTATTTCCTCTGGCAATTGGGTCAGTTACCAGAGGTCATATATTTAAAATAATTGGCAAAAGAACTAGAGGGGAAATGAGGAGAAACTATTTCACAAAGGGTTATGATGATCTGGAACGCACTTCCTAGGAAGGTGGTGGAATCAGATTCCATAGGAACTTTCAATAGGCAACTGGACTTGTATTTGAAGAGAACTAATTTGCAGGGTTATGGGTATAAAGCAGGGGGGCAGGGACTAAATTGGACAGCTCTTTCAAAGAGCTGGCACAGGCAGAACGGGCTGAATGGTCTCCTTCTGTGCTGTAAGATTCTAATCCGCTCCACAACACCATCTAGTGGCTAGAGCATGGAACCTCAGAGTCACAGCTGTCACATTAATAGGAAAATCCTATTGGCCCGGAATTTGCGGTCCTGATGACCGCGAACTGGCAGCATTGGCCGTCATTTCGCCTTTGAAACTGACCACTTCAGGATTTTGCACATGCGCAGCCTAACGCATAAATCCCGAAGTTGCGGTTTTTCATTCACTGCTCCTCCACAGGCTGCGCCATTAACTTGCGTTTATTTCAACTATGCATCAGAAAACACAAATTTCTCACCACAGAAATCGTGAGATCTTTGCGCGGAGCTTACTTCGGGGCCAGCGGCGAACGCCTTTGCTTCGCCACTGACCGCAAATTACGGACAATTAAAAACGTGACCAGGCAGGCATCATCAGATGAAAACATTATCAATAACAAAAAGCTACAATTTGTTACTGCCAAATTATTTGTTACTGCCAAATTATAACTGTTAAACATCTACAGTTGTCAGAGACCAAGAAAAAAAAGAGGAAGCAGAATAGTTCATCATCCATTTTAGTAGGAAACAAATAGCAACAGAAAGAAAACAAAATAAAAATTCACAAACTTTTATATTTCAAATTTACATTTCCACAACTTGCTCATTAGGGTTAAAATCCTCTTCAAAGATTTAAATACTATTTTTTCTCTAATATTTCTAGTCCAGTAACAAAATTGTGAGAATGCCTTTGAGATGTTTGATTTCAGAGATTGCAATTACTACGAGCGTGTTAATTAAGAGCAAAGCAGGCATCCCCTCTGTTTTTGTTAAGAGGAATATAACCCAATTGGCCTTTTAAAGGCCACAATACTGGGAAAATTAAAGTAAAATGCCAATAGGCCACTTTTAAAAATGAAGGAGGATGACATTACGTCATGCAGTTTCTCTACAATACACTATTCATTGAGGGGTTCTCACCTTTTGAAAGCAATTTGCGAAACTTTTGTGTGGCTGCAAGCTGCTGATCAGGATCTTCTGAAAATATCATCTGTACCATTTCCACTGTGATTACACCTTCCTACAATTGAGGGCATTTAAGAGCATTAACACTTCATAGAGTCATAACGGCACAGAAGGAGGCCATTCGGCCTATCGAGTCCGTGCCGGCAATCTGCAAAGTAATCCAGTCAGTCCCATTCCCCCGCTCTACCCCCGTAGCCCTGCAAGTTTATTTCCCTCAAGTGCCTATCCAGCCTCCCCTTGAAAACATTGAGCGTGTCCGCTTCCATCACTTCCGTCGGCAGCGAGTTCCAGGTCCTCACCACTCGCTGCGTAAAAAAGCTTTTTCTCACGTCCCCCCTGTATCTCTTGCCCAAAACCTTAAATCTGTGTCCCCTAGTCCTTGTACCATCAACTAGTGGGAACAGCCTTTCCCTGTCTAGTCTATCCAAACCCATCATAATCTTGTACACCTCTATCAAATCACCCCTCAATCTCCTTTGCCCTAATGAAAACAAATCCAGCTTCTCCGACCACTCTCTCAATATGTCCTACCACCTTCAGGGATCTATGCACATTAACTCCCAGGTCCCACTGTCCCTGCACACTCTTTAAAACTGTGCCATTAAGTGTATATTGCCTCTCCCTGTTCCTTCAGCCAAAATGCATCACCTCACATTTCTGTGTGTTAAATTCCATCTGCCACTTGTCTGCCCATTCTGCTAGCCTTTCTACGTCCTGTTGCAATCGATTGGTATCATCCTCACTGTTTGCCACACCCCCAAGTTTGGTGTCACCGGCAAATTAAAAAAATTCTACTCTATTCCAATATCCAGGTCATTTATATACATCAAAAAAGCAGTGGTCCCAGCACTGACCCTTGGGGAACACCAATGTCTACCATCCTCCAGTCTGAAAAACACCCATTTACCACAACTTACTGTTTTCTATCCTTAAGCCAATTCCTTATCCAAGCTGCCACTGACCTACCTATTCCATGAGCCTCAATTTTGGTAACTGGCCTTCTATGTGGTACTTTGTCAAACGCCTTCCTAAAATCCATGTAGACAACATCCATTGCATTCCCTTCATCAATCCTCCCTGTTACTTCATGAGAAAATTCAATTAGATTAGTCAAACACAATCTGCCTTTTACAAATCCAGGTTAGCTCTCCTTAATTAGCTTAATCCTCTCCAAGTGCCCGTTAATTTTTTCCTTGATTATTGTTTCTAAAGCTTTACCCACCACTGATGTTAAACTGACCGGCCTGCACTTACTAGGATTGTCCTTACAGCCTTTCTTGAACAATGCTGTCACATCCGGCCAATTACCACCCCATCAGTCTACTCTCAATCATCAGCAAAGTGATGGAAGGGGTCATCGACTGTGCTATCAAGCGGCACTTACTCACCAATACCCTGCTCACTGATGCCCAGTTTGGGTTCCACCAAGACCACTCGGCTCCCGACCTCATTACAGCCTTGGTCCAAACATGGACAAAGGAGCTCAATTCCAGAAGAGAAGTGAGAGTGACTGCCCTTGACATCAAGGTAGCATTTGGCCGAGTGTGGCATGAAGGAGCCCGAGTAAAACTGAAGTCAACGGAAATCGGGGGAAAACTCTCCACTGGCTGGAGTCATATCTAGCACAAAGGAAGATGGTTGTGGTGATTGAAGGTCAATCATCACAGCCCCAGGACATCGCTGCAGGAATTCCTCAGGGCAGTGTCCTAGGCCCAACTATCTTCAGCTGATTCATCAATGACCTTCCCTCCAACATAAGGTCAGAAATAGGGATGTTCGCTGATGACTGCCTAGTGTTCAGTGCCATTCATAACTCCTCAGATAATGAAGCAGTCCATGCCCGCATGCAACAAGACCTGAACGAGGTTCAGGCTTGGGCTGATAAGTGGCAGGTAACATTCGCGCCACAGAAGTGCCAGGCAATGACTATCTCCAACAAGCGAGAGTCTAACCACCGCCCCTTGACATTCAATGACGTTACCATCGCCGAATCCCTCACCATCAACATCCTGGGGGTCACCATTGACTAGAAACTTAACTGGACCAGCCACATAAATACTGTGGCAACAAGAGCAGGTCAGAGGCTAGTGTTCTGCGGCGAGTGTCTCACCTCCTGACTCCCCAAAACCTTGCTACCATCTACAAGGCACAAGTAAGGAGTGTGATGGAATACTCTCCACTTTCCTGGATGAGTGCAGCTCCAACAACACTCAAGAAGCTCGACACCACCCAGGACAAAGCAGCCCGCTTGATTGGCACCCCATCCACCACCTTAAACATTCACTCCCTCCACCACCAGTGGCTGCAGTGTGTACCATCTACAAGATGCACTACAGCAACTCGCCAAGGCTTCTTCGGCAGCACCTCCCAAACCCATGACCTCTTCCATCTCGAAGGACAAGGGCAGCAGACACATGGGAACACCACCACCTCCAAGTTCCCCTCCAAGTCACACACCATCCTGACTTAGAAGTAGATCGCCAATCCTTCATCGTCGCTGGGTCAAAATCCTGGAACTCCCTACCTAACAGCACTGTGGGAGTACCTTCACCACACGGACTGCAGCGGTTCAAGAAAGCGGCTCACCACCACCTTCTCAAGGGCAATTAGGGATGGGCAATAAATGCTGGCCTTGCCAGCGACATCCACATCCCATAAACAAATTTTAAAAAATTGCCACTTTCCAATCCTCAGGCACCCCCCCCACCGCATCTAGGGAAGACTGGAAAATGATGGCAAGCGCTTCTGCTATCTCCTCCCTCAATTCCCTTAGCAACCTGTAATGCAAGCCATCTGGACCAGGCGAGTTATCCACTAAGCGCATACCTAGCCTTTCTAGTACATCCTGTCTATCAATTTTCACCCCTTCCATTGCTTGTACCTTTTCCACTTCTGCCAATATTTTGTCAGCATCCACCTCCTTAGTAAACACCAATACAAAGTACTTTGAGTATTCTCGCCTTGCCCTGCGCCTCTAAGCATTTATCACCTTCTTTGTCCCTAATAGGCCTCACCCCGCCTCTTACTACCCGCTTACTGTTTACATGCTGGTAGAAGATTTTTGGGTTCCCTTTTATGTTAACCGCCATTCTACTCTCTCTTTGCCAATCTTATTTTCATCTTCACTTCCCCTCTCAACTTATTGTATTTGGTCTGGTTCTCCCTTGAAGAATTCACCTGACATACATCATACACCCTCTTTTTTTTTTGTTTCATCATCTTCTCTATCTCCCTCGTCATTCAAGGAGCCCTTGCTTTGGTTCCCTTACCCTTCCCTCTTGTTGGAATGCACCTAGCCTGTACTTGGAACATCTCCTCAAAGATCACCCATTGTTCTGTTAGTTTTTCTTGTCAGTCTTGGATTCCATTTTACCCTGGCTAGATCCTTTCGCATCCCATTGAAGTTAGCCCTATTCCAGTTTAGAAGTTCCACTCTAGATTGCTCCTTGCTCCTCTCCATTGCTAATCTAAATCTTATGATATGATCATCATTCATATCCAAGTGTTCTCCCACAGACACTTGGTCGACCTGGCCCACCTCATTCCCCAGCACCAGATCCAGCAATGCCTCCTTCCTAGTTGGGCCAAGAACAGACTGGTCAAGTAAATGCTTCTAAACAGTAGTTCAAAGTGATGTTAAACACGCACAAAAACATTCTTATTCCCTCTACTTACCCCTGGTATAGATACTACAGTGGAACTTATATCAGGGTCCTGAATGGGGCTTTCAAACATGGCTTCATCACCTCCAGGAACTGCCACATTTCTGCGTTTGAACAACTGGAATATGAACAGAAAAAATAAAGCCATCAGATGAAAAGTGTAACTGAGCCCATTTATCAAAAAGTATTTTCAGAGCTATTACATACACACCTGCTCTTCCCTTTTCTGTTTTCGTAGTTGGATTCCCTCTTCCTCTCGTCGCCTTCGCATTTCCTGAGTGTTTAATGCTTTGTTCTTGTAGCTTCTCATTCTGTAGTTATCTTTTACTGGGCTTGCCATGTCTGCAATTAAATGTCCCCAACATTATCAGACAAAGATCAACGCTGTTATTGTTGCAAAAAGCAGGAAAACCGCTACCAATGGTTTTCTCCCTCAAACACAAGGACAATCATACTTTCAATAAAAGATCCAGCACAGCATAAAAATTCCATTTTGAGATAAAGGTATGAAATCTGCATAGTCATAATTTTGAGTCTTACTTTTTTGTTAATAGAAACATAGAAGACAGGAGCAGGAGCAGGCCATTCGGCCCCTCGAGCCTGTTCCGCCATTTAATGAGATCTTGGCTGACCATCCAAATTCAGTACCCTGTCCCTGCTTTCTCCCCATATCCCTTGATGCTTTAAGCCTTAAGAAATATATCTAACTCCTTCTTGAATATATTTAATGAATTGGCCTCAACTGCCTTCTGTGGTAGAGAATTCCACAGGTTCACCACTCTCTGGGTGAAGAAATTCCTCCTCATCTCTGTCCTAAATGGCTTACCCCTTATCCTTAGACTGTGACCTCTGGTTCTGGACTCCCTCGCCATCGGGAACATCCTTCCTGCATCTAGTCTGTCTAGTCCTGTTAGAATTTTATAAGTTTCAATGAGATCCCCTCTCATTCTTCTAAACTCCAGCGAATATAAGCCTAATCGACCCAATTTCTCTTCATACGTCATTCCTGCCATCCCAGGTATCAGTCTGGTGAATCTTCGCTGCACTTCCTCCATGGCAAGAACATCCTTCCTCAGATAAGGCAACCAAAACTGCACACAATACTCAAGGTGTGGTCTCACCAAGGCCTTGTACAACTGCAGCACGACATCCTTGCTCATGTACGCGAATCCTCTCGCTATGAAGGCCAATTTGCCTTCTTAACCGCCTGCTGCACCTGCATGCTTACCTTCAGCGACTGGTGCACAAGGACACCCAGGTCTCGTTGCACTTCCCCTGTTCCCAATCTATTGCCGTTCAGATAATAATCTGTCTTCCTGTTTTTGCCACCAAAGTGGATAACCTCGCATTTATTCACATTATACTGCATCTGCCAAATCACCCAACCTGTCCAAATCATCCTGGAGTTTCTCTGCATCCTCCTCACAGCACACACGCCCACCCAGCTTTGTGTTGTCTGCAAACTTGGAGATATTACATCTAGTTCCCTCGTCTAGATCATTTATATATATTGTGAATAGCTGGGGTCCTAGCACCGATCCCTGCGGTACCCCACTAGTCACTGCCTGCCACTCAGAAAAAGACCCGTTTATTCCAACTCTTTGCTTCCGGTCTGCCAACCAGTTTTCTATCCAAGTCAGTACCTTACCCCCAATCCCATGTGCTTTAACTTTGCACACTGATCTCTTTTGTGGGACCTTATCGAAAGCCTTCTGAAAGTCCAAATACACCACATCCACTGGTTCTCCTTTATCTATTCTACCAGTTACATCCTCAAAAAATTCCAGTAGAATAGTCAAGCATGATTTACCTTTTGTAAATCCATGTTGACTTTGTCCGATCCTGTCACTGTTTTCCAAGTGCTCTGCTATTACAGGAAACTTTCGTTTATCCGGCACCGACGGGACCGGCGTGGTGCCGGTTGATCGAAAGTGCCGGATTAGAGAGAGGTATACTTACCAAGGTACGAGAGCCCCGTACACGGCCACAGGCTGAACAATTGGGACCCGGAGAGGGAAGGTAAACGAGACTCCGGCTTTTTCCTCCGTGGCGGCGACAGGTCGGAGTCGGAAGAACGTTGACCCCCCTTTCGTGGGGGCGAAAGGTCAGAATCGGGGTCTTGTCTGTATAATAAAACTTACCTGATTTTTGCCGGTTAAGCGAGAATTCCGGATATTAGGGTGCCGGATAAACGAAAGTTTCCTGTACATCTTTTATAATGGACTCTAGCATTTTCCCCACTACCGATGTCAGGCTTACCCTATACTATAATTCCCTGTTTTTTCTCTACCACCTTTTTTAAATAGTGGGGTTACATTAGCTACCCTTCAATCCATGGGAACTGTTCCAGAGTCTATAGAATTATGGAAGATGACCAGCAATGCATCTACTATTTCTAGGGCCACTTCCTTAAGTACCCTAGGATGTAGATTATCAGGCCCTGGGGATTTATCGGCCTTCAATCCCGTCAATTTCACTACAAATACTGATTTAATTCAATTCCTCCCTCTCATTAGACCCTATGTTCCCTGACATCTCTGGGAGGTTATTTGTGTCCTCCTTTGTGAAGACAGAACCAAAGTATGTATTTAATTGGTCTGCCAATTCTTTGTTCCCCATTATAAATTCCCCTGATTCTGACTGCAAGGGACCTACGCTTGACTTCACCAATCTTTTTCTCTTCACATATCTATAGAAGCTTTTACAGTCAGTTTTTATGTTCCCTGCAAGCTTACTCTCAATCTATTTCCCCCCTCTTAAATTAATCCCTTTGTCCTCCTTTGCTGAACCCTAAACTGCTCCCAATCCTCAGGTTTGCTGCTTTTTCTGGCCAATTTATATGTCCTCTCCTTGGATCTTATGCTATCCCTAATTTCCCTTGTTGGCCACGGTTGAGTCACCTGTTTTGTTTTATTTTTATGCCAAACAGGGATGAACAAATTCTGTAGTTCATCCATGCGATCTTTAAATGTTTGTCATTGCCTATCCACCGGCAACCTTAAGTAACGCTCCCAATCCATCCTAATGTTCAAACTCACTAGGTAAACACTTCTAATAGAAAAAGCCTAAAGATGCAAACATCTCCTTCACAAGTTTAACAAACCAAATCACTCAAAATGCATTAGATTTTTTTTTGCCCAGCAGTTTTTCAGTAAATGAAGTTTCTAATTTCCAAGATAAGAGTTTAAACAAAATAAGTAGCGAAAAACTACATATTTCACAAAAATATGCTTAAATTTATGCACTGAATTCTCTTGTTTATTTTAATACTTTAAGCATCTCTCCCTCCCTCCCAGACCAAAGCCTCTCACAAAAGGCTGGCCTTGGCTAGATTTTTTAATTTAACCTCATAGTAGTTGGAGAAAGTTTTGAGCGACATTGGTGCATTCTGGCCATTTGCAATTTGTAGGATTTCCCTGCAGGCAATCTGTCCATCAACAAGCAAGGTCAAAGGGTGTTTCCCTCATCCTAAGGATACAAGAGTTGCTTTGGTTTTTCCAAAAGACATTAAAACAAATCGAATACTCAAAGTTACTTCAGGCAATATTGTCATTTATCTAAATTTATTAAAAATGCTGTTTTTCTTTTTTGTGAATTGTTCAAACAACTAGACACAGCAGCCCTTATGATCAATGATTCTGTTTCTAAGTCAAAAAAAAATTGTTTGGAGAGAACAGATTGGTTATTATTTGCAGTTGAAAATTCAGTTTTAAAAAAATCACTCCTACATGAAACAATGAACTTCGTGTGCTTTCAAGTAATTTTTGTTTATAGAAATTTACATTAACTAAAGACCGTAAAAGTCAGCAAATTCACTAAGAATGCATTATATTTTCTACTCCTGGCACACGCAAGGAGTGCAAATCACAAAAATCGGCATCACTGCCTGGTGATTTTCAGGAATATAAAAAGGCAGGAACCGGCTGACAATGGGGAAAGTGGTAAAGATGTAAATGGGTAGCAGATGGTTATGGGGGAGGGGTGCTGAAGGAGCCAACAAGTGATAATACACAGGGGATTTGTGGTCTTATCGTTTGAAAAGGCCCAACTGAACTTTGGGTCCCATTCTCCTGGGCCCTACTATCCCATAAGGCTGTTAGATGCTGCTCCCCCAATACTGCCAGACTGGACTCACCAGTGCTTCATAACTCCTTTCCTGGTCCTGCTGGAAGGCAGGTGTCCCTTCCCCAGGCTTCCCGCACCTCTTAACTCAGATCCCTGAATGCCACCCAGTGCTCACAAACTCCTAGGTGCCATTCCAATGATCCCCGATAGCAATGACCCAAAACTTCCAGATTCTGAATTTTACCTTCTTAATAATCACTAATTCCAAATTCCTTCTCCTGTTGATCTTGTATCTCAGCACTGTCCCAATGGTCCCAGTACTTCCCTCTTCAGTGTATCCAGAACCCTGTGACGCCCCTCCGAGTGCCCCCAGACCCAGAGAGCCCCCTCAAAATACTGCTAGACTCAGACCACATTTTAACACTGCCAGACTCACCTTCCCAGCGCTTCTCGGACCACCCGCAATGATGATGTCAAGGTCTTTGCTAACACAACACCCCTGTTCTAAAAAACCTCTGACTCACCACGAGTAAAGTCAAGGGATATAAACATCCAGCGCTCGTTCTCTAATTTTCTAACTCAACCTCAATGTCAGTCTCCAAAACCTTGTCTAATAGATGATTCAAAATATCTATCAGCCTTTACAAAGATTTCTTTCATAAGATCTGTTCTGAATTTATGTTGCACTAATTTAAATGTAATTTCTCTTGTACTTCCACAGCTATTCTACTACAGCAAGTAATCTTCAGATGATACTAGTGGTGTTTTGCAAACTGCATAATGCATATACTCAAGACAACAGATGAAAGAACTCTGTGCTCCAAGTTCTGACAAGCAAAGGCAGCATCAGAACCAATTCAATGAATGACAGCATTACAACTCAAGCTTCCATTACTATACATACTTTGTTACTCTGAACCAAAGAAAATCTCATGTCCTTTAATTCCACAAAGACAGTTAAGGTTTCTATTCTAACAACTACTACTGCATATTCTTGATAGCACCATTCTTAGTCCTTTATTTATCAACATTATTGGCCCCTCTTCCAACCTCAGCTTAAACCCCTGCATCTTCCCCACTGAAAGCTATCTCCAATAAACTCAACTCCCTATTACTTTGTTTTCCTCCCTTAAACACTATTCTAGTATCCCTTGCACACTCCTGGACAGGCAAGAGGAAAAAGATCTAACTTGGCTCCTAAGTTGCACTCCTCCCGTGGTCCATCTGATTCTTAATAACAACAGAAAACGCTGGAAAAACTCAGCAGGCCAGGCAGCATCCGTGGAGAGAGAAAGAGAGTTGACGTTTCAGGTCGATGACCTTTCATCAGAACTGGGAAGAGCTGGAAATCAAATAGATTTAAGGCCAGGGTAAATTCTTCCCTTCTTCGACTTCTGCATCTCTGGGGATATGCTGGTATCTACTACATGTCCATTGACTCCCACCTTGATTATACTTGCCTGACCTGCTGAGTGTTATCAGCATTGTCTGCTTTCACCTATTTAAAAAAGAAACACCCAATAGTCTTTCCCTCTAATCACAACTTTTATGGGCTTAATTTCACCAATAATGTTGATAGAATATCACAGAAAGTGTGGGCCGAATGGCCTCCGCCTGCGTCTAATTCTGAGGGGGAGGAAGGTCAGCGCCCCCGGGGCCGTGCTATTAATCACCATCAAGTTTTCCCACACGAATGATGACAATCTGGGTAAAGTGGACGGCGACTGGGAAAAATGTACCCAGCAAAAAAAATCAGCAATCATCATCAGAGGAGGGGGGAGGGATGGCGAGCAGAGGGAGGGACGCCCCAAATCCCTCGGCCGCACGCACCCACAAGATGCCGGGGTCGGTGCATGTCCAGCACTAATGGAGGTGGGCCCCGGGAGCGACTCTCCCCCTCCACCTACACATTCGGTATCAGAGTGGGGAAAACCCGCCGCACCGGGAGTCCTGGCAAAAGGTCCGCTCATTAAACACCCAGACCCGACGGCAGCGGCGGCCCGCATTCCCCGAGCGGCCTACCGCACACAGCCGTGGATTTACCGCCTCCGCCTGCTCGCCACCTGCAGAGCTCGGTGTGGTTTGATGAGGGCGGGCGGAGCGTGAACTGGCCCCGCGAGCTGGTAGTAGGGATGGGGGCAGCGCGGCGCGGGCCCACCTCAACCGCCGTCCTGGGCTCCGGGCAGCTGCGCGCGCACCGACCGTCGAAGCCGCGCGAACAATATGGCGCGGGCGAAGGAGCGTTCTCCCGGCAGGCGCTTCGCCACCAGCCCGATTTGCGCCTGCGCATCGCCTGCCAAAAGCTCGGGCCACTTCCTAAACAGAATCACAGAAGGAGGCCGCCATTCGGCCCTTCGAGCCTGTTCCGGCTCTCTGCAAGAGCACTTCAGCTAGTCCCACTCTCTCGCCCTTTCTCGTAGCCCTGCTATTTTTTTTCCTTCAGGTAATTATCCAACTCCCTTTTGAAAGCCACGATTGAATCTGCCCTTTCATTCCAGATCATAACCACTCACTGTGTAAAAAACGTTTTTCCTCATGTCACCTTTGGGCCTTCTACCAATCACCTTAAATCTGTGTCCTTTGGTTCTCGACCCTTCTGCCAATGGGAACAGTTTCTCTCTATCTACTATGTCCAGACCTCTCATGATTTTGAACACCTCTATCAAATCTCCTCTCAATCTTCTCTGCTCTAAGGAGAACAACCCCAGCGTCTCCAGTCTATCCACGTAATTGAAGTCCCTCAACCCTGGAGCCATTCTTGTAAATTGTTTTTGCACCCTCTCTAAAGCCTTCACATCTTTCCTAAAGTGTGGTGCCCAGAATTGGACACAATACTCCAGTTGTGGCCGAACCAGTGTTTTATAAAGGTTCATCATAACTTCCTTGCTTTTGTACTCTATGCCTCTATTTATGAAGCCCGGGATCCCGTATACTTTTTTAACCGCTTTCTCAACCTGTCCTGCCACCTTCAAAGATTTGTGCACATATACCCCCAGGTCTCTCTGTTCTTTAGAATTGTACCCTTTAGTTTATTTTGCCTCTCCTCATTCTTCCTACCAAAATGTATCACTTTGCACTTTTCTGCATTAAACTTCATCTGCCACGTGTCTGCCCATTCCACCAGCCTGTCTATGTCTTCTTGAAGTCTATTCCTATCCTCCTCACTGTTCACTATACTTCCAAGTTTCGTGTCATCTGCAAATTTTGAAATTGTGCCCCGTACACCTAAGTCCAAATCATTAATATATATCAAGAAAAGCAGTGGTCCTAGTACCAATCCCTGGGGAACACCACTCCTCCAGTCCAAAAAACAACCATTCAGCACTTCACTATTTTCTGTCACTTAGCCAATTTCATATCCATGTTGTTACTGTCCCTTTTATTCCATGGGCTTCAACTTTGCTGGCAAGCCTATTTAACAACAACTTGTATTTTTATAACACAAAAAATACAAAGTACCTTTTCCCTACCTACTTTAATATATTCAGAATATCATACTTTCAGCGTATGCTAATTTGTCCCAATTTTTGTAATTCCCACATTGAAGAACTCGAAATGCCCTCCGTGCCCTTTCAATCCGCACGGAGGCGTTTCCTGTACGGGCTGCTCCTGCACACTCTCCACTTTGCCATCTTCGTCTGCCGTCCGGACACGCCTTGGCGTACCATCTTGCCGTCCGGCGGAGGCGAAGGTCCCCAATGGAGGGCTCTCTACGCGGGAGTCTTCCCTTGTTCTATTGGGGACTTGGCCTGGAGGGTGTTGCACGGAGCAGTCCCGTGCAATAGGTTATTAAGTAGGTTTACGGACTCCCAGGCCGCTTGCCATTTCTGCGGCCTGGAGGAGTCCGTATTTCACGTATATATAGAGTGTGAGAGGTTGCAGCCCCTCTTTCATTACCTGAAGGGGCTGCTCCTCAATTTCTGGTTGCACTTCAGCCCCACGCTCCTGATCTACGGTCACCCGGTGCGGAGGGGAGCGGGCAGGTCGGAGGACCTCCT
Source organism: Squalus acanthias (assembly GCA_030390025.1). Classification (NCBI taxonomy): domain Eukaryota; kingdom Metazoa; phylum Chordata; class Chondrichthyes; order Squaliformes; family Squalidae; genus Squalus; species Squalus acanthias. The sequence continues at coordinate 86,950,383 of CM059433.1, read as the reverse complement.
CGTGGGACTGCTCCTGGGCCTGGCTAAGAAAGCCATTAATTGGTCCAGGCAGCGGGCGGTCGAGGGGGTCGTTCGGCCCGATTGCCTGCCTCTCTTCCGCAGCCATGTTCGCGCCCGGGTGGCCCTGGAGATGGAGCACGCGGTGTCCGCCGGCACGCTTGAGTTTTTCCGCGACCGGTGGGCGCCGCGGGGGCTGGAGTGCATCGTCACCCCGGACTACCAAATTTTAATTTGATTTGTTAAGTTTCCTTTAAAGTTTTATTTAGTTACAGATAATTGATTGGTTTGATTCAAAATAGTAAGAACTCTTTGCCGGAAGTGGTTTGTGTGTGGGGGGGGGGGGGGGAGTCGTTTCGCTGTAACGCATTGGTGAACAAGATCTATCACCGGCCACGATAATCAATGTGCGCATGCGCGCTAGGAGGGGGTCTGTTGTGAGCGGACGGAATTCGATGTAACACCGGAAGTAGCGTTTCTCTGCCAGTCAGTCCCAGCCCTGATGGTGCAAGTTACGAATTCTGTGGGGTTGACATGGCTGAGAATAGTCACAGATCAAAAGTCACTGTTTTTTGAGAACACGAAGCCTCTGTCGCGGTGATAACACCAAAGCGGCCGTTACTGTGGCCTCCAGTCGGCAGGGCTGAGGCGGTGAGTTCTCCTTCTCTCTCTGCCCTCTACGCCAGGCCGAGCTTTCAAAATATTCCCCCTTCAAATTGTAAACTGAGTGAGAGGGAGCAGCAGGGAGGGATGTTATGGGCGGGCATTTTCAACATTTGGAGGTAAACAAGTAATGGCACCAAATTCTGCACAGTAGTTTAGGCCACAACGAATGAAGAGATGAAAGAGGGAATCCGAGGGTCAAAGAGAGGTCATGGGGAAAAAAGCAGAGACAGAACATAACAGTAAAAATAAAATCTGTACGACAATAGCAAGGGAACTGTCAGAGATACAGTGAGAAAGTTAAAGATGCAAATCAGTTTGAAACTGAAGACGAACACAAGATAGTAAATATTCTGAAAATGTTTGCTCCATGTATTTACAAAGGAAGACAGGAGCCAGTGTCCTATCAAAAAAAGAGTGCCAATGCAAAATTCAGGACTGAGAATTAAATCATAGACAAGCTGAAAGGGCTTTAAACAAATAAATCCCATGGGATAGATGGTATTTATCCCAGCGTGTTGAGAAAGAGTAGCAAGGGGATTTGTGAGGCATCGGCAATCATGAGGGAGTTCTGACGAAGGGTCATCCACCTGAAATGTTAACTCTGTTTCCCTCTCCACAGATGCTGCCCTGACCTGCTGAGTATTTCCAGCATTTTCTGTTTTTATTATGAGGGAGTTAGTGGACACTGGGGAGCTATTAGTAGTTTGGAATGACTAATATAGTGCCTATATGCAGAAAAGGTGACAACACAGACCCCAACAACTGAAGACCTATTACTTCTAATTCAGTTCCATGTAAAGTAATAGAATTGAATATCAGAAGTAAACTTGAGAATCAGTATAACAACCTAGCTAGTTAATGGCAATCAACATAGGTTAAGATAGAGAAACTCCTGCTTGACCAACATCCTTGATTTCTTTTAGGAAGTGATAACCCAGGTCAACTGTGGTAAATCCTACAATGCTGTGTACTTAGATTTCCAAAAAGCATTTAATAAAGTTCCACACAAAAGGTTACTATTTAAGCTCAAAGCTGCAGAAATTCAGGGCAACAATTGGGCATGGATAAGAAATAAAAGTAGAAAACAATTGGTGCTGGTTTGAGGGGTGATGATAGAGTGGGAGTACCGAATGGGGTGTCCCAGAGTTCAGTGTTAGGCTCACTGCTGTTTCTAATTTGCATCAATGACGTGCATTCAGAAACTCGATGCAAATTGGTAAAATTTGTAGATGGTACTCAGTCCAGTGCAACAGAATCAAAGGAGATAGGTCAGAATTTACAGAATGAGCTAAACAAAATATGTAAGTGTGCTGAACAGGACAGGCAGCGACAAGACGATAAAGAGAGGCCCAAGAGCGAACTTGAATTAAAGCAGCGGCAGCGGCGAGAGGATAAAGAGCGGACCTGAATTAAAGCAGCGGTGAGAGGATAAAGAGCAGCCTGAGAGCGGACCTGAATTAAAGCAGTGGTAGCGGCGAGAGGATAAAGAGCAGCCTGAGAGCGGACCTGAATTAAAGCAGCGACGAGAGGATAAAGAGCGGCCTGAGAACGGACCTGAATTAAAGCAGCGGCGAGAGGATAAAGAGCGGACCTGAATTAAAGCAGCGGCGAGAGGATAAAGAGCAGCTTGAGAGCGGACCTGAATTAAAGCAGCGACGAGAGGATAAAGAGCGGCCTGAGAACGGACCTGAATTAAAGCAGCGACGAGAGGATAAAGAGCGGCCTGAGAACGGACCTGAATTAAAGCAGCGACGAGAGGATAAAGAGCGGCCTGAGAGCGGACCTGAATTAAAGCAGCGACGAGAGGATAAAGAGCGGCCTGAGAACGGACCTGAATTAAAGCAGCGACGAGAGGATAAAGAGCGGCCTGAGAGCGGACCTGAATTAAAGCAGCGACGAGAGGATAAAGAGCGGCCTGAGAACGGACCTGAATTAAAGCAGCGACGAGAGGATAAAGAGCGGCCTGAGAGCGGACCTGAATTAAAGCAGCGACGAGAGGATAAAGAGCGGCCTGAGAACGGACCTGAATTAAAGCAGCGGCAGCGGCGAGGCTCCGATTCAAAAACAACAACAAAAAATCAAAGAGTGACGTCACAGGAGAGCAGGTAGGTGACTGGTTGGTGTTATTTTACAGGTTTTTTTGCACTCTAAGTTAGGGAAGGGGGTTAAATTAAGAGCTGAGAAACTGTAACTTGTTAATACTTATTAAATTAATAACTTAAACTAGATAAAATAATCAAACAATAAAACTAAAATGTCGATTGAATAAAAGCTTTAACTAATTAATTAATAAATAAAACAAGGTTAGAGATGGCAGGGCAGGTGCTGTGTCATAACTGCAGCATGTGGGAGTTTATCAGAGCATTGCGATCCCGAACAACCGTGTCTGCAACTCGAGGAACTTTGGCTCAGAGTTGTTGAGCTGGAGTACGAGCTGCCGACATTGCGATGCATCAGGGAGGGGGAGATTTACCTGACACTTTGTTCCAGGAGGCAGTCACACCCTTTAGGTTAAGTAGTACTTTAGAGTTTGTCAGTGGTCAGGGACAGGAGGGTGTGACTGCGAGTCAGGAAGGTATGGGGACCCAGGATGGAGGAGCCTCAGCCCTTGACTTTGTCCAACAGGTACGAGGTACTTGCTACCTGTATGGATGAGGAAAAGGACTGCAGGGAGGATGGGCAAACTGACCATGGCACTGTGGTACAGGGGGCCATCCAAGTGGGGGGAGAAGGAAGGAATGTGGTAGGGGACAGTATAGTCAGAGGGATAGATACTGTTCTCTGCAGCCACAAAAGAGAGTCTCGAAGGATATGTTGCATGCCCGGTGCCAGGGTTAAGGAGCTGCTGGAGAAGAACTTGAAGTGGGAGGGGGAGGGTCCAGTTGTCGTGGTCCATGTAAGAACCAACGACATAGGTAGAATTAAGAATGAGGTTCTGCTGAGGGAGTTTGAGGAGCTAGGGTCTACATTAATAAGCAGAGCCTCAAGGGTAATTACCTCTGGATTACTACCTGAGCCATGTGCAAATTGGCATAGGGTCAAGCAGATCAGAGAGTTAAATGCGTGGCTCAAAGAGTGGTATGGGAAGAAGGGGTTTCAATTCATGGGGCACTGGCACCAGTACTGGGGAAAGAGGGAGCTGTTCCGTTGGGACGGGCTCCACTTAAACTGGGCTGGGACCAGTGTCGTCCTGAATCGAATAACTAGGGCTGTAGATAGGGCTTTAAACTTAAAAAAAAAAAAGGGGGGTGGGGGTGGGTCAGGTGAGGGGAAATTTAGAAATCTAAAAAGAAAGGTCAAGGCAATAGAGCAGTGTAGCGTTTTTGGGTAAAAATAAGCAGTGTGACAGGAAGGGACAGAGAGTTTAATGGTAGCAGTGCAGCAGACAATAAGGTCAAAGCAGGGAATAATGGTAAAAAATTTAAAGGCTCTTTATCTGAATGCATGAAGCATTCGTAACAAGATGGACGAACTAGTGGCACAAATAGAGATAAATGGGTTTGATCTAATAGCCATTACAGAGACGTGTTTGCAAGGTGACCAAGGTTGGGAACTAAATGTTCCAGGGTACTTGAAGTTTCGAAAAGACAGGCAGAATGGAAAAAGAGGGGGGTGGGGGGGTAGCCCTGACAATGAAGGATGACATAAGGACAGTGGAGAGAAAGGATCTCGGCTCGGAAGATCAGCAAGGAGAATCAGTATGGGTGGAGATAAGGAATAACAAGGGGCAGAAAACACTGATGTGAGTAGTATATAGGCCCCCCTAACAGTAGCTATACCGTTGGACAGAATATTAATCAAGAAATAGTAGCAGCTTGTAACAAAGGTAAAGCAATAATCGTGGGGAACTTTAATCTTCATATAGACTGGACAAATCAAATTGGAAAAGGTAGTCTGGAGGACGAGTTCATGGAATGCATTCGGGACAGTTTCCTAGAACAATATGTCATGGAACCAACCAGGGAACAGGCTATTTTAGATCTTGTATTGTGTAATGAGACAGGATTAATTAGCAATCTCATAGTAAAGGATCCTCTGGGGCAGAGTGATCATAATATGATAGAATTTCACATTAAGTTTGAGAGTGAGTTGCCTAAGTCCGAAACTAGAGTCTTAAACTTAAATAAAGCCAATTACATAGGTATGAGGGGCGAGTTCGCTAAGGTAGAATGGAAAAAATAGATTAAAAGGTATGGCGGTAGATAAGCAGTGGCTAGCATTTAAAGAAATATTCCATAATTCTCAACAAAAATACATTCCATTGAGAAACAAAAACTCCATGGGAAAAGTGATCCATCCGTGGCTAACTAAAGAAGTTAAGGATAGCATTAGATTGAAAGAAGAAGCTTATAATGTTGCGAAGGATAGTAGTAAGCCTGAGGATTGGGAGAGTTTCAGAAACCAGCAAAGGATGACCAAAAAATTGGTAAAAAGGGAAAAAATAGAATGAGAGAAAACTAGCAAGAAATATAAAAACAATTGTAAGAGCTTCTACAAGTATGTAAAAAGGAAGAGAGTAGCAAAAGTAAATATTGGTCCCTTAGAGGCTGAGACAGGAGAAATTATTATGGGGAATAAGGAAATGGTAGAAACGTTAAACAAATATTTTATATCTGTCTTCACAGTAGAAGATACAAAAAGCATACCAAAAATGGTGGGGAACCAAGGGTCTAATGAGGGTGAGGAACTTAACGTAATTAATGTAAGTAAAGAAAAAGTACTAGAGAAACTAATGGGTCTAAAAGCTGACAAATCCCCTGGACCTGACGGCCTACATCCTAGGGTTCTAAAAGAGGTGGCTGCAGAGATAGTGGATGCATTGGTGTTGATCTTCCAAAATTCCCTAGATTCTAGAATGGTCGCAGCGGATTGGAAGGTCGCAAATGTAACACCGCTATTCAAGAAAGGAGGGAGAGAGAAAACAGGGAACTACAGGCCAGTTAGCCTGAGATCAGTTGTCGGGAAAATGCTGGAATCCATTGTTAAGGAAGTGGTATCAGGGCACTTAGAAAATCATAACATGATTAGGCAGAGTCAACATGGTTTATGAAAGGGAAATCGTGTTTGACAAATTTTTTACAGTTTTTTGAGGATGTAACTAGCAGGGTAGAGCTCCTTAACCGAGACTCTGTCTTCGACGCGAGTGTCCTCAACTCCATCCCGCAGCATGCTACCCGCCACCATCTCAGCACAACCCCAGCCCGGCATGAGGTTGAAAAGGCCATCCGACAACTGAAGAACAACAAGGCCTCAGGAACAGATGGAATCCCTGCTGAGGCACTAAAGCATCGTGGAGAAGCACTACTGGCGCAAATTCATGAACTAATTTCTCTTATCTGGAAGGAGGAGAGCATGCCAGGGATCTCAGAGATGCCGTAATTGTGACCATCTTCAAGAAAGGTGACCAGTCCGATTGCGGTAATTACAGAGGAGTTTCCCTGCTGTCTGCCACAGGGAAAGTCATCGCAAGAATCCTCCTCAATCGCCTTCTCCCAGTGGCCGAAGAGCTGCTCCCAGAGTCGCAATGCGGATTCTGCCCACTAAGGGGCACAACAGACATGATCTTCACCGCGCGTCAATTACAAGAGAAATGCAGGGAACAGCACCAACCGCTGTACATGGCCTTCTTTGACCTCACAAAGGCCTTCGACACTGTCAACCGTGAGGGATTATGGAGTGTCCTCCTCAAATTCGGCTGCCCTCAAAAGTTTGTCACCATCCTCCGCCTGCTTCACGACAACATGCAAGCTGTGATCCTGACCAACGGTTCCACCACAGACCCAATTCACGTACGGACCGGGGTCAAGCAAGGCTGTCATGGCACCAACGCTCTCCTCGATCTTCCTTGCTGCAATGCTCCATCTCACCCTCAATAAGCTTCGCGCTGGAGTGGAGCTAATTTACAGAACAAACGGGAAACTGTTCAACCTCCGTCGCCTCCAGTCCAGATCCAAGGTCGGCCCATCCTCTGTCGTCGAATTGCAGTATGCAGACGACGCTTGTGTCTGTGCTCACTCGGAGGTCGAACTCCAAACCATCGTCAACACCTTCACCGAAGCGTACGAGAGCATGGGCCTTACACTAAACATCCGTAAGACAAAGGTTCTCTACCAACCTGCCCCCGCCACATAGTACTGCCCCCCGATTATCAAAATCCACGACAAGGCCTTGGACAACGTGGACCACTTTCCATACCTCGGGAGCCTACTGTCAACAAGGGCAGACATCGTTGACGAAGTCCAACACCGCCTTCAGTGTGCCAGTGCAGCCTTCGGTAGCCAGAGGAAGAGAGTGTTTGAAGACCAGGACCTCAAACCCGGCACTAAGCTCATGGTCTACAGAGCAGCAGTGATACCCGCCCTGCTGTACGCCTCAGAGACATTGACCATGTACAGCAGGCACCTCAAAGCACTGGAGAGGTACCACCAACGCTGCCTCCGCAAGTTCCTGCAAATCCATTGGCAGGATAGACGCGCCAACGTCAGTGTTCTCGCTCAGGCCAACATCCCCAGCATCGAAGCTTTGACCACGCTTGATCAGCTCCGATGGATGGGTGACATCGTCCGCATGCCCGATACGAGACTCCCAAAACAAGTGCTCTACTCGGAGCTCCGACACGGCAGGAGAGCCCCAGGTGGGCAGAGGAAATGCTTCAAGAACACCCTCAAAGCCTCCTTGAAAAAGTGCAACATCCCCACTGACACCTGGGAATCCCTGGTCCAAGACTGCACAAAGTGGAGGAGAAGCATCCGGGAAGGCGCCGAACACCTCGAGTCTCTTCGCCGGGAGCAAGCGGAAGCCAAGCGCAAGGAGCGCACGTCAACCCAAGCACCCCACCCACCCGCCCCTTCAACCACCATCTGCCCCACCTGTGACAGAGACTGTAGGTCCCGCATTGGACTCATCAGTCACCTGAGAACTCATTTTTAATATGGAAGCAATTCATCCTCGGTTCCGAGGGACTGCCTAAGAAGAAGAAGATATAAAGGGGAACCAGTGGGCATAGTCTCAGGATAAGGGGTCGGCCTTTTAAGACTGAGATGAGGAGGAATTTCTTCACTCAGAGGGTTGTGAATCTTTGGAATTTTCTACCCCAAAGGGTTGTGGATGCTGAATCGTTGAGTTTATTCAAGGGTGCGATAAATAGATTTTTGGACTCTAGGGGAATCAAGGGATATGGGGATCGGGCGAGAAAGTGGAGCTGAGGTCGAAGATTGAGTGGCGGAGCAGGCTTGTGGGGCCGTATGGCCTACTCCTGCTCCTAACTCTTATGTTCTTGAGTTCAATAAATGCAGAGTAGCAATTAATAAAGCCAATGGAATGTTGAACTACATAGCAAAAACAAGTTAGAGGAAGTTATGAGCAAACTATACTGTCAGATCACATGTTTGACTACTGTGACCAGTTCTGGTTGTCCAATTGGCTAATCTAGTGTATTGCTACCTAGAAACAAAACACACCTAAACCAATACACTTTACTGCAGTGCTAGTATACTTTTTGTATGATGCTCTTAATTTGCTACTACTACTACACCAAACTGTTGCATAACCTAAAATGCTCTCCCAACTCTAATAGAACAAAATCTACAATTGTAGTGCTGGGTACTTTTTTTTTACAGTTTTGAGTGGACATACTGTGAAGATGTAATTTTTTTTTAATACATACTTTACTGAAATTCTTAAGTAAACATGCCTGTAGTATGACTGCACAAAAATTTCACAAGCTCACCATTGTATTATGTTCAAATCCAAGTGACAATCCTGTAATATGATTATTGTTGTATTAATGTAATATTCAAGTACCTTCATTCTTTCTTGGTGTACTCATTTTCCCTCTAAACGTTTTCTTGTTTTATATGTGGTTAGAATCAGAGAATCTATTTCCCAATCTTATTGTTCCCACCCTGTCTCTGGGTTAGCTGAAATGATAAATTTGACAGCCTAACTATTACATATGTGAGAAATCGCACAACACCAGGTTATAGTCCAACAGTTTTGTTTGAAATTACGAGCTTTCGGAGCTCTGCTCGGGTACCTGACAAAGGAGAAGAGCTCCGAAAGCTCGTAATTTCAAATAAAACTGTTGGACTATAACCTGGTATTGTGCGACTTCTCATTTTTGTCCACCCCAGTCCAACACCGGCATCTCCGCATCATATTACATATGTCACTCTACTATGTTGGATCAGACTACAGGTGAACAAATGCTGTGTTCAGTGCAAAGTGACAGCCCTGGTGAGGTGACAGGATTAATAATCTGCTTGAGATTTATTTAAACAATCTGTTTTAAATATACATGGGGGGAGGGGGGCGGTGGGGTGGATGAAGCACCATCATTACAAGAACTGCAGCAGTTCCAGATGAAGGCCCTCTTTCACTTTCTCAGGGCAATTGGGGATGGACAATAAATGCAGACCTGCCAGTATCACCTACATCCCAGGAACACTTTTATTAACAAAAGAAATACATTCCTGCTTGTTAGATTTTAGAAAGTCTGCCACTAGTGATGCAAAACTAAGAAACATAGCTCTTTAAGAATCATAACTGCAGTATGTAGTTAAAGATGTTCTTAACTTAGGCTAGAAAATATTGTGAACCTAAATAAAGTAAGCGGATGGCAGTGGTTTAAATGTATGTGTCTGTACTATTTGCATTGTACAGTATAATTGCACTGCGTTTAGCGGTGCCATCTATAACTGTGCTGCCACATTGTGTGTGCAATTGAGCTACTTGTATGCATTTTGAGTGGAAACTGTAATTATACTAAGTTATATTTCACTTTTAATTGCTTTTTTGCCAGTAGGACTTACTTTATTCTTGTAAATTCTGTTCTAGACAGGACATTTCTGGGGAATAGACTGCTGAAAGAGATTACTCTGAATGTTTGAGATCAAGCAATTTTCAGGTGATGGAGGCTGTATTTGCAAGCTGCTACAATGTCATCAGATCACTTTGAAGATCCCAATTCTGGCAAGAAGTGCTTTATGATATCCATTGCAGTCTAGATCTACGCATGATAGAAACTTTTCAGACTGATTTTTAAATATATACATTTTGGGTTCTTGGGTGCCTTGATTTAATTAAAAGGTAAGTACCCACTTTATGTTCAGCAATCTAGAGCTGAAAAGTTTGATAAATCATTTAAGATTTTCAGTACTGTGGCCAAATAAGATTTGAAGCCATTGTTAATATTATGTTGAATGAAGACTTTTGAGAAGGAATTGGGATATTATCGTTGCAGAGCATTACTGTTGTATGATTCACAGGATGGGCCATATTTTCCGATCGCAGGCCTCCTGCGGGCGGAGGCCTGCGATCTGGAAAAATGTGCGCCCTTACCTGAGGGCTCCCGGGACGCGCACAGTTCCGATGCTGGGCCTCACCAAACTCCAAGTGCGCAGGGCCCACGTATCCCAGGGGCGCATGTAGTTCGCAGCGTCCCTGGGATCACGTGGGCCATGGGGAGCCAATCAAAGAAGGAAATCTCCCTTCATACATTTGACAGGAAGACCTGTCAAATACGTATATGAATGGAGATCAATGAAAAAACATAGTAAAACTTTAAATAATTTTTTTTTTTAAATCACGTTTTTAAAATGACTTGAAATTACAATAAATTAAGTATTTTAAACAAAAGTTTAATTTTTTGAAAAAAATAATTAAAATATTTTACGGGGCTAAAAAAAACTTACCTTTTTTAAAAGTATTTTTAAATGATAAATCAGTGGGAAAAAAATTTTTTTGAAATTTTTTTTCTACTCTTATCCTGGTAAAAGCAGGCCTTACGCCTGCTTTTACCAGGTGTAAGAATTGTAAGGGTTTTCTGCGGGCGGAGGGTCTCCAAAAAGCAGAACTATCCGCCCGCAGAGGCCCTTCTCCAGGGCAGCCGGAGGATCTGTCAAGAGGATTCTTGACAGATCAGAAATGCCAGTTTTCAGCGCATGCGCTGTGCATGCCTGAAACCGGCATTTCCGATGTCCCTACTGGTGGGTGCACAGCGCGTACCCACCCGTAGGGATCGGAATATCCGGCCCATAAAGAATAAGAGATACCAGAGCTGTGGGAAGAGATTCAAATGATGGTTATAAGCTGTGAGTGATGCTTCAGCAGTTGATAACAGATGTCCTTAACAGTAGACTCTAGTGTGGGCTCCCTTGCCAGTTAAATGTGCCACATGGTGCCTTACTGATTAATACACACCTGGAAGGTTCAAGTTAGATCCCTGACATGTACTGTGTTATCTGATATCAGTAGGGGCGGTAGTTTGGATCTGTTTGTTGACCTCCAGCAATCCTGAGGAAAAATCAGTCAAGTTTCCTACTTCTGATGGCTGTGTAGTGTGGACATCAGGTTAGGACAAGATTGACCTAGGCTGCGATATACTGTGTCATTGAACACCCACTGTGGATGCTCCCACAAATCATTTTTTTTAAACTCAGCAGTCGGGTGGGGGATATGAGTATTTTTAAAAGGAAATATACTTGATAATATTGCAGGGTCTGGTATATTCTTTTAATTATGCATATCCTATTTGTTGCACCATAAATATTACAGAATATATTTTTCATATTTACAAGCTAGCAGTCTTTGCATTGTACAGATACGCAATGTCACGATTTTTTTCCTTTTCTTAAATAGCTGTGAGAGTGTCAAGTCGGTAATCCGGCATGTTCACCTGTGATATTTGTGGGCAAAGTGGCCTGTCAGAACCAGACATGAGGACACATATTCTTATTGTCCACGAAGAAAATGAGTACAGCTGTCCAATCTGCAATCTTTCTGGAATCAGCTATGATGAATTAATGTTCCATATAGAGACTTCCCACAGTGAGGTGAAACCTGCAGATGATGGAAGGGCAAGCTGTTCCATTGATAAAGAAAAGGATTCCGATTCTTCACTTCAGACCAGTAGGTTGACTCAATTAAAACATAAAAAGGCTCCGGAACAAAAAGAATTTGAAGTGGACAGGATGGAAGAGCCAAAACCAGAAGAGCTTCAGATGTCTTGCTCTGCTTCACCTTCTAACTGTGAGAGACCATTTAGACAAAACTTAAATAGAAAGAGTGAATCTAGAAGATTAATACAATCCGAAGCTTTCAATGGGCATTTTTCAGGAACTGTTTGGAGGCAACCCGAGCAAAAACTATCTGATAAGAACCATAAAGGATCAAAAGACAATGGACTTTGTGGCAGTTCTGAAGAATCTGTGAAATTTGATGCCCCAGAATGTCCTTTTTGTGGCCTAATAGGAAGTTCAGGAGAGGATCTAAATGAACATGTTAAAACCAAACATGTAGAGATGCTGGAAACCCCTCAAAAAGGTGTGATCTATGTGTATGATACAATACTTCTAATCTTCAGCAGTATAAATGTGGCAGAACTAAGAGCTCAGTGACGTGGGTAGAGAAACGTCACTTTATTTATAAAATGAATACTCTAGGGTAGTCCTCTACAATGGCCTTATCCTCACCTATTTGTCTGAGAAATGCAAACATTCCCAACCTGCTATGTCTAAATTTTTAAAAATGTTACACCTTTTTTAAGTGGTTCATTTCCCAATTTAGATCATTATCTTCACTGCATTTCCAAGCCTAGTTGATGGAATCTGATGCTTGTTTAATTGTGGCTCCCAGTACCCTCTGCTGCTCACTACTTTCAGGAGAGCAGCACTATGTACCCAGTTGGTACTAACATATCTAGGCTATGGTTTCTCCTGGACTGGAATCTGCATTAGTCCCTATGAGCTGCTGGTAATGTAATGGGCTTGAATTTGCGGTCGGAGGCTTCCCACGGGCGGATGCCTCCGAACAGCAATAAAAGTATGTGCCTACCTGATGGTCCCGGATTCACAGAGGCTCGCGCTCCTGGGCCTCTACACATACGCAAATAGCCCAACTCTCCGCCAGCGGATGTCCATTTTCCTGGGTTGCAGAGGATCTGTCAAGAAGATTCTTGACCGATCGCAAGTTCTGGGTTTTTGCGCAGCGCATGCGTAAACCCGGAACTTGCGAGGCACTTATGGCCGTGTACGCACCGCGTACGTCGTCATAGGCCCCTGGAAAATCCGGGCCACTGTGTCCTGTAGGTGGCATCAGTTGAGTGGCTTTCTGCTAATTCTGGAAACCTGATAGAATCTCAGCAAGTGAGGGGAAATAAAACATTTCTGTAAAGTAGGAGGTTTTCTAAACTCTCTTGCTTTCTACTTGGAAGAAGTGGTTTATAACAAAAGTTTCCCCTTTCATCGAGGCTAAACCTTTTATTGGAGCGAAACCAAATTTTTGTATGAAGATTCAATTAATGGTATCTCAGATAAACTTGATCGCTAGATCAGTATGAGTGTTAATCCCCCCAGCCGTTATCCCTGTCAGACCCTCCTTCCTGACTTGCCCTTGTGCTGGGGATCATAAGAGCATAAGAAACATGAGCAGGAGTAGGCCATTTAGCCCCTCGAGCCTGCTCCGCCATTCAGTAAGATCAAGGCCAATGTTCCCTGTAAGCTGCGCTTTGTTCTGCGTGGCCTGTTTCTTTTAGTGTGCTGTCCCGTTAAATTTTTGCACATGTGCGGTATTTACAATGGAGAAGCCGGTGAGCGGCCTGAGCGGGATCTTTCCCATTACTGCGCGGCCGCGCAGCTTAGAGGGAGCATTGATCATGGCTGAACTTCTACCTCAACTCCACTTCCTGCCCAGCCCCCTATCCCTTGATTCCCTTAGTGCCCAAAATGCTATTGATCTGTGTCTTGAATATACTCAACAACTGAGCATCCACAGTCCTCTGGGTAGAGAATTCCAAATATTCACAACCCTCTGAGTGAAGAAATTTCTCCTCATCTCAGTCCTAAATGGTCGACCCCTTATCCTGAGACCATGACCCCTGGTTCTAGATTCTTCTGCCAGGGGAAACAGCCTCTTAGCATCTACCCTGTCAAGCCCTCAAAGAATTTTATACGTTTCAATGGGATCACCTCTCATTCTTCTAAACTCCAGAGCATATAGGCCCATTCTACTCAATCTCTCATCCCAGGAATCAATCTAGTTCCCTCTGGTCCCTGGTGGCACGCTTCTGATGCCCAATTTTAATAGCCGGGCAGCCACATCCCGCCTACTTCCCGGCTGTTTTGGTCAGGGAGTCAGCCAGCGGTATGGTAATGAGGCTCGGCCGCGGAAATCAGCTGGGCCTCCCCACTGCCAGTCGTGGATGAGCTGGCTGTTCGCTGTGCTGCGTTCTTACCTAGGATTTCAACCGACCCTTGTATGTTTCAGTAGCATTTCTGAAGTTGGTGCATTAGTTTGTTTCGATGGCTTCTTGGCTGAGTTTGATGTTTGGTTTAAGACCCATTTATACTATGAATTTTGCATCAATGCAAAGTGGTTTTGCCTTATGATGACACAAAAACGTGCACACTTTGCTTAATTAAGAGCAATGAGGAGCTGGCAGTATAACTCAACATTGCAGGTTTTCCATTAATTTGAGCAGGTACCTGTCCCAAACCTGTACCTGCAGTCTAACCGCACATTCATGTTTATTGTAGTGCAGAAGGGGAAGGTATGTCATATTTTTGCTCATGAAGCTAGAATAAGACCAATTTCAGTGTGTCAGTTTGTTTATCTCTGTTAACCTTAATGTCCTTTTTTGGTGGCGGGAGATGAAAATGAATTGATTTAAAAGAAGAAACTCCTGGGAAGGGCAGTAAAATCACATTATAATGTTTACCTAAAATCCTCTACTATCTTGAGTCAAAATAAGTCTCAATGTTTTAAGTGGAAAAATTGATCGTTTTTCATCTTTGTGAGCAATCCATGCTGGAAGCACCCATTTTATAGGTAGTTAGCCAGCAATTTAATTAATTAGATCACTTGAGGTTGGTCAAATTCGTGTACCTCCTTCCCACCACAAAGCACTTTTTGATAGGTGTGTATCTCTCTTCCTTCATATCCTAAAAACATCACAAAACAACCTATTATTTTTTTTAAATGTCCTATTTGTATTAAAAAATCTGCTAGTATTTTGTATGTTGAACTGGAGTTTAATTTTCACCTTGCATTTGTTAGGTTGTGGAAAGCAGAGACTGTATTCATGTCCCATGTGCAAACTAGTATTTGCAAATTGCCAGATACTGCAGGAACATGTTGAGTTGCACTTAACTGAGAGCAGAGCTGAAGGTAATACATTGTGTTGCTTTTCTAAATAAGATTATAATGTGAAAAGCTGTTCTTTATTGGTTTAACCTGGCAAATTCACTTAATTGTCCAACAGCTCAGCTCTTGACACTGAAAGGCACTTTGAAAATTTGCAAAGCTTCCGCAAAATGTATTTCTGTAATCACGTCTTTGCTCACCTCCTGCAGAGTTTCTTCCATTTCCTGCTTGGTTTCTCAACTGATCCCCAGCTAAATTCCTTGGGGTGTTTGTTATGCAAGTGAAAGAGGCTGTATACATGCGAGTTGTTGTTGTAGTAGTACCAAGAAACTGCATTTTTGCTTCATTTCAAATTTCTAGCATTTAAGTTTTTCCATTTTATGTATGCTCTTCTGAGATTGGCGTTAAGGCATGTTCTAGGGCAGAGTAGAGCGAATTTTACTGTACATCTATTTTTTTTTTGAGCATTTGATGTGAATTTTGAATGCTACACATTTCATCAGTTACCCTGATCAAATCGTCATGGTGGATGCATAGTGTTTATTGCCAAGTTCTACCTTGGCCTCTTCCCAACTCCTCTCTCAGCTTTTCCTTAGAATGCCTCTTTCTTCCCTCCCACCTCTCACTTAGAATCCTTGTCTTGTACCGTCCTCCAAAGCAAACCCTGATTTCTTTAATGAGATCTCCATTAGCCTCTGTGCCAACTGAGTCCTCATCCTTGGTGATTTTCAATGATGCCTACCTTATGCTCCCTTGACCTGCTCCCAGTCAACATGCTGACCACTGAACTACTGTTCCTAGGCACCATGCTTGCTGATAATGGCTCCCTTGGCTCTGGCACCTAAACTCCCTTAACCCCGTTCCTCCTGTCCTTACTCAATCTCACTGCAGATAAACTCTCCCACGACTTTCACAATCCCCCCCTTGATCCTGCCATCTCTTGTGGCCTCTCCATTTTCCAACTCTCAATAACTGACTAGGTTTTATCTTGCCACTTCCTCATCTCCCTTACTACTACATCCATCTGCCTTCCACCCACCCCACTACCATCACCATCCACTTTTGAAAAAACTCCACTCCCTTACTAATTGCCTTTCAAGCTCCCAACTCCCTCTCCTTTGGCCCTCCACTCATCTCGACAACTCTACTGGTGTTGACCTGCTCAACTGCTTTCTTGCCTCTGCCTTCGATGCCCTCATTCCCAGTCACTCATAGTCTCCCACCCCTTCTGTTCTCTCAGTACAGCCTCCCATAATTCTGAGAGATGCAAACTTGAGCTCATCTGGTGCAGAGTTATTCATTATACTTCTAATTATTATTACAGATTATTGATATACTTAGAAACATAGAAACATAGAAGATAGGAGCAGGAGTAGGCCATTCGGCCCCTCGAGCCTGCTCCGCCATTCGATGAGATCATGGCTGATCATCTAAACTCAGTACCCTGTACCTGCCTTCTCCCCATATCCCTTGATACCTTTAGCTTTAAGAAATATATCTAACTCATCCTTGAATATATTTAATGACTTCGCCTCAACTACCTTCTGTGGTAGAGAATTCCACAGGTTCACCACTCTCTGGGTGAAGAAATTCTTCCTCATTTCTGTCCTAAATGGTTTACCCGTTATCCGTAGATTATGACCCCTGGTTCTGGACTCTCCAACCATCGGGAACATTCTTCCTGCATCTAGTTTGTCCAGACCTGTCAGAATTTTATATGTTTTGATGAGATCCCCTCTCATTCTTCTATACTCAAGCGAGTATAAGCCCAATCGACCCAATCTCTCCTCATATGTCATTCCTGCCATCCCAGGTATCAGCCTTGTGAATCTTCGCTGAACTCCTTCCATGGCAAGAACATCCTTCCTCAGATAAGGCGACCAAAACTGCACACAGTACTCAAGGTGTGGTCTCACCAAGGCCCTGTACAACTGCAGCAGGACATCCCTGTTCCTATACTCAAACCCTTTCGCTATGAAGGCCAACATACCATTTGCCTTCTTCACCGCCTGCTGCACCTGCATGCTTACTTTCAGCGACTGGTGCACAAGGACACCCAGGTCTCGTTGCACTTCCCCTTCTCCCAATCTATTGCCATTCAGATAATAGTCTGCCTTTCTGTTTTTGACACCAAAGTGGATAACCTCGCACTTATCCACGTTATATTGCATCTGCCACGCTTCTGCCCACTCACCCAACCTGTCCAGATCATCCTGGAGTTTCTCGCTATCCTCCTCGCTGCACACACTCCCACCCAGCTTTGTGTCATCTGCAAACTTGGAGATATTACATTTAATTCCCTTATCTAGATCATTAATGTATATTGTGAATAGCTGGGGTCCAAGGACCGATCCCTGCGGTACCCCACTAGTCACTGCTTGCCACTCGGAAAAAGACCCATTAATTCCTACTCTTTTGCTTTCTGTCCGCCAACCAGTTCTCTATCCAAGTCAATACCTTGCCCCCAATCCCATGTGCCTTAACTTTACCCGCTAGTCTCTTATGCGGGACCTTATCGAAAGCCTTTTGAAAGTCCAAATACACCACATCTACTGGTTCTCCCTTATCTATTTTCCCAGTTACATCCTCAAAAAATTCCAGTAGATTAGTCAAGCACGATTTACCTTTTGTAAATCCATGTTGACTTTGTCCGATCCTGTCACTGTTTTTCAAATGCTCAGCTATTACATCCTTTATAATGGACTCTAGCATTTTCCCCACTACCGATGTCAGGCTTACCGGTCTGTAATTCCCCGCTTTCTCTCTACCACCCTTTTTGAATAGTGGGGTAACATTAGCTACCCTCCAATCCATGGGTACAGTTCCAGATTCCATCGAATGTTGGAAGATGATCAGCAATGCATCTACTATTTCTAGGGCCACTTCCTTAAGTACCCTAGGATGTAGATTATCAGGCCCTGGGGATTTATCGGCCTTCAATACCGTCAATTTCCCTAACACCATTTCCCTGCAAATACTGATTTCTTTCAGTTCCTCCCTTTCATCAGACCGTATGTTCTCCAACATCTCTGGGAGGTTATTTGTGTCCTCCTTTGTGAAGACAGAACCAAAATATGCATTTAATTGGGCTGCCATTTCTTTGTTCCCCATTATAACTTCCCCCGCTTCTGACTGCAAGGGACCTACACTTGATTTCACTAATCTTTTTCTCTTCACATATCTATAAAAGCTCTTACAGTCAGTTTTTATGTTCCCAGCAAGCTTACTTTCATATTCTATTTTCCCCTTCTTAATTAATCCCTTTGTCCTCCTTTGTTGAATCCTAAACTGCTCCCAATCCTCAGGGCTACCGCTTTTTCTGGCCAATTTATATGCCTTCTCCTTGGATCTTATGCTATCCCTAATTTCCCTTGTTAGCCACGGTTGAGTCACCCTTTTTGTTTTATTCTTATGCCACACTGGGATGTACAAATTCTGTAGTTCATCCATGCAGTCTTTGAATGTTTGCCATTGCCTATCCACCGTCAACCCCTTGAGTGACATTCCCCAATCAATCCTACCCAATTCACGCCTCATACCATCGTAGTTTCCTTTATTTAAATTCAGGACCCTAGTCTCTGATTCAACTACTTCACTCTCCATCCTAATGAAGAATTCTATCATATTATGATCACTCTGACCCAAGGGGCCTCGTACAACAAGATTGCTAATTAATCCTTTCTCGTTGCATAATACCCAGTCTAAGATGGCCTGATCTCTGGTTGGTTCCTCGACATATTGTTCCAGAAAACCATCTCGTAAACATTCTAGGAATTCCTCCTCCACAGTATTTTTACTAATTTGGTTAGCCCAATCTATATGTAAATTAAAGTCACCCATGATGACTGCTGTGCCCTTACTGCATGCTTCTCTAATTTCCCTTTTAATGCCGTCCCCAACCTCCGTATTACTGTTTGGAGGTCTATATACCACTCCCACTAACGTTTTCTGCCCCTTGTTATTTCTCAGTTCTACCCATACAGATTCCGCATCATCAGAGCTAATATCCTTCCTTTCAATTGTGTTAATCCCCTCTTTAACCAGCAATGCTACCCCACCTCCCTTTCTTTTTTGCCTATCTTTCCTAAATATTGAATAACCATGGATGTTGAATTCCCAGCCTTGGTCACCCTGGAGCCATGTTTCTGTAATCCCAATCAAATCGTATTCATTTACCTCTATTTGCGCAGCTAATTCATCCACCTTGTTCCGAATGCTCCTTGCATTAAGACACAAAGCCTTCATTGCTAGATCTATCATAATCATGTTAAGCACTACTGTATCTCATGCTCCTAAGCAAGGATAATCCTTAGCTCCTTTTCTTCATGATGAACCATCTCCTCAAATCTCTCCCATCTCTTAGCCTGCCCTCTAGGTCATCTGTTCCAATTATGCCTACCTCATGCTCATGATGGTGATGCTCCCTTGATGTGCTCCCAATCAACATGCTGACTGATCAACCAGCCTTCCTGGGCACCATGTTGTTAATGGCTCCCATTCAAAACTGCCAACTTCAACCCATTCATCTTCCCCATCTCTAACACCCCTTTCACATATAAGATCTTTGAATGTGTCATCGCCTTGAGGTTCTGTGCCCACCTGTCCCAAAACCTCTGTTCAAATCCCTTCACTCCAGCTGAAAGCCTTGGCCAAAATCATGAATGGCATCTTTCGTGACCTTGACCACAATGCATTATCCCTCTTTGTCCTTCTTGACCTCTGTAGCATTTGATATTGTAGACCATTGACTCTGCTGCGTTGTCCAGCTGCTTAGGACTACCCTTGTGTAGTTCCAGTCCTACACAGCCAGTGCATCTCCAGCAAAGGCCTCTCCTCCTGTCCCAGCACTGTCACCTCCAGAGCCCCTCATGGATTTAAGTTTGCCCCCCCCCCCCGCCCCGGCTTTCCACTTTCTCAGCTACATGACGCTCCTCATTGACAAAGGCATGGGCCAGTTTCCATATGTATGCTGGTGAAACCCAGCTCTAAACTTTCTCCACCACTTACCTTGACCTCACAGCCACCTCTGTGAGGTCAGACAGGCCTGCCATCAAATTGTGGATGAGTCAACATTTCCTTCAACTAAACATCAAGAAGATTAAAGACATCTTTTTCAGCCTCTGCCATAAACTCTGCTCCCTTGCCAGTGCCTCCATCCTCTTCCCCAACCGCTCACTCAGGCGGAATCAGAACTTGCAAAGCATTGGCTTCCTGATCAACCCAGTTTGAGCTTCAAACCATTTTATCCATCACAAAGGCCGCTTATTTCAATCTCTGCCACATTGCACCTACCTCACTCCCACTATCACCTATGTAAACTTGAGGTCATCCGAAACGCGGCTGCCCGTGTCCTAACTCGCACCAAGTCCCATTGCCCCATCACCCCTGTGCTCGCTGACCTACATTGGCTCCCGGTTAAGTAACGCCTCGATTTCAAAATTCCCATCCTTGTTTTCAAATCCCTCCATGACCTCGCCCCTCCCTATCTCTGTAATCTCCTTTAGCCCCACAACCCCCCGAGATATCTGTGCTCCTCTAATTCTGCCCTCTTGAGCATCCCTGATTATAATCGCTCAACCATTGGTGGCTGTGCCTTCTGTTGCCTAGGCCCCAAGCTCTGGAATTCCCTGCCTAAACCTCTCTACCTCTCTTTCCTCCTGTAAGATGCTCCTTAAAACCTACCTCTTTGACCAAGCTTTTGATCACCTGCCCTAATTTCTCCTTATGTGGCTCAGCGTCAAATTTTTTGTCTTATAATACTCCTGTGAAGCGCCTTGGGACGTTTTACTACGTTAACGGCGCTTTATAAATACAAGTTGTTGTTGTAAGGCCTATTTCTTCTGATCATTTCTCCAATTGGACATCTGTCTGGTGTTCAACAGGCAGAAAGGTCAGTAACCGTATCTGATCTGATTAGAGACAGTTCTGCTTTGTTTCTGCTTAAATAATTGCCAATTTTTTGGTGTTTTGCGACTTCTTTCTGACTATATAGAATGATCTTGTTTTGCTAGAAGCAGAGTGTTTGAAGGAGCAGTTTCTGAATAGAAATTTTCAAGTTAAGGTAATAGTATGTTAGGGCAGGAACAAGCATTTTGAGTAACTTTATATAATAAATTGTACACTATATGCACAATGTTCCTGTTATAAAACAACATATCTTCTTACTTACAGGAGCAAATTAATGGAGTATCTGCTAATATATATGTAAAACTGGATTATTTTAATACAGGATGTTAAAATATACCTATTGAAAATTTTGTGCTACTTATCTATATTTAATATTTGTATTGGGATTGTCTGTTTCTTCTACTGATTTGTCTCTAGAATGTGCCCTGGCTGATCGTCAATTTGCCCAAAGACTACAGGAAGACGAAGAAAAACAAAGAAGGCTTTTTGAGACAAAAAGAGAGCGGGAGGAATTTCAAAAACTTCAGGTATTCGCCGAAAACGCGAGATAGATCCTCGCTTTTCATTGTTCAACTTGTTGCCAACATCTGAAAATGCAGTGCTGTCTCCAAGTACATCAATTTATTTTTAATGTTTCTAAAATTTTCTGACTTATATATATGATTGTACCATTTTGGAATCTTTATCTATTTGGCCATGATTTCGTTTCGGTTAATGTTATGATATTCTCTGCTGCAGCAACTGACTTTCCTCCCTGTTTCCAAACACAAGGCCCTCTGCCAGTTAGTGGGCCTGCGGCAAGTTAGCATCTGGCCTATGTACATGACCTGAACTTGTAATCATGATGGCTATAATGATCTTGCTATGAAGTTTGATTCAGCTTACAAAGGGCTTACTAAGGCCAGAGATGCATAAGCCATTTAGAATGTTGTTTAGGTTGGGTCATGTCTAATGCCCTCTTGAAGGACTACAAGAAGTCAATCCTCACTACCACTCTGCAAACCCGTTCCCTCTGAGAAAATTAGAAATTCCAAACATTCAACTTCACTCCCCGCTTTCTCAATTTAAATGGGTTGTCGCTAGCTCAATTTGGCCCAGTTACTTCAAACAATCTATCCACTTGTACATTACTGATACCCTTTATAATTTTAAATACCTGAATCAGATTCCCTCTAAGTCTGTATTTCTAGTAAATCCAAACTGAAGGCATAAAGTCTATTTTCATGACTTCTACTGGGGATTATTCTTGTTGCCCTTTTTTGTACCTTCTCTAGAGCCACAGTGTCCATATTACAAATTTCAGGTCTGCCTTAGATACTCTCTTGGGTACAGCGGTGCAGATCTATTCCATAAGCAGTCCGAGCATCTTGCGTTTAGGACTGCCCGCACTCCCCAATATCTAATCTAATATAGCACAAGCTGGGGGTGTAACAATAGGATCCCTTGTGATCTGATATCCTGTCTTTCGCATGTGCCCTCACGTGCGCTTCGCCAACCTTTAAGTAGGTGGACTGAAAACAGTTTAATGCGGTGAAGCTTGATACAGATCATTAGCTGCTTTATTTTACAGACAGCAAGTGAATATAAAGAGTAACAGTTATAACTAAACCTTAACTAACTTCAGATCCAACCTCATTAACAAAAAATTAATACAAAATACGGTGCACCACACTTCCTATCAGCAGGCTCACTTAACTTTTTCTGGGCAACCTTCTGGTTTTGACCAGTTCTGAGTTCCAGATGAGTGAGTTTTCCCTTGCTAGGCCAGGCCCCCTTCCCAGACCTAACTGGATTGATTGCTTCATGTGTATCCCTTTTCCTCCCTGTGTTACCAGGAAATGTAAGGTCTGCCAGGGTGGTAAGGGGAAAGGTAAAGCAAGAAACGAGTCTGGGGGAGGGAAGGTGTGGATAAGGGGGGAGAAGGCAGAATGGGTTAGAGAAAAAGAAAGACTTGCATTTATATAGTGGCTTTCACGACCTCAGGACGTCCTAAAGCACTTTGCGGCCAACAAACTTTTAAAGTGTAGTCACTGCGGTAGATAATTTGTGCACAGCAAACAGCAATGAAATAAATGACCACATGATCTGTTTTAGATGTTGGTTGAAGGATAAATGTTGATCAAGATGCCCGGAGGACTCCCCTGCTCTTCTTGAATAGTGTTGTGGGATCTTTAGCGTCCACCTAAGAGAGCAGATGGGACCTCATTTCAAGGTCTCATCTGAAAGACGGCACCATTGACAGTGCAACACGCCCTCAGTACTGCACTGAAGTGCTAACCTAGATTATGTGCTCAAGTCTTTGGAGTGCGACTTGAACCCGTGACCATCTGACTCAGAGGCAGGAGTGCTACCACTGAGTCATGGAGGTAGAATAGGATTAGCCGCTGGCGTGGAGGGGGGGGAGAGGGAGAGTAGGGTTAGAAGCCAGGAGGAGCAGAAAGGGAGAAGATATAGCATAGCAACAGGCCAAAAGACATTTAGAGACCTGGGGAGGACAGGGAGAGAAATGAAGATTGACAGAGAACATTGGAGCAGAGTTGAAGCCGAGAAGAAGTGGCTTTACTGCTGCAACCAGTATCAGAATGTAAGACTAACCTGAGCAGAGATTAGGGGGAAGGGGAGGATGAGTGAAAGGGAGGGAAGGATGGGAGAAGTAGAGGATGGGGGGACGAAGGGGAAAAGACAGGAAAGAGAAACATAGAGAGATAGAGAAGAGGAAGACAGTGATAGAGACAGAGTTAGAGGGAAGGGGGGAAGAAATGGGCGAGGGAGTGGAGAGAGGCAAGGGAGATGGAGGGAAAATGGGCATAGGCAGAAGAGAGAGGAAAGGGAAGAGAGGGGAGATATGAGGAGAAGGCAGGGCCAGAGACATGGGAAGATGGAGAGGGAGTGGAAGAGGGGTATGGAGGAGGAAAAAAAAATACAAATCTATTCTGCAAATAACATTGCAACAAACAATAGTTTGTTTTGGAATGCAAGCTTAAATTCTTCAACTCCAAATATTTTTGCCTACAGCTTATGAATTGTTAAAAATTCTCATTAATAGCATTTACAGAAATGTCTGGTGACAGCCTCCAGCAGTCTCTTTAAGGACCACTGGTTTGGCTGCTAAGTGCATTAAGAAATTGACCACAGCATGCACAGTGCAAATGAATTTTGCAAAGGAGGCCTGAAACAGGCGTTATACCCCATATTTTCATATGCAAAGGGCCTAATGCTTGTTTCAGGTGCGTGCCCTAGACGCCTATACAGGAACCTTTACCAATATGGCGGGAGGTGCACTTCGGATGCGGAATGTGCACGCGCACACAGTCTGCCATATTGGATGCTTGGGTGCCTGTTTTACGCCTACATAACGGACATGACAGCAACAAATTTCTAGGCCATGATTTTTATTAAGATATAGATAAATTTTAGTAACAAAATATTAACTATTTACAAAATTATATCTTCTTTTGAGACAACATTTTGGCCATACTAAAGGTTATGGTGGTAGGAATTGAAGGTTACTCGGTTGGGAGTAAATACCCCTTAAATTCCGCTTTAGTTACTAATTTACTAGATCATTGGGTAATGAGTACACTAGAACAGCAGACCATTGGACATTGCACAACAACTGGGGGAAGCTGTGTTTATAACCAGAACAGCATGTTCTTCTTGACCTTCAGTACCTCAGAAAGAAGTGGGAGCATATTGGAGAAAGGCTAACTTGCTCTCATCAGACTTGCTCTTTGCTTGATTATTTTTCCATACATATCTGTCTATAATATATTAAGTACTTTCCTGTAAGTGTTCTACTTATTTCTGGTAACATTTTTCCACACCGCACATTATTGATTGTTTCAAACAGCCTGTTCTCTGAGTCACCATGAGCAACTCCACAGGAGACCTGCATGTAATGTATATTAAAAGTCTTGTGTATAATGTACATATCTTTTAACTGTCACACTTGCTTACTGTAACACTTTTCCCCATCACATTTTCCCTGTCACAGTTATAAAGCAGCATATCCTCTGAGCCACTGTGAGCAATATAGTGTTCACTGCAGCAACTCCCCAAGGCTTCTTCGACATCACCTCCCAAACCCGCGACCTCTACCACCTAGAAGGAGCAGGGCAGCAGGCACATGGGAACACCATCACCTCTAAGTTCCCCTCCAAGTCACACACCACCCTGACTTGGAAATTATATCGCCGTTCCTTCATCGTCGCTGGGTCAAAATCCTGGAACTCCCTCCCTAACAGCACCACACAGACTAGAGCGGCTCAAGAAGTCGGCTCACCACTACCTTCTGAAGGGCAATTTGGGATGTGCAATAAATGCTGGCCTTGCCAGCGATGCCCACATCCCATGAACGAATTTTTAAAAAGCGCACATATACAGAGACAATAATTATTAACCACACCATAGTATTTAAATGAAGCTGACCTCGGAACTGTATACTGGATGGGTGCTATTCCTGCAAACACCCCCCCCCCCCCCCCATTTCCAGTCAGCCGTATACACAACTGGAATTTTAAAGTTATTTTCTCCCTCCCAGAGACAATATGGGTTAGATAATTGTGGAGGATACAAACAACAGACAATGCACAACATGGAGAGGGCTGTGGCATGGGGTCAGATGAATCCTGCAGAGTACCATCGAAGGAGAGCAGAAGTAATGGAGACATTAGCAGTGGGAGAAGATGATGGCAGAACTAGAACTTCAGGTATGATTGCTTCTTCATTCTGTTCTTAAATCCTAAGCAGAATCTTTCTTCATGACTGATATTCGAGAGGCCACTGCAGCAGTAAAGCAGATTACTTTCTAATGCAGAACCTATGTTCTAAGAAATTCAGTCTTTATCTTTCTAATCCACTTGATCATTTTCATTTTTTGAAGCACAATATTTTTTTTACAGTTTCCATGTTTGTTGGGCCTGAATTTGCGGTCGGAGGCTTCCCGCGGGCGGATGCCGCCATCCGGCAAAAAATCTACGAACTTACCTTCTGCCTCGGGATCCACGGAGACTCACGCTCCAAGCCTCTATGCGTAGACATGCACAGAGGTCCACATACCCCAGGGGCGCAGGCGTTTCGCAAGCGCCCCTGGGATCAGGTGGGCCAGCCCAACGAATGACAGAAGGGAATCCCCATTCATATTTATGGAGCTTCTGTATGTACGGAATCCTAAGTATGAATGGGAATACCCCCAAAAATACCTCTACACTTCATATAAATAAAAAAAAATCACATTTAAAATTAATTAAAATGGCATTTAATTAAATATTTAAAACAAAAATTTAATTTTTTGAAAAATAAATGTACATGTTTTAAAGGGGCTAAAATAAACTTACCTTATTTCGCAGGTTTTTAAATGTATAAATTATTGAAAAAAATTTATTTTTCTGTTTTTTAAAACTCTTACGCCTGGTAAAAGCAGGTCTTATGCCTGCTTTTACCAGGCGTAGAATTGCACGGGCATTCGCTCCCAACTCTCCGCCCGCGGATGTCCTGTTCCCGGGGATGCGGAGGATCTGTCAAGAAAATTCTTGACAGATCTCAAGTTCCGGGTTTTAGCACATGTGCAGTGCATGCCTAAACCCGGAACTTGCGAGGCCTTTACGGGCGCGTTAGCACCTTGTACACGCCTGTAGGGGCCGTAATACGGCCCATTAAAACTAAAGGCAAAATATTAAAACAGAAATGCAGGCTACACATAAGGTTGAGCTAAACTGTTACACAATAGAACTTGTATATACATTATCATGGTGTTGTCTATGGTTAACTTAAGAACAGGGCCAACAATAGCCTGGACTAATAAGAAATACTGACTTGCATTTGTATAATGGCTTTCGCGACCTCTGGACGTCCCAAAGCGCTTTACAGCCAATGAAGTACTTTTGAAATGTAGTCAATGTTGTAATGTGGGAAACGCTAATTTGCTGACAGCAAGCTTCCACAAACAACAATGTGATAATAACCAGATAATTTGTTTTTAGTGATGTTGGTTGAGGGATAAATATTGACCTGGATACCGGGAATAACTCCTCTACCTTCTTCGAAATAGTGTCATGGGATCTTTTACGTCCACCTGAGAGGGCAGATGGGGCCTTAGTTTAACGTCTCACCTGAAAGAAGATACCTCCTAACAGTGCAACACTCAGTACTGCACTGGAGTGTCAGCCTAGGTTTTGTGCTCAAGTCTCTGGAGTGGGACTTGAACCCACAACCTTCTGGCTTAGAGGTGACAGTGCTACCACTGAGCCATAGCTAACACCTAATAGGAGCTAGATGAGAATTTCTATAGTTTTAACTGCCATAAATTGCTTTTAATAGAAAATATTTATATATAGGGTTAATATAATTTTGAATTTGCTTATAACTTAAAATTTAGCCAGTGCTTGAAAAGAAGTTCATTGCATTTCCTTTAACTGCGTGATCACAAATAAAACTATTTTAGGAAATGCATTGCTGAATTTCAAGTTATCAGTGGGTTCAGAATTGCTTTAAATGCTATATAAATTTTGACTAAAAACAATTTATCTAGTCTAGTGTAAGAACTGAGCTCCATTCCTTTGTACTTATTGAACTGTGTTCATGTTTTACAGGTCTAATGAGGGCTCTAAATGAGTATTATCAGAGAAATGGTACAGAAATAAGGCACGTGTTTCTGTGTGCAGAAACCGATCACTATCATGCGTCTGTAGGAGACAAAGGCTGGGGTTGTGGATACCGAAACTTTCAAATGCTTCTTTCCTCACTTATGAAGATGGAACAGTATAAGCGTGATTTACATGGTACAGATATTATTACACAAAAATGTTACTGTTATAGGATGGTGAGATCGGGTCATAAGAAACACTTTGTTTGCTAAACTGGTTCTCAGTATTTATTTGTAACTCGGTAATCCTAGATCACAGTTAAGCATATGAGGGAGAAGGGAATAGAGGGTTATGCTGATAGATTTAGATGAGGAATGACGGGAGGAGGCTCGAGTGGAGCATAAACGCCACCATGGACTGGTTGGGCCGAATGGCCTGTTTCTGTGCTGTATATCCTATGTAACAATTGTGCTTTTCCTGTTTTCCTTATTGGCCTCATGTAATACTGTGGTAATTTTCTTGTATATTTCAGGAGACTATTGCATTATGATAAAATGCTAAATAGTAAAGAACTGTAATCTATCAAATGTATCTCAAAGACTTGAATCAGCTTTTTACATTATTTAAATCGTGCATTTGACTGTTGCCCTAGTTTAGATTCTGGGAACAAAGGTAGCCATTTGGATTGGTTAGAAAACAATGAGAGCCCAAAACCTGCCGAATAGTTTCAGCATTTTTTTACCATGTCAAATGTAATGTTCCTGATATATATATATAATTCCTTATGTAAATGGAAGCGTTAGTTTCTTCACAAAAAGTTATGAAATAGTGGCCCGAAAATTAGACCTAATACGGGAGATTACGCACTGTGTACTCTCGCGTATTAGGTCCCGAAGTGCCGGTTTCCTGCATGCGCGGGAAACCGGCACTTCGGGTATTGCGAAGGGGGCGGTTCCTAAGTGAACCGCGTGCGCACTACAGGTTGCGCGCACGCAGCACACTTAGTTTTTTTTTCAGGTTTGAACGTGCAGGTAAGTGTTGAAGATTTTACACATGAAGAAAGCAGGCGTAAGACCCCCTTTTAACAAGGTAAGTAGTTAATTAAGTATTATTTAAAAAAATTTTCAACAGGTTTATCTTTTTTTAGAGACTTTAAAGAAAGGTAAGTTTATTTTTATAACTTTTAAAAAGAATTAAAACATTTTCAAAAATTTAAATTTTTGTTTAAAGTGGTTAATTTATTTAACTATAGTTATTTTATTAATGTGATGGCTTTTTTTAATTTAATTGAGGTTTAGCTGTTCTTTTGGGGGCTTGTTGTATTCATAGTTTTGACAGCTCTTGCTGTCAAAACTATGAATGAAAGATGGTGTGCTGCCATTGGCTCTAACTGGCCCACGTGATCCCAGAGGTCGCATCGAACTAATTGCGCCTCTGGGACACGCACACACTGCGCGCCGGCACCAGGGAGAGGCCCAGGAACTGAAGTTCGTGTGGGCCAAAACCATAAAGGCAGGCGCGGAGTGCGATATCGCGGGGGATCCTTACCCCCGCGGCAACCATCGAAGTCCAATTTTTGGGCCATTAGTTTTAGCACTTGAAACTGTTTGGTTAGAAAAAGCTAAATACTCTTTTTACCCTGAGCTACAGCTGTGTAACATACCACAGTTTGTAAACTGTACTTCTGTGAACTTAAATGCATTTAGGAAAGGAGGGGCAAGGGGAAAAATACTTGAGGAAAAATTACAAGGGGGGTGGGGGGAAAAGTGAAGAAAGATTTCCACCTATATTGCACCTTATATACAATAACTCACTTTAAAATGTAGTGACTGCTGTGTAAGCAGACAGATTAGCCATTTTGCACAAAAACACTCATGAGATGAATGACTAACTAATCTATATTTTGGTGGTGGTGCTTCAGGGAAGTAATGTTTGCCAGGGCACCAGAAGAGCGCTGGTCATCTTCAGATAGTGCCAGGGGATCTTTAATGCCCACCAGAACCGGCAGGTGCATCATCCACAAGGCAGCAGCTCCAGCAATGCAGCTCTCTCGCTCAGTACTGCATTGAAGTGTCAACCTAGATTATGAGCTCAAGTTCTGGTGGGGAATTTTAACCCATAACCTTTTGACTCCGAGGGCAAGTCTATGTATATAAAAAACAAACTAATACACACAAAGCTTTTGAGTAGGACTTTTGCTGCACTCTCTAGATGTCAAATTTTTGTCCATTGCCCAAAAATTGGAATGAAGGAAGTTAGCAGTTTAACTTAGGATTATACTTGTATATTTGAACAAATGTCCTTTTTTAAAATTTGGATGGACAGTTGTAAAAAATTTTTAACTTCTTCTTTCTTTTAGACATTGTAATCCCTTGCATTCCAAAAGTCCAGTCTATGATAGAGGAAGCGTGGAAGGATGGTTTTGATCCTCAAGGTGCTGCCCATTTTAAAAATAAACTGCAGGGCACTCGAGCTTGGATTGGAGCAACAGAAATCTATTCTTTATTGACCTTTCTAAGAATAAAGTTAGTATATGAGTTAACAATACTTTGGATTGATAAAAATTATCTTGTGGTACTTGTAACGTTAGCTTTTCAACCAGTTGCTTGCTGGTTGGAGTTCTAGAGAAATCTGATGCTCAAATTCACTTGTAATGATTAAAAGATCAAAATTGGTAGTTGCAGTATGACAGCACCATTAAAGTGCTATCCAATCCCCGACCGAATTAATGTACGTATCCATTCCCCCAATTGATGTGTTTGTACAGCAGGCTAAAGACATTGGAAATTGCAGC
This sequence comes from Squalus acanthias, assembly GCA_030390025.1. NCBI lineage: Eukaryota > Metazoa > Chordata > Chondrichthyes > Squaliformes > Squalidae > Squalus > Squalus acanthias. Next base: position 86,920,296 of record CM059433.1, on the reverse strand, counting down.
TGAATATTTCAACAGTCCAATAATGAGCAAACATTTATATTTTGCAATGAATAGCGTAGTTGTGGTTTTTTAACTGGAACATTCAATCCCTGTTCCGGAATTCTGAAACCAGCAGAGCTGGTAGACAGAGGCGGCTTTTGGATAGTATGGTGTTTCAATTCAAGGCAGAGGGAATAAACTGATGTTGTTTTTCTCCCTCTCTACCACTTTTCTGGGTGATAATGCACTGCCATTTGAAAGAGTTGGTAGCATTTACAAGTTAGCACATGAATTCTACAACGTTACTAAAGCTTACAAAAGAGTTCTATGTGGATGAATTGGTGTGTTGATCAAATAGGTGAATGTTGGTGTAGAGAATAAAATAATTTTTAATTTTCGGACCCAGTGTCCCTATCTAGCATTTCTAGCACTTCAAATACAGCATGTGTCGAATGCAGAGTAAAATTGCTTCTATTCTGCCCACCATTGTGCCTTAGAGTATTGCAATGGTATGATTTTTAAAATTTTCCTCACCACTTATCCTGATGGACTGTGAATGATATTGGCAAATTAAACAGTTTTGGATCTGTGCTCGCTGGAAACTAGATTGAGCACTGAAACTTGTGTAGACTCCTTACAGCTAACAGACCCAAATACCAGAGGGAAAATGCAAGTATCCTTATCTACTTGATACCCCAAGAAAAGTGACGAACCATGTGTTGTTACAACTCGAAGGAAACCTGAATTACCTGTTAGTTTTATAGTACTAGAAACATGGAAATACTGCTTGCAATAATAAAAGCCTCAAAAAAGGATACTGCATTATTAAATAATTTCATATTGTGTAGATAGGGTGATGTGGTAAAGACCCATGTCTATGCATTCAAAACATTGACATGATATTGTAATAACTTCATGTGAAATCAAAAGCAACGAGAGACCTTTCTTGTATATAATGAAACCCATGATCTCGCCATATTGATATGTTTCAAAGATGTACCTACGCCTTTTTGAAAATGATTTGGTTTGCTTTCAAATTCTCATTATGTTCACTGAATACCATTGACCCAGAATAGAGGTGGAAGTGTTTTTAGGTTGTTTGGTAGTATGGAGTTTTCAAAAATACTTTTTGAAATCTCTTGGTCATTTGGTATCTTAGAATTGTTTGAGCTGTTCTCCTTGTCGGTTCAATCCATGATCTATGCTGAGTCAGCTGTTCTCAGTGGGGATGATAAACCTGGCCTCCCTGTCCCTGGGGAGGGGAAAAACACCAGGGATTCTATTCCTGATCAGCGTCAAGCTGGAATAGCACACATCCGGATGTCAGGTGAGGACAGGAGTAAACGCAACTGTGATGCTCCCCAGGATCAGTTGGGCTGCCAGCACTCAATGTCTAAATTCAGATGATAAATGGCCACTTGGAAGAGGGCTCCTTGTACATGTGGAACCATAACTCAATTTGAGCCACCATTTCTGGGAGAAGAGAGGTAAAAGACAGGAGAAAAAATCAAACTACTAATAGGAAGCATAGAAGAATACTGTTGGCTGCTGCTATTTAAATCTACCAATCAAACATTTTTTTCCCTGTGGTGTTAGAATAAGTTGTAACTGATCACTTTGGTTAGCTTTAATCCATCTGTGTTCTCTAGGTGTCAAATTGTTGATTTTCACCATCCCACTGGACCATCAGACACACATCCTCGTTTGTTTGAGTGGCTAAGGCAATACTATTCTTCAGGCAGGGATGCAGGACTACGGTTACAACCCAGGGTCATATGGACAAACAAGCCACCAATCTATCTACAACACCAAGGTAAAAAAAACTGACATGATTACTAGTGTCTCCCAGCTTCCTTTCAGTGATTCTCACAGTGGCCACAGTGATGTGTACTTGATGTACAGAGAGAAGCTAGGAAAGTCTACACCTTTTTTATACGTACAGACATATGGTAATAACCCTATGGGTCTGGGTCATTGGAAGGTGGAGTTGTCACTCAGTCCATCCCTGGGGGAGGGGACAGGGAATTTGGGTATACAAGTCCACCACCAGAAGATTCTGTGGGGTGTGGGGAGGAATAAGAGAGTTGGAAATTAAAGTGCTGTTACAGTTGCTGAGTTGTATTATTACAGGTTATTAAATAAATAAATGTTCTATATAGCTAACCATGTTTGAAGCATTAGAAGAAATGGAAGAATCTTTTATCTGGTGCTTACATGGGGTCTTCACAATATGTAAAACTATTTGTGGTACCATCAACTATAACGATGGTTCAGCTTTTATAGCAGAGAATACAGGAAATCATGGTTTATGCGTTGAAATCACTGTTTTCTGCTCGTTTTCCTCTGTTTTGTACAAGTACTCACAAGGTGAGAAAGGGTCGTGTACAAATAT